>CM066044.1:81285813-82028037 GCA_033557465.1 Ichthyophis bannanicus | reverse complement strand
AACTGGAGGCAGTTTTTTGGTAGTGTACCTGTGTAATTTGTTTATAATCTATGTTGAAATCGTGTAACTTTCATGGGCCTATCAAAATGAACAACTCACAATAATAGTTACCATCAAATGTAGAGGTGTCAACTAACCAAAGGGCGTCACATTGGTTGCAAATACGATGTGCGCCTTCGAGTCAGAGCTGACTCCTAGGACCCAGCAGCTCCTGGGTCTTCTCTTGGCAGTGGGAACAGAAGTTAGATGGCCAGACCTTGTTTTGCTACGGCAGTGGAGGGGTTAAGTAGTGACTTGCCCAAGGCCACCAGGAGTTGCTAGTCGGAAAATGAATGCTGGTCTTTGGGTCGCAAAGACCAGTGGCTCTAACCAGTAGACTACTCCCTCCACTCCGATACATTGGGTTATGGCCTGGTAAAATCAGTTCTCAAAGAATACAACGGAAGTCCTTGGTAGTGTGTTCATCTGCGAAGTTCAGGAAAAAATATGAGTTACCCATAACTAAGTCTGATGATTTCTACTACTACTACTTATTACTACTACTAATCAGTTTCTATAGGGCTACAAGACAAACACAGCTGCTTGTACCATATAGATGTAAGATAACTGGTCGCCTGCTCATCAGTTCTTTACAATCTAATCCAGACAAAAACACATAGAGCCCAATTCCCTTAGGGGCACCCTCCGGGCCATCTGCATCGGTCCCAACGCATGATTGGGTCCGATTAGACCCAATTCTGCACCACGGAGGGGCCAGGACATTCCTGAGATGCGGATCGCACCTGAAAATGCCCGGCGTGCCCCCTGCATACTTTGCAGGGACATCCTCCCTGCCTGCCCCCCTGAACTCCTGAGCACCGACCCACTGTTTCCCCGCCGACCCAATCCAAGGGCTGGGCAGCCAGGCCAGGATCAGGCTGCAGCGTGGACCTTACCTGCCCCCAGCCCAGCTGTGAGGGGGGTTCTGGCCCTGTTCGCCACAATATTGTGACTGAATAAATCTATAATCACCAAGTAGAAGAAACAATTAGTGGAAAAGAGTGGTTATCGCCGACTTATTGCATGACTTAGTTGAGACCACAATTTACATTTTGAGGCGCATGATTGGTACATAAGAGGTGGCAAATACCTAGATATTTTAATTTAAAATAGACAGTGAGGGTTTTGATTATGGATCTTTACCCAAAGCCTACAGATAGGAATCAACTTTTACATTTTGAGAGTTTTCATAATCGCTCTTTAAAATGTAATCTTTCATTTTCACAATTTCTCAGAGTTAGAATAATGTGCTCTCAGTCTACCGATTTTGAAAAGCATGCATTGGACATGAAGGTTAGGTTCAAGGACAGGGGTTATATATAAAAAAGGCATATCCGAGAGCTAAGAGCACTAATAGATCACAATTTTTACAAGAGTCAAAGAATCACCAAATAGATAGTTAGTGTTCCTCCTTACTTCTTCTAATTACTCGCATGAGATCGCAAAGATAATGAAGGAGGAATGGTACATTCTTTCCACTATGCCTATTTTCGACAATACTATGGTCAGCGTTGCACACAAACATAATACAAACTTGGCTAACATTTGGTTCCATTGACACTTTCAGTACTAAGGATAAAGCCCAAAATAAGAGGACACTATAAAGTTTGGCTACGAAATATTTTTCATTTGCCCACATACTAATACAATTTTTTTTCTTATAGATTGTTCTAATTGTGAGACACAATATGTTATATATGATGCACTTATCCCTCTGGATTGGTATACATCGGTAAGACCAAACGGGCTATACGGACCAGAATAATAGAACACAAAAGTTGCATAAAAAGAGCACTTTGGACAAACCTCTGGTGTTACACTGGATTTCAGAACAGCACTCACTTTCCGATCTGAAATTTTGAGTCATTAGGGTAGTATATCCCCACTGGAGAGGTGGGGATGTGGACTGCATTCTTTTAAGGATGGAACAAAGGTTTATTTTTGAAATGGACACTTTGGCCCCCAAAAGGTCTTAATGCGGATGTAGATTGGTCTGCCTTTTTATAAAAATGTTCTTGAAATTTTTTTTAGAGGATTCATTTACATTATAGGTGTGTTTTTAAGGTTTCACTATTTCCCTCTTCCTTTTTCCTTTCCTCTCCCCCTCTCCTTTCCCTTCCCCCACCCTCCCTTCCCTCTCCTCCTCTTTCTCTACCCCTTCCCCTTCTACTATTTACTACTACTATTAAGCCTTATATAGCGCCATGCACACAGCGCTGTGCAGATAAACATACAAGAGACAGTCCCTGCTTGTCAGAGTCATGCTTGTCGGAGCTTACAATTCCCTCTCCTTACCCCTTCCTTCCTCTCCCCCTCTCCCCCTCTCTCTTTTCCTCTTTCCCCTTCCTTCTTCCCCCCCCCTTCCCTTCTCCCTTTCTTCCCCCTTCCCCATCCCCTATTCCCCTCCCCCTTTCATTATTTATGTTTTTAGTATGGGTCTCTTATAATATGCCCCTTTTTATACTAGTGGTCTTCTTATATAAACGGTCCTTTTATTATTGTGCCATACTCTTAGGGTTATGTTTACTAAACAGCAGTAGTGGCTTCCGTGCGATATTGGAGTCGCTACCGCTTTTTAGTAAACATACCCCTTAGTTTAAGGATATTTTTAAGGGAAGATGTTTAAGATACTACTTTAAAAGGTGGCCCTCTTTTAAGGCCATATGTCATCTGTTCTTATTTATTTTAAATTGTCGTTTATATGCAGCTCTTTACTTCTCCTTTGCAGCACTTTTTATGGGTGAAGGTCTGATCTTACTCCTTTTATGACACTTTGGTCGTATTTTGTATTTTACATTTTTATTTAAGTAGCTTTTAACCCCCCTTTTTTTAGTGGCGCTTTTATGTCTGCCTTTGGGGCGATTCCTTTTATCTGGATGATCACAATTTTGTTTCCTCTTTTTTATCTTGTGTCCTTAACTTTTTTAAATTATTAATTTTCAGTGGAATATTGAAGAGACATGTCATTTCTTGATGGCTTTTGAGTTAAGGTCCGCTCTGGGCAGCCACCTTCATTTGCCTCTGTCTTGGGCTCTTTTTCAGGTAGTGATTGAAATTATGTTTTTTTTTTATGATGGTGCTATTACTAACTTATAATCCTACAAAACCTCTTTATCAGTGTATCCCTTCCATGACCAGTCACGTCAGGTTCTTTTCCCTTTTTTCCCCTCCCCCCTTGGGTTTATTTACATTCTCTTATATACCGTGCTATTCTGCATCAGTGTGGTTTACATTGAACAAACTGAAATTACATTGAACAGGGCATTATAACTTGGAGATAACAATTTTACAGGGAACATGGGCTATGGAGGGTTAAGTGGCTTGCCCAAGATCACAAGGAGCACCTGTGGGACTAGAAACCCCAGTCCTTCCAGCCCAAGGTTGCTGTCCTCTAGTGGGATTTGAACCCCTGACCTTCTGGCCTGAAGTACTTTGCCCCAACCACTAGGCCACTCCTCCTCCAGGGTTTATTTGGTGTTTGGTTTTTGTTTCTGTTCTCTTTAATAGCTATTTGCCATACATGCCAGGTGGGCATCCGAGGATCATGCCTTCTCTCCACTGGCTTAAGAAACACTACAACAATCTCCTAATTCCTTCTGTTTTCACCGCATTATGTTTTTTTCCCTAATTTACATTATCTGTTTTCCCTTTTTTTGGAGGATTTAATTGTTGCATATACAATTTTAGGTCCGCAGTATCCATCATTGGGAGTGATATCTTTTTTTTCCTTTTTATTTATAAGTTGGCTATAAACACCCTTTCACTAATTGTTCTGTTTGGTGATTATAGATTTATTCAGCATAATATTGTATAATTCATGGGCTCTTTCCTTCTCATTAAAAAATATGAAATAGTACAACACAACTCTTCGGAACAATGAGATTTGGATGTAAATCAAGGATGTGTAGTAGCCTGGTGTTGCTCACAGTGCTACAGCTCATTTGGGGGGCGTTAGGACCACGGGAGCTAAAATGGTTCTGAAACTAACCAGCCTGTAGATAGTTCTCCCTATTACTACCCAAGTTGACATACTCCTGTTTAATGTAAAATATTTATTGTTTATAGTGCAATACCTGACATTTATTGTTCTGTTCTTTGATACTTGTTCTATGTAAAGCGTTGATTCTTGTTCTCTGTAAACTGTGCTGATTTTGAAATAACATGGTATATAAAAATAAATAAAAACTTGAAGCCAGGAACAGGAAGATTTCATTTAAGACACATTTCATTGGAAATATACATAGCTTTCTAATGTATTAACACAGAATAAATATATATATATAAATTAGTCTTCCATTAGAAGTAAATACATAATGAAAGCTTTGGGAATGTTTGGATGAGATCAGTACTGCCCCTTTAAATGCAGAGAGCTGTTTCCTTCAGTTTCTTTGTTGCAGTCTTGGAAGAGCTGCCTGCGGTGAGTCCTGGTTAGCTTTTGGTGCCTGTTCCCCTCACACACACACTTGTTCATAAGTTGAATTTGACTGAAAATGTCATGCTATTTCTGTTTGCTCATTGCCATTGGTTCCCTCTTTGTCCTGTTGCAGCCAGAGTATAAATGCTTTGGATTTTCTTGTTAAGCACACGTTTGTGTTAACAAAGGAATAGACAGTGAGTTCTGTCATTTATTTGCACATTATCTACACGAGTTGGTCCTTTTATATTGTTAGTAGTTACATTCTATCATCTTTGCAGTATTTATTCATTCCATTGATTTTTTTAACCTATATGGTGACATTTTCATTTTTATAGGAATTCTATATGAACTTGTGTTCTTTTTATAATATTCTCTTTGGAGTATTTTGTGCCATTTGCAGCTATGTTTTATTTGTGGGTTACATATTCTCAATACTTTTTTATCAAGCATATGTTTAAGGTTTCTCTTTTAAATGTTTACTAGAATATTTTTTAGTGTGTTTATTTATTTATTAAAAGGTCTATTTCTTTGTTGGTGTTGGAGGAGAAGCTATACCCCCTGATGAAGGCATGATGTTGCCGAAACACTGCTGGTGTTGGGGTTTACCAATAAAGTCTATTCCAATTGTGAGGGCGTGTGCTGGTCTCTTTGCTCCTGTTGCTCCTCCCCTTCCAATGATAAGTATGGACCAGAGCAAATCAGAAGAGGTTCTCCATAGTGAAATGTCAAACATATCCCTGTCACTAATAAGGAACCATCAGAATGAGGGACATTCAACAGTGCAAACAGCACTAAGACATGCCAGAAATGTGCTCATTTGTAGAGAGCGATGATGGTGCCTTTGGGCATGTCTTAGTGCTGTTTGCACTATTGAATGCCCTCATTCTGAAGGCCCCTTATTAGTGACAGGGATATGTTTTGATATTTTGCTATAATGAACCTGTTCTGATTGTTTCTGCTCGATCACACTGGCACCTGGTGATGCTGGTGTCATCCCTATGGTCCATACTCTGCCAAAACTATGCCCTGCACCTATAAACAACTGCTGTGAAGACGTAATGGCATGATGTGCCAGGACAACACATCTGCTCTGCATTTCTCAGCCAAGCACAATTCTGCTCCATACTACCTCACATACCATCCCTACATCTACATTCCCATCTTTCCGAACACTGAAATTGTTAGGAAAGTCGAGAATGGCCCCTTTAGCACAAACAACAAATGTCAGCATAGCCAGAATAAAGACCATTGTGGTGCTTTATATTTCTGTAGGGGTGTTTTTCATTGTTCCTTAACCTTACAAACGTCCCTCGCCTGTGCATTCTATTCTTTACAACTACATCTTGTGCCCGCCCAGACAGCAGACACACCAGTTCAATACAGACGTATCACAGCCATTCATCTCAATGGGATGCGCTGAAACTCAGAGCAGATATTTTTCTAAGTCCGGGCCTTATTCCATGTTGCCGCTGGTATAATGTCAATGTCTGCGGGAAACACTCAGGACATACACGGGCCTTTCCTTAATACACTTTCCATGTCTCCATGGCTTGCCACGCCCCCATTCCGCCCCCTCCTGCCCTTGTTCTCAGATCCTCATTTTTGCGCCGTGTACATGCAGGGCTGCATGGTTTTGGGATACGGTTCTAGATGTTTGACTGGCTTATTCATGTTCTGGAATGATCCCCTTAGTGAAACTGGGGACTAGAGTACGGTAAGACATAAGTAGTGGAAAAGAGTGAGGAGCATCAGGATCCAAAAGCAGCTTCAAAGAGGTGGATTTTTAGCCTGTATATGAATAGGACTAGAGAAGGAGCCTGGCGTACTGTCACAAGTAGTTTATTCCAGGTATATGGAGCAGCAAGATGAGGTTGTAAACAATGTTTGGATAGTCAGTACCCAACTGAAAGAAATAGCTATTTCTTGAAACTTTCCGCATACCCTTTTTATAATTACTCCCTAAATGTAATGTTGTGATGTTTCCGATAACTAAAACGAAATGCTCAAAGAAATCAAGGAAGCTAACAAACGTTACAGCGCAGTAATAATAATGGGTGATTTCAATTACCCCGGTATCAACTGGGTCAGTGTCATGTCAGGACATGCTAGGGAGATAAAGTTCCTAGATGAAATAAATGACTGCTTCTTGGAGCAGCTGGTTCATGAACCAACCAGAGGGGAAGCCATATTAGACCTAGTCCTTAGTGGAACACCAGATCTAGTGCAAGAGATAAGGGTGTTGGGGCCACTTGGCAATAGTGATCATAGCATGATCGCCTTTGATTTAATTAGTGGAGGAGGGATAGTAAGGAAATCCACAGTACTACCTTTTAACTTTCGAAAGGGAGACTATGATAAAATGAGGAAAACAGTTAAGAAAAAACTAAAAGGAGCAGTTGCAAAGGTTAAAGACGTACATCAAGCTTGGGTGTTGTTGAAAAATACTATCTTGGAAGCCCAGACCAGCTGTATTCCACGCTTTAAGAAAAGTGGAAGGAAGTCCAAAAAACTGCCAGCATGGTTTAAAGGTGAGGTCAGAGAGGCTGTTGTTGCCAAAAAAGCATCTTTAAGGAAATGGAAAAAAGAGCCAAACGACGAAACCTGGAAACAGCACAAGCACTGGCAAGTCAAATGCAAAGCATTGATAAGGCAGGCAAAGAGAGAATTTGAGAAGAAGCTTGCTGCGGAAGCAAAAACACGAAATAAAGACCTTTTCAAGTACATTCGTAGCAAAAAACCTGTGAGAGAGTCAGTTGGTCCATTAGATGATAAAGGGGTTAAAGGAGCACTAAGAGGCGACAAGGCGATAGCGGAGAAAGAAACTGAATGAATTCTTTGCTTCGGTCTTTACTGAGGAAGATGTAGGGATGTTACCCATGACTGAAGTGGTATTTAAAGGTGCGGAAGAATTGAAGGAAATATCGATACATCGGGAAGATGTCTTACAACTATTAGATAAACTGAAGAGTAGGAAATCACCTGGGCCGGATGGTATACATCCAAGGGTGTTGAAAGAACTGAAATATGAGATTGCAGAACTTCTATCAGTAATCTGTGAACTATCATTAAAATCATCTCTAATACCTGAAGATTGGAGGATCGCCAATGTAACCCCAATTTTTAAAAAAGGTTCCAGGGGTGATCCGGGAAACTACAGACCGGTGAGCCTGACATCAGTACCAGGAAAAATGGTAGAAACCATCATAAAGAATAAAATTACTCAGCATGTAGATAGTCACAACCTAATGGGAGACAGCCAACATGGCTTTAGACAAGGAAGATCTTGTCTTACTAATCTGTTATGTTTTTTTGAAGGAGTGAATAAACAGGTGGACAAAGGTGTGCGGTTGATATTGTGTATCTGGACTTTCAGAAAGCCTTTGACAAGTTCCCTCATGAGAGACGTTTGGCAAAACTAAAGAGTCATGGGATAGGAGGCAGTGTACTATTGTGGATCAGGAACTGGTTAAAAGATAGAAAGCAGAGGGTAGGGCTAAATGGCCAATTTTCCCAATGGAGAAAGGTGAATAGTGGTGTACCCGAGGGATCTGTGCTGGGTCCGCTGCTTTTTGACATATTCATAAATGACCTGGAAAGTGGAATAACGAGTGAGGTTATCAAATTTGCAGATGACACAAAACTATTTAAAGTTGTTAAAACCCAAGAGGATTGTGAAAAATTGCAAGAGGATCTTGATAAATTGGAAGACTGGGCATCAAAATGGCAGATGAAATTTAATGTGGACAAGTGCAAGGTTATGCACCTAGGGAAGAACAACCCAAACTATGGTTACACGATGCAAGGTTCCACATTAGGAACCACCACCCAGGAAAAAGATTTAGGCGTCATTGTGGATACCATGTTAAAACCCTCGGCCCAGTGTGCAGCGGCGGCCAAGAGAGCAAATAGAATGCTAGGTATGATAAGGAAAGGAATGGAAAATAAAACAAAAGATATTATAATGCCTCTATATCGTTCCATGGTGAGACCGCACCTTGAATATTGTGTGCAATTCTGGTCGCCGTATCTTAAAAAGGATATAGCGATTTTAGAAAAGGTACAGAGAAAAGCCACCAAAATGGTAAAGGGGATGGAAGGATACTCCTATGAAGAAAGGCAAAAAAGGTTAGGGCTCTTTAACCTGGAAAAGAGACGGCTGAGGGGAGATATGATAGAAGTCTATAAATTAATGAACGGAGTGGAACGGGTAAACGTAGATCGATTGTTTACCTTATTAGAATATAGAAAGACTAGGGGACATGCAATGAAGCTACAGGGTAAACTATTTAAGACTAATAAAAGAAAATATTTTTTCACTCAACGTGTAATCAAACTCTGGAATTTGTCACCAGAGGATGTAGTAAAGGCTGTTAGTGTAACTGGGTTTAAAAAAGGTTTGGACAAGTTCCTGGAGGAAAGGTCCATAAACCATTATTAAGAAGGGACCGAAGATATCAATGCTTGACCCAGTACAAGCATTATGTTTATGTTTATGTTTATTGATTTGATTGACCGCCCTTCAAAATAGCAGAGCGGTTTACAATGATAATAAAATATTACAGTAACAGCAAGGCACAAGGCCGGAAAAGTAGAAAGAAAGTTACAATTACTTTGTAGAGAGAAAATGGGAGAGCAGGTTGATATCAAAGGGTATAGGAAAAAAGTTTAGGGGTGAGAGGAGGGAGGGCCAAAGGCAAGGGAGAAAAGGTGAGTCTTTAGATCCAGCTTGAAGGTAGGGTGATGATGTTCCAGGCGGAGTGCGGTGGGAAGGGAGTTCCAGAGGGCAGGGCCTAGAAAAAAAAAAGCTGAGGAACGGGTAGAGTGCAGGTGGGCTAGGGAGGGAGGGGGTAGTGTGAGACGGTTGAGATGAAAGGAACGGGGAGTGTGTCTGGGAGTGTGAAAGTGGATGAGGTCAGCCAGGTATTGAGGAGTGGAGGTGTGAAGTGCTTTATGAACAAGGGTGAGTAGTTTGAACTGAATGCGGAAGGAAATTGGTAACCAGTGAAGGCGGAAAAGAAGGGGGGTGACGTGGTCTCTGGGGGAGGAGTGGGACACGAGTCGAGCGGCTGTATTTTGGATTCGTTGAAGACGTGACAGTTGGAGCTTGGTGAGATCAGTGAAAAGGGAATTGGCGAAGTCAATGCGAGAAATAACCAGTGATAGAAGCAGAGTAGTAAGAGCAGAGGGAGAAAGAAAAGGACGAATTGCCCGGATCTGACGGAGGTAGTAGAAAGAGGTTTTGGAGATATGGGAAATGTGGGCTGAAAAGGAAAGGTCAGAATCGAAAAGTACACCAAGATAACGAAAAGTAGGAACAAGAGAGATAGGTGAACCAGAGAAAGAGGGGGCCAGAGAGGGGGGCTGATGACCGTGGGAAAACCAAATAGCAGTGGAACTTGTGTCTCTTGGGGAAACTGCTAGGTACATATGACCTAGATTGGCCACTGTTGGAAACAGAATACTGGGCTTGATGGACCTTGGTCTGACCCAGTATGGCATATCTTATGATCTTATGAGTACCAGGAAAAATGGTAGAAACCATCATAAAGAATAAAATTACTCAGCATGTAGATAGTCATGACCTAATGGGAGACAGCCAACATGGCTTTAGACAATGAAGGTCTTGTCTTACTAATCTGTTATGTTTTTTTGAAGGAGTGAATAAACAGGTGGACAAAGGTGAGTCGGTTGATATTGTGTATCTGGACTTTCAGAAAGCCTTTGACAAGGTCCCTCATCAGAGACTTTTGGCAAAACTAAAGAGTCATGGGATAGGAGGCAGTGTACTATTGTGGATCAGGAACTGGTTAAAAGATAGAAAGCAGAGGGTAGGGCTAAATGGTCAATTTTCCCAATGGAGAAAGGTGAATAGTGGTGTACCCCAGGGATCTGTGCTGGGTCCGCTGCTTTTTGACATATTCATAAATGACCTGGAAAGTGGAATAACGAGTGAGGTTATCAAATTTGCAGATGACACAAAACTATTTAAAGTTGTTAAAACCCAAGAGGATTGTGAAAAATTGCAAGAGGATCTTGATAAATTGGAAGACTGGGCATCAAAATGGCAGATGAAATTTAATGTGGACAAGTGCAAGGTTATGCACCTAGGGAAGAGCAACCCAAACTATGGTTACACGATGCAAGGTTCCACATTAGGAACCACCACCTAGGAAAAAGATTTAGGCGTCATTGTGGATACCATGTTAAAACCCTCAGCCCAGTGTGCAGCGGCGGCCAAGAGAGCAAATAGAATGCTAGGTATGATAAGGAAAGGAATGGAAAATAAAACAAAAGATATTATAATGCCTCTATATCGTTCCATGGTGAGACCGCAACTTGAATATTGTGTGCAATTCTGGTCGCCGTATCTTAAAAAGGATATAGCGATTTTAGAAAAGGTACAGAGAAGAGCCACCAAAATAGTAAAGGGGATGGAAGGATACTCCTATGAAGAAAGGCTAAAAAGGTTAGGGCTCTTTAACCTGGAAAAGAAACGGCTGAGGGGAGATATGATAGAAGTCTATAAATTAATGAACGGAGTGGAACGGGTAAACGCAGATCGATTGTTTACCTTATTAGAATATAGAAAGACTAGGGGACATGCAATGAAGCTACAGGGTAAACTATTTAAGACTAATAAAAGAAAATATTTTTTCACTCAACGTGTAATCAAACTCTGGAATTTGTTACCGGAGGATGTAGTAAAGGCTGTTAGTGTAGCTGGGTTTAAAAAAGGTTTGGACAAGTTCCCAGAGGAAAGGTCCATAAACCATTATTAAGAAGTGACCGAAGATATCAATGCTTGACCCAGTACAAGCTTTGTGGAACTTGTGTCTCTTGGGGAAACTGCTAGGTACATATGACCTAGATTGGCCACTGTTGGAAACAGAATACTGGGCTTGATGGACCTTGGTCTGACCCAGTATGGCATATCTTATGTTCTTATGTTCTTAAAAGGAGCAGTTATATCATCCTTGCACAGCAGAAGGCCCAAAAGGGAGATAAGATGAAATGGAAAATTCAAAATCCATTTGATTATCCCATACGCAGGCCCAAAACTAGAAAACCTGTCTGCACATGTGCAGGTAAGAGCCTAATCTATCATGCTATCTCCAGCATAGACCAGACTCAGGAATGCTATAGATCCTATGAAGTAAGTTTATCATATGCTCAGTTCTCCGGGTACAAATTGAGACCTTGGGCAGTACTCCATATACGTTTCCAACCTGGAATATGTAGCTTTAGCTCGCGTTCCATGTTCCAGGTGTGAATTAAAAGTTCTATAGGGTTATTACCATATTTAATATGAAGGAGGCTCTTTTAAATTTATGACAATATTGGTGATATCTTTGATGACATCATAGCTAAGTACAGTCTCTTTTCCAGTGTGTAGTAGGCCTCTGTATGCATCTGTTACCATTCCTGGTGGAACCCAGCTGGTTGGCAGATTCTACTGGTTTTGTTACTGACCTGTTCCACACCTTCTCCCGTCCCCAGTCACTGCCAAACAGGATTTGTCATGAATCAGATTTTCATCACACTGTAAAACAAGCTGAAAAGAATTTTCTATTTGAAGATAGCAGTTCCATCATACTATCTTTGCAAAGTTCAATACCATAGTGCTAATTATAGAACCCTTTGAGTCAACAAGACCTGAGGCTTTTAAAGGATAGTCTTTCTCTTCTGTTCTGTAGGCAGAGGAAAGCCAGGTACCTCCCCTCTGACTAACAAATTCATCATTCTCATTCCCCCAAGACAAATCATTGCCACTTATTCTGTTTCTCTTTTTCCCAGTAATGAGGGCTAAAGAAATCAACAATAGAGGTGTCCTAACCCTTTATAAAATCCTCATTGGTGAGGCTTTATCTGGAATACTGTGCTGTGTTGTGGAGGCCACATCTCCAGAAAGATATAGACAGACTAGAGAAGACCCAGAGAAGGGTTTCCAAAATAGCAGAGTCAACACTTTCCCCTCCCTAATCACATTATCCTCTACATTGTTCTACTCATTGGAGTTCCCTGTCTTCTTCCTAATCATTTCCACATCACTATGTTACTTGATTATGAAAAGCAGTGCAGCCAATGCTGTAATAAACATGAACATAAAACATCAAAAGATTTATGAAATTAGACTTAAGGTACTTCAGTATAAACACTAAATCAGCCTAGATCACCATCTGCAACACTGAGGCCAGAGGTGGAGCGAAGAGAAGGAAGAGGTGAAGGTGTTTATAGAAAAAGAAACCTTGTATCTTATGACCCTTCATGCTTATCCCAGACTTTACCCTCACATCCTTGCTGGTATTCAGGATTGATGTCTGAATGAGCCATTCTTTGGTATTGCTGGTCATCTTTGTAGCTTGTGATGACCTGCATTATTCCAGAAAAGGCTGCTTGAAGATTTATTTAACCAGTTTTAGATACCACTTTATCCTTCAATCAAAGTGGTCGACAACACAAAGGGTCTACATTGAACGAGAGGGGTGGGGCAACATGACATACATGCAGACTTTTAGACATTTGGTACTTATTCTCTTCTATGCGTGCCAGTGGGGTTTAGTGTCCTAGGTTAGGTGTGAGAAGTGTTCTGTGAACAGGAGTGTTTTGAGCACCTTGCGGAAGTCCTTAATGTCACGTAGTGCTCTCAGTTCATCTGGGAGGTGGTTCCAAAGGGCTGGTGCTTAGAAAGATAAGGCTCTGTTGGAGGTGGTTTGCTTTGTCTTTTGGTATCCGGTGGGTGTTCGGAATTTGTTGACGCCGTTGGCTCTTCTGGGCCTGCTGTTGGTTTCTCTGATCAGTGTGTTTTGTAGAATATTTGCTGAGCATTGATGTATGATTTTGAAAATATTTAGTGTTGTCTTGTCTTGCTCTTGCTGTTATGGGTAACCAATGGAGTTGCTGTAGTACAGGTGTGATGTGTTCGTGACTGGGTAATCTTGTTAAACTCTTATCATTGCTACTACATTATCTTTTCCTATCCTTTATATTTATCTCCCTAGTATGTTCTGTTGTGACATTGATCCAGTCGATACCAGGGTAATTGAAATCACCCATTATTACTGTTTGTAACTTTTGTTAGCTTCCCCAATTTCTTTGAGCATTTCATCATTCATCTGTTCATTCTGGCCAGGCGGTCGGTAGTACACCCCTCTTCCCCTTTTTACATGGAATTTCTATCCATAGAGATTCTGCAGTGTATTTTGTCTCCTGAAAAACTTTAATCCTGTGTGACATAGTGCCCTCTTTAACACAATCCCTCCACCAATTTAATCTACCCTATCATTACAATATTGTTTGTACCCGAGTATTACAGTGTCCCATTGGTTGTCCTCCTTCCACCAGGTCTCTGAGATGCCAATCACATCTAGTCTTTCATTTAGTGCTATATATTCTATTGCTCCCATCTTATTTTTTAGATTTCTAGCATTTGCATACAGGCATTTTAGAGATTGTATTTTATTCATATTAATCTGGTTATCGGTTGACATGGGCAATTTGGGATCTTTCAGCTCTGTACTTCAGGGCATCAGGGCAGCACTCCTACTAATTTGTAAAGTTACCAGATGGGGAGTTCAGGGCCGCTGGGCCACCAGGGTTATTTTCAGTTGGGCAGGTGGGGGGGTGGGGGTTCAGGACCACTCGGCCATTAGGTTTATTTTTAGTTAGGTTGGGGTGGGGGGTTCGAGGCTGCTGAGCCGCCAAGTTTCGTTTTAGTTGGCAGGTGGGAGGTTTGGGGCTGCTGGGCCACCAGAGTTATTTTTAGTTGGGTGGGTGGGGGGTGGTTTTGTTACTGACCTGTTCCACACCTTCTCCCGTCCCCAGTCACTGCCATACAGGATTTGTCATGAATCAGATTTTCATCACACTGTAAAACAAGCTGAAAAGAATTTTCTATTTGAAGATAGCAGTTCCATCATACTATCTTTGCAAAGTTCAATACCATAGTGCTAATTATAGAACCCTTTGAGTCAACAAGACCTGAGGCTTTTAAAGGATAGTCTTTCTCTTCTGTTCTGTAGGCAGAGGAAAGCCAGGTACCTCCCCTCTGACTAACAAATTCATCATTCTCATTCCCTCAAGACAAATCATTGCCACTTATTCTGTTTCTCTTTTTCTCAGTAATGAGGGCTAAAGAAATCAACAATAGAGGTGTCCTAACCCTTTATAAAATCCTCATTGGTGAGGCTTTATCTGGAATACTGTGCTGTGTTGTGGAGGCCACATCTCCAGAAAGATATAGACAGACTAGAGAAGACCCAGAGAAGGGTTTCCAAAATAGCAGAGTCAACACTTTCCCCTCCCTAATCACATTATCCTCTACATTGTTCTACTCATTGGAGTTCCCTGTCTTCTTCCTAATCATTTCCACATCACTATGTTACTTGATTATGAAAAGCAGTGCAGCCAATGCTGTAATAAACATGAACATAAAACATCAAAAGATTTATGAAATTAGACTTAAGGTACTTCAGTATAAACACTAAATCAGCCTAGATCACCATCTGCAACACTGAGGCCAGAGGTGGAGCGAAGAGAAGGAAGAGGTGAAGGTGTTTATAGAAAAAGAAACCTTGTATCTTATGACCCTTCATGCTTATCCCAGACTTTACCCTCACATCCTTGCTGGTATTCAGGATTGATGTCTGAATGAGCCATTCTTTGGTATTGCTGGTCATCTTTGTAGCTTGTGATGACCTGCATTATTCCAGAAAAGGCTGCTTGAAGATTTATTTAACCAGTTTTAGATACCACTTTATCCTTCAATCAAAGTGGTCGACAACACAAAGGGTCTACATTGAACGAGAGGGGTGGGGCAACATGACATACATGCAGACTTTTAGACATTTGGTACTTATTCTCTTCTATGCGTGCCAGTGGGGTTTAGTGTCCTAGGTTAGGTGTGAGAAGTGTTCTGTGAACAGGAGTGTTTTGAGCACCTTGCGGAAGTCCTTAATGTCACGTAGTGCTCTCAGTTCATCTGGGAGGTGGTTCCAAAGGGCTGGTGCTTAGAAAGATAAGGCTCTGTTGGAGGTGGTTGGTATCCGGTGGGTGTTCAGAATTTGTTGACGCCGTTGGCTCTTCTGGGCCTGCTGTTGGTTTCTCTGATCAGTGTGTTTTGTAGAATATTTGCTGAGCATTGATGTATGATTTTGAAAATATTTAGTGTTGTCTTGTCTTGCTCTTGCTGTTATGGGTAACCAATGGAGTTGCTGTAGTACAGGTGTGATGTGTTCGTGACTGGGTAACCTTGTTAAACTCTTATCATTGCTACTACATTATCTTTTCCTATCCTTTATATTTTAGTTTCAGGCCAAACTTCAGTGGAATGACACAGACTTACAGACTAATATTAATATCCACAAGAAATTTTATCGGCTTTAAACTTCTGAACCCACTTGACATGAAATATTGTGCTTCATATTTTACCTGCATTTTAATGTGGACTTTCAAAGAGATATGCATATAACTAAGGCACTGAGTACTGCAGCACATTTATATATGAATATTTTTATCTAGCTGTCTTTAGACTTACTATATTATGCCTGAGATATCCATATGGGGTAAATATCATTGCTATCCAGCTATTTTGATACCTCACCCATACCACCTATAGCGCCTCTTTAATTTAGCTTGATAAGTTTGGGCTGGGCATATGCATCCAGGACTTACATTGGCCATTCTCCAATCTGCAGGTACTCGAGATGATTTTAAGATAGTTCACAGATTACTAATAGTAGGTCTGCAATCTCATCTTTCAACACCCTCTGATGTATATCATCTGGTCCAGGTGATTTGCTACTCTTCAGTTTATCAAATACTTTTAATACATCTTCCCAGTTTATCAAAATTTCTTTTAATTCTTCTGATACATCACCTTTAAATACCATTTCAGACATGGGGAACTTCCCTATGTCTTCTTCAGTAAAGACCAAAGAAAAGAATTCATTCAGTCTCTTGCTATGGCCTTCTCCTCCCTTAGCGCCCCTTTTACCATTCTATCATCTAATGGTCCAACTGACTCTCTTACAGATATTTTGCTACAAATTTACTTGAAAAATTTTTATTATGCATTTTTGCTTCCATGGCAAGCTTTTTTCAAATTCTCCTTTTGTCTTTCTGTCTTTCTTTATTTCTTTTTATATTATTTAACAGGTTATCAGTGCCTCACATCTAACTTGCCCGTGCTTATATTGTTTCCTGTTTTCGTCATTTGACTCCTTTTTCCATTTCCTGAAAGATGTTTTTTGCATACAGCAGCCTCACTGACTTCACCTTTAAACCATGCTGGCAGGTTTTTGGCATTCCTTCCATTTTTCTTAAAACATGGAATGCAACTGGTCTGGACTTCCAAGGTAGTATTTTTAAACAACGCCCATGTTTGATGTAAATTCTTTAACCTTTTCAGCTGCACCTTTTAGTTTTTTCTTAACTATTTTCTTCATTTTATCATAGTTTCCTTTTTGAAAGCTAAAAGGTAGTACTGTGGATTTCCCCGCTGTCCTTCCTCCATTTATTAAGTCAAATGCAATCATGTTATGATCACTATTGCCAAGTGGCCCCAACACCCTTATCTCTTGCACCAGATCCTGTGTTACACTAAGGATCAGGTCCAAAATAGCTACCCCTCTAGTTGGTTCATGAACTAACTGCTCCAAGAAGCAGTCATTTATTTAATCTAGAATTTTATCTCCCTAGTATGTTCTGTTGTGACATTGATCCAGTCGATACCAGGGTAATTGAAATCACCCATTATTACTGTTTGTAACTTTTGTTAGCTTCCCCAATTTCTTTGAGCATTTCATCATTCATCTGTTCATTCTGGCCAGGCGGTCGGTAGTACACCCCTCTTCCCCTTTTTACATGGAATTTCTATCCATAGAGATTCTGCAGTGTATTTTGTCTCCTGAAAAACTTTAATCCTGTGTGACATAGTGCCCTCTTTAACACAATCCCTCCACCAATTTAATCTACCCTATCATTACAATATTGTTTGTACCCGAGTATTACAGTGTCCCATTGGTTGTCCTCCTTCCACCAGGTCTCTGAGATGCCAATCACATCTAGTCTTTCATTTAGTGCTATATATTCTATTGCTCCCATCTTATGTTCTAGATTTCTAGCATTTGCATACAGGCATTTTAGAGATTGTATTTTATTCATATTAATCTGGTTATCGGTTGACATGGGCAATTTGGGATCTTTCAGCTCTGTACTTCAGGGCATCAGGGCAGCACTCCTACTAATTTGTAAAGTTACCAGGTGGGGAGTTCAGGGCCGCTGGTCCACCAGGGTTATTTTCAGTTGGGCAGGTGGGGGGGGGGGGGTTCAGGACCACTCGGCCATTAGGTTTATTTTTAGTTAGGTTGGGGTGGGGGGTTCGAGGCTGCTGAGCCGCCAAGTTTCGTTTTAGTTGGCAGGTGGGAGGTTTGGGGCTGCTGGGCCACCAGAGTTATTTTTAGTTGGGTGGGGGGGGGGGATCATAGCTGCTGGGACACCAGGGATTATTTTTAGTTGGGTGGGGGGATTGGGGCCACTAGGTGATCAGGGTTATTTTTGTTTGGGTGGGTGGGGGGATCGCGTCTGCTGGACCATCAGGGATTTGCTTTCTGTTGGGGACACTGGCCCCTGACAGAATTTTGATGGCACTGGGGGCTTTCCCCAATGCCTGGATCATCTCCAGGCATCGAAGAAAGCCTCCGATGCCATCAAATACTGTCGTGGCTCATATGCAAATTAGCCACAGGGTGCACCTGTTTCTCTGGGAGAGCATGTCAAATTTGTGCCGACTTCTGTGCGCATGTGTTTGATTTGCCCTCCCAGTTTAATGCTGCCAGTTGCACGCAGTTTAACGAATGGCTAATGTGTGGCTAATTTGCATATGAGTCCCTTTCTGTATGCTGGTGTTAAAGTTGCATGCTGCAAATAGGCGTAAAAAGTTGATAGCGCGTGATTTCAGCGCTGGCTTTCTGCATCAGCCTGTTAGTAAAGCTGGCTTGCTACACAGGGACTTGACCTGTGTTTCTAAGGTAATCTTTTAACAATTTCCTAGGTTATTCACAGAGCCCTTGGTTTGATAGAGGGAGCCTTTCAAATTTCCCCTTTGATCTGTCATGACTTTAACACTTATTTAAGACAACTTCATAGGTCTCCTGCCTCTGAAATGGAAGGCCTCTTTATAAAGGTCTCTAGAAACAATTTATTTATTTCTACTCAAAAAATATTTACCCTATTCTTCCTTCTATGCTAAACTATGCTCTGATTTGATTTAAATGAAAATCTCTCTGGTGGTAGTGAGTTATGAATGACTTAACAAAAACACTGAATTCTAAAATTCACAGATTTATCGGCACAATGTTTGCCTTTGAGTCAATGCTGACCCCTGGCAACCCAGCAGCTCCTGGGTTTTCTTGACAGTGTGACTGGAAGTAGATTGCCAGGCCTTTCTTCTGAGTTAATGAAGGATTAAGTGACATGCCCAAGGCCAAATAAGGTTTGTTGAGAGGAAAGGGACTCTGGATAGAAAAGAGGTACCTGGATTTGAACCAGGGACCTCTTGATTTGCAGCAAGTGCTCTAGCACTGGGCTATACCCCCAAGACCAAAAGAATGCTTGACTACTACCAACACTGCTCTGCAGGCAAGGGTGTTGGAGTAGGGGCTCGTCTGGGAGCTGAATCCAGCACCTCTTGCACCCTAAGCGAGAATCATACCTCTGTTCTTATTCCAGGCTTTATCCTCATATTCCTGTATTTTAAAATCCTCTGTGCTTAGCTCAAGTTTTATCCTCACATCCTCTTATATCAGGTTCTTCTGTGCTTATCCCCCCTTTTATCCTTTGAATTTTCTGTACAGATTAGCGATATAAGAACTTTTAAATAAATAAATCCTCATATCCTTTTTTCTCAGGATCCTTTATGCTTATTCCAGGTTTTACTCTCACATTCTTCTATCTTTGGATATTTTGTGTTTATTCCCGACTTTACCCTCACATCCTCCTACCTAAGGATCCTCTGCGCTTATTCCAGGCTTTACCCTCACATCCTCATACCTAAGGATCCTCTGCGCTTATTCCAGGCTTTACCCTCGCATCCTCATACCTAAGGATCCTCTGCGCTTATCCCAGGCTTTACCCTCGCATCCTCATACCTAAGGATCCTCTGCGCTTATGGTCCACCAAAGGAGCACTTCACCACGTTGTCCGAAAGACACCTAGTCTATAATACGTGGTGGTTAAACCAAAGGATACTTTATTTGATACTTGAAAACCTGAGAGCCCGACACAGGCCGTGTTTCGTTTATTCACTTCATCAGGGGATACAGGTTTGCTGCAGATACATAACCATAAATAATGTAATACACTTAAAAAATAATGTTTAATTTATCATTTAGTGTTTTATGGTCTTATTGGTTTTATACGTTTTTAACAATATTTTTTATACTATTTATTATAATTCTCTTAAGTAGTTATTTATTTATTATTATTTATTATTTTTTAAGTGTATTACATTATTTATGGTTATGTATCTGCAGCAAACCTGTATCCCCTGATGAAGTGAAAAAACGAAACACGGCCTGTGTCGGGCTCTCAGATTTTCAAGTATCAAATAAAGTATCCTTTGGTTTAACCACCACGTATTATAGACTGGGTGTCTTTCGGACAACGTGGTGAAGTGCTCCTTTGGTGGACCGGATCCGCAAACATGTTCTCTCCGTGGAAGGATACTCTTAGTTTTGGAGATGAAGCACTTGAGAAACTGTTACCTAAAGAAACCTTGATAGACTCTTCCGAAGAATCCGTAGATGATATATGGTTACAATGGGAGAATACAGTTTTACTTACACAGAAGATGGTAAAAGAAGATATACATGCAGCTTATCTCCTAGAATGCTGCAAGGCTAAGATAATTCCAATAGGGGCTAAGAATGAATAAGGACTTTATCGTAATGAAGAAGGATTTGTACGCTGCTGTAATGCCATTTTAAATAAGTGCTCCTTGGATTTAATGATTTTATTAATTACAACTGCCAATAACAAATCAGATTTGTTGAAAATAGAGATTGATGATAAGTTGAAAGTATTGAAAGGGTGTGATACTAATTTTGTAAAAACAAATGTAGAGTATGAGAAGAATATTCAGCTTTTTAAGAAAGAAATGAAAGGAATTAAAATTGACAAATTTAGAAGAGATGAAGATGACTACAGGGTAGGCTATGTGTACCACTGGTGCAAGAAAGTGGAAAATGAAAGAATATGGATTAAGAAGAAACCTTCAATATTTGATCATAAGGAAGATGTAATAGAGGATGATGATAGAGAAAATGTGCATGAACAAAAGAAAAAACGGAGCAGGAGTGAGTCGGCAGAACATATAGATGTGTCGGCATCTCTGTTTTCCTCTCAAGAGAGGCCAAAGCTACAAAAAACAAGGGAGCAGAATAGTAAGTTGAGGAATAATAATAATGATTTTTTTCAACATGGATGCATTGTGGAAAGGGGGTGGTCGCGACGGGTCACGCACACGACCTCCGGTAAAAGATCAGGACAAACAATACGATCATCCCCGAGAAAAGAGATACTATCAAAACAACCAGTACCCAACTCGGGGGAGGGGGAGGGGTCGCGGGAGACAGACATTGGACAGATCTCGAGAACGGTGGTATTAAGTGATAGTATATACAACAATGTCATAAACATATCTAATTACGATTTGACCTCAGATGAACTTTCAGTATTAAATAAGGGGTTGTCCTTTGTTCCCATTAGAAAACCAGATCCATTCAAACTCGAAATTGATTTATATAAATTCTTCCGGAAAATACGTATAAAACAATTCTTTATGGAACAACAGACTAGTACAATAGATAGGTCTATTATTAGTAAAAAGTCATCTTGGGTCCCTCCTCCCCAAACAGACCCTATTATTGAGACATTTGAGAAAATAGTTTTGAGAGAAGTGAGAAAGGTGTGCACACAGTCACGGAGAAAATACTTTAACCTTACGAAAGGAGAAAATGAGGCACTTAAGGCATTACAAAAAAATGATAAGATAATCATCAAACCGGCAGATAAAGGAGGGGCAATAGTAGTACTGGATAAAACCATGTACATTGCAGAAATTAATAGACAGCTGAGCGATCGGTCCTTTTATGTCCGGTTAGATTATGACCCTACGGAGACATTAAAGAAAAGTATAGACAGTTTGATAACTACGGCATTTGAAATTGGTTATATTACCAAGAAAGAAAGAGATTTTTTGATCGTGCCCGCACCTATCATTCCGACCATATATGTGAATCCAAAAATACATAAATCCATGACTAACCCCCCCGGCCGCCCTATAGTATCAGCCATTGGGTCCCTCATGGAACCCATTTTGCAATTTTTGGATGTGCTGTTACGCCCGTTTATAGTCCAAATGTGGTCCTATGTTAGAGATTCTACTCACGTCATTGAGATCCTGTCCAAAGTTTGGGAGCCTAGTGCTAACATCATACTAGTCACGTTAGATGTGGAGTCATTATACACTAACATCCCACAGGCGGAAAGTTTGGTAATTATGGAAGAATATTTGTTGAGAAGGACTGACTCTAAACGCATCCCCACGGCGTTCCTCATGGCTATAGCAAAATTTGCTTTGTGTGAAAACTATTTCTGTTTTAGAGAGATTTTTTTCAAACAGATAAAAGGAGTAACCATGGGGTCATCAATGGCGCCAGATGTCGCCAACTTATATATGTTTAAATTTGAAGAAACATTTTTGAAGGAGCATATATATAAGGATAACATCAAACTTTGGATACGCTATATAGATGACGTTTTGATACTTTGGGAAGGAGACGTTGACAGATTAGGGGATTTCAACCTGTGGATTAATAGTCTAGATGTGAATTTGAAATTTCAGATCACGTATGACATACAACAAATACCGTATTTAGATTTAGTCATCAAGAAGGATGATAAACAATTTACTACTACAATGTATAGAAAACCAACTGACCGTAACCATTTGCTGCATTTTGACAGTTTCCATAATCCATCTTTGAAAAGGAATTTGCGAGTAGGGCAATTTCTCAGGGCCCGGAGAACGTGCACTACAGTACAGGATTTTGAAGCTCATGCTGGGTCAATGAAGGATAGATTTGTAGCGAGAAGATATCCTGCACAATACATTGATCAAGCATATATAAGAGCAAAAAATACACCTCGTGACATACTGCTTCAACAGAACAAAGGGAAGAAAGACGTAGGGTTGGTATGCCCCTTGCTATACTCAGTCTATTCAAAACAGGTTACAAGAATTTTGAAGAAAGAATGGTACCTTATTCAGACACTACCAGGATTCGAAGATACTGCAATTACAGTAGCACATAAACGCAACATCAATTTAAAGAATATGTTAGTGCCGTCGGCACTAACTGAATGGAAATTTCTATCCAATCACATCTAGTCTTTCATTTAGTGCTATCCAAGTATAAAGGCCAATATCCAAGTATAAAGGCCAATATCAGTGTGGACAATGTTCTGTGTGTACACATGTGATGCCAGTGCGAGATAAGTTTATATATCCCACTACGCAACAAGTATTCAGGATAGAAGATTTGTAAAATTGTGAATCCACTCACGTGGTGTATGTTATACAATGCCCCTGCAACAAGTTATATGTGGGGAAGACAATTAGGAGTGTGAGAGTGCGAATAATAGAACACAAAAGCTGCATTAGGAGGGGTGTCATGGAAAAACCGCTTGTAGCACACTGGCTAGAGATGAAACATCGAGTTAGTGATTTAAAGTTTTTCGTGATAAAAAAAGCCAAACTTAACTGGAGAGGGGGCGATGCCGATAAGATGATACAGCGGTTAGAACAGAGGTATATCTTCCAACTAGGGTCCTTAGCTCCACATGGTCTGAATATGGAAAGAGACCTGTCAGTCTTTTTGTAGTTTAAGTGGATTCTTTATATGATAATCATATAGTGATTATTTTCTATGAAGTATAGATTAGAAAGAGATGTCAGTTTTCATTATAATGGGTTAAGCAGATTATATTATGATACTTCCATATTATAACAAGGCAGTACATAAGGATGAAGTAAACAGCCCGATAATGCAAAGAGCGGATTGACAATAATGGGTATGATTATTCCACGGGGTGTATGTATAATTATAGGGCTCTCAGGGTTTTAAGTATCCTTTATAGTACGAGTGGTTAGTGATTCTACTTGTTCGAATGTTTGAAGTTTTGCCTAGTAACTAGTGACGTAGACACTGGTTGAGTAAGATACGTCATTTTTCCCGCGGTTAAGAAAAGCGCAAGTGCGAGCGTTTTTGATGCAAAACTTCTTTTACACAGTAGAAGGCAGTTCTTCTTGATCTAAGATCTCCTTAACATTGTGACAGTAGGTGCCGCCTTAAGTTTTTGAATGTTTTTAATGCAATGAAGTTTGTAGATGCAATTTTTTAACTTCACGGCAATCTTTCAAGCATAAGTATAAGATGTTTTTGAGATATAACATGTGATTGCTAAAAGGAAACAAAGAGGTATTGATGGAAACAGTATCAAGCAAGCAGTTCCCCATTAGGGCAATTCAGCGCGCTTGTCAAGCGTACAATATGGGATCGAGGAGTAAGAATTATTTAACTATCACTTGTGAATACACTCAAGCAAATCCATTAAGTTTTAGAAAAGGCTCTCTGTGGTCCGTGGTAGTAGATGACTGTTTGGAAATGAGAGTCTTTGTAACACTTTGAGTTTTGAAACACAAGTTTTTGAATTATTGGTAGAATCGGCGCCTCTGATAAAGGTGAGTCCGAAAACTTGAGGCTTTGGAACGCAACAATTTGGTGTCCGTGATCCATTGTTTATATCGGTACCTCTGACAAACAATAAGATGAATTTTAAAACAGGAAGGTTTTTATATGCAATTTGCTATAGAATGCCATTATACCGTGTAAAATTATAGGTTTGTAACACATATTTTCGCTATCTAGATGCTCTCCATAGTTCGTGGTAATAGTTGACCGTTTGGAAACGTGAGTCTTGTAGCGCTTTGAGGTTTGGAAATGCAAGGCCGCGGGGCAGGGTCCCGGCGGCCAATTGTAACCGGGTGCTCGGCCAGTGCGGGGGCCCTGGCCCGCGGACATCATCGGCAAGGGGGCTGAGGAGCGATGACGTTGAGGGCGCCGGTATCATTGATTGGCTCCAACCGTGTGCAGGAGCGCGGTGGAGCCTGGGAAGCGGGAGGCTTGTGGCCTGGGTGGGGGAGGAGCCAGGAGTCAGCAACGGTTGCCGAGGCTCCTGCTCCTCCTCGGGGACGAGGCCGGCTTGGTGGATGTCTGCAGGATGGAGGCCCTGTTTCTATCTAGACGAGGATGGATGACCCCTCTATGGCCTCGTATCATGCGGAAGGAGTTGTGGGCGGCAGCCGCAGGTTCTGGGTTCCTTAGTGCCGGAGCGTGAGCTAGGCGGGGAGGCGGAGGCAGGAGCATCGGGCGGCCGAGCTGCCATGATGCGGCGGTGGCGGGCGGCGGCGCCTTGAGAGTGCACGCGGCGGTGACAGGCAGCGCAGCTTCTGGGACGCGGCCACTGAGCGTTGGCAGGCTCGAGGGATGACACAGGCAGAGCTCCTGGGACGCTGCGCTGCCGGTTTTGGGTCCGAGGAGCGACTCTGGAGTGGACCGGCGGCTGTGCTCGTGTCTGGGGTGCAGTTGGCCAGGGCGTTTCTCGGCCCGCTGTCCTGTGGCGCTGGGCTTGGGGGGGGGGGGGGTCATGTGTCGGGGGAGGATGCTGCGCTGCGGGTCCGTTCCAGCCCTGGGGGTTGCTTCTATGCTGCCTGGTAGCGGTGACTTGCCCCTCGGTATCTGCGGGCAAGTCCCCCAGCTGCCATGAGGTGAGATTGATCGGACCTCTGGGGCTGTAGCCCGATGTGCCTGCTGTCGATTTGGCATTCAGGGCTTATATTTTGAAATGCAATCTCTGATCATTGTGGGAACATGGTGGCGCAGTGCACACGGACAGTGTGTCCTAGAGCAGAAGGTCACAGGTTCATCTTGCAGCTTTTACAGGAAATCTTTCCCCTAAATGCAGACATAGCATGTTGGTGAAGGTGGGTGTGGATCCAGTGTCCACTGAGGCGTCTCCAGAGGCCTTTGAGGCCATGATCGGCTTTGCTGTGAATCACTCACGGGCACTATTTGAGACAACCTACCAAACGATGGCCAAAGAAACTGTGGAACCAGTTTAAGAACTCTTTGTGGACCTCTCTCTTTATATATTGGGTGCTGAGATAACAATGGAGGGTCCAGTTTCACGGTTCTTTGATGGTCTCTTTCCCTTGGTTACGGTCGACGTATCCACCCAGGAATTATATATTTATCAGAGGAATATGCAGATGGTCTGCGGCAAACAAGGAAGGAGGTAAATCCTTTTGGACCCTTTTTAAAGAGATGGTTGCAGAACTATCAAAGTCTGTTTGGGCAAGTAGAATGTTAAACCATGGCCTAAACATGGCTGTTGAAGTGATAAACACTACAGAGCATATTGCTATGACAAAGGACTGCAGCAAAGCACTGGTAAAGATGCAATACTGTCCACACGGCCACGGTTTAACATCAATCCGATCCTGTGTTGGATACTGCTTGAATATAATGAAGGGCTGCTTGGCTAGTGTGGCAGAACTGGGCGCTTATTGGCGGGATTACATTGCCACACTCGATAATTTGACGGATGAAATGGCTGGGTCACATGAAGTGGAGCTTGCCTTACTGAGGGTTCGATATATAGTCAATGAAGTCATCCTCTATGCACAGCTGAAAAGGCCTCAGCTCTGTCACAATGGCGATCAGAACTTGGCTTGCTGACAGGTAGAGTGGAGAAGGCCGACGGCGATGGCAGGGATACAGAGCGCACAGGACGGGCTGCGACAGTGGACCGAGGATGGTGGACACTGGATGCTGCGTCCTTGGGCAGCAGCGGGGTCGGAATCGGGGCAGCAGGTGAGTGCGGGCGGACCGGGGGGAAGGTGCTGCCACCGCGATCGCGGGGAGGAGCGGGGGTAAAGCGCGCTGGCAATAGAAGTATTTCGGAGTCGTCCACCTCTGCGGCACCGACTATTCGTCCGGGTCGTGGGGGGCGGAAGGGGAAAAGGGTGGGAAGCAGTGTGCTGGAGGAGAATTGGCGGGTGTAGAGTCCGAAGACCGTGCGCCGGAGGAGTTGGAAGCGGTGTTATACGGATTGTCTCGCCTTATGTAGGACGGATGAGGTCAGGGAGTGGGTGTTGAGGAGGAAGGGAAAGGAGCAGGTAGAGGTGTCCAAATAGATAACTAACTAATTATCAGAAGGAGGGGGCGGAGAGCCAGTGCTCGGGTTGGGGGGGGCCTCGTCGAAAGGTCGGGTAGGGCAGTTACCGCGTGCCCAGGAGGTGGAAGGGGTACAGGGGGGTCTTTCCAGGCGGGCAGGAGTGGTGGGGGTATAACAGCAAAGCGGCAGCGGGGCAGATGAATGGTACTAGAGGTTCCCATGTCTTCTGGCCCACCCGGGATTGCAAATGTCGACCTGTTTCCTCAGTCAGTGGGGGGACACTCCAAAATAAGTGCATACCTCAATAAATAAATAACTAAACCTAAAAAATAATAATAATAATAAATTAATTAATTATATTGGGTGGGGCCCGTTGCGCTGCCGGGCCAGCCCCTCAAGCTCTCAGGGAGGGGTAGTAGGCCTATTACTCTAAGGAGGTTACGGGCCTTACGACATGGGCATGCTCCCAAGGGGAAGGCCCCCCCGACATCCCGAAACCACCCGTACCCGGGAGCCAACCTGCGGGGAGGGGTAGTAGGCCTATTACTCTAAGGAGGTTACGGTCCTTACGACATGGGCAGCGGCAAGACTCACAGTTGAGCGGAGGGGCGATTGGGGGGGAGGGGGTTTCTGGAAGGCTTGGTGAGTCCGGGCTAAGCAAATGCTTGAGCGTCCTAAGTGGGAAATTCGCCTGGTGGGGGCGATTTCCTCACATGGTTAAGGTGAGTAGGAGGTCGGGCTGACGGTAGGCGGAACCCCGGCCCCATTATGGGTATCAAAAAAAAAAAAAAATTCCCCTCGGTACTTCCGGCCGGGTCGTGACTTGGTTTCCGGGGGCGTGCACTGCACGATCGCAGGTCGTGGGGTGGGGTACGGGTCATGCGACTTAGGGGTCGGAGGGGGGACAGCTGTGAAGGGGGAGGTTAGTTCAAAATTGCATGACTATGGGCTGTGCTGTGTTCGTTTAGAGATTTCGTGCGTACCGGCTATGGCTGGGGGGGTAGGAGATGGGCCGGACGAATGGTGTTCTGGAGCAGTGAATGGGTGCTGGGGAGCAGTACCATCAGTGGGGTGTTGGGAGCTATTGAACTGCGGGGTAGAGTGGCAGTACGAACAGGGTACGGCATAAGACCCGGTACCTATTAGGCCGGCAGCCGGAGTTCACGGAGATGGGGATCGTCTTCCTTTGGATAAAGGTCGAGATGGCAGGGGCGGGTGGCGAAAGGGTGGGCTGCATTGTAATTAGCGCTAACGATATTCCAGGCCCCCTGCTGGTGGGGTTGCCGAGGCAGTGGGCGGAGTCAATTTAGGTAGGCGCACGGATTTGGGGGACGGTGATGTCTGGGGAGTGCCTTTTCATGGGCATGACGGCTAGTTTAGGCTGGGACCATATTCTGTCAGGGGATGTGTGGCATGTGGTCAGCTCATTGCAAGTTTGGCTTTAATCCAGCCTAATGCACAATAGCCTTATGTGAATTGTCGCCAGGGGGGGCTGGAGTGTCAAGCGCAGCCACGGAGTAGTGTGGGGGAGTGACAATGCACCGATAGGCAGTGGAGTGAAGAGGATGAGCACGTTGCGGCCGAATTAGAGGGATCTGTCTTGCATATCCCAGCTGGTTCTAACGGGGTGGTGGACATCTTTCCTGTCCCCAAAGGGGGACGGTGGCAGACCAGAAAGGATGGGGGGTCCTGCAGGAATGAGGGCCCATTAGCCGAGAGAGGCGGGCATTATGAGTGGATACAAGAGGGGGGGGTTCGGGAACAATGCCTCTGGCTGCCAGGTGGCCTATTACACAGGGGCTACCGGGGTAGTGCTGCTCTGCCTTACACTGGAGGGATGTTCAAGTCTGCTGCCTCCCCATTCCGGGCACGGATGCCTGGTATACGTTCGGGGCATTCTATATTGGTGGGGCAGTGGCGAGCTCCAGCAAAGCTCGGGTGGATCGTGGTATATAGTGACAGCAGGCGGCAGTTCATTGGAGATGGCAGTGGCGGTTGCGGCAAGTTCATCCAACTTTGGGGTGGCGACTCGTGGGGGGGTCGTGGCGGGGTCGCCGAGCAAAGAGTTTTCAGCAACGGCGGATGGGGTGCCAGGGTTTCGGGCTGGTTTAGGCTTCAGGGAGGTAGTGGGTCACGTGATTTTTGCTGTCAGCTGGCGGCGGGACAAACGACCTAAGGTCAGTTGGCCGAGGGGTCTTTCCCTCGGGGCGGGGATGGTTCGGGAGAGTCGGTGTGGACGGTCTGGACTCCTCAGCTCATGATCTGGCGGGGAAGTCGTTTTATGGCTGAGAGCGCGGTCGCAGCCGGCTGCAGCCAATACCTTTGCTTGGGCACCTTGAGCATCATGGAGTAAGCCGGTTTAGCTCCGGTTACATGTTGGGGGGGCACCGACAGGGTCGTGGAGCGGCCTTTGGTGCAGGTTATCAAGTCATGGTCTGCGGGCTTATAAAAAAAAAAAAAAAAAAAAGAAGCGGGGGGGGGGGGGGGTGGGGGGGGGAATCGGCGGTACGTATAAGGCAGTTGGATATTCCGGCATTCCTGAGGTGCGAGCATGTGGAACTTGTGTCTCTTGGGGAAACTGCTAGGTACATATGACCTAGATTGGCCACTGTTGGAAACAGAATACTGGGCTTGATGGACCTTGGTCTGACCCAGTATGGCATATCTTATGTTCTTATGTTGTCAGGGGAGGGGGAGTACTTCTCCTCTAGGGGTGTCGGAGTGCTTAGCCACCACTGGCAGGGGGCTTGGTATGTGTAATTTGGCAGGGGGTGCATCTGGTCGCAGCTTGGTTTTGGGGGGCGGCTTCGGGACATTAATGTCGCCAGTGCGGGTAGAGGGATCCCGGAGGTCCGGGATCCGGAGCTCTAGGCCGCACTGGGGCCAGGGCGGGGTGCCTTCGACCTGACATTAATGTCCTCTGTGCCGGTGGCGGGATCCCGGAGGTTTCCGGGGTCCGGAGCCTTAGGCTATGCTTGGGCCGGGGGTGGGGTGCCCCCAACCCGGACATCCCCTGCTGACTTTTGCTAATTGCATGGCGAGGTCGGGGAAAGGGGATTAGGAAGATTGCGGTTGGCATGACCGCGGCTGAAGCGGAGGCGGGGTCACCTTGCTAATAGCATGGCTGGTGAGGCATTGCTCCGCTGCGGGTCACCTTGCTAATAGCATGGCTGGTAAGGCATTACTCCGCTGTTTGGATTGTTAAGAGGATTATTCTTGAAATGTAATGTTCGGTATGTTATAAAGTTAATAAAGCTGCGACCGGTGCTTTTCCCAAGAGTGGTGTATGTGTTTATTCTGTGGGAAAGGAGGGTGGAGCTAAATGGGGGGAGGGGGCAGGGGTGGACGGTTAGAGGGGCCCAGAGCACTGTGTCCGAGCTACCTCGGTTAACATAAGTTTTTGATTCATCGGTAGAATCGGCACCTCTAATAAAAGTTAGCAAGTGTTAGTCTGTAAACATGAGTCTTTGAAACACAACCTTTCGTTGTCCAAAATTCATTGTTAATTGAAATGAGAAGGCTTGCACATTGTGCTATAGAACACTATTATACCGCGATTAAAAATTATAAGTTTTCTAACACATATTTTCGCTATCCCGATGCTCCTAAAAATAGTCCCTTATGAAGTTAGTAAGTTTAGTGTCTAAAAGTATAAGAATAATGTAATCTACGGTTAAAAGTTTTTTCTACAAATGAGCACGGTTGCTCCTAGAGTAGATAAGACAGTAGAGCTATAAATGAGTGGATTCATCTGAAAAGCAGGCAAGCGGTGATTACATACACCAGCTCTGTATCACTGTAATGGGAATCATCTTACAGTAAATATTAATTGTTACATGTATAGCAATTTTAATGAATAAGATAGAAGACTAAACGGTTTTTGTTTTTTATAGAGAGAAAGCGGTTATTCACTTCTTAGAGTGAATCAAATTCTAAGCCGTGCATATTTGAACATATAAACGGGTATGGTATCCTTTGGTTATAATTTTTTAGATATAATTTTTTAGATACATACAATTTTAAATACATATAATAATTTTTTAGATACATACAATTTTAAATACATATATTTATGAGATCCCAGAACGAGGATTTTAGATGAACATGCATTTATGTTTTTAGTATCTATAAGATAGTTATCTGAATTTGCCTTTACTACGCATTAAGCGAAGAGAGTTATTTATAGGTTATCCCAGATTGCTTTTACGTAAAGTAATTGTCATCTGCTTCCATATGTTTACGGTCTTATTTTGTATGGTTTTATATATTTATAATTTTAAATCCTATGATCTTAAGTAGTGGATTATCGGTTTACCATTTGTTGTTCAGCTCACTCACTCCTTGCTCCTATTCATTTATTTGCAATCATGGTGGTTATACATAGCATGATTTTATATACATGTGTTCTTATATACCCTTTTGATATTTTGATATGGATGTTTAATTTATCATTTAGTGTTTTATGGTCTTATTGGTTTTATATGTTTTTAACAATATTTTTTATACTATTTATTATAATGCTCTTAAGTAGTTATTTATTTATTATTATTTATTATTTTTTAAGTGTATTACATTATTTATGGTTATGTATCTGCAGCAAACCTGTATCCCCTGATGAAGTGAAAAAACGAAACACGGCCTGTGTCGGGCTCTCAGGTTTTAAAGTATCAAATAAAGTATCCTTTGGTTTAACCACTACGTATTATAGACTGGGTGTCCTCTGCGCTTATTCCAGGCTTTACCCTCGCATTCTCATACCTAAGGATCCTCTACGCTTATTCCAGGCTTTACCCTCGCATTCTCATACCTAAGGATCCTCTGCGCTTATTCCCGACTTTGGGAGAACCAGAAGCGGAACCCAAGGACCAGGCCTACACGTCAGTATATGGCACAAAACAATTTTATTGAGGGACCCTCAATAAAATTGTTTTGTGCCATATACTGACGTGTAGGCCTGGTCCTTGGGTTCCGCTTCTGGTTCTCCCACCCACGCCTGCGGATACCCCTTCTTCCCTTGGTTTTCTTATTCCCGACTTTAACATAGTAACATAGTAAATGACGGCAGATAAAGACCAGTATGGTCCATCTAGTCTGCCCAGTATGATGGCAAGAGTAGTTGCACCTGCTGCTCCGTGCAGGCAACCCCTCCTCACGTCTTTGTTTAGGGGTGAACCCACCACTCCATGTAGGACACCCCTATTGGTTGAGAATTTAGATGGTTCAATTTATTTTGATTTTATCCTGTTGCTGTAAAGGGATCCACTGTGTCTGTCCCATGCCATTTTGAATTCCGTCACTGTGTTTGCCCCCACCACTTCCATCGGAAGGGCGTTCCAAGCATCCACCACCCTTCCAATGAAAAAGTATTTCCTGACATTGCCCTTCAATTTACCACCTTGCAGCTTCCTGTTATGCCCTCTAGTTTTACACCTTCCCCGTCTTTGGAAGAGGTTTGTTTGTTCATTATTTCCCTTTAAGTATTTAAAGGTCTGAATCATATCTCCCCAGTCCCTCCTCTCCTCCAAAGTGTACATGTTTAGTCTTCAAGTCTCTTCTCATAAGGCTTCTGACGCAGGCTCCAAATCATTTTGGTCACCTTCCACTGAACAGTTTCCAGTCTTTTTACATCCTTTGCAGGATACGGTCTCCAAAACTGAACACAGTATTCCAAGTGAGGCCTCACCAGTGACTTATACAGTGGCATTACTACCTCTTCCTTTCTGCTGGTAATTCCTCTTTGTATGCAGCCCAACATCCTCCTGGCTTTTGCCACTGCCTTGTCGCACTGTTTTGCCACCTTGAGATCTTCAGAAATAATCACACCGAGGTCTCTCTCCTGATCCGTGCACACCAACCTCTCGCCCCCTATCGCGTACATTTCCCTTGGATTTCTGCTACCCAAGTGCATGACTCTACACTTCTTTGCATTAAATCGTAATTGCCAAGCATTAGACCATTTTCCCAGCTTTTGTAGATCTTTCCTCATGTTAACACTCCCTCGGGGGAGTCCACTCTGTTGCAAATTTTTGTGTCATCTGCAAAAAGACAGACTTTTCCGTTCAGTCCTTCAGCAATATCGCTCACAAATACATTGAACAGTGCCGGACCCAGGACCGATCCCTGGGGCACCCCGCTAATCACCTTCCCTTCATCTGAGTGAGCTCCATTTACTATCACCTTCTGTCGTCTGTCAGTCAACCAATTTTTGATCCAATTTACTATCTTGGGATCCGTCCCCAAGCTACTGAGTTTATTGATAAGCCTCCTATGAGGCACAGTCTCAAAGGCTTTGCTGAATCCAGGTAGATGACATCCATCGCATGCCCCTGATCCAGTTCCCTGGTCACCCAGTCGAAGAACTCAATCAGATTTGTTTGGCAGGATCGTCCTTCGGTAAAACCATGTTGCCTCGGGTCTTGCATCCTGTTGGTTTTGAGAAAGTTCACTATTCGCTGTTTCAGGAGCGCCTCCATTACTTTTCCTGCCACCGAGGTAAGGCTCACAGGTCTGTAGTTTGACATGTCTTCCCTGTCACCACTTTTGTGTAGAGGTACGACATCAGCCATTCTCCAGTCTTGAGGAACTACTCCTGTTTCCAAGGATCTGTTGAAAACGTCCTTTAACGGCCCTGCAAGAACCTCCCTGAGCTCTTTCAGTATCCTTGGATGTATCCCATCTGGTCCCATAGCCTTGTCCACTTTCAGTTTTGCAAGTTGTTCTAACACTTCATCTTCTTTGAATGGTGTGGTATCTACATCATTCCCATTTTTATTTTTGTGAGTCACAGAAGGTCCTTCTCCAGGACTTTCTTTAGTAAAAACAGAGCAGAAGTATTTGTTTAGCAATTTCGCTTTTTGAATGTCACTTTCCACGAGTCCGTTCGCAGCACTTCTGAGTCCTGCAATTCCACCTCTGATCTTTTTCCATTCCCTAATATACCTGAAGAAAGTTTTGTCGCCACACTTAACATCTTTAGCCATCTTTTCCTCTGCCGTTGATTTTGCTATCCTTATTTCTCTTTTTGTCTCTTTGAGTTTGATCCTGTTTTCATTTCTGTGTTCCTCTGTTTGTGAGCTTTTGAATTTTGTGAAAGCTGTGTTTTTTGCCTTTATTTGAGCAGCCACTTCTTTGGAAAACCAAACAGGTTTTCTTCTCTTGTTTTTGTTTACTTTTCTTACATATTTATCTGTTGCCCCCTTTATTGCCACCTTTAGTTTAGCCCATTGCAATTCCACTTCCCTTATCTCCTTCCACCCTGTCAGCAACTCCTTTAGGTACTCGGCCATTTTATTGAAGTCAGTGTTTTTGAAGTTTAGGACTTTGAGCTTGCTATGATTGGCCTGTACCATGGCTTTTATCCCAAACCACACCGTGTGATGATCGCTGCTGCCCACAGGGGCACTCACGCAGACATTCGACACGCTATCACCGTTGGTGAGCACTAAATCCAGTGTTGAGCTTTCCCTGGTTGGTTCCATCACCATTTGTCTAAGTAACGCATCTTGGAGAGCATCCACAATTTTTTTGCTTCTTTCCAGATTTGCAGAAGGAGTAATCCAATCCACATCGGGTAGATTAAAGTCACCCAATATTATCACTTCCCCCTTTGTGGCTATCTTGGTAATATCTATAATCAGTTCGTTATCTATCTCTTCAATTTGTGTCGGCGGTCTGTAGACTACAGTAGTAAGGATGACAGTGCCATCTCCTCTTTCCAACACAATCCAGAGCGCTTCTTCTTTTCCACATGCCCCCTGCATTTCAGTAGCTTTAATATTGCTTTTGACATACAAGGCTACTCCTCCTCCTCCTCCTCTTCCATTTTCTCTCTCTCTTCTGAATAGATTATAGCCAGCTATGGCTATATCCCAATCATGCGATTCATTAAGCCATGTTTCTGTAATGGCCACAATGTCCAAATCCATTTCCACCATTAGGGCTTCCAGGTCCTGAACTTTGTTGGCTAAGCTTCGAGCATTTGTGCTCATTGCTTTCCAGCATTTAACTGGCTTGTGTGTATTTTGCATTAATTTTGTTCTGCCTACATCTTCCCACTTGTTTTTGATGTGTGTTTTAAAAGTGTGGCTGTTTCTGATTTTAATCTGCTTTTGCAGGGAGTGACGTCCAGAGCTTGACCTTCCACATCCGTCACCCCCTTTTTCTAGTTTAAATGCATATCCACATATTGCTAGAATTTTTCACTTATGATTCTTTTCCCTGCGACAGAGAGATGTAGTCCATCAGCACAGTATAGTCTCTTGTTGTTCCATCTGTTGCCCCAGTCGCCAATAAATCAGAATCCTTCTTGTTTGCCCCAGGTCTGCAGCCATGTATTAAAGCTGTTAATGCAATGCAGCCTTTTTGCCCCTTTACCAAGAACAGGTAGAACCTCTGAGAATGCAACAGTGTTAACAATGTTTCTATGTGCTTGAGTTTTTATGTGCTTGAGTTTCTCTCCCAAAGATTGAAAGTCCTTTTGGACTGTAGAGGCACTGTTTCTAGCCAGATCATTTGTGTCCCAGTGGATAACAACATCAAGTTTGGAGTGTTCACTTTCTGCTCTAAGTACTTCAACAACGTGGTTTGTACTCCTGCTGGCTGAAGAGCCTGGGAGGCACCTGGCTATGTTCTTTCCTTTGAATTGTGTTCCCAAGTTGGTGCCACTGATGATGGAATCACCAAGTAGTAGCATCCTCGTACCTGAGGATCCTCTGCGCTTATTCCAGGCTTTACCATCACATCCTTGTACCTAAGGATCGTCTGCGCTTATTCTCGTACCTAAGGATCGTCTGCGCTTATTCTCGTACCTAAGGATCCTCTGCGCTTATTCCAGGCTTTACGCTTGCATCCTCGTACCTAAGGATCGTCTGCGCTTATTCCAGGCTTTACCATCACATCCTCGTTCCTAAGGATCGTCTGCGCTTATTCTCGTACCTAAGGATCCTCTGCGCTTATTCCAGGCTTTACGCTTGCATCCTCGTACCTAAGGATCGTCTGCGCTTATTCCAGGCTTTACGCTTGCATCCTCGTACCTAAGGATCCTCTGTGCTTATTCCAGGCTTTACGCTTGCATCCTTGTACCTAAGGATCCTCTGCGCTTATTCCAGGCTTTACGCTTGCATCCTCGTACCTAAGGATCCTCTACACTTATTCCAGGCTTTACGCTTGCATCCTCGTACCTAAGGATCCTCTGCGCTTATTCTCGTACCTAAGGATCCTCTGCGCTTATTCTAGGCTTTACCATCACATCCTCATACCTAAGGAGCCTCTGCGCTTATTCTCGTACCTAAGGATCCTCTGCGCTTATTCCAGGCTTTACGCTTGCATCCTCGTACCTAAGGATCCTCTGCGCTTATTCCAGGCTTTACGCTTGCATCCTCGTACCTAAGGATCCTCTGCGCTTATTCTCGTACCTAAGGATCCTCTGCGCTTATTCCAGGCTTTACGCTTGCATCCTCGTACCTAAGGATCCTCTGCGTTTATTCCAGGCTTTATGCTTGCATCCTCGTACCTAAAGATTGTCTGCGCTTATTCCAGGCTTTCCACTCGCATCCTCGTACCTAAGGATCCTCTGCGCTTATTCCAGGCTTTACCCTCACATCCTTGTACCTAAGGATCCTCTGCGCTTATTCCAGGCTTTATGCTTGCATCCTCGTACCTAAGGATCCTCTGCGCTTATTCTCGTACCTAAGGATCCTCTGCGCTTATTCCAGGCTTTACGCTTGCATCCTCATACCTAAGGATCCTCTGCGCTTATTCCAGGCTTTACCATCACATCCTTGTACTTAAGGATCCTCGGCGCTTATTCCAGGCTTTATGCTTGCATCCTCGTACCTAAGGCTCGTCTGCGCTTATTTTCGTACCTAAGGATTCTCTGCGCTTATTCTCGTACCTAAGGATCCTCTGCGCTTATTCCAGGCTTTACGCTTGCATCCTTGTACTTAAGGATCCTCTGCGCTTATTCCAGGCTTTACGCTTGCATCCTCGTTCCTAAGGATCCTCTGCGCTTATTCCAGGCTTTACGCTTGCATACTTGTACCTAAGGATCCTCTGCGCTTATTCCAGGCTTTACGCTTGCATCCTTCTACCTAAGGATCCTCTGCGCTTATTCTCGTACCTAAGGATCCTCTGCGCTTATTCCAGGCTTTACGCTTGCATCCTCGTACCTAAGGATCCTCTGCGCTTATTCTCGCACCTAAGGATCCTCTGCACTTATTCCAGGCTTTACGCTTGCATCCTCATACCTAAGGATCCTCTGCGCTTATTCCAGGCTTTACGCTTGCATCCTTGTACCTAAGGATCCTCGGCGCTTATTCCAGGCTTTACGCTTGCATCCTTCTACCTAAGGATCCTCTGCGCTTATTCCAGGCTTTACACTTGCATCCTTCTACCTAAGGATCCTCTGCGCTTATTCCAGGCTTTACGCTTGCATCCTCGTACCTAAGGATCCTCTGCGCTTATTCCAGGCTTTACCATCACATCCTTGTACCTAAGGATCCTCGGCGCTTATTCCAGGCTTTACCATCACATCCTTGTACCTAAGGATCCTCGGCGCTTATTCCAGGCTTTACCATCACATCCTTGTACCTAAGGATCCTCTGCGCTTATTCCAGGCTTTATGCTTGCATCCTCATACCTAAGGATCGTCTACACTTATTTTCGTACCTAAGGATCCTCTGCGCTTATTCCAGGCTTTACGCTTGCATCCTCGTACCTAAGGATCCTCTGCGCTTATTCCAGGCTTTACCTTCACATCCTCGTACCTAAGGATCCTCTGCGCTTATTCCAGGCTTTATGCTTGCATCCTCATATCTAAGAATCCTTTGTGCTTATTCCAGGCTTTACCCACTCGTTCTCTTATATGTATAAGTTCCCTATATGTGAAATTTCAGCAGCATTTTCTGGATAGTGCCACTGAAATTCTGTGTAACTGCTGTGGCTCTATGTGGATAGTGCTGGGATGAGGGTAGGGCATAATGAGGGCAGACTACCCAACTATATGGATAGCAGCAGAATTCAACCACGATTTGTGTAGCTATGTGCTTTAATTTAGCCCAGAAGAAAGGCTGTCCTCAATTGAACTGCATAGCTGTATGGATAATGACTGTAAATATTAACAGTATTTACACCCTATATGTAGATAATGACACCCTGTAAATATTAGCTTGTTGCACATATAATATCCCTTTATAACCGACCAAGTTGCAATGCAAAGTTGATGTTGTTTAAATGTAAACTGCTTTGAGTATTGATGGAGTGGTATAGAAAACTTGTTAAATAGATAAATAAAAACATGTGAAGTGGCATTTTAGAAGGGATCTCTAGGAGGAATCCGCAAAGTCCAGGCCACCACATCCAAAATACTGAGGAAGTGGCGGCAGTGAAGGCGGACACGTGTAAGTGCTTTCTGAAATCGTGCTTCTCGGCCCTGAAAGAAGCAGAGATGCGCGTCCCTGTAACTGGTTCCGGAGACGGGCCGTGCATACAGCAAGGCTGAGTACATGCACATATGCAGGCTGATTTAGAAATGTGGACATCACCGCAGAAAGGGGGCCACATAGACAGGCTACCTGAGGTGTTTCAGAACGGAGGCAGATTTCAGATGTGCATGTGAAATGAATGGAGTGTTAAACATGCAAATAATTTTGGACCCAGCAAGATTTACTGTGGCAGTGAGAGCACATTTCATTCTTCTCCCCGCAAGTGTTCCTGCCATGAAACAAGCGCATTTTTGCAACTTATCCAGGGTCAGGAGCAGGTATAAGCATGGACACATCAACAGCCAGGGCTCGACGTGCTCGGGACATCCTAGAATCATGCAGCGATGTGCATCTCCGTTGCATCGCCCAGACCCATGTGACTTGGACATGATCATGCTAGGGCCATCTATATACACGGCTTTCTAAAATGGTTCCAAGGATGTCTTGGTGATTTGCACATCTGAATGCCCATTTTCAGACGTTTAACGCATGAATAGAGCTTCCAAAATTACCCCCATAGCCAGCAGCAGTGACTGCCCTGTGTGTAGGTGCAGCGCTGCCACCTATCCTTCAAGTGGATTGTTGGGAAATCTGAGTTAGGTCTGCTTATTGTGACGCTCGCGCCCCTACCAGGCGGTTGCCTAGTAGGGACGGCTGGCAACCTCTATCCCTTCGAGGGTTGTAGTTGTGTTAATAAGAGAAGCCAAGTGGTTATTCAAAGCGCACAGGAAATTTTTATTCGGTTTCCAAAGTTGGCAAGTGATGAACATAAAAATTCTTTAAGCACTTTTTCCAGACAAAAGAAATACAGGATAATTTCTCCAAATCAAAATGTCCAAACAAAACTCACAGCAGTTTCTATTCCTCACTGCAATTGCTTGCCATCACAAAACAAAAGCATTTGTAAAACTTTTCACAGCTTCCAACCTGCTGTTGCCACGCCCCATACAAACAGTTCTAGCTGTTTGGGCCTTCACTGAAGTTTAGCAGTTTAAGCTTCCTAAGAGAGAGATTCCTAACCTCTTGTCTTCAGGGTTACTCTTCTCTTTCAATTCTTGAAACTGCTTTTAACTTGCAACAGCTTCCTTTTATATTTCACTGTTTCCTAACAGACATTACTATTGTATTTTAGTGCACAGCTCACATTCCATCTCAGAAGCTTCTGACTCAATAACACTTTCTTCAGGGCCTACCTCCATACTCTCAATTGAGCTACAGCTCTGTGCTCTCTGGAAGTGCTCTGGTGTCTTTTCCTTCAGAGTCCTCGCAATGTTAAACAGTCTCTCACACTGCCTGGCCTTGGCTCCTCCAAGCCGGTCTCCTGTGTGTCTCTCCTGCTTAACCTCCCTCCCGAGATACTTCTTGCTGTGCTGAGGCTTCAGGTGTATGAAAGTCTCCTCTGAGTCAGAGCAAGAACTATTCTGGTGGCACTGCTCATTCCCTGCGTACCTTTCTTGGCTGCCTTTATAATGGTTCCTCCATTTGCTGCTCTTCTTGGCTGCAAGGGTTTTCCACAGCTTGGCCCCAGATCTCTCCTGTCTGTGCCTCCTGGGAATTGGACTTGAACCTGGGCTAGGCCTTGAACTGCAGCTGCCACTGGTGCTTGCTCCTGCACTCCTCCTGGACCTTCTGCTCACAGCTCCCCCCTTCAAACTGTGCCTCTCTCTTTTGTTTGTTCTTCCTCTGTTAACTGTTGAGCTGGGCAACTCCCTTCCTAGCTCCTCCCACTTGGACCTCCTACTCCTCTGCAGGGTTGTCCTGTGGTCTGTGATTGGTTTACCATTAGCTCTGCCCTCTAGGTTTCTTTCAGTGCTTCTAGTATGGAACCTAGGATTTTGGGCTCCCATCCCCCGCAATGAAAAAAAATCCTTCTTTTTTCCAGTTTTCCCTAGCTGGGCTGCACTCACCTCATCACATATCCCCCCCCCCCCCCCCCCGTAGACTATTTCGGGCTGTCGCTTTATCCCGCGAACAGCACGAAATACGGGATAAGGCGTCTGCATTTGTATGAAGCTTCCCGGCCCTGTGCTCTATCTTAAAATCAAACTCCTGTAGGGCCATGTACCACCTTGTTAAACGAGCGTTGTTGTCTTTCATTTTATTTAGCCATTTAAGTGGGGAGTGATCAGTCACTAGTAAAAATCTCCGTCGAGTTAAATAAAATCTCAGTGCATTAATGGCCCACCTTATAGCATGGCACTCACGCTCTATGGTTGAGTATTTTCTTTCTGGAGGAGTTAACTTGCGACTTAAAAACATTATTGGGTGCTCAGAGCCCTCCTGCTTCTGAGACATCACTGCCCCTAGGCCTGTTTCCGATGCGTCGGTCTGAATAATAAAAGGTAGAGAAAAATCTACCCCACGTAATACAGGTGCTTCACACAATTTCTCTTTTAACCTCACAAAGGCCTGTCCCGCCTCCTGATCCCAGAGCAAGATATTAGGGGCATTCTTTCTAAGCCTTTCAGTTAATGCGGCTGCTTCGGTTGCGAAGTGTGGGATAAACCGCCTATAATACCCCACTAACCCCAAGAAACCCCTAAGATCCTTTTTGGTGACAGGTCTCGGGAATTTTTTTACACTCTCCACCTTGTCAAAGAGAGGTTTTACCATAACCTGTCCAACCATGTGACCTAGGTATTTTACCTCAGATGCCCCAAACATACATTTAGCCGGGTTTATAGTAAGGCCGGCTTGCTTCAATGCCCGCAACACTGCCCTGACCTGGGTCAAGTGTTCATCCCACCGTGCACTATGAACCACGATGTCATCCATATAGGCCGCTGCGTATCGCTGGTGAGGGCGAAGGACCATGTCAACTAATCGTTGACAAGTTGCGGCTGCCCCATAGAGCCCGAAGGGCATCCGACGGAATTGGAAAAGCCCTATTGGGGAACTAAATGCAGTTTTTGGCCGAGATTCCCTGGTGAGGGGAATCTGCCAATACCCCTTTGTTAAATCCAATGTTGTCAGATACCTGGCCTGCCCTAGCCTATCCAAGATCTCCTCTATCCTAGGCATAGGGTAGCTGTCGAATCGTGAAATGTCGTTTACTCTACGGAAATCTATGCAAAAGCGCATAGATCCGTCTGGCTTCGGGACCAAAACTATGGGATTGTTCCAAGGGCTCTTGGAAGCCTCAATTATGCCCATCTCTAACATTTCTTTTATTTGGGACACTACCTCCCTCTGCTTTGCCTCCGGGAGTCTATACGGTCGCTGGCGCACTACTTCACCAGGCGGGGTCACAATTTCGTGCGCGACCAGCCCTGTTTCTCCCGGTACCGGGGTAAGGACGTCCGAGAGGTCCTTCAGCATTCCGGACAACTCCTTTTGCTGTGTCCAGGAGAGCTTTTCCCCAATCCTATAAACAGGATCTATATTGCCTTTCACTAGTTGAGGTCCTAATTCATCTTCTTCCTTTTCAATACAACAGGCAGTTAACCCCTCTATCTCACCTAGGCCTGTAGATCCGAATCCCTTGGAGTCCCTGGTGGTAGATGAAAGCTCGTCTACTTCTTCAACGGGTGGAAAACCTACCCTCTCACACACTAATTGGGCCACTCTGTCTCCGGGGTTCACCTTAAAATTTTCTTGGGAGAAGTTAAATAAAAGAACCTTTAATTCTCCCCTGTAGTCAGGATCTACGACTCCTGCGCCTACATCTATAAAATTCTTAAGGGCAAGGCCTGACCTGGGTGCAATCCGTCCGTAACACCCGGGCGGTATTTCTACCCTCAGTCCAGTGTTTACTATGGCCTTTCCTTGCTTGGGTACAACTACCTCAACTGCGCTAGATAGATCTAACCCAGCCGCTTGTTCAGTGGCCCGCTTGGGAATCCTAGCCTCAGGGTTAATTCTACAAAACCTGATGACAAACCTTGGTTTGGGTGCCTGTACTTTTTCCTTAGGGACTATTGACCTCCCCGGGTCTACTCTTTTCCCAAACAGGGGAGCAGGTATTATTCCCCCTGTAACAGCTCTGGGGTGGCCAGCTTCCCTTTTCCCTTTCCCTGGAGATTTTACATCTGGGCCTGTGTTTACCAGGCCTGCCTTTTCCTGCAGTTTTTTCTCCACTCCCTTCCTGAATGGGGACCAATCTCGGCCCAGTATAATCTCATGAGGGAGTCTTGGTATTACTGCTACTGCTACCTCCCTTCCCCTGCCTAAGTCCTTTATCTTAACGGCTTGAAGTGGGTAGGTAGAGGCAGCCCCATGTACACATTTAATTTTAACCTGCCCCCTTGAGGACTCTTGGGCACACTGCTTCTGGGCTTCTATCACTTTCCATAATTTTCTGGAGATCATGGACTGACTTGCCCCTGAATCTAACAGTGCTTCTGTCTTTATTCCTTCTACCTCTACCGATAGGAGGAATCCTTCACCTATCTCCTTGGGGTGTGTTATCACAAAGGCTTTCTTTGTCTTACAATTTTTCTTGAGGTGACCAGGCTCACCACAAGAAAAACACTTCCTTTGCAGGTTGAACTTTTCCATGGGCTTATCTCTCTCTGTCCTATATTTACTCAAGGCTGCATTCTTTTCCTGCACCTCTGTACTCTGAAAAATGCCCCCTTTCTTTAGGCTCAGTTTCTGGGCCTCCAGAAAGCAGTCTGCCAAGACTATGGCTTCTCGGGTGTTCTTACAGTTTTGTTTTATCAAAAAGCTTTGCATGTCTATAGGAACAGCTTCAATAAATTGCTCTAATATTATTGCATCAATAATAGACTCTATATCTTTCTTTTCCGGCAATAGCCATTTAAAGACTAAGCTCTTTACTCTATAATACAGAGCTTGTGGTGTTTCACCTTCTTTTAAGACAGATGCTCTTAGAAGTCTCCTATAAGAGGAGGAACTTAAACCCATCCGTTCTCTTATAGCTTCTTTCACATGCTCATAATCATGAATAGAATCAACTGGCATTTCCCTGTAGGCAGCTAATGCCTCACCGCTTAGAGTAGTAGTGGCATACCTTACAGCTAGCTGTTCTTTAGGCCACTGAGCTAGACCAGCTATTCTCTCAAACGCCTCTATATGGTCGTCAAGGTTGTCATCCTTGCTTAAGCGACCACATGAAAAAGGTCTAAAGGCTAGTCCTTCCCCCCCTGTACCAACAGGTTGAGACTTTGGAACAGCCTGTGCTTGCTTGGTTGCTTCTTCCTGAGTCTGGATCCATTTGGCCATCATTTCCAGCAGGGGTTGCTGTTGGGCTCGCAACATGGAGGTCGCCTGCTCCTGGCTCAACGCTGCCATCTCCCTCTGCTTCGCGAATTGGTCCGCTACCCAAGCCAACACATCCGCTACTTCCATCCCGGTTTGTAGTCTCTGCAACAAAACAGACAAGACACACACAAAGTGCAGCACTTTTTTTTTTTTCTCTTTCTCTCTCTCACTTCCTCAAGTGAGCAGCTGGTGGCCCCCTTACACCAGAATCAAGGCCTTCCCCTTCCAGTCTACGGGTTACCTGATTCTGATGCAGGTCTCAGCATTGTCCACCAGTCACAGCGCTCCCGATCCGAATCCGCTCCGGTTTTTCCCTCCGTTGCCTCGGTCGGTCACCACCTTTCCTGGAGTTCTCCGTCCAGAGGTATGGCTCAAAAGATGCTCTTCTTGACCACTGGAATACCGCATCCAAAAACTACGCCACCTGTGACGCTCGCGCCCCTACCAGGCGGTTGCCTAGTAGGGACGGCTGGCAACCTCTATCCCTTCGAGGGTTGTAGTTGTGTTAATAAGAGAAGCCAAGTGGTTATTCAAAGCGCACAGGAAATTTTTATTCGGTTTCCAAAGTTGGCAAGTGATGAACATAAAAATTCTTTAAGCACTTTTTCCAGACAAAAGAAATACAGGATAATTTCTCCAAATCAAAATGTCCAAACAAAACTCACAGCAGTTTCTATTCCTCACTGCAATTGCTTGCCATCACAAAACAAAAGCATTTGTAAAACTTTTCACAGCTTCCAACCTGCTGTTGCCACGCCCCATACAAACAGTTCTAGCTGTTTGGGCCTTCACTGAAGTTTAGCAGTTTAAGCTTCCTAAGAGAGAGATTCCTAACCTCTTGTCTTCAGGGTTACTCTTCTCTTTCAATTCTTGAAACTGCTTTTAACTTGCAACAGCTTCCTTTTATATTTCACTGTTTCCTAACAGACATTACTATTGTATTTTAGTGCACAGCTCACATTCCATCTCAGAAGCTTCTGACTCAATAGCACTTTCTTCAGGGCCTACCTCCATACTCTCAATTGAGCTACAGCTCTGTGCTCTCTGGAAGTGCTCTGGTGTCTTTTCCTTCAGAGTCCTCGCAATGTTAAACAGTCTCTCACACTGCCTGGCCTTGGCTCCTCCAAGCAGGTCTCCTGTGTGTCTCTCCTGCTTAACCTCCCTCCCGAGATACTTCTTGCTGTGCTGAGGCTTCAGGTGTATGAAAGTCTCCTCTGAGTCAGAGCAAGAACTATTCTGGTGGCACTGCTCATTCCCTGCGTACCTTTCTTGGCTGCCTTTATAATGGTTCCTCCATTTGCTGCTCTCCTTGGCTGCAAGGGTTTTCCACAGCTTGGCCCCAGATCTCTCCTATCTGTGCCTCCTGGGAATTGGACTTGAACCTGGGCTAGGCCTTGAACTGCAGCTGCCACTGGTGCTTGCTCCTGCACTCCTCTTGGACCTTCTGCTCACAGCTCCCCCCTTCAAACTGTGCCTCTCTCTTTTGTTTGTTCTTCCTCTGTTAAACTGTTGAGCTGGGCAACTCCCTTCCTAGCTCCTCCCACTTGGACCTCCTACTCCTCTGCAGGGTTGTCCTGTGGTCTGTGATTGGTTTACCATTAGCTCTGCCCTCTAGGTTTCTTTCAGTGCTTCTAGTATGGAACCTAGGATTTTGGGCTCCCATCCCCCGCAATGAAAAAAAATCCTTCTTTTTTCCAGTTTTCCCTAGCTGGGCTGCACTCACCTCATCACATAATATATTGGCTTTATATTGGCTTTATATGACTGCACCCTTACCTGGTGAAACTATGGATGGCACAGAAGACAATAGCTATATGAGAAGACAATAGCTATATGAGAGTATATGCTTGCCATAAGATAATGGATGCGGCCTGCTATGGAAGGATTCTGGGAAACCATATTCTGGATAGAAGTATGCAGAAGTTTGGGCCTAGTAATATCAGCAAAAAAGTACAGGTCAGCACAAAATACTCTCTGCCTGGTTTCAATTAGTGCCAAAAGAAGAAGAACAACACAGGAAGGGTCAGAGGTCACAAGCTATGCATAGATGAACAGACCTATAAGCAAATCCAGATGTATAAACGTAAAAAGAGATTCTTCCCCTGGGAAAAGTGTTGTAGGATCCTGAGGCCCTGCTGACACTTAAGAATGTATGATGGATTCAAGTGTTGTAGGATCCTGAGGCCCTGCTGACACTTAAGAAATGTATGATTAATTTGAAACAGACATTTGAGACGGGGAGAAATGTATATAAGGCAGTTATTTTTCAGGTAAGGGTGGGCAGTATTTTCTCCCCCTTCGCAGAGAGAGAGAGAAGGTACTGTCTGCCATTTCTATAGACGGGCTTTTGCTGTTCTGTATGACACTGCTATTTTGTTATGCTAAAATAAAAAGCTTTTGTAATTAAAGCAATTGCCGTCTAAGTAATTCTTTGATTGATGCTGCTTGTGAGAACCAGAAGCCACAATTTGTGCCGCAACCCGGCCTTCTAAATCTTTTTCTAAATTGCCCAAGGACTCCTCTGACTGCAGTTTTGACTTGCCTGCATTTTTGTCAGAGGGACTACCTCCTGTTTTTCACAGAACATAAAATAAACAGGGGATGAGAATACCTTCTCATTAGGAGAAGAGGATTCCTTCTGCTGGTCCAGAAGATGGGAGAGTGACGTCGAGAGAGATTTTGATACCCTAGGACGACTCCAGCGGGTGAGTTTTGTTTTTCCTGTCTACAAACAAAGACGGAAGATTTACCCAGGTTCGATTGGTGGGTGAGTACCAAATTTACACATATGCATATGTATTTTATGTGCTTAATGTTTGTTATGTTGAAAAATTGTTAGAGTGTCTTTGTATTTAGTTGTAATATTAGGGAAAGAAAGTTTGAAAGTTTTGCCCAGACATTAGGTCTCTGTCTTTCTGGGATTGATTGATGTACGCTTGAGACTGTACGTATTATTATTAATACGAAGCGAGTGTGTGTCTTTATCCACGTTTTCATACCCCCGCGAGGGGATTGGCTGGGTTTAGACGAAGCGCAAGAGTTGTATGTGCGTATGAGTCCTGGATTCGTAATTTTCGCTCCTCTGTTAATTAAGAGGTTTGGATTGCCACCTAAAAGCGAAATTACGCGCGCCTCTGTATATAAGGAGGTTCAATTTGCTATTGGTAAAAGGCGAAGTTAATTGTCCCTGTCCCTGAACAGTGAAAACACCAGGTCTACATAGACTATAGAGAAGGGACAGCTAGAGAAATGTTTAAAAGAAAATCTAAACAGGAACAAAATACTGAGAAAGGAACTGAGCCCGGTCCTAGCCCCATAGATAACCTTGTTAAACAGAACCCTCTACTGGAGGCTTCAATAAAAAATTGTTCTAAACAATGGGAAAAATGGACGAAGAAAACACCCTCTCTTGCCTGGCCAGCAGGGGGGTCGTTTGATCCGCTCATTTTGACCAAAATTAGGGATCATATCTTATTTAACAAATGTGGCAAAGCCCAATTGGAACATTTGCAACATATTCCCTGTGGATGCAGGCTGGTCCAGAGCCTTTGTCTTCTGCCCCTGTACCCCCACCTTCTTATTGGGCAGCCGAAAGTAAAGCTATGGCAGCCATAGGCTATTCTGACCCAGTTTTCCAGCCCAAGTCAGAACCGACTTCTCACCCAGCCAGGGCCGGCCCGTCCATTGAGCAAGAATGTTTTTTGCACAGGGCCCCGCGTTTCAGGGGGCCCCGCGCAAAAAACATTCTTCAGCATCCCAAGTTTTAAAAAAAAAAACCAAACCGGCTGCTTCTGCCGCGGGCAGCAGCAAGAGCTCTGCCGCGGCAGCAGCAAGAGCTCTGCCGCGGGGCCCCCCCCTGCCCGGCAGAGCCTCCGTGCATCCTCAGCAGCTTTCTTCATGTCCAAAACGCGGGCTTCTTTCAGAGCCGCGAGAGTTTCCTTTCTCGCGGCTCTGTTAATCCCGCCGAGGGTGATGGGATTTCCCATCAGCCCCGCGGGATTAAGAGAGCCGCGAGAAAAGAAACTCTCGCGGCTCTGAAAGAAGCCTGCGTTTTGGACATGAAGAAAGCTGCTGAGGATGCACGGAGGCTCTGCCGGGCAGGGGGGGGGCCCCGCGGCAGAGCTCTTGATGCTGCCGCGGCAGAAGCAGCCAGTTTGGTTTTTTTTTTATTTTAATTTGGAATGATAGGGGGGGGGGGGTGGTTATGACTGGTAATGGGCGATGGGTGGGGTGGGGAAAATGGAAGTGGGCTGATGGGGGGGGGGGGGTGGTGAGGACTGGTAATGGGCCGGGGGGGTGGCTGGTTAGGACTGGTAATGGGCCAGGGGGGGGGTGGTGGTTAGGACTGGTAATGGGCCATGGGGGGGAGGCTATGACTGGAAGTGGGCTGATGGGGGGGGGGGGTTAGGACTGGTAATGGGCTATGGGGGGGCTAAGTGGGCTGATGGGGGGGTTAGGACTGGTAATGGGCCATGGGGGGTGGAGGCTAGGACTGGTAATGGGCCATGGGGGGGGGCTAAGTGGGCTGGGGGGGTTAGGATTGGTAATGGGCCATGGGGGGGAGGCTAGGACTGGTAATGGGCTGATGGGGGGGGTTTAGGACTGGTAATGGGCTATGGGGGGGCTAAGTGGGCTGATGGGGGTTAGGACTGGTAATGGGCTATGGGGAGGGGGCTAAGGCTTGAAGTGGGGGGGTAGGACTGGAAATGGGCTGATGGGGGGGCTAAGACTGGAAATGGGCTGAGGGGGGTAGGACTGGTAATTGACTATGGGGAGGGGGCTAAGGCTGGAAGTGGGGGGGGGTAGGACTGGAAATGGGCTGATGGGGGGGGTTAGGACTGGTAATGGGCTATGGGGGGGCTAAGACTGGAAGTGGGCTGATGGGGGGGGTGGTTAGGACTGGTAATTGGCAATGGGGGGGGGTAGGACTGGAAATGGGCTGATGGGGGGGGTTAGGACTGGTAATGGGCTATGGGGGGCTAAGACTGGAAATGGGCTGATGGGGGGGGGGGGGTGGTTAGGAATGGTAATGGGCCATGGGGGGGGTTAGGACTGGTAATGGGCCGGGGGGGGGGGTTAGGACTGGTAAATGGGCTGATGGGGGGGAGGGTTAAGACTGGTAATGGGCATGGGGGGGGGGGTTAGGACTGGTAATGGGCCATGGGGGGGGAGGCTAAGACTGGAAGTGGGCTGATGGGGGGGGTAGGATGGTAATTGGCTATGGGGGGGGGCTAAGACTGGAAATAGGCTGATGGGGGGGCTAGGACTGGAAATAGGGTGATGGGGGGTTAGGACTAGTAATGGGCTATGGGGGGCTAATAAGACTGGAAATGGGCTGATGGGGGGGTAGGACTGGTAATTGGCTATGGGAGGGGGGCTGGCTAAGACTGGAAATAGGCTGATGGGGGGGGCCTATGACTGGAAATCGGGTGAGGGTTAGGACGTAATGGGCTGATGGGGGGTTAGGACTATTATTGGGCTAGGAGGAGGCTAGGACTGGAAATGGGCTGAGTGGAAGGAGGGCTTGAACTGCAAATAGCTGATGGGGACGGGGGCTTGGAATGGAAATGGGTTTGTGAGGGGGAGGGAGCTAGGACTGGAAATGTGAGATTGGGGGGTCTAGGACAGGATATGGGCTGATGGAGGGGCTAGAATATGACTGGAAATTGGCTGTTGGGGGGTGCTAAGATTGGAAATGGGCTGTGGTGGGGGTTTGGATTGAAATGGACTCATGAAGGGGCTAGAACTGGAAGTAGGCTCATGGGGGGCTTGGATTGGAAATGGGCTGAGTGGAGGGGAGCTAGATTTGACATGGGCTGATGGTGGGGCTAGGAAAGGACTAGAAATGGGCTCATGGGGGGCTGGGATTGGAAATGAGCTGATGGAGGGACTTGGATGGGACTGCAAATAGATGGGGGAGCTAGGACTGGAAATGGGCTTATGGGGGGCTAGGACTGGAAATGGGCTGATGCGGGGACTAGAAGGGAGCGGATGCTGGGTGGGACTGGAACTAGAATGGAGCTGATGTTGGGGGAGGATTAGAATGGGATGGAGCTGGGAGCTTGAAATGGAGAGGGAAAAAATATTTTGTGTGGGAGGGAAGACAAATCTACAATTGTCCGGATATTGGGAGAGTAAGTGGGGATTGAGGATGGAGGGGTAAAATTTGAGTGGATGAAATAGGAATGAGGAAAGAGGAAAAGGAGAAAGATTAGTATGTTAAAGCAGATGTAGAGAGAGAATGGAAAAAAACTAGAAGAGAGAAGAAAAGACAAATGGACAGCAGACGATGAAGAATTAGCGGAAGACACGAAGAAACCAGAAGAAAGTGGCTGGAGCAATTGCAGCTGAAAAAAAATGCACAAAAGGTAGAAAAATATCTCTTTATTTTGAATTTATTAATTGGAATATGTCAGCTCTGGGAAATGTGCATCATTAACGTCTGCGCTTTGTTTAGTACAAGAGCAAATTAATGTATAGTTTTATTTCTACAGTGTTGTACATTCCAAGTTTGGCTTTTGGGATTCCCAGTTTAATTATTGTCTTCCTGTTTCTAAATTGTGATTCCTTGTTTGGTGATGGTTTATGTTCTGTTCATGTGTAACTGAGCTGAGGTATTCTGTTTATGTAATTCCTATTTGACATTGCCACTTGTTCTCTTTCCCCAGTAGGTCATGTATTGTTGTTCTCTGAAATGTATTGGTTTAATATTTGCAGCGTTTCCTTTTGATAGTTAGGGTATGGTGCTTTATGAGTCCTGGTAGTGCTGTTAGGATACGGCGGGTTTGCTATGGGTTCTAAATGGGCAGTGTTTGTAGTAGTTCCTAATGTGTCTGGCGGTTGGCACTGGATTATAGTAATGTAGAAGTCTTTTAGTCTTTCTTTATTCATACACTCATTAAGAGGCATGTTTACTAAAAGTTCGTGTATGGTAACATTATGCAAATATTTATGCAAATGAGGACCCTTATGCAAATGAGGCCCCACACCGAGTCTCCGCACATGGCCCCGCACCCCCCTTGGGCCGCCCCTGCACCCAGCAGCCTCTATACCTCCAGAACAGGTCCTGCATAAACTCTTGGACACTGAGGGAGCTTGGGCAAAGATTGAGGGTCATGTTAACTTAAAAGCCACCCCTGCCCCAGATCCCAGTGCATATGCTGAGGCACAGGCAAGATTAGAAGAGTTGAAACAGCAATTAACAGCAGAACATGAAGATTTAGAAAGTCAGGCTCAAGCTTTAAAACTATCTGAGGTTAACATTACTGAGAATCTTAAAAGATGGGAGTTAGACCTGACAGATAGGGAAAAACGTCTTAAGGCGATTATAGAAGAGGAAGAAGAGGAGAAGGTAGATGAGGTAGTAGATGATGAAGAGAAAAAAAGTGCACTTACAGTGATTTGTGGAGTTGTGAAAGGTGGTAAAGCTCCTCGAGCTCCCCAACCCTGTATCCTTACTTTTATTACAGAGCAGGAGGATGGAAATGGTTACTATGTTTACCGATGGTCCTCCAACATGTACGGTTGGACAAGAGCCAACCAGCCCCAGATGTTACAGTGGCCCCCTAATGGATCACTAGAAACTGTACACCTTAACACCGCCCGACTCTGCATTCGCGGAGGAGCGGGAGACCCTAACTGGGATTCTGCCTATATGGAGGCAGGTCTTAGGGTTTGGGAGAAGTATGAGAATCAGGACGCTAATAAACAGCTTCTGTTTCCAGTAATCTACACAAATGAAGGAAAATCTAAATATATCCCATGGAGTTTTACGGATATGACTAATATAGCCAGTAGTCTCCCTCCTCTTAGTAGAGGGGGAGAGACATGGATTCAAAAATTTGAAAGAATTACGGCTGGATATAATTTGGCTTTGGGAGATATCAAAGCTTTATTGGCCAAAATTCTGGGAAATAGTGCGACAAATCAAGTGCTCGCCAATGCTGACTTAAAACAGGTGAAAGTCACAGTTAACACTTACGATGGTGCTTCCTTCAACGAGTTTCGTCCTCGTATTTGGGACGCCCTCAGGGAGATGTACCCTACTCAGCGCAGTTTGGCTCCTCTCACTACTATGAGATTCCAAATAGGTGAGGATATCAGTGCATACCTCGTACGATTTCAAGATTTATGGGAAGCACAAATGGGGGTACCATACGATGATGTTTGTATGAGACCTGTATTTTTCCAGACTTTGTGTAATACATTACCCCCATCCGTAACTGCAAAATTAAAGTCTATAGTAGCCTTGGAGTCTGAGCCATGGCCTAAACAACAGGCCCATATTTGCATTATATTCGATCTTTAGAGGAGGACACTTTGAAACCTGAGAAGGATTTGAAACAGGCCCAAGCACGCTTGTTACACCTTCAACTTAAAGGGTTACAAGAAATTAAAGATCCCCAATCCACCACCAAATTACATCTTGATAAATCTAATAATGAACTTATTAGACAACTAAAACAGAAAATTAGGGAACAGCAGGAGAAAATTGATGACATGGAATATCTGGATCCTTATGAGGATGATGTTCCAGACCCCTGTGATGAGGTATGGGATAGAGATAAGGAGCGCATTTACTATAACGGAGCCCAACGACCCCGTTATCCTCAGCCACAGCGTCGAGGTCCCTCTTACCAACAAAATAACCGTACTCTTGCCCCACAGTGTTGGAACTGTGGTGGTTACGGTCATTTTCAGCGCTCATGCCGTGCTCAGCGCAGAAATGAGAACTTTGATAGGAGGCGTTTTCCCTTGTGGACACCTCCCTGGGATTCTGGACCCCCACCCCAACAATGACTGGGAATCTATATCTTACAGGCGAGGCTCACATATCAGGAACCTCTGATCACAGTATATCTTAATGATGAGCCCACAGAAATGTTACTTGATACAGGAGCCACTTCCTCTGTATTAACTGCTTTACCACAGAGATGCCAGCTTAGTAGAAAGAAAATGACTACCACTGGTTTTGATGGTAGACCCCTTACATCTTACCTAACTACACCCATTTGTTTAAGAATAGGAGATCAGCAGATTTCTCATTCTTTTCTGTTTGCCCCATATTGCCCTTTAAATTTGATGGGTAGGGACTTATTGGTGAAATTACAGGTTGAATTCACCTATGGTCCGCTGGGAGAAAAAGGCCTTGAGCGGTCACTGCTCCTCAGCCCTTATGGCCGAGTTAAATCACATCTGCCTATTACCATTCATATTAAGCCTGGCTGTAAACCACCAAAGATTCCGCAGTATCCCCTCCAACCGGAGGCCCTGCAGGGATCTCGCCAAGAGATTCAGGAGCTGTTACAGCATGGAATTATTGAACTCAGTAACTCCCCATATAACACCCCACTATTCCCTGTGAAAAAGCCTAATGGGAAGTGGAGAATAGTTCATGACTTACGTGCACTTAACAGTGTTATTGAACCACAGTTTCCAGTAGTCTCAAACCCTGCCACATTGCTGACAACGACTACTCTGTACAAATATCATACTGTTCTGGACCTTTCCCATACCTTTTTTGGGATAGAGGTCGAACCCACATCCAGGCAGTTTCTGGCATTTATTTTTGAGGGTCAGCATTATCAGTGGACCAGGTTACCCCAAGGATATGTGGAAAGTCCCTCCATATTCTCTCAAGCACTAGTTGCTGATTTGCAATCATTCAGGGCAGAGTTGCCCAGCAATGTGTCTTTGTTACAGTATGTAGATGACTTACTGCTTTCCACAGCTGAGGCTGCAGCAAACCTGGCCCTCACAGATAAACTTGTTTGTTATCTTTTGGAAAGTGGTTACCAGATTAATATGGCCAAGGCACAGATCTGCCAAACTGAAGTCACTTTTCTGGGTTTCCTAGTAGGAGATGGAATGCTGTCTCTGACAGAGAAAACTAAAACAACACTGCTTGCAATTACAGATGCCTACCACTGTAAAGCAATTGCGATCTCTGCTCGGCATGATAAATTTCTGCCGTAATTGGATCCCAGGTCACAGTCAACGCACACATCCCTTTTGCAAATATTTAAAAGGGGGGGCTAAGGGGTCGACTGTTATCAGCCTGTCAGCTCCTGACCAGATTTTGCTTCAGTCTCTTCTGTCTGATGTCTCGCACACACCAAGTATCTGTCTCCCTGACTATTCAAAGGAGATGTTTCTCATTAGCTTTCACGGACATCACACGTGGGCAGCTGTGATTTATCAGGATGATGGTAAAATTGTGTCCTACTTGTCAGGGTCTTTTTCTGTTACAAAAATAGTTCTGCCTGATGTTGAGAGAGGGTTAGTAGCCACCAGTGAGGCAGTCAGGAAGACCTATAACACCTTTCATCCCTTGCGACTCACTGTGTATTGCTCCGGTGATGTAGAGGCATTGTTATGCAGTAATACTCTCCACTTTACCCCACATCGGGTGCACCAGCTTTGTGCTACTCTGCTACGGAGTCATATTCTCATTAAGCCATTCCCTGCAAGTCACCCTTTTGGCTACCTACAAAATTTAGTTTCTGTCATTGTTGGTGAGGCGGGAGATAACGTCCCCATTTTTTCTTTTGCAGATAATATTCTGTCTCTTCACGAAATGCCTGTCAATTCTAAAGTCTGGTTCACTGACGGTTCTGAGACGTCACTATGTTCTGGTTTCAGTGCAGTACAGATATCTCTATCTGGTGACATTCTAGATGTGTTGCAATATTAGTTGCCGAATGCTTATAGTGCTCAAGGTGCTGAACTCTGTGCAATTTTGGCAGTCTTACTGCATCAGGAGAGACAGAACATTATTATATTCACTGACTCCCAATATGCAGCACAAGTGCTGACAGCGCTTCACCAGAAATGGTCACAAAGAGGTTTTATCACTTCCTCAGCCAGCTCAATCTCACATCTTGATGAGATACATCAAATTTATGAGTGTTTAGAGAAACGCAGAATCAACAATCTGTTTCTGTGCTGTGAATGGGTTCCTGGACATACACAGGGAGACTCTTTCCGCCAGATGGGCAATGCTCTGGCAGATCAGTTAGCCAAAGAAGTAACTAGTAATGCTTCCCTGACTTTACCTGTCACCAGATCACAGATCTGTTTAGTACCTGACCTTGCTGATTATCAGAAAGATGCTGTTTCTCATGAGATAGGAAACTGGGAGAGACTAGGTTGTTCCCAAATTAAGAAAATGTGGGTACATCCATCAGGAAAACTCTGTATCTGTTATGTAGCACTGAAACGCCTCACAGAACTCATTCATGATATCTATCATTCTAGTACTGCAAATGTTTACAGCATGCTTGAGGACATTTTTTGGTGTCCACACATGAAAAATCGCATTCAGGAACTAGTAGCTAAATGTCCTGTGTGTATCCTGAATTCTCAGCCAGGAGGAAAACCCATAGCCAAAGGTCACCTCCCGGTTCTAAGTGGTCCTTTTGAATCCTGGTATGTAGATTTTACTGACATGATCCACAGATGTGCTCAGAAGCGGTACCTTTTAGTGTGGGTTTGCCCTTGGTCTAAATGGATTGAGGCTTTCCCCTGCAATAGAGAGACTCCTGAAGAAGTAGTAGAGGTTTTGCTAACACAAATAATTCCCCGATTTGGCATTCCTAAAGTCATATATTCTGATAATGGCTCTCACTTTCGTAATGCTCTTGTGACTGCACTCACCCAGCATCTCCCTGTTCAGTGGAAGTATGTTTCTGTGTATAAACCTACTTCCAATGGTCTTGTTGAACGATGTAATGGCATTTTGAAAACTCAACTCAGAAAGATTTGCGCTTCTGGTCACATGACCTGGCTACAAGCATTACCAATGTGCTTGTTTCAGCTGCGTAATAGCCCGATCAAACGATTACATCTGACACCTCATGAAATGGCCACTGGCCGGCGTATGCGCACAACTAATTTATCACAGTCCCAAGTTCCGATTCATGATAGTCTCTCTGCTTACCTTGCAGGACTCCGGATTGCGCTCCAAGAAATTGCTGACCGTGTAGCAGACACACAGTCTGTGTCCAGTCCATCCTTATTACCTTGCTTCCCCGTAGGGTCCACTGTCTATAAAAGAAATTGTGTTCGTGCATCCTGGGACTGCCCAACCTTTTCAGGACCCCACGTTGTCACTGCTGCTTCCCCTTTTGCTGCCAGACTGAATGATACTGATACTTGGGTGCATGTCAGCCATCTAAAAGCGTCTCCAGCTGTCCCATCTGATTAATCAGTTTTATTTCCCTACAGAACTCACGTGTTCTCACCACAGTGCTATGTTGTTAGTACCAAAGATGATCGCTGTCAAGCCTACTCCGTGGGCGTCCTTGTGCTTTTTTCTGGGAATCTCTGTCATAATCGTGCTCCTTATTGAGTGTTTACATCCAGATGGACAGCTAGCTTTGTTTCTCCAGGGATGGAACCAGACTAACCAGACGATATCTCGAGCACCCCGGGCTTTACCTGAAGGCTCTCTGAACTTGTGGAAGCAATCAGTATTACACATTGTTTCCCTGATGAACATTGCAGACTGCATTATTTGTACCCCTTTACCAAAGGGTGTATCATATGCTCCAGTACATGTTTCAAAGGTCCCCTTAAATGAGTATGCAGGACAGCTTGCTTGTGTAGATAATAATAATTTTTCTGCCAGTTGTTATGAGACTTTTAATTGTTCCCAGACGTGGCATGCAATGAATATGATACATGACCCTTTGCGTGTATATGTTGACCCGAATATGATATTTGATTTATGTTTAATAACAAATGTATCCATTGCTTTTTCAGATAAGTGTAATTTGTCGTATAATGTGCTTAGTGGATCCTTTCATTTTGCTAGTAATTCTGTTATGATAAAGTGGTATAATCAATCCGGTAATATGGACCCCTCCAGTATGCAATACGATTGGAAAAATATTACAAGAAGCCCGGTAGTGTTTACTGGATCTGACTTCCGCTGGTATGTGGGGGTTGGTCCCATTTACCACGATGGTTCAGCTGTGCTGTCAACGGGTTCTCAGAATGAATCTCCATATACTTCATGCTATCTCCCAATGTCCAGTTTCAGGAGGGATCTTACCTCAGCTACCATGGGAAAATCTTTTGTTAAATGGTTTGATGGGCATCATATGAGTCGCATATGGACACCTGCTACAAACCTCTTTGCTGTAATGGGTCATTATTGGTTGTGTGGGGAAACTCTGTATCAGGTAATTAACCTCTCCCTATTACCCTGTGCTTTGGTTAAAGTTTCTTCTTTTTCTGTCTTGATACCTCTTAATGTTACCCATCATTCTGCTTCTCGCTCCACCCTGCATAGATTAAAACGTAGCTCCTCAGCTTATGCTAGCCCCTGGGATTCCTCTATAGCCGAGGATGATGCCATTCAGGCCTCATTTGAGTATATCAATTCCACTTATCCCATGACTAAAACTCGTTTGGATGCCCTTAGCGCAACGGCCTGGATTCCCTTTGCCACCCCCGCCCTAACTGCTGAGCTTGGTATGGCTGTACGCCGTTTGCAGTGTTTGTTGCATATTCAAATGAAAGCTGTTACTGAATCCATATCACGCCTAGCTGAGTCCCTTGAGCAAAATACACAAATGACTCTGCAGAATAGGCAAGCTTTGGATTTACTTTTGGCCGCTGAAGGCAGAACATGCACTTTCATTAATGCTACAAACTGTTGTACTGTAATCGCTAACCACACGGTGTTTGTGTTAGATGCAATGAATAAGATAAAGCATCTCTCTGAATTACATATTGATGATTTTAAAGGGGGGCTTCAACTTAATAATATCTGGGGTAGTATTGCTTCATGGTTTGCTAGTTTAGGTGTAGGACTTAAAGCCTTCTTTATTACGCTTTTAAGTATCGCTTGTTTTGCAATCATTGCCTGTTGTGCCTTATCCATTTTACTTGCCTGTTGTAAACGAATGATATCGCAAAGCACTAAAACCATGTATATTGTGTCAAGGGATCAGTACCAACGATTGCCTTTGAATGATCCATCTTTGTCTCAAATGGTTGTTATTCACGCCCCTTAGTGGGATTACTTTTACTACCCCCCCAACAAAAAAACAAAAAAAAAAAAAGTGGAGAATGTTGGGAAATCTGAGTTAGATCTGCTTATATATTGGCTTTATATGACTGCACCCTTACCTGGTGAAACTATGGATGGCACAGAAGACAATAGCTATATGAGAAGACAATAGCTATATGAGAGTATATGCTTGCCATAAGATAATGGATGCGGCCTGCTATGGAAGGATTCTGGGAAACCATATTCTGGATAGAAGTATGCAGAAGTTTGGGCCTAGTAATATCAGCAAAAAAGTACAGGTCAGCACAAAATACTCTCTGCCTGGTTTCAATTAGTGCCAAAAGAAGAACAACACAGGAAGGGTCAGAGGTCACAAGCTATGCATAGATGAACAGACCTATAAGCAAATCCAGATGTATAAACGTAAAAAGAGATTCTTCCCCTGGGAAAAGTGTTGTAGGATCCTGAGGCCCTGCTGACACTTAAGAATGTATGATGGATTCAAGTGTTGTAGGATCCTGAGGCCCTGCTGACACTTAAGAAATGTATGATTAATTTGAAACAGACATTTGAGACGGGGAGAAATGTATATAAGGCAGTTATTTTTCAGGTAAGGGTGGGCAGTATTTTCTCCCCCTTCGCAGAGAGAGAGAGAGAAGCTACTGTCTGCCATTTCTATAGATGGGCTTTTGATGTTCTGTATGACACTGCTATTTTGTTATGCTAAAATAAAAAGCTTTTGTAATTAAAGCAATTGCCGTCTAAGTAATTCTTTGATTGATGCTGCTTGTGAGAACCAGAAGCCACAGGATCAGCGTTTAAAAAATGTGCAGTCACTATCGCTATTGAATATTGGCCCAGTTTGTTTTATGCTTTCTTTTGGTTGAGCCGTGTTTATACTGTACGTTGCTTTATTATGGAGGTTTTATTGTAATCCACTTAGATTAGTTTTAGCTGGATTATGCAAAATATAAATGTGAATAAGTAAATATTAGTAGTCATGATATTAATGTCTGTACTTCCCTTCTTTGGAAGGATAATGTTCCCTGTAAGCTGCGCGGAAGTGCATCTGCGCAAAGATAATCCTCCTACGCACAAATCTCTAATTTGCCGCAAACAGAGTTCATTGCACTTTCAGAAGGCAAGCAGCAGATTCATCAACCCCACGTGCAGCTGAGGAGCTAACAGCCGACCTTATCCTGCAGTGTGTGTGCACCGCATTTCCTGCTGGCCACGAGCTGGGAGTCACAAGGACATAAGGACAGATCTGAAGACAATAGTCTGAGGTCATTCCATGTATCTTTGCCCTTTGTGTGGCTGGTGACAACCCTACTGTCTCCAGCATTCCTGTCATCAGCTATAAGTACCTGCTGTTCTGAGCGCAACTGCTTCTCACCCTGGGGAAAAGAAACTTGTATGACAAACATTGCAATGCAGAAAACTAGTGCCGCCTTTAAGCACAGATGATGCACTTTTAAGCACATTACTGCTGCTGCCAACTGCAGAAAAGAGATGAATGCGTGTGCAAACAGCGATGGAAAAACTAGCGCACAAATCATGCAAAGAGTATTTAAATGTATTTCAATTATAGGCAAATAAACTGATATACAAATATTGGCTGCGTCTGATGCAGAGAAACGCTTAGTGGATTTTGCAACAATCCTTAGCGCCAGTATCTCTACACCTGGGTCTGAGGTGGCAGAAACATCTAGTGCATCCCCCTCTGACAGTATTTTGATGGCCTCAGGTGCTTTCCTCAGTACCTGGATCATTTGAGGAGAAATGTCAAAGATGATCCAGGCATTGGAAAAAGTCCCCGATGCCATCAAAATACGGTTGTGGGCTGGCGCCTCCAACAGAAAGCAAATACCGCTTGGCCCAGCAGTCCCAATCCACCATCCACCCAAGAAAAAACTATCCCTTGTGGCCCAGTGGCCCCAAACTGCCCAACTGCCCAAGTAAAAGTAATTCTTGGTGGCCAAGCGGCCCCGAACCCCCACCCCCTCCCAGTACCTTCAGAAATGAGTGGGAGTGCTGCCCACGTGCTCCTGCTCTTGCCCCGCCATCTTGAAAAATAGTGGTGCCTGGCCCAATGCGGTGCATCCTAGGCCATATAAGGTAGAGTATGCCTTATATGGAAATCTGATCCTACCTGGTGCATCCCAGGATACACTGCATGGAGCCAGGCACTGCCATTTCAAGATGATGGGGCAAGAGCGGGAGTGCGTGGGCAGCGCTCCCCTCTTTTCAAAAGATACCCAGAGGGGGGTGGGGGTTCAGGGCTGCTGGGCCACCAGGGATTGTTTTTACTTGGGCAGGTGGGGGAATTGGGGCTACTGGGCCACCAGGGATTCGCTTTCTGTCATGGGTACTGGTCCCCAACAATATTTTGATGGCATCGGGGGCTTTCCCTGGATCATATCCAGGCATCGGAGAAAGCCCCTGATGCCATTAAAATACTGTCGGGGCTCCTATGTAAATTCGCCACATGGTGCCTGTTTCTCTGGGAGAGCATGCCAAACTTTCCTAACTTCTTGTGCACATGTGTTTGGCTTGCTCTCCCAGTTTAATGCCGTCACTTTGCGCACAGTTTAATGTGTGGCTCATTTGCATATGATCCCCTTTCTGCATGCCCGCGCTGAAGTCATGCGCTATCGGTGTGCTGCAAATAGATGTAAAAAGTTGATAAAGTGTGACTTCGGTGTCAGCTTTCTTCATCGGCCTGCAAGGGTGCTATTAATTGTGTGTTTTACTTCTTAGATGCATCCTTCTCTCCCAGAGTATGTGCAGATCTCCTGCAAACTATGATAATGAAGAGCTCTAGGATGCTGGAAATATTTCTGAAAGGAGGAACAAAAAACTTCACTTACATGGAAAATGGAGCATTTGTAATAAGATATGCAGGGCTATTGACTTTCTGATAGGTTAGTTGTCGTCACTGTTATTTTGTGCGGAATGGATCCCCAGAGGGAATTAAATGTGTTACTATGCTATCTACAGCCACTGTTGTTTAATAATGCTCTAGTGCTCTATCTTGTATTTTTTGGATCTGTAAACTATTTCTCTTGATGATTGTCACAAAGAGGGTATATTAAAAATGTTAAATAAATGAAATAAAGGAAGGAATAAAGATGACTTGCAGGTTTTAGGGCATATTACTTTCTGTTTATGTCATTCACACACTATGACAACCTGAGAGTTATCTTGCATAGGTACAATAATTCTTTAATATTTTAATTTGCATTTCAATTTCTGGTCACCCTGTCTTAAAAAGGATATAGCTGAATTAGAAAAGGTACAAAGAAGAGTGACAAAAATGGTAAAGGGGGTGGAAGGAACCCCTATGCGGAGAGGCTTAAAAGATTGGGGCTCTTCAACTTGGAAAAGTGATGGCTGAAGGGGAATATGATAGAGGTCTATAAATTAATGAATGGAGTGGAACGGGTAAATGTAGATCAGTTGTTTACGCCATCAAAAAGTAGAAAGACTAAAGGACACACAATGAAGCTACAATGCAACCCATTTAAGACATTATTTTTTGTGCTCAGTGAGTAATCAAACTCTGAAATTCGTTACTGGAGGATGTAGTAAAAGCTGTTAGTGTAGCTGGGTTTAAAAAAGATTTGGACAAGTTCCTGGAGGAACGGTCCATAAACCATTATTAAAGAGGACCCAGGAAATCCACTCTTTGCCCCAGGACAAACATTGTGGAGCCTGTGTGCCTCTTTGGGAACTTGCCAGGTACTTGTGGCCTGAATTGACCTCTGTTGGAAACAGGATATGGGCTTGATGGACCTTGGTCTGACCCAGTAAGGCATTTCTTATGTTCAGAATTAATTACAGTTGAAAAACATTAAGAGGAATATGACATAGGAAAGTACAAAACAGAAAACAAATGAAAACAGTAGAAAGCCAATAAATCATTTAGTCTACATTATGGAGGAGAGAACACAAATTCCGATCAGTCATCAGAATACTAAATACCCCCTTATTCATATTCCATACTGAAGCAAATAGTTATGGGCTCTCAAAAAGTCCTCCAAATGAGCAACTTTAAAAAAGGGATGTTTTCCACTATAGTGTAACAAAACACTCACAGGGGAATTTCAAGAAAAATGTCCCCAGAGCCAGTAGACAAGATATCAGGCCAGAAGGGCCTTGAAGCTCAGCTGTGTTGGTCTGGAGACATTAGGAAAAATAAAAAAAAATTGACCACAGAAAGGAAAATCCTTCCTTTGAAATACAGTCTTAAAATCATATTTTTATCCATTTCAGAAGAAAAAGAAACTAATAGGGTTGCCCGTGTGGGAATTATATCTTGAGAAGATTCTAGAAAAGCAGATAAAACCAAGCTGTCTGCAGAAACAATTTGATCTAACCCTCCTTCACCCTCAGTTTCCAATCTAAGACCCCTGAGTAAATAGTAAGCATTAGATATTTTTATCCTATCCACATACGAACAGGACAGAACTTTCAAATATTTCTGAAAAAGTATTAAAGGAGATAGAGAACGAGTCTGGGGAAAATTCAGACAGCGCAAATTCTTAGCCCCAGATAAATTTTCAAAAGACTCAAACTGGCGATGAAGGGAAAGATGATCCTTAACAACTAAGGATGCAACAGCCTGTAAGGTAGAAAGTTGAGACTCAGCCTTGACCAGACAAGAATCAATATTAGCCAGTCTTACATCTTGATCCGAAAATTTTGCCACAGTTTCCTTAGATAACTATTGTAACGTACCAGTCAAGGAGACAAAATAATTCTATATCAACACCAAGAACACTTTACTCTTCCACCATGAAAAAAAAGATAAATACAAGAAGGATGCCAGTTTTTGGCCAACACAATCACTGCCAGTTTTTAGATCCCAGAAGATTATAATCTCCAGCATATCCGATGACCACTTTTACCAGGACACAAAGGTCATTGTCATACTAATGGATGCAGAAACCAGAATGAAAGGCTATTGTTGAGCTGAACAAACTAGAGTCACCTGCCCTCCTCACCCCATGCCTCTATCTTCATTCCTCGCAGACACTTGAGGGTATTCTTTCCTTACGGCTTGTAATTTTGGCTGTTCTTCTGGCTACGCTGTTGCATCGCTCAGGCCATGCTGAAACAAAAAATACTATTTTCCTTCTCTTCTTTCTTCCTCTTCTCCTCCAGGTAAGTTATCTCTTTAGCAGTAGAAATTTTGGCATCTGTTTGCAACCTCTTGCAACTTGCTCCCTGAGGAGGGAAATTGCCTTCAACACTAGTAAGAAAAATGTAATGCAGGCTCTTTTAGCTTTGCTTGCCTTAGCAGCATGTGTGGACCTGGAGAGGTCTGGGTAAAAAGCAGGCTCAGGATAACATGAAGTGCGCTCTGAATAAGTAATGGTGCTTGCTGTTATTCTAGAGCAATGCGCTGCTTGCTTTCGTGTTGGCGTGGAAATCACCCATTTTGTTTTGTCATTACTGCTCTGCAGAGAACCGGAGACAATAGCTGCTATTAAAGTCATGAAAAGGAGAGTGCTCTTTTTTTTCTATCCGACACACAGACCTTCTTCTTCTTTCTGGTTTTTATGTTTAGGCATTTAGAATTGGGAATCTGTATCAATAGGCACAATTTAAATACTAAAGCAGTGTTTAGTGGGGTGAGAGTTTGAGGGTACATCTGTATGGTGGCAACTATGAGATACATGGGTGGGGGCAATATATGTGTGTGGAGGGTATAACAGGTGTGTGAGTGTGTGATCAAGGGTGAGATTTTTGTATCAGCATCTTGGTATGTGGAAGCGACTGTTTAGAAGCAGACCATGTGTGCAAACAGGAGAATTAAACAATATTAATATATTACTATTAAGATCATAAACATGTGATAAGTTCCTTAATCATCTGGTTTATCATTACCACTTTTAATTGCTAGCTTCTGCGGCACACAGTTTCACACAAATTTGCACACGGGTTGAAAATTTTGTATGCAAGCTGTCAATCTTTAGAGGGAACATTGGTGAGGCACATTTCCATTCAGAATTTCAGACTCCAGTCCCCTCTCCCTTAGCACCCCAGTGTTGGATGAGGAAAATTGTATTTTAATTTGTTATTAAGAGCTGTTCTATTTTTCCTACCTGTAAAATGGAAGTATAGGCATAGTTCAAGCTATGTGTTGCTTGTATTAATTTAGTCTATACTTGACTTTATATTGCTTTGAGTGTCAGGTGATCAATAAGTAATAAACACGTCAGTTCGGTTAATTAGTATTTAGTTCAAGGCAAATTACATTCAACTACCTAGTATTTCCCGGTTCTCAGAGGACTTCCAGTCTAAGTTTGTACCTGAGGCAATCGAGGGTTAAGTGGCTTGCCCAAGGCCACAAGGAGTGGAAGTGGGATTCAAACTCTGGTTATACCTTCTATGACTGATTTTTCAGCCTGACGTAATGAATTAGAGCAAACGACCCCCCCCCCCCCCCCCGGAGATGGCCCGTAATAACTGCACTAGAATCAGAGATCTTGGATCTCCCCCGGGAAGAGCAAATGCTCAAATGTCATCTTTATGGTGCCAAAGCTGAGAAACTCCACTCTGTGGCCCTCAAAATCTTTCTATGCCTGACCAAATAAACCATAAAAAAATACAGAAATTGGAAAATAATGCCATAATACCAAAGCTTAACAGATAAGGAAGTGAGGAGGTCTAGAGATCCAACCTTAACGTGTCATCAGTTTTCATGACGGTGAGGAATGCAGAAGCAGAGGAGCGGACCAGTGTAAAGCAGCAGAACTACCTTTCTCTGAGGTGATAGTTGTTCCGTACATGACTGTCACACCCTTTGCTCCACACCCAGTCCTTGAAATGACAAGCCCTGAACTTATCTGAAAGTTAAACAGCATCACCACAAGCACCACTCAAGGCTCCCGGAGACATTGCTCTTCTTTCAGCACAGGTAGGTGCATTCGAATGGCCAGTCCTCATGAAAAGGTTGTGTTCCTTTATTACCAGGGAAAAGACCCACCTTGCAGATACGGCTTTTTTATTACAAGAGGGTCTGCCCTAAGGAGAAATATTTGAAAGCTACTAGCACACACCTATAGTTTTAACATGCAACGTCGTTCAATATAAAGTATATATTCCAGGGAGTTAGGGCAGATTTCAGAATAGTGTTTATTCTTTATTTTCAGAGTAGCTTCTGAAATCCAGATTTGACTCATTTTGCTGCTGTTTTGCTTGTAAAGGTTTTGTTACTGTCTGATACCTGATGGTGGCTTGTATTTCATAGTATTTGCTGTTGTGCTCTACTCAAAGATCTGCACAAGCAATACACTCAACACAGTTTACAGCACCACCCTTTATGAAACCGTATGCTTGACAATTGGGCTTAAACTGCAAAGAGGAAAGGAGAGGAGATGGCCTCATGAGATGCTGACCCTTACACACACACATGCTCTTGTACTATGCTGCATTTGAGTTTTAAGTTAGGAGATGATGTATCAATTAAGAATGAAACTACTGTGTATTTTACATAAATCCTGGTCATTAGATAAAGGTGTTGTTCTCACATGTTGCAAGTGCAAGGGTCAAGCAAGAGCAGGCTGGAAATGCCTCCGGTCACAAGTGAGCAGAAAGACTACAACTTGAATCTTTCATGGGCAGTTACCGATCTCATTTCTGCTACTTTGGAATGACGTAATAAAATTGTGCTTCCGTGCAGGAATTGTGCTTATTATGTTGTTAAATGAACTCTGAATGTAATTGTGGTTGGATTGTCTCTGTCGTGTGCCTTTATGATGTCATCAAACACTGTGATAGAAGCTCAGCTGCTGGCTGATTGATCTATGGTGGCCTATTACCTCACTGAATTAAGCTTTTCTATAACGATTCCTGGAAATTTAGCTGATGTTTGCTAAAATAAAGGGGTTATAGCTCTGTAAAATTCCTGACCTATCTCTGTGGGCATGGGTGGAATTTGATGGAGCCATAATGTGAGTTGTCTTGGTGGCTACGAAGGTGCCACAGAATGTTAAAAGGGGAGAAGGGCTTTCTGCTGCATTTCACTGTGGGTGGAGCATTTTCCTTGCTGCGTTACACTGTAAAGCAGGGGTTCTCAACCCTGTCCTCGGGACCCACCTAGCTAGTCGGGTTTTCAGGATAACCACAATGAATATGTATGAGAGAGATTTGCATACACTGCCTCCATTATATGCAAATCTCTCCCATACATATTCATTGTGGTTATCCTGAAAACCCGACTGGCTAGCTGGGTCCCGAGGACAGGGTTGAGAACCCCTGCGTAAAGGGATGCTTTCATTGCTGCTTTGTAGAATGGGATATTCTCTAGTACAGAGGTTCCCAACCTTTTTGGTTTTGTGGACCCTTTATTAACTTCCAAAAGATTCAGGGACCCCTAGTTCATTCCCACCACTTTTCCCAGCCCCCTCCTCTCAACACTAGTCCTCTTTCCCCTTTTCTGTGTCCACCAGTCTCTTTCTCTCCTCCAATTAGTCCTCTCATTTGCAGGGCTTGATGCAAAAACCCTGTGCCAGAGCCTGGTGCTAAAACTCTAGCGCAGGGCTTTTCTAATGCAGGTTTAGGGCAGACATTTTTTTCAGCAGTGCTGAAAGCAAACAGCATAGTAACATAGTAACATAGTAACACAGAAAATGACGGCAGATAAAGACCAGTATGGTCCATCTAGTCTGCCCAGCAAGGCAGCAAGAGTAGGTGCACTTGCCGCTCTGTGCAGGTCACCTCTCTCCATGCCTCTGTTTAGGGATGTATCCATCGCTCCATGTAGGTCACCCCTATTTGTTCAGATATAAGAGATAGTTAAGTTTATTTTGATTTTATCCTGTTACTATAAAGGGATCCATTATGTCTGTCCCATGCCATTTTGAATTCCGTCACTGTATTTGCCCCCCACCACTTCCATCGGGAGGGCATTCCAAGCATCCACCACCCTTTCAGTGAAAAAATATTTCCTGACATTGCCTTTCAATTTACGACCTTGCAGCATCATGTTATGCCCTCTAGTTTTACAGCTTCCCCGTCTTTGAAAGAGGTTTGTTTGTCCATTAATACTCTTTAAGTATTTAAAGGTCTGAATCATATTTCTCCTGTCCCTGCTCTCCTCCAGAGTGTACATATTTAGGTCTTCAAGTTTCTTCTCATAAGTCTTCTGACGCAGGCTCCAAATCATTTTGGTCGCCTTTCTCTAAACCACTTCCAGCCTTTTAATATCCTTTGCGAGATACGGTCTCCAAAACTGAACACAATATTCCAAGTGAGGCCCCCCCAGTGACTTGTACAGTGGCATTAGTACCCCTTCCTTTCTGCTGGTAATTCCTCTTTGTATGCAACCCAACATCCTCCTGACTTTTGCCACCGCCTTGTCAACCTGTTTTGCCACCTTGAGATCATCAGAAACAATCACACCGAGGTCTTTCTCCTGATCTGTGCACATTTTATTTATTTATTTATTTATTTGCAACATTTTTATATACCGCCACTTCCTAAGATCAGTGGCGGTTTACATTGAACATAAGTCGAAATACAGAGAACAAATGTGAAATACAGAGAAACAGTAAGTAACTATCAACAAACTATATGCAACTTTAAGCAACTTTGTATATATTATAACAGATAAGAACTATTTACAGGTTTAACATAGTTTACATATTTACAGGTTGTAGGTATCAACCTACACATCAACCTCTCGCCCCCTATCGCATACAATTCCCTTGGATTCCTGCTTCCCAAGTGCATGAAACTGCACTTCTTCACATTAAATCTTAACTGCCAAGCATTAGACCATTCTTCCAGCTTTTGTACATCTTTCCTCATGTTCCCCACTCCCTGAGGGGAGTCCACCCTGTTGCAAATTTTGGTGTCATCTGCAAAAAGGCAGACTTTTTCATTCAGCCCTTCAGCAAAATCACTCATGAATATATTGAACAGTACTGGTCCCAAGACCGAACCCTGGGGCACCCCGCTAATCACCTTCCTTTCATCCCAGTGAGTTCCGTTTACTGTCACCTGCTGTTGTCTGTCAGTCAACCAATTTCTGATAAAGTTCACCACCTTGGGACCCATTCCCAGCTATGAGGAACAGTATCAAAGACTTTGCTGAAATCTAGGTAGATCACATCCATTGCATGCCCTTAATCTAGTTCTCTCGTCATCCAGTCAAAGAACTCAATCAGATTTGTCTGGCAAGATTGTCCTTTGGTAAAACCATGTTGCCTCGGATCATGGAACCTGTTGGTTTCAAGGAAGTCCACTATTCGTTCTTTCAGGAGCGCCTCCATTATTTTTCCCGCCACCGAGGTAAGGCTTACTGACCTGCAGTTTGTCACTTCTTCACTATTACCACTTTTGTGGAGTGGTACCATATCAGCCCTTCTCCAGTCTCCAAGGATCTATTTAAAACATTCTTTAACGGCCCTGCAATAACTTCTCTGAGCTCTTTCAGTATCCTTGGGTGTATCCCATCTGGTCCCATGGCCTTGTCCACTTTCAGTTTTGCAAGCTGTTCTAACACATCATCTTCTGTCAATGGTGTGGTTTTTACTCCATTCCCATTTGTATATTTGTCAATCACAGGTGGTCCTTCTCCAGGATTTTCTCTAGTGAAAACAGAGCAGAAGTATTTGTTTAGCATTGTCGCTTTTTCAAATGAAAAAGCATATAAATGAGTTGTGCACAAAAGGACTATGCCAGTGGCGTTCCCAGTCCCCTCATCACCCAGGCAGGCACCCCCCCCTCATGGCGCAGTCCGACCTGCCACAGGGCACCTCCCACCGGACCTACATGTGGAGGCAGCTTAGCAAACTTAAAGCTACGGGTGGCTTGCCACTTTGCCTCTGCTCCAGGCCCTGCGGCTCGACAATCTTAGGCCAAAGTCTCGCAATTCGTTAGTCTTCGGCCAGGTGAAAAGAGCCGCTGGGACTGGAGCAGAGTCTACGGACCCATGCGCTGTAGCTTGCTCTTAAAGCAGCCAAGCGAAATGAAATCCTGGTGAAACTCGAATTGAGAGAGAACTTGATATTCTAGTTCCACAGATGGGCGTTCAGCGCCACCAACAGAATGATTTACAGCGCTACTAACTTTATACAGCTAAGTGGTTACTTTCAGAGAATTTCATATTTCAGTTCTGTTTGCTGGATGTTTAGCGCTTTCCACAATGTTATTTATAGCGCTATTGTTTTCATGCACTCAGTGACTGATTTTATTTGCTTAAAAACTATCAAAAAGAAAAGCATTTAAATGAACTGCTGGGACCGATGAATGAGAAAGGTAGGACTTGCATAATGCCTGCAGCCATTGCAATACTGCTATAAGAGGCGGGGCTTTCCCAGATGAGGTCCTCCATTCATAGAAACATGACGGCAGAAAAAGACCACATGACTTATCTAGTTTGTCCTTCCATATTAACCACTACAACAGTCCTCTCTTTTCCTTTAGAGATCCTCTGTGTTTGTCCCATGCTTCTTTGAATTCAGTTCCTGTCCTCATCTCTACCACCTCCACTGGGAGACTATTCCATGGATCCACAACTCTTTCCACAAAAAAATATAGTTCCGCATATCACTCCTGAATCTATATCCCCTTTCACCCTCATCACATGTCCCCTTGTTGCAGTTCTTGCTTTCAATTGAAAGAGGCTCTCCTCTTGTGCATTTATGCCACGGGGGTATTTAAACGTCTCAATCATATCTTCACTATCCCGCCTTTCCTCTAAGGTATACATATTAAGTTCCTTAAATCTGTCCTCATATGCTTTATAATGAAGACTACTAATCATTTTAGTAGCCACCCTCTGTATTGACTCCATCCTGTTTATATCCTTTTGAAGGTGCGGTCTCCAGAATTGCACACAATACTCCAAATGAGGTCACACCAGAGACTTATACAGAGGCACTATCACCTCCTTTTTTCTGCTAGCCATTCCTCTCCGTATGCACCCAAGCATCCTTCTAGCTTTTGCTGTTGCCTTTTCTACCTGTTTATATATTCACCTTTATATATATATTTTTGTGCAAAATTGGTTGCCTGGGATTATATTGCATTAACAATTTTTAAAATAAGGGGGCTCTATGTGTTTGGGTGGAATGCTACGTGGTACATAAGAGCTATATCACTCCGCTGAGAATACTAATCGCTATTCTTCCAAGCAGAACGTCGCAGCGGATTGATCTCGCTCTTGTGCGCCACACAGCATTCCAGCACACGTGCGTGCATTGCTCCAGAGCACTTCCCCTGCCATTGCTTTCAGGACTCACTTCAGCAAAGTCCACAAAAAGCTGCTGGGGTCGTTTATTCAAGAAACAGGCATAAATTCCTCCTCGGCACTGACCACAGACCTCTCCTTATGTCTCCTCTGACCTGGCATTAAAGTCCCAGCATTGCGCTCAGCCTTCTGCCTTTCCGCGCACTTCTCTGCATCTGCTCCGCATAGCTAAATGCTTTATTGCCATCGATTTTGAATGGATTTAAATGCGCTGTGGACTGCCATAGTGCTGGCGTCTGCACAGTGATTACACTCACAGTAAATCCCTTTCTACATTCTGTGCTGATCACTAGCGCAGAAAATTGTGCATAAATGCCGCGCAGATGCCTACGCTAATGGCAGCACAGCCTGTCAATCTTTCTGTCTCCTGCCTTCCAGTTTCAGTCTCTTTCTCCCCCCTGCCCATCCCCACCAGCATCTCTCTCTTTGTTTCTCTTTTCTGTGTCCTGTGAGTCCCTGTAATGCTTTCATGGACCTTCAGGAAACCACTACTCTAGTATATTATAGGTAAGGGAATACTAATGGTCCATCAAGCAGAGCATCCTGTCTCTTATTCACACCACAAGAGAAGAAGTAGCTTTCCCTTGCCTACATGGCTATAATGGTTAATGGCCTTTACCTCCAGGAACTTGTCTAAATTCGTTTCAAACCCAGCTATAGTCACTGTCTTGACCATAGCTTCTGATTTAATTGTATGTTGATTAAATCAATACTTTCTTCAGTTTGCTCCTATTAGTTTCATGGAGTGCCCCCTTGTCGTAGTACTATTTGGAAGCATAAATAACCATTGTGTATCTACTCGTTCCAGTCCACTCATGATTTTATGGACTTCTACCATATCTCCTCTGAGCTCTCTCCTCCCTAACCTCTCCAGCCTTTGCTCATTGGGGAAGCCATTCCATCCCTTGCATCATTTGGTTCCCCTTCTCTGTACCTTTTCTAGTTCCACTATAACTCTGAGATGGGGTGATAAGAACTGTAGATAATATCCAAGGCGTGGTCAAAAACACGAATCAACATAGAGGCATAATGATATTCGTCATCCCTTTCTAAGTAATTCCAAATATTCTATTTGTTTTTTGACCGCTGCCATCACATACCGAGCAGAGAGCGAGTTATGTTCTTTGCTGCCTTGTAGCTAGATTATAGGTGAGAGTATTTTCCTTGCTGCATTTCACTCGTGGAGGGGTCTTTTATTTGATACATTTTATGGGAGTAGGATGTTTCCTTGCTGCTTTATACAATGGAAAGACTCAGCATTATCCGAGTGTACATGAGATAGATTCCGGTACTAATTGGTAACCGGAAGGCTTTATGTGACAGTGCTTCTGTGATTATTGGGTAGGACCTTCAACAGTGCTTTTCAGCAGTGAGCTTTGTTGGACTGCCATAATAGGGATTCCTAAAGGTTAACTCTCTCACTGGGGTACAGCCGGAATGCAGGAGCCCTAGTCAGGGTGTGTCTTGCTGGCTGAAAGACCCGTTTAGCAAGATGCAGAACCAATCAGCTGTGTGCTGTGAAAAAAGCTTAAAGCTGTGCTGAAAAGTTTAGGTTTCTTTTTTCCTGGTTGGATTGACTTTTCTATTCTACAATGACTCGCCTACACTGACAAATGGAGACCGTAGGTAGTAGCCTCAGCCTTTGACAGGCTGCTTTCTCAGAGAAAATGGCTACTTTTGTTTGATTGGTTAAAACATTTATTTGAATAACAATGACAATTGAATAACAAATAACTTTGTATATAGTTTAATTCTGTTTCTTTGTACATAGTTCATTATTTGTTAATTGTTAAATGCAAGTTCCAATTTGTTATATGTAAAAACAGCTCTCCCTGTTTACTGTTTTCCATGTAAACCGCATCTGATCAATGGAAGGAGCGGTATATAAAAAATCTGTTAATTAAATTAAATTAAATTTGCCACTTCTCTAAATAATCAAAGCTGCTTACAAAGCTATAGGACAGCATTAAAACAGCTTAAAACATTAAACATCAAATGCTTGTCATGCAAGAGAAACATTTTATTTATTTAGACAGTTTTGTATACCGCCTTATCCTTCAATCAAAGCGGTCACAACACAATTGGGGGATACATTTAACATGTGGGGATATGAGACACACACACTCATACTTACAGGGAACATTTATTTATTTATTTATTTCAACTTCTTATATACCGCACTCTTTGACATCAGCGCGGTTTACAAATAACAGAAAGGAACCAGAACAACAGGCTGTTTGGTATTACATATAACAGGAGTATCAACTTGGATAACATGGGAGAACTATTTACATGGAGTATATAATCTATTAGCTAGATAGCATGCTCGAACTATTTACATAAAATTAGCAGTGATGCTTGGAACAAGAGGGATATTGTGGATTATACTAGGGTGAGGCTGTTATGTTACGGTTCATGTAGGGTAGTATTTGATGAAAAGGTGCAGTTTAAGGGCCTTTCTGAACTGGGTTAGGTTGGTTATGGCGCGGAGATCAGGTGGGAGAGCATTCCAGTATTTTGGTGCGCTAAACATGAAAGCTCTGTTTGATGTTGATAGGCTGCACGTTGTTATAGCCTTTGGGGTTGTTAGTGAGTTTAATGCTGCATGTCTCCTATTTCTATTTGATGGGACGGATTGGATGAGTTTGGTAAGTGATGTGGACGATAAACCATTTAAGGCCTTAAATGTGAGAGTGAGGGTTTTGAATGTAAGTCTTCCGTGTATAGGGAGCCAATGGAGCTCTTTGAGGATAGGTGTGATGTGTTCACTTCTGGCCGCTCCTAGAAGAACCCTGGCAGCGGTGTTCATTGCGAGTTGCAAGGAGCTTATGGTGGATTGTGGGAGTCCTTGTAGAATGGAATTGGCGAAATCGAAGTGCGGCAGTATCAGTGCTTGGTAGATGGTTCTGAAGTCTTCGTGGTCTAGTAGGGGACGCAGGTGTCTAAGAGTGCGTATTTTGAAGTATACAGATTTTACGATATTGTTTATGTGTGATTTCATGTCAAGCCTATGGTCTAGTGTGACTCCGAGGTATTTTATTGTATCCTTGGTGCCTAGGTCAGCTCCCTTGACACTTATATGTGGTGGTGGGGTGAAGTTGGGGTCTCTTGTGATAAAGAGAACCTCAGTTTTCTTATGCTGAATGCGGAGGTTCTGTGACAGGAGCCATTGTGAGACTGCATCGAAGCAGTTTGTTATAGGCAGTAAATCCATTTGCATTGTGGAAAATGGCATGTAGAGTAGGATATCGTCGGCGTATATCATACATTTCACATTGAAGGACCTGATGATATCGCAGATAGGCTGCATATAGACGTTGAACAAGAGGGATGAGAGTGAGGACCCCTGCGGAACGCCTTGTCTTTGATGGAAGAGTTTTGATTCTCCTGTTGCGGATTTGACGTATTGCATTCTGGTGTCGAGGTATGATTTACACCATTCAAGTGCTGAGTTGCAGATGCCTTTTCCTTCCAGTCGACCGAGGAGAATCTCGTGATTTACCGAGTCAAACGCTGCTGCTATATCCAAGAAGATTAGCACGACGCCTTGTCGGATGTTGTCTATGGTATTGAGAATATCATTGAAGAGGGTGGTAAGCAGTGTCTCGACGCCGTGGAATTCTCTGAAACCGTGTTGAGAATAGTCTAGGGGGGCTGCGGAGTCGATGTGGTCTTGGATTTGGCGATGTGCCTCTTTCTCAAAGATCTTTGCTAAGAGGGGGATACTGGCTATTGACCTGTAGGAGTCTGGCCGTTTTGGATCCAGTTTAGCGTTTTTTAGTAGTGGCCTGATGGATGTGAGTTTTAAAGCAGATGGGAAGGCGCCAGTAGTGAAAGAGAGGTTCATGATTCTTGCAATGAAGGTGCTAAAGTCACACCGCAGATCCTTTATCCAAAAGGCTGGGCAGGGATCGGTTTGCGCAGTGGTTGTGCTGAGTGAGGAGATGGTGTCTTCAATGTGTTTAGAAGAAGGCGTGTGAAGTGCGGATAGGGATGTTGGGCAGGTCGTTTCTTGTATATTGTTTTTTGAGAGTTCATCTGTCTGTAGGAGTTTTGATTGCAAGTAATCAGCGAATTCTTGCGGGTGGATATCATTATTTTGTTCAGAAGATGGTTCCTTTGATAGTGACTTAACCAGGTTGAAAAGGTCACGAGGTTTGTTCAATGATCTCTTGAGCATATCTGAGTGGTATTGCTTCTTTCTGGCTGCGATTGCCTCGCGGTGAGTTGAGAGGTGAAGAATGTAGGCTTCGTGGTCATCGGTAGCTAGTGAGCGGCGCCAGCGTTTTTCTAGCCTTCGTAGGTGCGTAAGAGAGGCCCGTAGTTCCGGGGAAAACCATGGTGCAGAGGTTCTTTTCCCTGATAAGGTCTTTTTGTTTGGTAGCTGAGCAACAGCGTTGAGGCTGTCGTTCCAGGCAGCGATTGACTCGTCGAGGTTGAGTGATGTGTTGTTGAGGATTGGTTGGGTACTTGACAGAATAAGTTCTCTGTTGAAAGGTCGAAAGCCCCGTGTTACTCTGGATGTATTGGCGAGTTTGCTGGTGTTCAAATTATGACTGTTGTTCAGAGGGATTCGTAGGTTTATGAGTTTATGGTCAGACCATGGGACATCGGTGACTGATGTTACAATGTTGCTGTTTTGCTCGGCGACATGGTGTGGGGCAAATACCATGTCAAGAATGTTTCCTTTGGAATGAGTGGGTTCAGTGATCATTTGTTTATAACCAAGATTTTCGATGGCATTGAGGAGTGAGGAGGATTGGTTTTGTTGTAGTGATGGGAGGTTCAAGTCTCCCATAATCCAGTTGGGAGTGTTGGGGTTGCTGGTGTCAGCGGCCAGATCCAATATAGTGGGCAGATCGTCTGGGGAGCTCGAGGGGGCTCTGTAGACCAGGTTCATGGAGCATTGTTTATTGGCTATGGTGATTATGTCCAGATTGTTTGTGCTATGGGAGTTAGTCATGTTGAAGAGGAGTTCAGACTTGGTGAGTATGAGTGCTCCTCCTCCCTTCTTGTTTTCTCTGTGGGTTGTGTGTATAGTGAAGTTTGGTGGAATGAGTTGGTTGATAAGGACATTGTCTTCTTTAGATAGCCAGGTTTCGGTGATCATGAGAGCATCAAGATCATAGAGAGTAACTATGTCTAGGATTACAGGCCATTTTTTTCGAATTGATCGAGCATTTATAAGGGCACATTTTAGGTTTTTTGAGGGCGATGGTTTGTGTTGCTTCAGGTTGCTGGATTGCTGTATTGCAATGTGGATCAGGTGGGAGTGTCGGATATGCGCTTCCCTAGTCGGATACTGGAAAGGGTTGCCTGCCCATTGCTTTCCGTGGTTTTTGAGGATGGGGATAAGACTGTAGGTGGGGGAGTAGGCAATGGTGGTTCCGAGCCAATCTGTGAGAAGATAGAAACTGAGGAGAGTAATGAGGTGGAGAGACATTTTGGTTTCTGGGATATAGTATGAGGGGGTAATTGAGTTTTGGGTGGTAAGAATACACAATACAGTATACAGGTAATTTCACAGTACAGTATACAGACTATGAGGTGGTAGCAAAGGTATCACTGATTGAGGTGTATGTTACAAGGCTAGTAATGGCTATAGCAAAATATAACAGGTGTCGTGTGTGCGTGTGTGTGAATGCTATACAGACAACTGTAAGAGTAAGACCAATGAAGAGAGTCAGGTGTGAGAGTATGTGAATACAGGCAACTGTAAGAGTCAGGCTGATGAGGAGAGTCAGGTGTGAGGGTATGTGAGTGCAATACAGGCAACTGTAAGAGTCAGGCAAATATAACAGGTGTCAGGTGTGTGTGTGTGAATGCTATACAGACAACTGTAAGAGTAAGACCAATGAAGAGAGTCAGGTGTGAGGGTATGCGAGTACAGGCAACTGTAAGAGTCAGGCAAATATAACAGGTGTCAGGTGTGTGTGTGTGAATGCTATACAGACAACTGTAAGAGTAAGACCAATGAAGAGAGTCAGGTGTGAGGGTATGCGAGTACAGGCAACTGTAAGAGTCAGGCAAATATAACAGGTGTCAGGTGTTTGCTGTGTGAATGCGATACAGACAACTATAAGAGTCAGGTTGATGAAGACAGTTGTTGTTTGTGAGTGGTGTTGCTTAGTGAGGGTGAAGTGGGAGATCAGTTGGGAGTGAATACTGACAGTATAAGACAGCATATGACAACATAAGACAGCAGAATCTTGATGGTTACTGACAACAGTATGGGACTAGTCAGGAGTATAGGCAGTCCGTTGGATCTTAGGGTGTATATTCAAGGGACAGTCATGAAATGCTATAAGTGGCAGTATGTGGGATTGCTTTGAACTGCTGAGTGAATTTCTTGGTTAGAGAGTTGAAGTATACTTGCTGTGAGGTCGGACAACTCGCTGTAGATGACTGAGGGTTCCAGTTGGGGGTCGGGTGTGGTTGCAGACTTCTTGGCTTGGCTGTTACTCGGTGTCATCTGAGAGTGCCTTTGCCTAAGGGCCGTGCCAAAGGGCCCTCTGGCGAGGCCCTCAGGCGCGGGCCCGACAGGCGCGGGCCCGCCTGACGGCGGCTGCTTTTCCTGGGCAAGGCTCCGCCTCCCACAGCCCCGATTGGACCGGAGGTCTCCTGAGCAGGCTAAGATGGCTGCTGCCTGCTCAGGCGTGCTCTACCCCGATCGGGGAGCACAGAGCCGGTTGGGAGCTGAAGAGAGGTTGCTTTCCTGATGCGGCTGCTTTTCCTGGGCAAGGCTCCGCCTCCCACAGCCCCGATTGGACCGGAGGTCTCCTGAGCAGGCTAAGATGGCTGCTGCCTGCTCAGGCGTGCTCTACCCCGATCGGGGAGCACAGAGCCGGTTGGGAGCTGAAGAGAGGTTGCTTTCCTGATGCGGCTGCTTTTCCTGGGCAAGGCTCCGCCTCCCACAGCCCCGATTGGACCGGAGGTCTCCTGAGCAGGCTAAGATGGCTGCTGCCTGCTCAGGCGTGCTCTACCCCGATCGGGGAGCACAGAGCCGGTTGGGAGCTGAAGAGAGGTTGCTTTCCTGATGCGGCTGCTTTTCCTGGGCAAGGCTCCGCCTCCCACAGCCCCGATTGGACTGGAGGTCTCCTGAGCAGGCTAAGATGGCTGCTGCCTGCTCAGGCGTGCTCTACCCCGATCGGGGAGCACAGAGCCGGTTGGGAGCTGAAGAGAGGTTGCTTTCCTGATGCGGCTGCTTTTCCTGGGCAAGGCTCCGCCTCCCACAGCCCCGATTGGACCGGAGGTCTCCTGAGCAGGCTAAGATGGCTGCTGCCTGCTCAGGCGTGCTCTACCCCGATCGGGGAGCACAGAGCCGGTTGGGAGCTGAAGAGAGGTTGCTTTCCTGATGCGGCTGCTTTTCCTGGGCAAGGCTCCGCCTCCCACAGCCCCGATTGGACCGGAGGTCTCCTGAGCAGGCTAAGATGGCTGCTGCCTGCTCAGGCGTGCTCTACCCCGATCGGGGAGCACAGAGCCGGTTGGGAGCTGAAGAGAGGTTGCTTTCCTGATGCGGCTGCTTTTCCTGGGCAAGGCTCCGCCTCCCACAGCCCCGATTGGACTGGAGGTCTCCTGAGCAGGCTAAGATGGCTGCTGCCTGCTCAGGCGTGCTCTACCCCGATCGGGGAGCACAGAGCCGGTTGGGAGCTGAAGAGAGGTTGCTTTCCTGACGGCGGCTGCTTTTCCTGGGCAAGGCTCCGCCTCCCACAGCCCCGATTGGACCGGAGGTCTCCTGAGCAGGCTAAGATGGCTGCTGCCTGCTCAGGCGTGCTCTACCCCGATCGGGGAGCACAGAGCCGGTTGGGAGCTGAAGAGAGGTTGCTTTCCTGATGCGGCTGCTTTTCCTGGGCAAGGCTCCGCCTCCCACAGCCCCGATTGGACCGGAGGTCTCCTGAGCAGGCTAAGATGGCTGCTGCCTGCTCAGGCGTGCTCTACCCCGATCGGGGAGCACAGAGCCGGTTGGGAGCTGAAGAGAGGTTGCTTTCCTGATGCGGCTGCTTTTCCTGGGCAAGGCTCCGCCTCCCACAGCCCCGATTGGACCGGAGGTCTCCTGAGCAGGCTAAGATGGCTGCTGCCTGCTCAGGCGTGCTCTACCCCGATCGGGGAGCACAGAGCCGGTTGGGAGCTGAAGAGAGGTTGCTTTCCTGATGCGGCTGCTTTTCCGGGGCTATGGAGGGTTAAGTGGCTTGCCCAAGACCACAAGGAGCATCTGTGGGACTAGAAACCCCAGTCCTTCTGGCCCAAGGTTGCTGTCCTCTAGTGGGATTTGAACCCCTGACCTTCTGGCCTGAAGTACCTTACCCCAACCACTAGGCTACTCCTCCCCTAAAAAAAACATATGGAGTTTCAATGTATCTCCCCCTCCCCAATATCCCTCACGCTCACCTGTAATACCTGCGAAAAGCCACGTTTCAAAGAGACACTTGTACGTTTTCAGAGGAGTAATTGTGTTAGTCTGGGGCACTTTACAGACTAACCCATCTACTGAGGCTTGAGCTTTTGCGGACAAGAGTCCACTTGGTCGATACATGAAGTGCAGCACAGGGGGGGTGGGTAAACTGACATGGAGATGGATGGAGTGGGGAGGGGGAGGCTACGTACAGAGTATGGAGAAGGCACTGGAAAGTGTAGGACGGGGTGTGGGAAGGGAGTGCTAAAAACAGAACAGATCAGCTAAGTGATGTTTGTGGAGAGTGAGAGAAACTAAGGAGAAGACTGGAGAATTCAGTGATTCTGCTTCTCTCACTCTCCACAAATAAAGAGCTGAAAAACGGTTAGCGCAGTGCATCAACAGTGTGTTTGAATTGCCACATTAAAACACCTGATGTGGAGATTCATTTTAGGAGGCTGGGGAATGTCTTGCAGTTGATGCTAATATCGCAGTCAATTACACTTCTAGAAGTGTATTAGAGGCCTTGCGGTTAACACATGGTAGTTAGTGACAATTCCCCATGTTAGTGGCATAACTGCCTTCCCAGAAGAGCCTGGAATGCCCCCTTCACTGTGCCTTTCTGTTTTATTTATTAAAATACAAATATGAAATAGCTAGAGAGTGGTACAGTATAGAGGGTGAAGCACGTCTGTACACAAACCAAGAATGACATCTGCTGATAGGTAGAGAAGGTGATGACAAAAGCCAGAAGGATGTTTGGGTGCATAGGGAGAACAATGGCTAGCAGAAAAAGGGAGGTGATAGTACCTTTGTAAAAGTCTCTGGTGAGATTTCAGTTGGGACATTGGGTACAATTTTGGAGACATGCCTTAAAAGAGAGGCAGGTACTAAAATGGTCAGCCCCAGTCTTCATCTCATAAAACATAAAACATAAGACGACAGACTTAAAGATCTAACATATATATCCTGGAAGAAAGAGGAGATATGAAGAGGCATTTAAATACTTTCAAGGAATAATGCACAGGAAATGAGCATATTTCAGGCAGTACAACAAGGGGTCATGGGATGAGGGTAAAAGAGGGCAGATTCAACAAGAGTGATAGATGCATAGAACAGTCTCTCAGGGTTCCCTGTAAAATAGTTATTTCCACGTTATAATGCCCTGTTCAATGTAATTTCAGTTTGTTCAATGTAAACCGCACTGATGCAGAATAGCGCGGTATATAAGAGAATGTAAATAAATAAATAAATAAATCAGAATTTAAGAAAGAATGGAACAGATGTATAGGATTTCTTAGTGAGAGGAAGGAATTTGAAGTTACAGCTGTATGGATTTCAGTATTTAATGGTATACATCAAACACCTGGATAACTTTGTGTATATATAAATGTTAAAAAGCAGAGATGAAAAGATAGTGCATTGGGGGACCCTGCACAAAAATGTCAGGCAAAGGAAGAACACCTACCATCTCTACCTTCTGAGAGCTCCTACTTAAAAGTGAACCTACCTTCGAAGAGGCACTCTAGGGGCCTGATTTCCGCTCTTTACAGAGCGGTGTGGGGGCATCCAATTTCACCAGCTGCCTTATGAGGGGGAGTGAGAGCATGATTTGGGGGAAGCGATGGATCAGAAGGTGTGGAAATCTATTCTGGATCAGATCCGGAGGGTGCCCATCTCAGTGGCTATCAGAGAGATCTATTACAAGATTCTGTTGAGGTGCTACTGTACTCCAGACAGACTCCATAGGATATTCCCAGCAATCTCCCAAAATGTTTGGTGGGAAAGAGGGGAGAGGGACGCCTTTTGGCATATATGGTGGACCTATCCAAAAATCTAGAGTTTTTGGGAGAGGGTTCCGGATTGGATATAGTGGGTTCTGGGGGTAGCCTTGCCCATGGAACTGGAGGTATCTCTCCTGTTCTAGTGGAAAGGGAAGGAGCTGGGGAAAGCAAGGAGGCAGGTGTTGGCCTGCTTGAGTGTAGTTCACTGCGAGGTGGCCTGTCGCTGGAAACAGCTTGAGACCCCTGTTCGTGAAATGTGTATTGAGCAGCTGCACCAGGTGGTGTTGATGGCAAGATGGCCTCTTGTCGTAGACAGAGACTTGAGCAGTTGAGGATGAATGGTCTATACTCATCCACTACTTGCAGCATGAAAGGGAGGGAGGGGGATGGAGGAGAGGGGGAGGGGTAAATGGTGGGGGAATGAGGAAGAAAGGGGGGATTGAGAGGGGAGGACAATTTGTATTTTGTGTCTATGCTATGGAGAGGCTTCTTTGCATGTGGTTGTTTGTTGAATTGGTTGTTAAAATTAATAAACACGTTAAATTCTAAAAAAAAAAGTGAACCTACTTCCTATCTCAAGTATTGTTTTTTTTTAAAATGAATCTTTAGGGGGTCATTATGAATCATTTTAAAGACTGCTGTAAAATCCAAAAGAACCGGCAGATAACCATGTTCTCTATTTGTCTCTGAGTGAATGGGATTAATTAGTGATAAATCGTTATCATTCTATGGTCTGACCATACAGCTGATTAGAAAAAAATTCAAGGAATTTGTATCGTCTATTAAATCTTGTAACTGCAGCAACACTGTTTGTGTTGCACTTGACTCAGGATAGTATGTTTCAAACAGGTCTATAAATCTTCTGTATATCTGGGTTGTGATGTTTTCCTGATAGGGATTGTATAACGTCTTCCTACAAATATCTTGTAATAATCAGAGAAGCATTCACAAGACAGGCTGGGATCAGAAAGGCATGAAGAGGGTTTTGCATCGCTAAGAATACCCTATGCAATTCCAATTATTCATTATTCCATTTCTGGATTTTTGTCAGGAGTAAGGAGTAACAACATTCAATATCAAATCACTATAAATAAAGGAGATCTTGCAAAATTATTGCTAAACTCCATGCAGTGACCAGGTGGAGCTCCATGCAGAAAGAGGCTTGTCCTGGCGTCCAAAATCTGGATAGGCTGGATTTGCATCCAATTCTGGTCCACAAGAGCTAGACGGCCCTGTGGGATTAGAATCGGATGTAAAGGGCTTGGATGGTTAGGACGTGCCCCAATTCAGGCCCTTTGGATGCCCTGCTCCCTTCCCCTCTACCCTGCCACAGCTCCTGCATGGAGCCAGGTGCCGTGGCATCTCCATCATCATGGCACCAGGACACCATGCAGTAGCCGTGCTCATCCCCGGACCCAGAATAGCCTGCTTTCCCCACCGTCTGATACATGAATGGGCCTGTTGAGGCCGGGGTTGGGCTGCGGGGAATCTACTATGCCCTCACTACTTTCACGGGGTCCACCGCCGCAGATTGCCGCACTCAGAGTGACATTCCAGCCCTGAGGTGAAATAAGTCACCCATCCATTTCATCCAGCATGGACATACAGAGCCATGACTGGTATCAGCCTTGTAAATCTGGGGTCTGGGTCCCGCCTTCAGCCTACCTTGTCTCCTTCCCCCTGCCTGCCCCTCCCGCCCCTATCTAGAGCTCCCTGTACAGCAGCCCTGAATGTGTGGGGAGCTCTGGACTGGGAATCGGGTCCCAACAAATACCCTGGGTTGGAAGTTCACCCCAGACATCTGACCCCGCTATTTGGGACACTGCATGCTGCCCTTAGTGATTTTTTGACCAGAGACAGTGATAGGCTCACTGCACATCAAACTGCTGTGATGTTGCTATCAGAACTTGTAGATATAGTTGGAGCTGTATAGATCACAGACGGCCTATCAGTCTGACCTAGGCAGGCAGTCAGGCTAAATCTGAGTCCTTTTACATCAGAAATGAAGATTAAGTTGAGTTGTTGCTTAAGAAAGCAGAATCAAGCTGAGCTTGCCCAGTTTGTCAATCATAAAAAGTGTTTAAATCCAAATGGATCTCCACCTGACAACCAACCTGGGAATTTAGAAGAAGACTGAATGTGATATGGGCTTATGTGGACCAGAGCTGGAGCTGGAATAGAGTCATCTCACATATCCCAATAACAGCTCAGTAACTGCAGAATCCGTTTACATTGGGATCATTTTAAAAATCATTTTCCATAGGTAAAACATGTTTTACATCCAGAAGAAGACTTGGATAAAATTGCATAAATGGGAAGCTCACTGAAAGAGTGTGCCTGCTTCTATGTGATCTACATGCAGGTCAGGGGTGGCCAATTCCGGTCCTAGTGCTCCACGATCCAGCCTGGGTTTTCAAGATGTCCCTAATAAATATTCATGAGATATATTTGCATACAATGGGATGCAGTGAATGCAAATATGCCTCATGAATATTCATTAGGGGCATCCCAAAAACCAGGCTGGATCGTGGTGCACTAGGACCGGAGTTGGCCACCCCTGATGTAGGTATTCCAGGGGATATAATTTGGATGGAGTTGGGGCAGACTTGCAATACACCCACATGTTTTATAAAATATGTATGTACATCCATAGTTAATACAGAAAAGCTACATCTTCTTTTGAGCAGGTGGAAATTTGTGCTAGAGGATTTGTGCGCTACTAGACCTGGATTGGACACCTATTTTATAAAGTCACATAGCAGCCTATGTTGCCTTTATAAAATATTCTTAAAATAGATGCCTTTTCCCAACTGTGATATAGGAATTCTGTTATAAAATTAGTCTTTTTATGTTTTGCAGGCACACCTAGGCATTCTCTTTAAGATCTCTCCACCTTCCCATCAACTACGATGCATGTATCACAAGGAGTCCTGGCTCTTGCCATTTGTTTGGGTGAGTAACCGCTTCCTTCATAGTCTTCAGAATAAATTCAAATGTCTCTGCAGGTAGATTGGATCTACAGGGCCAGCTTGGGAGCTCAGTGGCAGTGCTGTATGTTGCCATGTGGAGAACAGAGTTTATCTCCTGGGCCAGGGCTCTGCTCTCCAGGCTCACTGCGGCTGGGTGTGCTGCTATGTAGACACCTTGGGCCAGAGAGTCTCAGGACTTGCTCAGTAGTGACCCTTAGGGGGTAATGTTAGAAAGTAATTCCCATGTGAGGCTACGTATGTGTGCAAATGACCTCTTATAAAATATTGGCTGGTGTAAAAACGTGCGCAGTGGCATGATGTAGTTCATACTTTGCCAGTAGGCATAGCTGGGGATGCTGTCTGGGTGCTGTGTTGATTATAAAATTCCTTAATTTATGCATGTACTAGCAAACTTGATGCACTTTCATTTCGACAGCTGCACTCAAGGTGTGATCTCTGACATATGCTGGCATTTTATAAAGACAAAGAGGCAGCTATTCTTCTTTAGACAATAATATCTACTTGGGCACCTCTGGAGGTTCCTACTGAGTATCAGCAGACAAACAGATAAGATATGCTCAGTTATGTCTAGGGAAAGTCTGCTATTAGTCTCTCGGCTTGAGGTTCGGTGGGACCTTCTGGTAATGAGCCAGAAGAGAGTTCTGTGATGATATATTAGGTTTTATTATGGATAGAAAAATAGAAGATATAGAAACTAACATAGACTAATGAGGTAATAAGTTATAGCACCAATATGATTACGTAGTGGCAATAATTGATTTAGCAACCAGAGATCACAGGCACGTTCTGCACTTAGGAAAAGTACAGAAAAGTGCTTTCTGATAACCACCCTCTGGGCGAAGACATAAGACCGGTACTTTAGCTCTGCCACATGGATATATGCAGCTGGAGTCCATCGGGGTCTGTGGAATAGAACGAGATCCAAAGGAGGCAGCTAAGCTCGATTCTCTGGCTCTAGCCATCCAGAGGTGAGCCGCATGACGGCACAGACCTTAGGTATCTGTGGGAGTCTTATTCTGTCTTGCGGTTAGAGGAACCTTGGAAAAACAGGGTGTATTTGTATTTGCAAAAGCAGCAAGGAAGGCAAAAGGCACAAAATGCCGCAATGGCAAAATGGCCCCAAGTTCTTCTGTGCATACTGTATTATTCTTTGATCAGTCCTTGTCACATTTTGGTGACTGGTTGGTGTGAGATACTGCGAGGCATCTCGGTGAATCAGGAGGTAGTCATTAGGTGGTCATCCTGCAGACAAAAGATCCATGGTGAGACAAAATGCAGAAGATGATGGTATGCAGTTGCATACATTGTTGCAAATGTCCAAGGCCAGTAGAACAGTCTGTGGATGAGAAAGGCCTGAGAAGCAAGTTCTCTTGCATGTAGTTATGACTGGGAACAACAGTCTTCTGTATGCACACAAACAAACTCTTGGCAGGCCATTGCTTGGTCAGCGGGTCTGAGGCTTAGTACACAGCAGAAATTTCTTGTAGCAGGAATCCATTTTGTTTGGTTCATGCTTTTGGTTCAGAGTAGGCCACAGGGTACCAATTCTATAGGCTCAGGGTCTATATTGAATGGGTTCCTGAGGAAGACATGATTTTTGACTTCTGGCCAAAGATGATTGTTGTGATGACTGAGTAAAGTTTGGGGCAGGATATACAATAAGAGAAATTAAGGCCAAATGCCAGATCCTAGTCCCAGTTCTAATTGAGCCAGAAGCCCAAAGGAGCAGGAAAAATTGACGTACTGCCTACAAAATGTTCTTACGGGGTCTGCTATCTCTTTCTCCCGCTGTGGATGGGGGATCCTAGAGGATTCCATGTTCTAATCCTCTCCCGAGTGCTTCTGCCAGCTTCGGTGTGAGTGCACAGGGCTCTATAGTATTGCAGGATTTGCTGGTACTGCATGTTAAGATTTCACGTTGAAGATGGCAGAGGAGGAGGCGGCAGATTCAGGTAAGAAGTGCTGCTCTCCTGCCATGTCAGGTGAGGAATCAAGCTGAGTATGGGAAAAAGGGGGAAGGTTGGGGGGGATAAATCAACCACACTGACTGATTTACCATGAGCTCTGCACCCTTTTAGGGTTGTCTTTGGGAAAATGTGAACAGGATTCTGTTGCCAGGAGTGACTTACTCATGGCATAACGCCTAATTGAGATGGCATGTTGTGGTGGAGAAGCAGGCTCAGAAAGCAGAGAGAGAAAGAAAAAACAGCCTTTTCTTTCTTTCCACAAAGAAACTGCAGGCAAAGGAAGGGTTAACTCCCAAACTAAAGACAGAGATTCCCTGCAGAGGAGTGCAGACCTAGGAACACGCCCTGTTCCCATGGAGATAGAGGGAGGAGAAGGGAGTGGTTTGGGGGCGGAGTCAAGAGCCATAGGACAGCCCCAAACATTTAGGCAGGGAAGTTGCACTCACAAACAGAATTGGCAGACACGAGGGAACCAGGAAGGAAAGACACGGCAGAAAAAGGAAGGAAGCACAAGAGAGAAACAGTCACGGGCAGAGAAACAGAATTGGAAAGAGACACGGAAGCAGCTTGCACAGAAGCAGTTTGGAAGTAGGAGCAGAGAGCTGACAAGGCCAGTGGAGAGCTCAGGGGAGGAGTCCTCAGAGGAGGAAATATTCTCCAGAAGTTCATGGCTTAACTCTTCTCTCAATAAGGAGCCTACAGGGAGGAAAAGCACTGCAAGCAAGGTGAGCCCTTTACAAACCTTAAAGGAGTTGCTGAACAGGGAAAGCTTTTCCTGCCCTTCCCCCACAAGCTCACGTTCTGCTAAGGGTACCTGGGAGAAACTCTTGAAGGCTTTACAAGATAGAAAGGCTTCTCAGGAAGATACCAGAGAAAGCAGTTACCTGAGAGAGTCTAGTGTGGAGGAGATGGACTTGGGGGACAGTGTGGAAGCAAGCAGTGTTTCAGACATGGAGATAGACTGTGCTGTTTGTGCTAAGGAAGAGTAAAGGAACCAAGTAGGGTTTAAAGAGCTGAAGGAAACCCAGCTGTTCCTAGTTACTAAATGCGTTACCTTGTGCTGGTGTGAAAGAACTGAATGGGGTTTGTTACCTGGAAAAACCCAGAAGTTCTTTTACAAGGACATTTTAAGAAAGCCCATAACTTTTAGCTGTGCTTTTAAAAGTAGCTTGACTGATAAAGCTGCTTGGGAAAGAAAGCTGGAAGAAGCTAAAAGCTGATACTATAACTTGAAGAGAATACTACTGCATTGAATAGTCTCTGGGTGGACCAGGAAGCCTGGCTATACCTGCTGTGAGAGTAACAGGGGTTTTATAGTGCCTCCTGGAGACCAGGAACAGAGTGCTGATGTAAATAGAGTTTTATGTGGAACCAAGGTTTAACTGTACCAAGCCAAGGACTGTTTAATAGGCTTGTGTTATATGGAGAAGTATCCTGATCTTTAATTTGTAAGCTTCAATCAATTCTTGCCAAAGAATTGAATCCGGTTAGGAAATCCTTATTTCTCAAATAAAGAAATATTCCTGTGACCTTTGGCACTTGGCTCTAATCCTTTCGGGGACACAACTACACGCTAACTGGGCTAATTCATACAAAGGACAATCGGACCGCTCTCCCGTACCACTAGGCAACTGCCTGGCCATAAGGGGGCATCCGACAATGTATGTGAATGGTTGTTACCTGCCCTTGGCCCCTCAACCTGGAATTATCATTTCTGTGATGAGGCTATAGGAAGAGATAACATTCTGATGGTGTTGATTACAGTGTTACTGCTAAACTGTAAATCTTGAATGTCTTCATGTTGCTGTCCTATAATTCTTCCTAGATGGACAGGTCTCAGCTGAGATGCCAGACAAAGACAGGCCACCCATCTGGGCAGCAGCAGTATAAGATAGTATTAGCGGTGGAGGATCACATTTCTATAAGAATGGCAACAATAGTGGCATTATTTGCACAGAAGAAAGACTTGGCAATCTAGTTGAGTTCAATTCTTGATATACCCCCTTATTGGGGTTTAGCAAAGCGGTTTAGAATTTAAAAGGATAAAAGCAAATGAAAAATATAGAAACAAAGGTGGGAAATTACAAATTCCTAAATTAATAGAATAGGAAAGAATAAGCTAATGTACAGTCTCAACAAAACTAATTGGGATATAGTGCTGGAAGATGAGCCCCTCAGGTCAGAAGGTACTCAATAGCCTACTGGCAAAGAGCTAAAACTCTTCAAAGTAAAGCCGGCATTTATGACTCTGTTGGAACAAAGCCCTCAGGATGCCTGACTCTTGATGTAACTGCATGAAATGAGAGTCAGAAGCTGCAAAGATGTCTTACATATTGGGGGATGGAACATGTGAAACATGAACCAAGGGAAGATGGAGGTAGTCAAGAACAAAATGGAATGTGCACAGCTCAATCTGTTGGGTGTCAGCGAACTGAAATGGACTGGCATTGGGCACTTTGAATCTGATGATCATATGCTATATTATGCCAGAAATGAAGGACAAAGAAGAAATGGTGTTGCCATTATAATTAAGAAAAATTTGCAACAATAGTAATGAGATACAGTGCAATCAATGAATGCTTAATTTCTATTTGTCTATGAGGACAGCCCATCAACACAACTATTATTCAGGTATAAGCATCAACAACAGCTGCAAAAGAGGAAAAATTGGATCAGCCTCTGCCTACCACACTCACACAATCCCCACACCCCCCTTCCTACCCCCCACACCATACACACAACAATTCACAAATTCCCTCCATCATCACAACACACACCGAAACCTGCAACACTTCATAATCATACCTACCACAACCCCACGCTCTGCAAAAACTCCAGCTCTCCCCGCACCCACACCATCTCTTCATTGTGCACTCATAAACACCCACTCAGTGAGAAACAAAATCCCTATTATCAGAGACCTCCTCACAAGCTACCACCTGGACATTCTCTGTATAAGCAAATCATGGCTACCAGACACAGATACTATTCTCATGAACCAACTCACTCCCCATGGTTTCTGCCCTTTGCACTACCCACGTTCCCACAGCAGAGGAGGAGGGGTATTAATACTGACACAATCCAACCTCCACTTCTGCTACCTCTCTACGGAAAGCACAGAAGAAACTGACATCCTCACCATTACAAACAAACTCACAATCTGCCTCATCTACAGATCTCCCCCCACCGCAGCCACTGACTTCTCCAATATACTTAAAAAAGCATTGGATATTTCCAACTCAACCAAAGACCTTTCCATCCATCAACTACAAAAAGACTGAAGCCCTATTCCTAAAAAAGACGACTCCTTCACACCTCCATCCCATCTTATGCTAAACAACATCCAAATATAAGTACAACCACAAATAAAATACCTCGGCATCACCCTCGACCAAACTCTCTCCCTCAAACAACAAGTTGACAAAACTAGCAGAGTGATCTGTTTCAAAGCCATAACCCTACAATGTCTACTCCCCCTCCTTGATCCACTGGACCTCTGCTTAGTACTCCAGGCCATGATTCTCCCCCACCTCGACTACTGCAACTCCATCTACCAAGGCCTACCTCAATCCACACTCCTCCCTCTGCGCACAGCTCTCCATACAATGGCACGCATCATACAAGGAGCTGCAAAACATGACCGCATCACACCCATCCTAAAACAGCTCCACTGGCTTCCCCTGAAAAACTGCATCAAATGTAAGACCCTCCTCCTGACACATACATTTATCCACCATCATGCAACATCCCACCTTCATACCTTACTCCAGGAATTCAAACCCAGCAGAGCTACAAGACAATCCACAAACAACACACTTGTTATCCCCCATGCAAGAACAAAGAACAACAATCAAGGCTGCACCCGCTCCTTCATACTCTACGCACCTTCTATATGGAACACACTCCCAACCCAAATCAGCTCCACCATCAACCTCTCCACCTTCTGAAAAAACCTAAAGACCCACCATTGAACATTTTGGCCCCTCCGCCTAAACCCCCCCCCCCCCAGAGACCCACGTCCCATGTAAATAACAGCTGCATCCATGTAAATAAGTTAGCTATAAGAAATATACTTGCTATGAATCTGTAAATAAGTTACATGTTTTCCCTCATGTATATAAGTTAATATCCTGTTCAATGTAACCTCTGTTCTATGAAGCTACAGGGTAACCTATTTAAGACTAATAAGAGAAAATATTTTTTCACTCAACGTGTAATCAAACTCTGGAATTTGTTACCGGAGGTTGTAGTAAAAGCTGTTAGTGTAGCTGGGTTTAAAAAAGGTTTGGACAAGCTCCTGGAGGAAAGGTCCATAAACCATTATTAAAAGGGACACGGGATATCACTGCTTGACCCAATACAAGCATTGAGGAACCTGTGTCTTTTGGGGAAATTGCTAGGTACTTATGACCTAGATTGACCACTGTTGGAAACAGGATACTGGGCTTGATGGACCATGGTCTGACCCAGTATGGCATATCTTATGTTCTATGTATACCACTTTGATCCAGAGGAAAGTGGTATATAAACCCAGCTAAATAAATAAATAAATATATAAAATCAGTTCTATGAACAAGTACAAGCTGAAATCAACAGAACATGCAAACAAGATATACTAACGGTCACGAGTGACTGGAATACAATAGTTGGGAACAAAGAAGAAGACAAAGCGGTTGGAAAATATAGGTTTGGCAACAGAAATGAAGGTGGAGAAAGACTAATAGAATTCTGCAAGTCCAACAATCTATTTCTCTCTCCCAGCAACATACGCAGCAACTGTACACATGGACTTCACTTAATGGATTGTACAAACATTAGATTTACTACATCTGATTTTTCCCAACGATGGGAAAGCTCAATAACATCAATAAGGAAAAACCCGGAGCTGACTGGGATACAGACCCTCAGCTACTAGTACGCAAACTCAAGCTACAACTGAAAAAGTGCAAGCCACCGATGAATGTAGCAAAGTATGATCTTGAAAATGTTCCAGCAAAATTTAAAGATGGCCTATGAAATCAGTTCACTACATTGGATATAAATGACAGAGCGCCATAAGAGTTATGGTATGACATCAAGAAAACTGTGCTGGAAAAAAGTGAAAAGTCGCTGTAAAGGTGAAAAAGCAAAAACGGCCAAATAGATGACCGAAGAAGCTCTAAAAATTGTTCAAAAATGCAGAGAAGCTAAAGCCAGAGGAGAAAGAAATGTAATCATGGAATTTAACACAAATTTCCAATGCCCAGCAAGATGAGAAAAAGAGAGTCTACAATGATACATATTTATTTATTTAACCAGTTTTATACATCACCTTATCCTTATTTACGGTGTCACTAGGTTAGGTACATTTAAGAAGGTCAGGACGGGGGTGTGAGCGTGAGAGATTATGTCAATTGTGGATCAAGTTTATAGCCTATGTACACTGGGAGGGCCCATAGTAATCTGTGAATAATATGGTCTTGAGCATTCTTCGGAAGCCTTGGCATCACTCGTGGCTCTCATAATGTCAGGCAGCGAGTTCCATAGCTTGGTTGCTTAGAAGGATGGTGCTCTTCTTGATGTGGCCTGATTGGTTCTCTGGTATTCTGTGAGTGTGATGATCTTGTTTTCCATGTTGCTTCTCCTAGGCCTTGTGCTGGTATCCTTGGTTATTATGTTTTGAAAGGCATTGGCTGAGATGTTGTCAAAGATTCTGAATATATTCAGAGTTGCTTTGTATCTTGCATGGGTGTGAATGGCTAATCAGTGAAGGTGTTGGAGTATAGATGTGATGTGCTCACTTCTTACTGTGTTCATGATCCGAGCTGCCGTATTTTGCACTAATTCGAGGGGGGGGACGGCCTGTTTAGGGAGGCCCTGGTATAGTGAGTTACCATAGTCCAGTATAATTGTGATGATTGCTTGACATACCGTGCAGAAGTGATTTTGGTTTAGAATCAGTTTAAGCCTCCTGATGAGTTTCAATTTGAAGTATACCTTAGCAGCTGTTTTATTGATGTGTGAGTGAAGGTTCAGTTTTTTGTCTAGGGTGATGCCTGGGTATTTTACTTCATCCTTCACTGCTATTGTTTTGTCCTAGATGCAGATTTTAGTTGGTGGGTTGAAGGTGGTACTTCTGGTGATGAACAAAGCTTCCATTTACTTGTAGTTCACTGACAGATTATTATTGGTGAGCAAAATGGTCATCTCTTCCAGGCATTTAGTTATGGTGGTCAGATCCGGTGCGTGTATGTTTATAGGAGTATATACTATGATATCATCTGCATAACTGTGGTAGTACATCTTGTGTTGCTTGATGATACTGCAAATGGGCTGTATGTACAGGTTAAAGAGGATGGATGACAGGGCGGATCCTTGCGTTGTGTTGTGTTGTGTCAAATCGCGTTGATCTCTTTTTACCACATTTGACCTGCTGAGTCCAGTTGCTGAGATATGATTCAAACCATTTTATTGTGTTGTTCTTCCTCTAATAGTTTCTGACTCTATTTCCTTATAGAGTCAGAAACTATTAGAGGAAGAACAAGATCGGCTTTCCTAAAGCTACAAGCATTAAAAAGAAAATTCCATCATTGAATTGGAATGCTAGAAGATGCTCAAGGATCCATACTAATGATGCTGGGAAGATTAGGGAAAGGCATAAAGAATATACCAAGTTATTATACCATAAAAATCACGTGGATCAATAGCCATTTCAACCAGTACCTTAACCCTGGGAGTACCGATGGGGTCAAAAGTGACCCCATTGCAAGTTTCACAACGCGTATCTCGGAAACTAGTTGTTCAAGAATGCAATCTTTTTATGACTTTTCACATGTCAATATTCTCTTTATATTGCGCCATGAGAGGAATATTTTTCATCCACTAGGTGACGCTAGTGATGAATTGCAGCACAGAGTACCAGTGGGGTCATTTTTGACCCCAGTTGCTTACGTCCGGTTTGGATCATGATACAATTTGCAGTTTTGTGAATTTTTTGATCTGACAAAGGTATTTATCATTAATTATGTATCATTTATTTTTTGTACTCTTATTTTATGAAAATTACACATTTTCTATAATTGATATCATACGTTCTCTCATTATTTCCGATGAAATCTAGAGGCTTTCAGCTTGTTCATCACGATTATTGTACACCTATAGTAAAACTGCTTTGCATTTTATTCAACTTTATCTTTGTTTATTAATTTTAGGTTATTGTTTATGATGTCAAAACGAAAGTATTCAGCTGCCCAAGTAAGAGAAATATTGCAACGAGATGCTGACAGTGACGGCTCTGAGTCGTCTGATGATGCAGCATATTCAGCAAGCGAAGAAGCATATCAGCCAAGTTCGGGTGATAAATCTGATGATGACAGTCATGATTCAGATGGCGACAGCAGTTGATCGCCAAGTGAATGTGAGACTGATGTTGAGCCGGTAACATCGCCTGCAGCAAAGAGTCAAGTTACAGGTCGAGCAAAGGTCGAGGATGTGCTGGACGGGGAAGAAGGCAGGAGTCCTCGGTGTCAGTATCATCTGTGAGGAATCTTAGTTGTGGTCATGGAGGAGCTAAGAGGTCATCAACTATAAGCACAAATGTTGCCATTGAAGCCTATGTATCTAAGGATGCCACATCATGGAACAGGAAACCTATAAAGCAAGCTGCTGGAAGATACGCCAGAGCTAATGTCATGCCCGTACAACAAGGTCCTACAAGGTATGCTGTACGAAATGTTGATGGCCCTCTCGCAGCATTCCACTTGTTCATGAGGAAGAACTTATTGAATGAAATCATGATGTGGACGAGCAAACAAGGAAGACACATTTATGACGACACCTGGAAAGATTTGACAGAAGGAGAATTTCAACATTTTCTTGGACTTCTGATCCTCTCAGGTGTGTACAAGTCACAAAATGAATCCATAGTTCAGTTGTGGAACCTTGAAGATGGTCATTCTGTTTTCGGCAAAAATATGGCCCGTAACCATTTTCAGCAAATTTCTTGTGCTCTCAGATTTGATGATGCAACCAACAGACGTGAACAACAAGGCATGGATAAGCTTGCTCCAATCAGACACGTTTTTGATACCTGGGAAGCAATTCTAAGTGACGCCTTTGTTCCTGGTGAAAATGTTACCGTGGATGAGCAACTGCTTACATTTCGTGGCCGTGTTCCATTCAGACAATATATTCCCAGCAAACCTGGAAAATATGGCATAAAGCTATGGATGTTGTGTGACAGTGCAACGTCATATGTTCTGCGTCTTCAAGTATATACAGGAAGGGAACTCGGACAAACCAGGGAACAGAATCAGGGTGAAAGGGTTGTTCTGCAACTCACTGAAGGATTGATGTGATCTGGCAGAAATGTTACTGTTGACAATTTCTTCTGCAGTTTATCCCTGTCATGGAAATTGCTAGAAAAACAAATGACACTTTTGGGGACAATTCGAAAGAACAGAAATGAATTACCTCCAGAATTTGTAACAGCAAAGGGCCGAAAGGTATTCACTTCACTGTTTGCCTTTTGCAATGACGCCACTCTGGTTTCCTACTGCCCAAAGAAAGGAAAAGTGGTTGTTCTTCTGAGCAGTTTGCATGATCAAGAAGAAGTAGATAACACATGTCCAGACAAAAAACCACGCATGATCTTGGACTATAATTCTAGTAAAGGTGGAGTAGATACAGCAGATCAAATATTGCGCACGTATACCACAAAACGAATGACAAGACGCTGGCCAGTGACAATCTTCTACAACATGTTGGACATCAGTGCTTTGAACGCCTTCATTGTTTGGATGTCACTAAATCCAGAATGGCAATCCAAGTCAAAGCACAGACGCCGTCTATTCCTCTTGGAATTAGGAAAGCAGCTGCTTCAGAGTAATTGCAGTGAGACTTCTTCCAGCATTGAAGAAGCCACTGATGCTGTTTGCAATGTCGGGATCCCAAAGAAAAGGGCAAGGTGTCACTGCTGTTCCAGAGAAAAAGACAAGAAAAGCAACATAGTTTGCACCTCCTGCAAGCGCAATGTTTGCAAAGAACATTCAGAAATTGTCTGTCTCATGCAAATGACTGTAGTACTTTACTGTGTTCATCAAGTGCATGCAAAAACTGCTTTCATGGCAACTCTTCATGTAATTTTATGATAAAGCATTAAATTTCAAAACATTTAACCTTCATATAATAAATAATTAATTCAGAACAATATTTTGTCTGTTTAGTTTAAATTTTTCATGGTTAACAATTAAAATTCGTCGTGGGGTCATTTATGACCCCAACAGTATTCAGTGTGTGCAAAAAATCTCGGTAATTCCAGGGTTAAGACTAGGAAATGTCGGTGATGAAAGAAGTTGAAGCAGCATTAAAGTATTATCAAAGAACAAAAGTTATTGAAAAGTATTTTAACATCACAGAATAAGATACAGGTCATCAATCAGCTGGCAATTCTTATACTTTCATACAGCTTTGGGATAGTGGACTGGCCTCTTAAAGTTCTTCAAAAACTGGATGTGCGAACATGAAAATTTCTCCATGCCCATGAAGTAATTTACAAGATTCAGTGTATACCAAGACTGTACATCCCTGGAGTTGAAGGAGGGCTAGGGCTCATAGGGCCTGATTTTTGAAAGGCATTTACATGGTTTACAGCCAATAAACTGTGTAAATGTCTTAAATGGGGATATTCAATGGCACTTACACGTTAATGCCATTGAATATCCCCTTCTAACTGCCCTACATGCCCTGATGCTATCCGGTTAGGATTGGGGCATGTAGGTAGTATTCTGGGGCAGAGCAGTGGCGGCGACAAGTGATAACCAGGCAGCAGTGATATTGCATATTGCCCGGTTAGCGATCTGCGTCTTAAAGATAGCCGAGGAAAATCTTTGCCTATTTTAAGGTGCAGGAGCTAACCAGGCAGCATGCAATAATGCTGTTGCCTGGTTAGCTATTGTAAAGATACAAAAAATTGTATGTGGTCTTTTCGGAGCTGTATAAACTGATATAAATAAATAAATTGCTCCACTCTAACTTGCTGCTAGATGTGAGGTATTCATAGGATTATTCCTCATTCAACTTTTGGTGCCCAATTTGTAGTCTCAGATTAACACGGCACTGATTATCATGAAAATCAATGAAAATCAACGTGCCTAGAAAACATCAATGACCACTGGGCTTTTTTTCTTTTTTTGTGTGATGCTGATTCAACCCTTCTATGCTTGTCTTCCCTTGTGACAAAATATATATATATCTTTATTTAAGTAGTATTTTCAAAATCCCATTTCTCCTTGTTAATTACAAATATGTTGTTTTCTTGAAGATAAATATATATATTCGTATTCATAAACTTATCTTTCTATGTTGGTTCTTCTTGTGCTTGAGAATGCTAATTCTTCTCCTTGGCGAAATACACTGATTTAGGTTTACTCAACGCTCCATTTGGCGCCTGTGCGTTTCACTCCCTTTTGGAAGTTTCATCAGGAGATCTATACATGAGCAAAAATAGCATTATAGATGACAAGACAAAAAATCCACTTAAATTAGCAGGTTGTTTTTCAAAGCCTAATATTAACGTGCTGACCTTAAAAACTTTTAAAACCTATATTATAAAACTATAGTTAAAAAGCTAGTTAACTGTTCAAACCTGTTTCTTTGTATTTCTACCACCTCTTTGTTAACTGCTGCCCACGTCTCTCTGTGGTTTTCATAGCAAAAAACGCCGCGCATGCGGGCTTCTCTTCACTGCCTCCTTTTAAAGTGCTCAGCTGTTCCACCAGGATCGGAAATCATTTGCATACTTGTCATTCAATGCACGCATTTAAACCGAATGGTTGGACTGTGTTTAATATAAAGATCCAGCGTTGTTCATAGAACAGCAAGGTTTCATCCAATGTTTTGCCTTTTTTGGATTTACTAATGTGATCAATGCAAAAACAACGGAGATGTAAGAAGTCATGATTCAATTCTGTACAATGTTGTACTAGAGGTGCTGTCATGATTTTGTTTTTCAACCGGCTCTTATGTTCTTGTATCCGGACCCTGAAACTGCGACTGGTCTTTCCAATATATAATTTTTGACAGGGACATTTGATTGCATAAATCACGGATGTGGTGTTGCATGTGGTAGTTTTTTTAAGTACATACTTTTATCGGCATAAGTAAACTCAGAGACTTCCTCTGTTATCTGGCAAATGGTACATTGTCCACATGCTGTGTGACCAGCAGGTTTTGAGCCCTCTATTGATGTACATGGGGGAAATGTTTTAATTGGACTCAATTGCTCTTTGAAATTGTTATTTCTTTGCCAGACACATCTGATGGTGTTCTCTGTCAACCCGGGAACTGTTCTCAATATGTGTAAATTCTTTGTGACTAGCCTCTGAATACGATGACTGAGAGGAGAATATCTCGTGACTAAATTTACACTGTCATCCGACTTGTTTCTTCTAGTGGGACGTACCAACCAAGTTCTATCGTTGTTCAGGGCTCTTTTATACGCCCGTATTACAATATGTTCAGGATAGCCTCTGTCGATAAAATCTTTAAGCAGTTGTTTAGATTTATTTTTGAAATCAGACCTGTCTGAACAATTTTGTCGGAATCTTAGAAATTGTGAAAAAGGGAGACTATTTTTTAATTTCATTGGATGTGCACTAGTGTAATGTAAAAAAGTATTTCTGGTTATGGGTTTTCTGTATATAGTGGTTTCCCATTTTGTCTGCCCTTTAATTACTGTCAAATCCAAAAATGTAATTGATTGTGAAGCTATAGTATGAGTGAACTTAATAGCCGTATTACATCCGTTTAACCAAGTAACAAATGCCTCTGCTGCCTCTGTTGATCCTTTCCAAAGTGTAAAGATGTCATCTATAAAGCGCATCCATAATATCCATAATAATCCACTCTCCGTTTATCTCGATAGTTTTTTGAGACCTCTACTGAAGGAAATCCCATCATACCTTCGAGACACTTCCCACTTTATAGAGAAATTGGAACAGCATAATTCAAGGGCGTTAGAGACAGATGTATTATTTATGACCTTAGACATCACGGCGCTCTACACTAGTATACCTCAACAAGAAGCTCTTCATACAGTGGAAAAATCATTACGGAGTAGAGATGACTTGTCTGACACCCATCTTACATTTCTCATGGATTTGTCTAAACTGGTCATACAAAAAAAATTTTTTCACTTTGAGAATAATATATATTTACAAACATCAGGCATTGCAATGGGGGCCTCGTGTGCCCCGTCAATAGCAAATTTATTCATGGGGGATTTTGAGCGAGAATGGTTACAAGTGTCCCCATGGGCTTCACAAATTATATTATGGATGCGCTTTATAGATGACATCTTTACACTTTGGAAAGGATCAACAGAGGCAGCAGAGGCATTTGTTACTTGGTTAAACGGATGTAATACGGCTATTAAGTTCACTCATACTATAGCTTCACAATCAATTACATTTTTGGATTTGACAGTAATTAAAGGGCAGACAAAATGGGAAACCACTATATACAGAAAACCCATAACCAGAAATACTTTTTTACATTACACTAGTGCACATCCAATGAAATTAAAAAATAATCTCCCTTTTTCACAATTTCTAAGATTCCGACAAAATTGTTCAGACAGGTCTGATTTCAAAAATAAATCTAAACAACTGCTTAAAGATTTTATCGACAGAGGCTATCCTGAACATATTGTAATACGGGCGTATAAAAGAGCCCTGAACAACGATAGAACTTGGTTGGTACGTCCCACTAGAAGAAACAAGTCGGATGACAGTGTAAATTTAGTCACGAGATATTCTCCTCTCAGTCATCGTATTCAGAGGCTAGTCACAAAGAATTTACACATATTGAGAACAGTTCCCGGGTTGACAGAGAACACCATCAGATGTGTCTGGCAAAGAAATAACAATTTCAAAGAGCAATTGAGTCCAATTAAAACATTTCCCCCATGTACATCAATAGAGGGCTCAAAACCTGCTGGTCACACAGCATGTGGACAATGTACCATTTGCCAGATAACAGAGGAAGTCTCTGAGTTTACTTATGCCGATAAAAAGTATGTACTTAAAAAAACTACCACATGCAACACCACATCCGTGATTTATGCAATCAAATGTCCCTGTCAAAAATTATATATTGGAAAGACCAGTCGCAGTTTCAGGGTCCGGATACAAGAACATAAGAGCCGGTTGAAAAACAAAATCATGACGGCACCTCTAGTACAACATTGTACAGAATTGAATCATGACTTCTTACATCTCCGTTGTTTTTGCATTGATCACATTAGTAAATCCAAAAAAGGCAAAACATTGGATGAAACCTTGCTGTTCTATGAACAACGCTGGATCTTTATATTAAACACAGTCCAACCATTCGGTTTAAATGCGTGCATTGAATGGCAAGTATGCAAATGATTTCCGATCCTGGTGGAACAGCTGAGCACTTTAAAAGGAGGCAGTGAAGAGAAGCCCGCATGCGCGGCGTTTTTTGCTATGAAAACCACAGAGAGACGTGGGCAGCAGTTAACAAAGAGGTGGTAGAAATACAAAGAAACAGGTTTGAACAGTTAACTAGCTTTTTAACTATAGTTTTATAATATAGGTTTTAAAAGTTTTTAAGGTCAGCACGTTAATATTAGGCTTTGAAAAACAACCTGCTAATTTAAGTGGATTTTTTGTCTTGTCATCTATAATGCTATTTTTGCTCATGTATAGATCTCCTGATGAAACTTCCAAAAGGGAGTGAAACGCACAGGCGCCAAATGGAGCGTTGAGTAAACCTAAATCAGTGTATTTCGCCAAGGAGAAGAATTAGCATTCTCAAGCACAAGAAGAACCAACATAGAAAGATAAGTTTATGAATACGAATATATATATTTATCTTCAAGAAAACAACATATTTGTAATTAACAAGGAGAAATGGGATTTTGAAAATACTACTTAAATAAAGATATATATATTTTGTCACAAGGGAAGACAAGCATAGAAGGGTTGAATCAGCATCACACAAAAAAAGAAAAAAAGCCCAGTGGTCATTGATGTTTTCTAGGCACGTTGATTTTCATTGATTTTCATGATAATCAGTGCCGTGTTAATCTGAGACTACAAATTGGGCACTAAAAGTTGAATGAGGAATAATCCTATGAATACCTCACATCTAGCAGCAAGTTAGAGTGGAGCAATTTATTTATTTATATTGGTTAGCTATTGTGGCTTCCGGTGTCTGCAGCAATCCCTGGATATTTAATGCCAGGGTTGCATATGACCCCAGTATTGAATATCCGGGGTTAAGGGTTGGCGGCCAGGGCTATGTGCTGTAGGGGCACATAGCCTGCCCAACTCGATATCGGGCCGATAGAAATTGATTACACATATAGAGCTACTATCATCAGCTTCCGGGCCAACTTAACGGCATCATCAGATCCAAATACACAAAAAGTGCTGAAACATGAAAGTAAATGTCCAGAATTTGTCTCCATCATCAAACGTGGACAAGCATTCCGATGACTAGAAGGAATGAGTGAGAATCCACAAGCACACACAGGGAAGGAAGTAACAGAATTGGCAAAACAAGAGAAAAATCTCTTCAAAGAATTAGATCAACAAACAAGGAAAAAATGGCAAATGCACAAATACAGTGGGAAATACAGAGTGTTGATCAAGAACAGACACATGAATGGCTAAGGAGGGGTGAACAAACTGAAGGATGACAGGCTGATAGTTGCAGCCCAGGACAGCAGTTTACTGATGAGATGGTTTACAGCAAGCACTGAAAAAACTGGCAAAACAGGCATATGTCAATTCTATGGGAGAGAGCTGGAAATGGTGACTCACCTCATAGCTGTCTGTGAAATTCTGATGGCAGAAAATTTATATATAAAAAGGCACAATAAAGTAGCACGCCTCATCCATTGAAAACTCTGTAAGCACTACCAACATCACTGTGCCTGAAAAACACTGGGATCATGACCCTATAAGAATTACTGAGAATGAAGAAGTTATGATCACCTGGAATACTTTCATTCCAACTGATAAAAAAACTGGATGCCAGGAAGCCAGATACAGTGGTAAAAGAGAAAAACACCAGAACAGCATTGATTATAGAGGTGTCAGTTCCAAGCAACTATTCTGTAGATCATGTTGAGAAGGAGAAAAACCATCAAGTATCAAGAAATGCAGTCGGAGACCAAGAAAATGTGGCAGAAAGATACCGAGTTATTTTCCATTGTGTTGGGTGCCACAGGCTTAATTAAGAGGAATTTTCAAGCACACCTTGATAAATACCCATACATGTAACATCTTACAAACTCCAGAGTGAGGCTCTCTTTGACACGATGCAAGTACTACGCTGGCTTAGAAGTGAAGTTCATGACTGTCATGGTTTGTGCAAAACTCACTCATTTGGAGAAACTGCCCCGAGAGAAACAAAACACCAGGCATTGATGGCATTTCCATTGAAGTATTATAGCAGTCAGATGCAGCTGTTACAATACTTACAAGGCTCTGCAAGAAAATTTAGAAGACAACATCATGGCTGACTGTGAAAGATCTGTGTTCATACCAATACTGAAGAAAGGTGATCTGATTGACTGTGGAAATAATTCCACAATTGCTCTGATTCTGCATGCCAGCAAGATTGCCACATACCAGCAAGGTTCTACTCAAGATCATTCATTGGCGTCTACAACCATACCTTGAATGAGAATGTCCCAAAGGCAAGCTGGGTTCTGGAAAGAGTGAGGAATAAGAGACATCATTGTGGATGTGAGATGTGGTGGGGGCAAATACAGTGACGGAATTCAAAATGGCATGGGACAGACACAGTGGACCTCCTTTGAGCAAGATGATAAAATCAAAATAAGCTTAAATATCTTTTTTTACTTCATCAGAGGGGGTGACCTGCATGGAATGGCGTGCACCAACCTAAACAAAGGCATAGAGGAGCAGTGACTTGCATGGAGCGGCAGTACACCACTCTAGCCACCTTACTGGGCAGACTAGATGGACCATACTGGTCTTTATCTGCTGTTATATACTATGTTACTATGTTAGATGGTCTTTGAAATAACAAAAGAATACCAAAAAGATATCTACATCGTTTATCGTTCATTGGATTTGATATACCACCCTCTTGATCAGGTACATGTGTTTTATTGACTACAGCAAGGCTTTTCATTGCATAAATCATGAAAAAGTCTGGGTCACATTAAGAATGGGTATATGAGAACACTTGATAGTTCTCATGCACAATCTTTACATTCATCTAGAACAGTTCAAATGGAAAAAAGAGAAACAGAATAGTTTAAAATCGGCAAAGGTGTACAACGAGGCTACATACTTTCCCCATACCTGCTCTACTTATATATAGAATTAATCATAGAAGTAGGACTGCTGAAGACAACAGAAGTGTGAATATTGGTGAAAGACTCAATGACCTTCACTATGCTGATGATACTAAGTTACTAGCTGGAAGTGAAGACAACATAAAACATCTGCATATCAAGATCAAGGAGCATAGTCTTAAAATGGGCCTGCACCTTAACATGAAGAAGACAGAGATTCTGAAAAATCAATAATTTCTTCCTTGATAGTGAATAACTGGAAATAGTAGACAACTTTAACCTGAAATGACTAGCAGTCAAAAAATCCAATGAGGTATTGTTTTTAGCAGAACAGCTATGAAGTACCTAAACAAGATTTTTAGTGCAATGATATACCTTTGCCTACAAACATATGACTTGTCCAGACCATGCTATTTTCAATGATGTCACATGGAAGTGAAAGTTGGACAGTGAAGAAAAAAGACAGGAAGAAAATTGATGCCTTTGAATTATGGTGCTGGCAAAGAATACTGTGTATCTCGTATACGATGGACTGTCTCAAGAGCTTTTGTAAGAAGCTCAAATGTTAAGACTTCTTCTTTCATATTTTGGACACAGCATGCGAAGATAAAGATCATTTGATTTAATAAATGGAGGGAATACAGCAAGGAAATCTACTATGCTAGCATTGTACTCTCAAAGGAAGACTATGATAAAATGAGGAAAATGGTTAAGAAAAAACTAAAAGGAGCAGCTGCAGCGGTACAGGTGGTCATTTTAGAAGTCTTATTTGTGATTTACATATGTTAGTCAGGAATATTCATGTGTAAGTTGTATCCATGTGTAAATGGTCATTTTAGAAAGGGTCTAATTTACATGCGACCATCTATACTATGTATAAAGTGCATGAGTACGTGTCAGGGATGTGGCCTGGGTGGGACAAAAATTTACACGCATATTCGCCATTTCAGAAAGGGAATGCATGTGTAAGACTAAAATTGTCCATGTCGAGATTTACATCTGCTCTCTGACACGAATAGGAATTTAAAAATGCTTGTTTTGGCCAGCCCTTTACAGGGCTGCAAATTGAAATGAGGTAAAAATAGAGGTTTCTGTAGGTGATTCAGAGTGGCTGCATGTCTGTTTGCAAAATGGCTGAGATACATGAGTAAGCACCAAACTTTACATGTGCACGTTGTGAATTGCTGGCACTTACACATAGAAGTTGTTGGGCTAACTCCTATGATTTTTCGAAAGTGTACATTTGTGAAACGGCTCCTCCCACTGAACATCAATATAAATCTCCATCTTTCCCCGCATCTCCTTACTCATATTTTAGAAATGACTTCACCTTTAGCAAAGTGGTTTTTAAAATACCTGTTAAAATATAGAAAAGAGATAGTAGGGATACTTGAAGCTTTGGGAGTGAGAAGATTTATTTATTTATTTATTTATATTCTGTTATATACCGCGCTATTCTGTATCAGTGCGGTTTACATTGAACAAACTGAAATTACATTGAACAGGGCATTATAACTTGGCGATAACTATTTTACAGGGAACATGGGCTATGGAGGGTTAAGTGGCTTGCCCAAGACCACAAGGAGCACCTGTGGGACTAGAAACCCCAGTCCTTCCGGCCCAAGGTTGCTGTCCTCTAGTGGGATTTGAACCCCCAACCTTCCAGCCTTGCCCCAACCACTAGGCCACTCCTCCACTCCAGATAAAACAATGATCTTTCTTCATAGAAATTTTACTTTAACACAGCAAAAAGGACCAAATAATAGTTGCTACCAGATATTGGGCTAGTTGATTATAAAATGGTCCGACAAAAGAATATTTTCTTATGATACCATAATTAGAATTCAAAGATTAGAGGTGTGAATAATACATTATCATTATGATACATTGCTTGAACTTTGCTTACATTGTGAGTATCTTGTTTATTTTATTTGAGTGTTCTACTGTGCTGCCTTTAGGTATATCAGTATGCCTTGTAGCGCTATAACAAATGATTTTTATTCTATTCTGCAGACATTGTATCATATTTCTGTTAGCTCAATGTTCTATTATGCTGTCTTAAGGCATGCTTTACTGGCATCGTATCATATTATTGCTATCTGTTATTCTCCATCTCACTGTTCTAATTGTCTATGATGCTGACACGGGGTCATTTTGCTATGGTTATGCTGGTACTATGTCAGGGGAGACTGCTGTACCCTGCCTTGGGTGAATCTCTTTGTAAGAAGTTCTAATAAATAGATAAATAGCGAGACTTTCCAGAAGAGAGAGTTATAAACGGACCGAAAGACATGAGAGAGCTTCTGTAAGTGACTCTTTTCTTTCGTTGCAGGTGTTTTACTGTCCACAGTCACTGCTGCAACGGTAAGTGGTTAAGGCTACTCTTCTCATAATACACAGTAGATCTGTGCTGGTTTATACATTGATCTTCATAAGTAGATTGATTGTCAGTGAAGAGAAATTACTACACGATGTTACAACAGGATTCATTTACTACAGTTATCTGTGAATCTCTGGCCTTAGCTATTTTATATCCTTTTCTTATAAATTCCTCCTCCAGTCATCTGAGTATTTGCTTATGGAAGGTGTTTATTGGCTTATGGTCACAAACGCATGACATAGATTGTGTATGAGGTGCCTGGTATGTCTGTCTCACAACCCCTGTAGCAAAGAGGGTAGTGGTGGGTCTTCACTGCACCGAATCTGCTGATAGCTCTGTCATGAAGTTCTAAGTTTTACTTAATTTTTACAAAAATGATTTCATGCCATCTCTTTCTTTCCTTTATAGTGTCCTGGCAGAGTAGTAAATGGTAAGTCTGCTTTATTTTCTGGATTCCAGGCTTTCGTTTCAGAGGATCTGTGCTTTATGTGGGCATCGGATATTAATTCTTTCTCGTTTTTTTTGTCTTATATCAGAGACTGAGATTTGCCAGAATGTGAACAGGTGAGAGGTTCTTATTTTTCAATTGCCTTTAGTCTTAGTGTGCTTTTCGGAAGGTTCATTGCTGGTAAAAAAAAAATCCAATAATGTTGTCGAGATATTTTAAATTCTAAAACATTGGACAGTCCCTGCACTGTGATTGGCTGCCTGAGGTTCGGTTTCATGCCTATATTCCACTATAATGTGAGAGAAAAGAGAAGCTTATGAAGTTATTGTGCATGTTCTTGTGTGTGTTCTTAATAACCTTTGTACCTGGTGTCCTGACCTCACCAAATTCTCACAGAATCTGACAGGGTTGTTTTATCTATTTTATTTTATTTCTGACCTAACATAATTCTGCAAAAAGCTTAAGACTCGTCTCTTCCTTGAGCACTTTGGAAACGTAATTGTCCATCCTGAGACATATGCACATTTCTTTAAATTGTTATAGGTGTTAGAATGTTCTTGCTCTCATTACTTACTCCTGCTGCCTATCGCCCTATGTAGAAGTTAGAATTAAGATCTTCACTGTATCTCACATTTAATATATAAGTACAAAGTTCAAGTTCCAGTTACTCTATGAACCACTTTGACTTTGAGATAAAGTGGTCTATAAAAATAGTTAAATATATTCAACTGTGTTATTCATTTAACTAGTGCCACTAAACATAGTGCTGTGGATTGTATGTATAATTATATGTAACCTTATATGCAGAAGTGTGAAATATCATGTTTTTTACGCAGAGATTATAAGTAGAAGACCCCAAAGATTGGCACTCCATGTATAAGCTAATATATTTGCCTTGGATGCCTCAAGTTCTACCCGATTTTTCTACCTTCAAATTAAACGTATAAGTTAAGGGGGGCATTGTCAAAGCATTTAGCTAGTTAGCAAACCTACTAACTGGCTAAAATCTGGTCACCGCATTATTAATTTGTTACTGAATATCCCTACAGACAGCCAAAAAAACACCATACTTGAGGGCATTTGGGCTACTTTACTCTTTTGTGGAACCTCTCTGCTTTTGGTATCTTTGAAGGATACTACCAAAAGCAGAGAGGTTCCACAAAAGAGTAAAGTAGCCCAAATGCCCTCAAGTATGGAGCAGACTGAGCTTAAAGATCCCAAATTACCCATGTCTAACAATAGCCAAATTAATATGAATAAAATACATTCTCTAAAATGCTTGTATGCAAATGCTAGAAGTCAAAAAATAAGATGGGAGAGTTAGAATATATAGCCCTAAATGAAAGGTTAGATATGATTGGAATATCAGAGACATGGTGGAAGGAGGACAACCAGTGGGACACTGTGATACCTGGGTACAAACTATATCGTAATGATAGAGCTGATCAAATTGGTGGAGGGGTTGCTCTCTATGTTAGAGAGGGCATTGAGTCAGAAAGGATTAAAGTTTTTCAGGAAACAAAATCTGCTGTAGAATCTATATGGATTGAAATTCCATATAAAAGGGGGAAGTCAATGGCAGTGGGGGTGTACTATCGAGCACCTGGCCAGAATGACCAAATGGATGATGAAATGCTCAAAGAAATCAAGGAAGCTAACAAAAGTTACAGTGCAGTAATAATAATGGGTGATTTCAACTACCCCAGTATCGACTGGGTCAGTATCACGTCAGGACATGCTAGGGAGATAAAGTTCCTAGATGAAATAAATGACTGCTTCTTGGAGCAGCTGGTTCATGAACCGACCAGAGGGGAAGCCATATTAGACCTAGTCCTTAGTGGAATACCAGATCTAGTGCAAGAGATAAGGTTGTTGGGGCCACTTGGCAATAGTGATCATAGCATGATCGCCTTTGATTTAATTAGTGGAGGAGGGATAGTAAGGAACTCCACAGTACTACCTTTTAACTTTCGAAAGGGAGACTATGATAAAATGAGGAAAACAGTTAAGAAAAAACTAAAAAATACTATCTTGGAAGCCCAGACCAGCTGTATTCCATGCTTTACGAAAAGTGGAAGGAAGTCCAAAAAACTGCCAGCATGGTTTAAAGGTGAGGTCAGAGAGGCTGTTGTTGCCAAAAAAGCATCTTTCAGGAAATGGAAAAAAGAGCCAAACGACGAAACCTGGAAACAGCACAAGCACTGGCAAGTCAAATGCAAGGCATTGATAAGGCAGGCAAAGGGAGAATTTGAGAAGAAGCTTGCTGCGGAAGCAAAAACGCGAAGTAAAGACCTTTTCAAGTACATTCGTAGCAAAAAACCTGTGAGAGAGTCAGTTGGTCCATTAGATGATAAAGGTGTTAAAGAAGCACTAAGAGGCGACAAGGTGATAGCGGAGAGATTGAATGAATTCTTTGCTTCAGTCTTTACTGAGGAAGATGTAGGGATGTTACCCGTGACTGAAGTGGTATTTAAAGGTGCGGAAGAATTGAAGGAAATATCGATACATCGGGAAGATGTATTACAACTATTAGATAAACTGAAGAGTAGCACATCACCTGGGCCGGATGGTATACATCCAAGGGTGTTGAAAGAACTGAAATATGAGATTGCAGACCTGCTATTAGTAATCTGTGAACTATCATTAAAATCATCTCTAATACCTGAAGATTGGAGGATCGCCAATGTAACACCAATTTTTAAAAAGGGTTCCAGGGGTGATCCGGGAAACTACAGACCGGTGAGCCTGACATCAGTACCGGGAAAAATGGTAGAAACCATCATAAAGAATAAAATTACTCAGCATGTACTCAGATAGTCATGACCTAATGGGACACAGCCAACATGGCTTTAGACAAGGAAGATCTTGTCTTACTAATCTGTTATGTTTTTTTGAAGGAGTGAATAATCAGGTGGACAAAGGTGAGTCGGTTGATATTGTGTATCTGGACTTTCAGAAAGCCTTTGACAAGGTTCCTCATCAGAGATTTTTGGCAAAACTAAAGAGTCATGGGATAGGAGGCAGTGTACTATTGTGGCTCAGGAACTGGTTAAAAGATAGAAAGCAGAGGGTAGGGCTAAATGGCCAATTTTCCCAATGGAGAAAGGTGAATAGTGGTGTACCCCAGGGATCTGTGCTGGGTCCGCTGCTTTTTGACATATTCATAAATGACCTGGAAAGTGGAATAACGTGTGAGGTTATCAAATTTGCAGATGACACAAAACTATTTAAAGTTGTTAAAACCCAAGAGGATTGTAGAAAATTGCAAGAGGATCTTGATAAATTGGAAGACTGGGCATCAAAATGGCAGATGAACTTTAATGTGGACAAGTGCAAGGTTATGCACCTAGGGAAGAACAACCCAAACTATGGTTACACGATGCAAGGTTCCACATTAGGAACCACCACCCAGGAAAAAAATTTAGGCGTCATTGTGGATAACATGTTAAAACCCTCGGCCCAATGTGCAGCGGCGGCCAAGAGAGCAAATAGAATGCTAGGTATCATAAGGAAAGGAATGGAAAATAAAACAAAAGATATTATAATGCCTTTATATCGTTCCATGGTGAGACCGCACCTTGAATATTGTGTGCAATTCTGGTCGCCGTATCTTAAAAAGGATATAGCGATTTTAGAAAAGGTTCAGAGAAGAGCCACCAAAATGGTAAAGGGGATGGAAGGATACTCCTATGAAGAAAGGCTAAAAAGGTTAGGGCTCTTTAACCTGGAAAAGAGACGGCTGAGGGGTGATATGATAGAAGTCTATAAATTAATGAACGGAGTGGAACGGGTAAACGTAGATCGATTGTTTACGTTATCAGAATATAGAAAGACTAGGGGACAAGCAATGAAGCTACAGGGTAAACTAAGACTAATAAAAGAAAATATTTTTTCACTCAACGTGTAATCAAACTCTGGAATTTGTTACCGGAGGATGTAGTAAAGGCTGTTAGTGTAGCTGGGTTTAAAAAAGGTTTGGACAAGTTCCTGGAGGAAAGGTCCATAAACCATTATTAAGAAGGGACCCAGGATATCAATGCTTGAACCAATACAAGCATTGTGGAACCTGTCTCTCTTGGGGAAACTGCTAGGTACGTATGACCTAGATTGGCCACTGTTGGAAACAGAATACTGGGCTTGATGGACCTTGGTCTGACCCAGTATGGCATATCTTATGTTCTTATGTTCTTACCTGTTTGTGGGCAGATTGGGGCAGTGATGGCCGTTATCCATTGCTGGTTATCTCTTTTTAATTAAAGTGGCAGTGGCTAGGCACTTTATTTAGTCTAGCTGCTGCCACTGAACATGCCCCCCCCCTATGGGACTGATTCTGAGAGGCGACTTGCGGGGCTGCAGGTCCCAGCGGACGTACAGGTGCTCAAGCCATCCTGACTGTATTCCTCCTCCGACTCTTCCTGCACGGCCAGAACAGCAGTACAGGGAGAGCCAGTGGGGGGGCGGGAGGGGGCAGAGCGAGAGCGGGCCGAGGCGGCATGATGTATAGGGCCAATTCAGGTAATGGCCCTATATGTCCTACAGAGTTAGGTGGAACGTGCTGCTTACTCCACCTCGAAGGTGGAATAAGCAGCTTTGACCAGGTGACTGGGGCCGGAAACCCACCACCCAGAGGCCGGGGCTGGGGGCAGGTAAGTCCTGGCCACAGCTGCCCAGCCTTGGGTCGGGTGGCGGGGAAACAGAGGATCAGTGCTGTGGGAGTCAGGGGGCTTATGGGGAGGATTACCTCGTGGGTCTGCTGTGGCATGCCGGGTCATCTCAGGGCCTGATCCTGCACCTGTGGGAACGTCTGGTTCCCGTGATGCAAAACTGGGACCATACAGGCCCGTCCTGCTCGAGGCCATCCTGATAGCCTGGACGTGCCATTAGGGAATTGGGTTCCACATGTATAGGGGCTTAATATCAGCACCTATATGTATAATTTATATGTATTTGCGGGCTGTGCCCTGGAACGCCGCAATCCTGCCTTTCCCACCGCATATAGAATTATGTAGGTAATTTTAAAATGAGCTGCATAAATTACATGTCATCAATGCACTTAAGTCACCCATTTTCAATGATTTACATGTCAGTATGGGCACTTAACGCATGTAGTTTACACAGGTGCTATTCTGTAAGTGCACGCATCAGAGCGACGGTACCTACTTTCAGAGTGGGCGAGCACAGGGGCAGTGCTTTAAGGTATAAAATATTATAGCTTATGTATGTTTTCTACAAACTAGGCGTGCACATTTACATCTATTCTAGGTGGAAGTCTTCACGCTTAGATTTGGCAGGCGTAGCGAACATTTATGCTCTTACTTTATAAAGCAAATGGAAAATACACATTAAACTCAGTGACCCTTGTAAGATAAGCTCCTAGATGCACAGCTGAATATAGCTAGAACACTTTGGGGTCGTTTAATAAAGTCATGTCTAGGTAGTGTGTGTTTTCACATTGTACAGGTTAATATTAAGTTATTGTCTGAAAGACACCCAATGTATAAGTTAATATTAATGACCCCCAATGTATAAGTTAATACTACAGGATAAAATTAAGTCATTGTTTGAAAAACCCCAATGTACCCCCCTAGCCTCCCTGTACATAACCACTTGTACATAGCTCATCCTGTAAATAGCACACCAAGCAATCATTACCTCCACTCCATGTTAACACAGCATGCCTAACTCTACTGACACGGATTTTTGATTGTTTGAAGTGTAAACCGCTTTGATTTCAAGACAAAGCAGTATATAAATCATTTTAAATAAATAAATGTATTTCACATGCATATTTTGCGGCTGATTTATAGGTATTTGCGTATTTGGCTTTATGAATACTAGCGTAACAGGCAGAGAAAGGTGTGATGACTTACACTTGCCCTACAGTGGGCGTAAATGGCTGTGCCTACACATAAACTATAGTATTTTATAATCAATGCACACGCTGGCTCACACCACCCATGCTTTGCCCAAATGCCGCCCATGGGCACACCCACAGCAAAAATACAGCCAATGGAAACAGTGCATGTACATTCCTGCTAGTAGGTATTGTATAAGAGGCCACTGATGCATGTCGGAGGTCACTTACATGAGTAAATGACGGAACTATGCGTGTTATCGGAGCCTAAATCTAGGAACCTACTTAGAAAATTACCCTCTCTAGTATAATACCCCCCCTCCCAATTTTTTTTTTAAAAAAAGCACTTAAACATTTGGCACCCACCTAACATTTAAGAGCTTTTTGAATATTGACCAGATCATTGTAAAGTCACAGTGAAGTTCTCCGTGCTGTGCTTTGTGTCATGCATTTGCTCATCTTGGCTTCCTCTTAATTTCTCATCACTCCCCTGAGGCAAGGAAGTGGTCACTGCTATCTGTCTATTCATTGAGTATTCCCAGGGCCAGTGTAAGGAGTGGAGGCACCCTAGGTGAGCCCTCCATCCTGCCATCCCCCCAAAACCCCTCACTCCCATTGCTGCTGCCCCTCTTTGGGGCCTGTAGTGGCACCAATAGCCCCTAAACCATGACACAGTGCTTACTAATACAGTCCAGTTTCCTTCTCCGCCCCTCCAACGCCGCTTCCGCTTTGCATAAACATGGCCGTGTCGGGCTGAATAAATTTATTCTGTGATTTCCTTACTGATCACTCTTTTTCGTTATTTGTGGACCTTTGTTAGTAGGGATTGTCCCCTTTCCCTTTTTCTTGTGTTGTTTTTACTCACAATGAATATTCTTGATATTAATTTGCATATGCTGGGTCTTCATGCATGCAAATATATTATGCATATTTATAGTGGATTTCCTGAAATCTCCAAAACAAAACCTACTGTGGCGAGTGCTTCAGATACCAAGCTGATCATAAAGACCTAAGCTCTAATAATTACATGGACTGTGACCTCATCAGTGCTGCATGATGTGTCAGCACTAATTAAAATACTAATTAAAATTAATTAATTCCCAAGTACATATCAAAGCTACTCTCTGCTGTATGCAATGTAAGACTTTCACATGACCAGCTTAAATGGAAAATGTAATGCCACGAGGTCTTCTGTGAGACGCTGGAAAGTCTGGAAAGTCTACACAAACTTACACATTTTGAACCAAAGTGCAGACTCATATCAGATTCCATCCAAACTTTCTATCCTTCTGTGCAAGGGACATGTAGAGGGACAATTCCAACAGATAAAGTGCTTCCATGTCATACCAGGTTTTGCTCAGGCCCAGGCACCTTCGGAATTTTTGTTCAGTTTCACTGGTCAACATTGAAATTATTATTTACTTTAAAAGGCCTTAATCTGTAGTATCTTGGTGAGCTGAACACGAATATAACATTAAAAAAATTTATTGGCTCTCGTTTTGAAGATATTGCGTGTAGTTCATTTTTGACGTTTCACCGTCTAAATTTATCCAGTAGGACATCAACAACATCCCAAATAAGCCTTGAGTGATGTAATATTGCATCACATTGCATAATACCAGAATGCACACATCATCCAGAGTTGATTGCATCATTTTCTGATGCAATGCAATACTACTGCCAGACGGCTGCTGAAGCCATCTGACGTTAGCAGTGTACTATACGCAGTTGGAAAGGTTGAGCATTTAAAATATTTCAGACTGTGTGCGAGACAGTTTAAGCTACTGTTACATGTAACTTTTATTAATCATATAATATTAGCCATTTAGGTACAATACAGAACAGTAATGCCGCAATAGTGCGTTAATACCGTTGACAATTTCTGCTACATTTGTGGGGAAGTGACATTTGCCAACCAGAAGAAAAGTATCACTTCTCAACTGAAGGCATATCATCTTTACTTCAGATGCATGATTGGTGACCAAGACAAGCCTTGGGCCCCACATATATGCTGCGCTACATGTACAACACAGCTTTCACAGTGGTTGAATTGCAAAAGACCATCAATGCCGTTTGCAGTCCCCATGGTGTGGAGAGAGCCAAGCAACCACATAAATGACTGTTACTTCTGCTTGGTTCCTCCTCTTTCCAGCGGAATAATGAAGCAAAAGAAATCGAGCATAGTCTACCCAAACATTCCGTTTGCATTGAGACCACTTCCACATGGTGAGGGACTTCCTATTCCAGAACCTCCAGCAGAATATTCTCTTGATTCATCTGATGAGGACAAGGGTGAGCCAACCTGTTCTTCTCCTGGTCCGTCAGCATGCAGTGACCCAGATATTCATTGGGATGCATATCAACTCCACACAGAATAACACAGGAAGAACTAAATGACCTGGTTCGTGATTTGGACTTATCCAAGAACAAGGCAAAATTGCTAGGATCAAGACTCCAACAATGGAATCTTCTAGAAGAAGATGTCAACATTACTTCATATCGAAAGCGCCACCAGCAGTTGGAGCCTTTCTTCAGAAAGGAAAGTAATCTGGTATTCTGTTCCGATATTGAAAGCCTCATGAATGCCTTAAAAATTACTCATGACCCACAAGACTGGAGACTATTTATAGACTCTTTGAAACTGAGTCTGAAGGCTGTGCTTTTGAACAATGGAAACCATCTTCCATCTATTCCAGTAGCGCATGCTGTCCACATGAAAGAGACATACGATAACTTAAAGCATCTACTGACTTCCATTAACTATAACAAGTACAGCTGGCACCTCTGTGGTGACTTGAAAGTAGCTGCCCTTTTAATGGGACTGCAGCAGGGATATATAAAATTCATGTGTTTCTTATGTGAGTGGGATAGCCGAGCAAAGGATTGGCACTACTTGCGGAAGAATGGAATCTCAGACAAAATGTAACAGTTGGAGAGAAGAATATCCAGCACCCAGCTCTGGTTGAGGCTCACAAAATCCTGCTACCACCCCTTCACATCAAACTAGGTTTAATGAAAAACATCATGAAAGCCATGGACCGCACTTCGCCAGCTTTCCGATACCTGCATGAAAAATTCCCTCGACTCAGCGAAGCAAAGATTAAAGAGGGAGTTTTTGTGGGTCCTCAGATTCGAGAACTCTTCAAAGATGACCGGTTCAACAACTTGCTGCAGGGTGATGCGAAACAAGCATGGAATGCTTTTCGCCTAGTGTCAACAAACTTTCTCGGGAATGTTAGGGCAGAAAACTACAAGGAACTAGTAGAAGACATGCTGATGCAGTATCAGAAACTTGGCTGCAATATGTCTCTAAAGATCCATTTCCTTGATTCCCATCTCGATTTCTTTCCTGACAACTGTGGTATGGTTAGTGATGAACAGGGCAAACGTTTTCACCAGGATATCGCAATGATGGAGCAAAGATACCAGGGAAGATGGTCCACTACAATGCTGGCTGACTACTGCTGGACACTTCCCAGAGAAGCTCCCGAACAGCTGTACAAGAGACAGGCGAAAATATCTAAGAAGTAGTCTATGACTTGTTTTTTTACAGGTATTAACCGAAGGCCTATTATATATTTACTATTGACATGCATTTTGTGATGTAAACATTAATTCTTGTAGGTTACAAAAAAACTAGAGCCAACTTTGCAATTTCACTGTCATATTCGTGTTCAGCATATAAAAATTGATAAGAAATGACTATTTTTATTTCAGTAACATGACTTTTGTAAAAATTTGTTAGTGTTATCTTAGAAGTTTGCAAAAAGATTTGACATAGAATAAATCAAGCAAATAACTGTTACTAATAAAAAAGTAAGCTGACATTTCTTTACCCTTCATTTTCTATCTCTCATTCACCTGACACAGCACTGGCTTGCTTGCACAGCTGCCTTTGATAGTCCCTGGAAACCTTTCTCAGTATGCATGTGGAAATGTAAGTTTTCAGAATCTTTTGATCCATTTGTTCATGTGATATAGCTGTACCTTTGTCCGTAAGCTGTGATCCAGTGGGGTCTCAGAAGTTCAGCAGAGTGGGGCTGTCTTGTGCTTTGATGGGAGACAATATACAGGAACTTGGTGCTATGGTTGATTCAGGAGGGGTATTAATCTTTCTATTGAAAAATCTACCCAACCTTCAAGCACTGAGTAACTAAATTTAGACTCCAAAATTCACCAGAAGGCTATATTTAGCTATTCAAATGTATGGCCACAAGGGCAGAGTTTAGGTGAGGAAATGTTTAGCACTAGCTGGTTAACTCGGCCAGCCAAAACTACTCTTGTTAATTTCAGGTTTAAATCTAGCTGGCCAAATTGTCAAATTAGATTTAATCCTATTTTCATCCACAATCTGATTGATTAGGTTGTAGCTGAAAATAAACTTAAACTTGACTAGACAAATTTCAAATGGCTAAGCGAGGTGCCTAGTGACGCTTTGAAAATGTACCCTTAAGTCTCATCTCGTGCTATCGGTGAAAACCTGCATTAGTTTGGTAGCCCAGCTCTGTACGTGCACTCTATCTATGCCCTTCTGGCTCAGCCTCTAGAATAGGACACCATTCTCCCGATGAGGGGGATATTGCCTCTCGTTTTAGGCATGTTCATCTATGTCAAGTGTCTGTTCATCTGTTTGTCCATCCATCCGTACAGATCAATTGGCCTAAAAGCTCAGAAATGGGTCTCACTCTGACACTGGATCACTCTTGCCAAATTTTGGATAAATCAGTGGAACGAGAAAGCCCCTGATCCAGTTGGTAGGAAAGCAAGGTTATCCAAGGAGTAAAAAAACTACGAAACAAGCCTACTTTATGTAACACTACAAATATAGCGCCTCCAAATTGGTTACAGATATTCCTCAGTACGACAAGTTGCATCTCTTTCTGCAACTGCTGCTTTAAAAGTGCCTTTCATGTTTGTCTAACCGTGTACTGTTTGTTAGTAAAGACCACATTTAACAATCTGGTTAGGAGATACAACATTTCTCAGACCGAGCAGAGCACCAGTCGCTGGAAATTGGGGGTATAATTAGATCTGAGTGCCTCTGTTCAGTGCCCTCTATGCTGAACTGTAGTACCATAGATGAGTGCATAAACACTTTCTGCTCTCCCTTCTTGCAGGCCAGTGATCTCTTAGCGCTGAACAGCAGTAATATCCTCTATTTACTGAATAACATAAGCGTTAACATCAACCTCACCGGAGATCAACTAATCTTGTTCTTCAGCAAAATCAATGGAACAGCACTGGAAAGTGCATTAGAGAGCTTTAATAGCCAGGTACAAAAAGGGCTGGATATTGGATGCTGGTATATAATTTAGGGGTCTATTTACTAAGTTGCGTTAGGTATTAAAACACATCATGGTGGAGGGCAATGTCTGATTATAATTACCTCCTAATTTGTGGGCTTATAGCCCTGTTTTCTGATTGAATATTAAGTGTTTGTTTCTTTTTAGTTGCAGTCGTACTCCCTTGATGTGGACTCTATTCCCGTTTTTTCCTTTTACTTTGTGAATATTGGTGTATTGCATTGTTTGTTATTGTTTCAGGAGAGTGTCCTGTATTATATTTGGTAATTGTATTTTGACTAAAATTCCATAAATTAAAAAAAACAACAAAAAAAACCCCCAACACATCATGGTAACAGTTCACATTAAATGCTGTGTTAGACACCTTATGCAGAAATTCTTATTAGGGGCTGAGGAAGGGACAGGAGGACGCCTTACAGTTAACATGGGTGTCTGTCGTTATTGCAGCAGATAAGGAGGAGGCGTAGATAACTGCATTCTGTATTAGTGGCTGTGCTGTTAAAGCATGGTAGTAACCACTGCACCACATTAGAGGCAAGGCTGCCTTCCCCAAACTCTCAGGAATGCCCAAACACGTTAGCGCAGAGGTCAGACTAACTTTTGCTGTTAATACTCGTATATGCTAATTGTGTAACTGTAACACAATTTAGTATAGGGACATAGCTACTGTTGAATGACCCCAGCCTGCTGATAGGGGCAGGAGGCAAGCGAAGCAGATACACTACACTACACTTCCCTCTAGCAGGGCGGCTGTGCTGTCTCCTGATCCAGTCTTCAAACTCTCCCTCACGTGGTCCAGCAGCAAGTGAAGCGCTTACGGAGTGAAACACCAGCATGACTGCAATCTCATGATAAAGCTATTAGACTTGCCTGGCTGCATTTGGAGAGTCTGAAGACGGCATCAGAAGGTGACAGAGCAGGAGTGCTAGAGGTCAGTTTGCTCACCTCCTCCCTGCACCCACATTTTACATGCCTCTAAGGAAGGGAGAAGAGATGGGGAATGTTCCCGGAGCCTTCCAGTGCAGCACCCCCACATATCCCTGCCGACCTCAGACATCTCTCCTCCCACATATCCCTGCCGACCTCAGACATCTCTCCTCCCACATATCCCTGCCGACCTCAGACATCTCTCCCCCCACATATCCCTGCCGACCTCAGACATCTCTCCTCCCACATATCCCTGCTGACCTCAGACATCTCTCCCCCCACATATCCCTGCCGACCTCAGACATCTCTCCTCCCACATATCCCTGCCGACCTCAGACATCTCTCCTCCCACATATCCCTGCCGACCTCAGACATCTCTCCTCCCATAATCCTTCCTGCAGACCTCAGACATCTCTCCTCCCACATATCCCTGCCGACCTCAGACATCTCTCCTCCCACATATCCCTGCCGACCTCAGACATCTCTCCTCCCACAATCCTTCCTGCAGACCTCAGACATCTCTCCTCCCATAATCCTCCCTGCAGACCTCAGACATCTCTCCTCCCACATATCCCTGCCGACCTCAGACATCTCTCCTCCCACAATCCTTCCTGCAGACCTCAGACATCTCTCCTCCCATAATCCTTCCTGCAGACCTCAGACATCTCTCCTCCCATAATCCTTCCTGCAGACCTCAGACATCTCTCCTCCCATAATCCTTCCTGCAGACCTCAGACATCTCTCCTCCCATAATCCTCCCTGCAGACCTCAGACATCTCTCCTCCCATAATCCTTCCTGCAGACCTCAGACATCTCTCCTCCCATAATCCTTCCTGCAGACCTCAGACATCTCTCCAACCATAATCCTTCCTGCAGACCTCAGACATCTCTCCTCCCATAATCCTTCCTGCAGACCTCAGACATCTCTCCTCCCATAATCCTTCCTGCAGACCTTGGACACCTCACCTCCATTGTACCCCTCTACATACCTCCCTGAAGACCCTCTTCAGATAGCTCCCCCCACTGCACCCTCCCACACCCTCTTTGCAGTCCTGCATTGAATACCTCCCCTCTATTGTATTCCTGACACCTTCCCTACAGACCCACCTCAGACACCTCACCTGCTTGGTTACGGAGATACCCTTCCCCCCTCTTTCATTACTTTAAGAACCCATCTTATACCATGTCCCCATGCCCTCACCATAGACCTGATAGTCCTTTCCTTAGTCTCTTACACACATTCACACACAGTCTGCCTTATATGACCCCAGACACCCCACATTGGCACACATCATATACTTGCACACACACTCCTTAACTCTGTGTAGTCTCAACTGTAATAAATCAAGTAAGTGATAATACTTCTGAAATCCTGATTTACAGACTGTTAATACCTCAGTGGTTCCATCCAAAGACCTCTTCCTAATGGCTCTGTGGGAGACGAAACTGAGGAACGAATCGCAGTACAATCAGACAGAGTTTGTGACGGCCTGGTTTCAGGCCAGGCTACGGCCCTTCCTGTCGGCTATTTCTACTAGCATTCTCCAGTGTCTGCAGAACATCTCCATGGGATGTCAGCAGTATCAAGAAGTGTAAGTCTTCTCTGATACACTATCTGAACTCTTTGGAGAGATGGACATTGCTGCTTGTAGACCCCAGCTTCTTCAGAGGTTTAGCTTAATTACTTTTTAGACTCCTAGATCCAAATTTATAAGATGAGCTGATGCATTTTTGAATGTTTTGCAGGAAATGTACATTCCTTTTTGTAGACACCATTACTGTCAGTGGGGAGTGTAACTGTTGTATACTGAGGAGCCCTAATCTTCAGTGGCCCTAGAGCTGCTCATGTCTAAGTGTAACAAAACCTAGAAACTGTTGCAGAATGAACTTGAAATACAAGATGCAGCAGGAATCAGAAACAGGACTTTGCTTAGTATATTGGACTTTTCATTTTGTTGCATAGTGCGAAAGGGATTGAGTAGCATCTGCTCAGTGAAAAGATCAGCAAGAACAGCAGCATAACAGAAAATGACTAATGCAATGTTTTAACCACTAAAACCAAATGCTTCCATCTAGTGGCCTACCTCAGAATGCACGCTGTCCAGTAGAACTGGTTTAAGAGGAAAAGCGGCCTTGAGCCAGAGCAAAAGTAATTACTAGTGCTCCGTGTGCATAATCTTGTGTGTATAACAAGGTACACAGATGCCAATCTGATGTAACATAGTAACAAAGTAAATGATGGCAGATAAAGACCAGTCTGCCCAGTGAGGCGGCTAGAAATGCACCTGTCACTCTGGGAAACTACCCCCCCCCCCCATGTGTTTGTTCAGGGTTGTATATGTTGCTTCATGCAGGTTACCCCCTCTCTATTTTTGAAATTGTTTTAAGTTTGCTTTGATAATATCCTCTGCCTTTTTGATTTCCATCACTGTTGTTGCTCCCACCACTTCCATCAGAGCTTCCTCCAAGACACTCTTCCCCCCCTTGTGCCCTGGATCATGGCTTTGCACGAAGGCAGATAATTGTGTTCTATGAGGTTAAGTAGCCATGGTGAGGTCACATCTTGGCCTGTTGCTCAGGCACACCTTCTGCACATGTTGGAGCCCTCAAAGGTATTCTGAGTTTGGTCATATCCTTGGGTTTGTTTTGTGTTTCAGACTGAAAGGACTGAACATGGAATTTGACTCAATGGCTCTTGAAAAACAGAGAAGTGTATTTAGTGGCCTGGTGTTTCCTTACCTGCAGAGAATAAACAGCACCAGCTCCTCAGGTGAGGGGTGCTATGCTGCACAGATGATCCTAGAAGCCGTCCTGCAGGCAGGGTTTGTGTTATGCGTGCAGAGTCAGCTGCGGTGGGTTCTAGATTGCAGCCTGTCTTTCAGAATTAATGTGCTGCTCAGTTTGAACTTTGCAAAACCAGAAGATGCAGGAAATCATCTCTCGGTTAGCATGTCATGCAGTGTTGTCATGTGTGCATGGATTCATGGACTTGGTCCCCTGAACACTCTTCACACACTCATTCTCATGTACATGTAGTTCCTTCCCGGTTTCCCACTTGCTTCCTGTCATTCACTGATAAATGCTCGCTCTTATTTACATACTCCACCTCATTCATGTGCACTCAAATGAATCCCATTGACACATTCACACAAGGGAAGGGATTTAGCTAATATCTTTTTCAGTAACTCAAGGCAAGATACAGGAGGCGTTTCGCCATCCTTGGATGACTTACAATCTATGTGTACCTGGGGCAACGAAGACATAAGTAACTTGCCCAAGATCACAAGGGGAAGCAGTAGAATTTGAACCCCGGCTTTGCTGTTTCTCAACCCACTGTAATTTTTTTTATTAGAATTTTACATGATTACATCAAGTAAATATAAAGAAAGGGAATTTCCCAACATACTAATCAAGACAAACAATATTAATCAACAAATGAATAAGAGAACATTCCAAAAGTACACATTAAAGAGGAACGCACACATTAGGATGAGTCAAACCAAATTATTTTAGACCTCAAACCATAACTAAGAATTCATACATCTGGAGGAGCTTTGACCGTCAGGAACTGTTCTAACTGTGAAATCTCCATAAATATATATATATTACCCAAATAGGTAATAAGACATTTACAAGGAAATTTTAAGTAAAAAGTACTTCCGAGAGCAAGAACCTTAGTCTTTAACCACAAAAACAACCTCCAATGAAGTTGGGTCACCATTGCGATATCAGGAAACATCATCAAGGGCTACCCACAAAAAGAGGCATCCTTCTTGGCAAAATATATCTCATAATAGCACCCTTCTCCCTTTCTGAGAAAAAAGTAACCAATAAAATTGCTCTCTTAGAGACCTTTTCAAGAGAGGTCTATAAGAACTGTGTTACATCCAATTCATCAACGTTAACCAGTTCGCCAACCTCTCAACCCACTGTTCTAACCATTAGGCTACTCCTCCACTCTACTTGCTTTCCTAATTTCTAATTTGTTGTCCATAGAATAAAAGCTTAGGAGTTACTTTCAAGCAGAATGTTTCCAACTAAGGAGTAAGTGCTGAGATCTCATGAGTGACGAATTTCTCCCCTCCTGTAGGCTAAATGTAGCTACTAAATAAAGAGCACCCCTAGAAGTGTTCCCAGGGTCAGGTGTTAAGAAGAGATGTATAACTTTGACAGTCCTGCCTGATCCATGGAAATATATACTCCTGTAGATATTAGACCTGGCAAGAATACAATATGTCAGTTTATAAATAATATATATTATGGGGAGCAATTTTCAGACTACTGTATTACTGCCAAATCTGTAGGCACTTTTTACTTACAGGCTGTGCATCACTTTTCAAAGTGAAATTCTGCACATACTGACTTTCGCTCGGAAAAACCACCAAGGGAAAAAGTCCCTGCAGACATTCACATGCCTGCCAAAACAATGCTTACACTTACGAAAATACAGAAGCAATCGCCAGCTAACCCTGTCCATGGGGATGGTTCTACGCAAGGTAGAAAAACGTCTGTATGTAGTTCCACAAAACTCATATTTTCACTCAACCAAACAGCCCCTATCCATAAGTAAAACACTGCTTTACCCACTGCAATGGCTTTCAATATTGCTCTCCACATGCAAGCAATATATTTAGTATTTGTGGATCTTACAGTCTTCAACCAATTACTTCCATGACAACAGAGAAGTGAAACAGAAAAATACTTCCAGTGATACGTTATTCTACAGCCTCTGTTATTCCAGTGATATGTTATTCTACAGCCTCTGTTATTCCAGTGTGCAAATGACCATAGCTGCATAGTAATAGGTTTAAAGCTATTCATCTTCTCATTAATTTGTAGGTTCGGTTTGTGCCGGCACCAGCAGCAATGCTTGGCTAACCCAAAATTTTCAAAGGTTTAGCATGTTTGCGAATTATAAGGACTTGACCTCTCTGAATACCAACTTTAATGGGGTAAGCCGGTATTTTCATATATCTATTGCATCTGAGAACATTGGCGTCCCCTTGATATTATGGGACCTGCTATCTGCATAAATAGTGCTGGCTGGGTCTATCTGCATATTTTCAGTGACACTATCAGATTACTGCCATTGAAAATCATTACTGACCACACTGGCATGATCCCTATAGCGTGGGTGGTCTAGAAAATTATCCCTGCAGCGGTGATATTCTGTCTGCTAGCCTGATAAATTATTCAAAAAGGCCATCCTACATTATCTGGACAGGCTATACGTATAGTGGGCTGAATAACACAGCTGTTTACTGCTCTGTCTGAATATTCAGGACTGGTTGCATTCCAGAGACTGGAGTGGAAAATTCAGATTTTATGTTATTACTACAACTGATGCTTCAAAAAACACTGACCATGGCAGCCAAATACCAGGACAATGGTATTTTCCATTAAACAATAAGGAAATGATTTATTTTGAATTTAAAAAGTCTCTGCAGGCCTCAAATGTCCAGATATTCTCTCAGCCCAGTGAATGATTAGGAACCCTTAACCTCCGACTCAACCTCTCCTTATATGCTACACTATGAATGGGGTAACATTTCTCCTTACTTAAGGATGTGTGATGGACCGAAGCACAGGATGTAGACTATAATGGAAGGGTTACTCTTAGGCCCATCTGCTCTCTGCCCAGTTTGATGCCTATTGCATTGCCATAAATTCCAGTTGATCTTTAAATTCTGCTACTCTTTCTGTCTTACTCAAGAGCATACTAAGAAGTGATGGTAGAACTAGTTTTCCATCCCACTCACATGCTAGAGAGGAAAAAAAAAGAACTTGGGGCCACCATCGGCTTTTGGGTTTCTGAGGAGACGTCTGTAATCTGGTTTGGTGCGGGTCCATGGGAAAGAGCCTTGATGTGTGACAAGTACATAAAACATTGCTCATACCACATTTGCATGTTCCACTTGTATCGCTGGCACTGGTGCAACTCATTAACTTTGTCTTTACCAACGAACTGGTTTCATTTTCTCTTCACAGCCAGTTGACCCCTGGAGAGTTTGACTTTCTGTTCCTTCCTGTTCACAGCTTGATGCTCTGAAGCTTCTTACTGCCACACAAATAGCAGATGTTACGGTGGAATCTGCTGCTTTGAACAGTACAGACAACATCACCAGTATCTTTGACATTCTGCAAAACAGGACGTACGCAGAACTGAAAGAATACTACACAAGACTCACCAATGTAAATATCGTATGTCATAAAACAAACCAGATTTGTAATGGATGCTGTGATGCAGTGTTAAGATGCCGGGTGTGGATATAGTCTGAATTCTGGCTTATATCTATCACTGTGGTTTCTAAAGATGAATGTAGGTCACCTTGGTACCTTTCTTTTGGTTTATATCCTGGGGTCTGTTTAGGTGAAGGGGAAGATGTTCTTATTAACCTCTGGGCACATGTGTGATGGGGGAGAGAGGCAGAAGATTCTTTCAACCCAAGGCCCTATATTCAATGGACACTTTTTCTCTTAGCAGTCACTCTTCACTCATCCAAAGGAGGTTGCAATCTAGTCCTTGTTTTGACTAAATAAACTATAGTCTGCCCATGTGTGGTCCTTGCAACGGCTAGGATTCCTGCTTGGCAGACAGTGATCATAACCATCTAAGAGTAATGTTGTGTCTCACTCTCTACTCTTGGGAAAAATGTAGTGGGTTCTTTGAATGGGACCAGTATATATTTGGAGGCCTTGGCACTTAAACTTTTCTTTTTTTCTCAATAAATATGTCCAGGCCAGAATGTTATGTTCTGAACCAAAGAAGTTTCAGACACTGAAACAATAACATTCATAACTGGCAAAGGGAGAACTATATTCCAAGCAGTTCAAACTCCTGTTACTCTTTCCTTTGTGTTGAAAATGGATTCCAAGCCTTCCCACCTCTTCAGTTCTCTTCAAAACTCTTTATGGTCACTCTGGGAGGGAAAGCCCTTCCTAACACACTATTTATTTTCAGAGTGTAGCTTAGAGCTAGTCGTTTCTGTAGGTGAAGGGTCTTTGAACCTGCGCTGCAGGTGCTTCTGGCTCTGGTGTCACTGGGTTGCTGAGATGTTGATTAACTTCTCTGAACATTTTCCTTCCTTCCTAGAGTATGCGGCTCACCTTACTTTTGGGCTCCTTCTTCTTTCCATAGCTAGAGACCTTCTTCTCCAACACCTTCCTACCTCTCTGCTCTCTCCTGTGCTGCTCCTTGTCCTCTGACCCCTCTCAGTGGTAGGGGGGTTGGGGAAAAGCCACCAGCATCTGCCCCCTTGGTGAAGACTGTTCATTCCATTCTCATGTTTTAGTGGCTGGCTGTCAAAGACAGAGTTCTACTTTGGGTACAGTTTATATATTGGTTGCATTTTCCCTCCAAGGGGAGTCTTCTCCCAGGATGGGGTAACATTGCTTTTTACTTAAGGATGTGCGCAGACAGCTAAGCATCACAGAGTGAAGCACAGGATGTAGGCTATGATGAAAGGGTTATTCGGGGTAGTTTCTCCAAATGGGTTAGTTTTGCGCATACTATAGTAGTCGTGAACCTCATTTCTAAGCCAGGGTATGTGGAGTATGATCTTAGACTCTCAAATTTACTACTAATGCTCGGTGTAATACTTGCATCATGCCAAAGAGAGCCTCCTGTTACTGTGAGGCCCATCTGGTGTCTGCCCACTTTGATGCTTGTTGCATTGCTATAAATTCCAGTTCCAGATACTGGTGTGGAATATCCAGATTTCTTTTACCCACTTGATCCTCATCCTTCTTGATTTTTTTTTCTGTTTTTGACACTGTTAACCACCACCTTCTCCATGATATCTTGTCCTCGCTTGGTTTTAAGGGCTCTGTGCTATCCTGGTTCTCTTCTTATCTTTCCCATCGCTCCTTCAGTGTTTGTTCTGGTGGATCCTCCTCTATTGCTATCCCACTCTCAGTGTACCCCAAGGATCTGTCTTGGGTCCACTGCTTTTCTCTCTCTGTACCTAGTCTCTTGGTGCACTCATCTCCTCCCATGGTTTTCAGTACTAGCTTTATGCTGATGACTCTCAGATCTACCTCTCTATACCTGAAAACTCTCCAGCAATCCAGGTCTGGATCCCTGTCTGCGTATCTGATATCGCTGCCTGGATGTCTCACCGCTGTTTGAAATTGAACATGGCTGAAACCAAACTTCTTATCTTTCCTCCTAAACCCACCTCACCCCTTCTTCTTTTCTGAGTCTCTGTGGATAATACTCTACTTCTCCCTGCTTCCTCGGCTCGCAACTTTGGGGTCATCTTTGACTCCTCTCTTTCCTTCTCCACCACATCCAACTAAAACCTGTCATTTCTTTCTGTATAAAATCAACAAAATTCACCCCTTCCTTTCTGAACATATTACTGAGACACTTATCCACTCTTTAGTAACCTCCCATCCAGACTATTGCAACCTCCTCCTTGCAGGGGCGGCCCAAGGGGGGTGCGGGGCCATGTGCGGAGACTCGGTGCGGGACCTCATTTGCATAAGGTGCCTCATTTGCATAAATATTTGCATAATGTTACCATACACTAACTTTTAGTAAACATGCCTCTTAATGAGTATATGGATAAAGAAAGACTAAAAGGTTTCTACATTACTATACTCCAGTACCAACCGCCAGGCACATTAGGAACTACTACAAACACTGCCCATTTAGAACCCATAGCAAACCCGCCGTATCCTAACAGCACTACCAGGACTCACAAAGCACCATACCCTAACTATCAAAAGGCAACACTGCAAATATTAAACCAATACATTTCAGAGAACAATAATACATGACCTACTGGGGAAAGAACAAGTGGCAATGTCAAATAGGAATTACATAAACAGAATACCTCAGCTCAGTTACACATGCAGAACATAGACCATCACCAAACAAGGAATCACAATTTAGAAACAGGAAGACAATAATTAAACTGGGAACCCCAAAAGCCAAACTTGGAATATACAACAACACTGTAGAAATAAAACTATAAATTAATTTCCTCTTGTACTAAACAAAGCGCAAAAATTAATGATGCACATTTCCCAGAGCTGACATATTCCAGTTAATAAATTCAAAATAAAGAGATATTTTTCTACCTTTTGTGCATTTTTTTTCAGTTGCAATTGTTCCAGCCACTTTCTTCTGGTTTCTTCGTGTCTTCTGCTAACTCTCCATCTGCTGTCCATTTGTCCTTTCTTCTGTCTTGTTTTTTTTTTTCCATTCTCTCTCTACATCTGCTTTAACATACTAATCTTTCTCCTTTTGCTCTTTCCTCATTCCTATTTCATCCACTCAAATTTTATCCCTCCATCCTCAATCCCCACTTACTCTCCCAATATCCAGCCAATTGTAGATTTGTCTTCCCTCCCACGCAAAATATTTTTCCCTCTCCATTTCACTCTCCCAGCTCCATCCCATTCTAATCCTCCCCCAACATCAGCTCCTTTCTAGTTCCAGCCCCACCCAGCATCTGCTCCCTTCTTGTCCCTGCATGATAACAGCCCATTTCCAGTCCTAGTCCCCCATCAGCCCATTTCCAATCCTATCCTAGCCCCACCATCAACCCATTTCCAGTCCTAGCTCCCCCATCCATTTCCAGTCCTATCCGAGTCCATCCATCAGTTCATTTCCAATCCCAGCCCCTCATCAGCCCATTTCCAGTCCTATCAGTTCCTCCATCAGCTCATTTCCAATCCCAGCCCCCCATCAGCTCATTTCTATTCCTTTCCTAGCCCCACCATCAGCCCATGTCAAATCCTAGCTCCCCTCCACTCAGCCCATTTCCAATCCAAGCCCCCCATGAGCCTACTTCCAGTTCTAGCCCTTCCATGAGTCCATTTCAATTCAAGCCCCCACCACAGCCCATTTCCAACCTTAGCACCCCCAACAGCCCATTTCCAGTCCTATCCTGGCCCCTCCATCAGCCCATTTCCTGTCCTTGCCCCCCCCCCACTCAGCCCATTTCCAGTCCTAGCTCCCTCTCCTCACAGCCCATTTCCATTCCAAGCCCCCCTCCCCATCAGCTATTTGCAGTTCAAGCCCCCTTTCCACTCAGCCCATTTCCATTCCAAGCCCCTGTCCCCATCAGCTATTTGCCGTTCAAGCCCCCCTTCCACTCAGCCCATTTCCAGTCCTAGCAACCCCCCATCCCATTACCAGTCCTAGCTCCCCCATCAGCCCACTTCCAGTCCGAACCCCCTATAGCCCATTACCAGTCCTAACCCCCCCATCAGCCCACTTCCAGTCCGAGCCCCTATAGCCCATTACCAGTCCTAACCCCCCCCATCAGCCCACTTCCAGTCCTTACCCTCCCATCAACCCATTTTCAGTCTTACCCCCCCATCAACCCATTACTAGTCCTAACCCCCCCATAGCCCATTTCCAGTCCTAATCCCCCCATCAGCCCACTTGTAGTTGTAGCTCCCCATAGCCCATTACCTGTTGTAACCCCCCCCATCAGCCCATTACCTGTCCTAACCCCCCCATAGCCCATTTCCAGTCCTAATCCCCCCATCAGCCCACTTGTAGTTGTAGCTCCCCATAGCCCATTACCTGTTGTAACCCCCCCATAGCCCAGTACCAGTCCTAACCCCCCCAGCCCATTACCAGTCCTAACGCCCCCCACAGCCCATTACCAGTCCTAACCCCCTATCAGCCTACTTGTAGTATTAGCCCCCCCATAGCCCATTACCTGTTGTAACCCCCATCAGCCCATTACCTGTCCTAACCCCCCCATAGCCCATTTCCAGTCCTAATCCCCCCATCAGCCCATTTCCAGTCTTAGCCCACTGCCCCATAGCCCGTTTCCAGTCCTAATCCCCCATCAGCCCACTTGTAGTCGTAGCCCCCCATAGCCCATTACCTGTCATAACTTCCCCCATCAGCCCATTTCCAGTCTTAGCCCCTCCATAGTCTATTACCTGTCCTAACCCCCATAGCCCATTCCCAGTCTTAAGCCCTCCCATCAGCCCACTTCCAGTCCGAACCCCCTATAGCCCATTACCAGTCCTAACCCCTCCCCCACAGCCCATTTACAGTCCTTACCCCCCTCCCTCCCTCCCTCCCCCCCATCAGCCCATTTACAGTCCTTACCCCCCCCTCCCTCCCTCCCTCCCCATCAGCCCATTTACAGTCCTTACCCCCTACCTCGGTCCCCATCAGCCCATTTACAGTCCTTACCCCCCCCATCAGCCCATTTACAGTCCTTACCCCCCCTCCCTCCCTCCCATCAGCCCATTTACAGTCCTTACCACCCCCCTCCCCATCAGCCCATTTACAGTCCTTACCACCCCCCCCCCCATCAGCCCAGCTAAGTTTAAAAAAAAACAAACCAGAAACCGGCTGCTGCTGCTGCTGCCGCCATGGCAGCGGCAGAATGGAGAATCCCGCGGGGCCCCCCTGTCCTGCAGTCTTCTATGCGGCCTCAGCGCGGGCTTTTCAGAGCCGCGCGAAGGGAGAGTTTCCCTTTCTCGCGGCTCTGTTAATCCCGCCGCGGGGCTGATGGGATTTCCCATCAGCCCCGCGGCGTGATTAACAGAGCTGCGAGAGGAGAAGCTCTCTCTCTTCGCGCAGCTCTGACAGCCGACGGAGGCCGCATAGAAGACTGCAGGACAGGGGGGCCCCGCGGGATTCTCCATTCTGCCGCTGCCACGGCGGCAGCGGCAGCAGCAGCCGGTTTCTGGTTTGTTTGTTTTTTTAAACTTAGCTGGGCTGATGGGGGGGGGGGGTGGTAAGGACTGTAAATGGGCCCCGCGGGATTCTCCATTCTGCTGCTGCCACGGCGGCAGCCGCAGCCGGTTTATGATTTTTTAAAACTTTGGGATGCAAGATGTTTTTTGCGCGGGGCCCCCTGAAACGCGGGGCCCTGTGCAAAAAACATTCTTGCTCAATGGACGGGACGGCCCTGCCTCCTTGCTAGGCTTCCTCTGAATCATCTTTCTCCCTTTCAATCTGTTCAAAACCAGGCTGCGCGGCTAATCCTCCACGAACCTCGATATGCTCATATAACCCCTCATCTCAAGTCACTTCATTGGCTCCCTATCTGTTTCTGTATCCATTTTAAACTTCTCCTACTGATATATAAGTGCATTCATTCTGCTGCTCCTCACTACCTTTCCTTCCTTATCTGCTCTTCTGGCAGATCCCTTCTATATGTGTCCTTCTCTTCTATTGCTAACTCCAAACTTCGATCCTTCCACCTTGTTGTTTCTTATGTCTGGAACAAACTACCCGAGTCTGTGCGTCAGGTTTCATCTCTGGCCCTTTTCAAAACCTGTTTAAGACTGCTTTTGGATCCTGATCCACTTAGTTTCCTATGTGTTTGCTTACTACTCTTCTAGACATATTCTTGTCCTCAGCTGTCGTGTTGTCTGTTTTGACTAGACTGTAAGCTCTGATGAGCAGGGACTGTGTCTGTACAGTGCTGGTTAAGCCTTGTAGTGCTATACAAATGATCAGTAGTAGTAGTAGATTATGTCACTGGGCAGAAGTAACCGATGCTGTTCTGGAAAAGACTAAATTCAGGATACATTATAGTAATCTAGTAGGGCCCAAGGGTCTCCACAAAAAAGGACCCAATATTCAATGGGGCGTATGCGGTTAGCAGCACCTGCTAGTCACATAAGCCCCGCAGATTGTGGTATTCAGCAGCATAGTCTGGATTAGGGTTGCCAACTGGCTCCAGATGTGCCCGACAGGCTTGATCCAGTCCTGGGTTTACCCCATTGCATGAAATGACTTGTAGTTTTCCTTTTCTTATGGAGTGCAATGGTGAAATCAGAACTACATATCTCTGCATGCAATGAGGTAATCCCGGGACTGGTTTGAACTTGTTGGGTGCATCTGGAGCCAGTTGGCAACCCTAGTCTGAATAGTGCTGCAGCAGTCCATGATTGGAGCTGGAATGGAACGGCACTTATCCGGATAACTGTGATTTTCAGTGCCACTATCTGGACAGCAATCTGCTTAGAGCGGCAAAGAATCTTTCCTAAGTGCTTTACAGATTGCAGCTATCCGGGTAACGTTGATACTCACTGCTGACTCTGCATATTCAGCACGCACACATATCCAGAATATCTACAGCAGCTGGCATTAAAACAAAACCGCTGAGCACCATGGGCTGAATATTGGCCCTAAAATTTTTACAGGCGATAACCCATAAATAGAAAAAATTACTGGGGAGAATATTCAAAGGGATTAACACGGTTAGCAGACCTGTCTGCTGCTGCCTGGTTAGCTTCCTGGCAATCTGGGCAACCCGGATATTCAATGCCAGGACCCGGATATCCGGGCACTAGTCACTGCCTTCTGAATATTGAGCCCATTGTTTACATCACAGCAATAATTTGTTGCACAAAACTAGTGGAGACTTTCTAGCTCGTTCTTCTGATGTTTGATCTCTCTGTCTTTGCCTCACTTTCAAGAATCGGGGAAGTTCTCCTCATGGGCAGATGCGTTTCGGCTCCTTCTCAACTCCAAATACTCCACCCTCCGGAAGCTGCAAGACGCATTTCCCTAATCCTTTCCTCTCACTGAAGTTCTTAGAATCCACTGGGTCGTCTGTTGGACACTTCCCAGAACTCTTCCTTTCTTCTCTGGCTCACTGAGCCACTTTGGGAACACAGAACTCTCTTCTCAAAACAGGCACCTTGCTCCCTCTCCTGTCCATAAACCACTTTGACCCAGGACTCGGACCTGATTCTCCCCATGAAGGTTTTCTAAAGTAGGACATTTCTTACCAGTATCTTAATGTATCTTCTGCTAACCTCAAGCCTCCTGGCCTTTGCATCGGAGAGTCCATCATCTCTGACCTTAGGTTTTGACTGTTCCTCGGCACGAGGGAAAAGGGCATTTTTCTTTTGTCCCTACACTACGCCTCTGTGGTTCTTGGGACTCATCGCCTAAGGGTTCAGGCATTTGACCTGCTTGAACGCTAACCCATATGAAAAGAAAAAAGAAAATATACCTGCCACAAGAAGGGTTTTTACAGCCAACCATGACTTCATATATTCCCAACAGGGACCATATTTTACATGAAATACTCCCTCTTTGAATCTAGGCCTAGCAGAGATATGCCATTCTTGAAGCCACACATTTAGGTTGATGCACTAAGCCTTGCATGAAGAATGTGAGGTGAAAAAGAGCACACAATTTCTTAACACAGCTGAAAAAAGGAACAATTTACTTCCAGTGCAGTCAACTAGTGGCATGCAAATTAGTGTAGCATTAAAATGATGGCTTGTAGCCAGATACAACTGAGAAAAAACTCAAACAATGTGAATTTACAACCAATAAAAATAATATAATAATGCACACACATACAGTAAATCAACAAAAATCTACATCATAGTACATGGCAAACTTTCACCAGTCTGCAAAATGCAAATCCCCATACTCTCGAACCTCCAGAGGTGGTTTATTCCAGAGCACCGAGGCAGCACAGTCAGAGCTTGATTAAAATTAAGAACATCTATAGGCAATGGAAAAATGTGGGGGGAGGGGGAGTTTATTCTTATCCTCTACTGTTCCGCCTCAATCCCTCCAATTGCTTCTGCCACTATTAAAAAAAGTGGCCAACCCAGTGCAGCAACTTGTGTCCTGCAAGTAACTGCTGTGGGGTTTGCCCACCCTTGTGCACTGACAGATCTTGTGGCACCACTCGCCCTTCTAATTCAGCAGTCTGGGTTATCAGCTTTTCATTACGCTGATGACATTGTCATTCTTCATCACACTAACCCCCTGCAACCTGATCTTGTGCCTCTCAACTCCTGTCTTTCCTAAGTAGCAGACTGGCTAACTACCAACTGCCTTCATCTCAATATGATTAGGGAAATGCATCTTGCATCCAGCCACCGGCCCGATCGGCGACGGGGAAGGGAGCAGGCAGGTATGCTCCTCCCTGCTCCCCACCGCATGGCCAATCAGGCCGAAGAAACATCCCGGCACCAACTTTAAAACCTGAAGTGTTCCTTGGCGCGCCCGAGTCTGGCGGGTCATGCCAAAGGGCCCTTTGGCGTGGCCCTTAGGCCGGCACTGTGGAACGGCCGCATCGGAACCACACAAAACGTCACCATGTAAGCATCTTCCATGATGTGTTGTAATGTAGTCCATGATGCCCAGCCTGCCTGTATTGTAACCATGGAATGTATTGTAACCTGATGCCCGATGTAATGTAAGGTAGTGTTTAAATAGAAATGCGCAGTAGTACTATTAGTAGTAGTGGGAGACAACCAACCTGGTTTTGCCCTAACTAGAATTTTGCTCTGTGTGTTTTTCGTCTTGATTAGATTGTAAGCTCTTACGAGCAGGGACCATCACTCTTATATGCCTGTACAGCGCTGCATATGGTAGCGCTTTATAAATGTTAAATAGTAGTAGTAGTAGTAACTTGGCCAAAACATCCTCCACCTGGTTCACTTTTGGAAGCCCTTGTCCTTCTATTCCTCCAACCCTTAGGAACACCCCTATTCCTGTAGTTTCATCCTTCCGGTATTTAGGGGGTTCTTTTGGATTCAAACCTGACTCTCAGGGATGACATTTCCCAGCTCACTAAGAAGTCCTATTACTTTCTCTGTCAGATCAGATCTATCCGTCCTTTTCTTTCATCCTCTGCCTTGATCACTCTTACATTGTCCATAGTTATGTCTCATCTTGATTTTTGTAATTCCGCACTTGCAGGTATCACTCACACCCAGCTTCATCGTCTCCAGCTTCTACAGAATACCGCAGCCAGGATTATTACTCAATCTTCCCGCAGAGATCACATTACCCCTCTTCTGATCCATCTTCATTGGCTTCCCATTGTCTTCCATATCCGTTATAAGATTCTCATTCTGGTGCATCAGGTTATGAACACTCACACTCCACAATACTTAGCCGACCTTCTCTATGTTCAGGTCCCGACCCGCAACCTTCGCTCAGTTCACATAAATCATCTCCACCTCCCTCCTCCATCATGTGCGCATCTGCAATCCACCCGTCAATCAGCTTTCGTTTTCCTTGGCTCCGCCCTCTGGAACTCCCTGCCCACCCCGCTCCGACTAGAGCAAAACTATTCCAGGTTCAAGTCTCTACTTAAAACACACCTCTTCACTACTGCTCACAATCTCCCGGACTCATCCCCATGACCTGGTTATACATGTTTGTCGATCTCTCTTCTATGTCCTGTCTGAATGCTTGCCTGACTTCTCCTTTCTGTCATAATTTTTGAAGTTCCTTTTTCCTTTTCTGGCCTTGAGCCTTACCTTGGATTTTTATTTTGATTGTAAACCACCATGATATTATAAAGGGCGGTATATCAAGAAACAATAAACATAAACACCTTGTCCCTTTCTTCTACATGGGTTCCCTGTCACCCTGGAAACCCTTCCAAGGGGTTAAGAGTCAAAAGGCCTGGGCATGCCCTGTACTGAAATTACTTGTAAGTTGCTGCGTTGGGCTGGTTGCACTTTCTGATAAAAGGCCTGGATCTAAGCATATCAGTGGCACCGAGACTCAGGTGTTTATCAAAATTTAGAGCCAGAGGCAGTTGCCTATATTGCTAGTGCCCAGCTTGGCATTATCTGTAATGCCAGTGGGGAGGACTGCAGCTGTCTGTAAAGCATGTACTTGATTTAGTGATCCACCCTATAGCCCAGGCCTAATGGATGCAAGGCCTTCAATGCCAGGCAGACCTTGCAGGAAGCTAATAAAGGCCTGATAAAACAGGGGACATCTGGTCGCTCGTTCTGGTTCCAGCAATGATCTTTCCATCACTGCTGCACCCTTATCCAGTTATACACAGTGCCGTTTATTTTTATGAATAATGCACTAACACACTTCCTACCTGCCTCTTTGAGGTGGTTTAACTATGACAATTCATTGAAATATTTGAAAATGCTGTTGAACGCTAGCTAATTCACAAGTTTGTAATATCATACTTTGTCTCTTCAGAGAACTCTATCACCCATAAATAGCACTATACAAAATCTGATGTTGAACAAGACCCTTGAGCTGCTCTTCCCAAAAATGAAAGACTTCAAGACATTGGACTATACTGAGTGGTTCCAGCGCAGTCTACCCATCCTTCTGCCCAGTCTCACCTCAGCCCAGCTGACCCAGATCTTCACCAACGTGTCCTGTGACTCTTATCAATCTGTGTAAGGTTCTCTCAATATTCCCTAACCAGCTGCGTCTTTACTGCTATGGAATATACTCAGCACATGGTAAAACAGTTTCCAGTGTCAATACTCTAGCTCTTCGCTTCTCTTTCATTAAGTGATGACTAGAGACAGATCATAAACTTCTGGCCTCCAGTAGCTGAATAGCTTGTAGGGCTCAGGGTCCCTAATTCATTGTGAATAATGTCCCATTCTAATCTGAAATGTCTTTTTGCCATAGGGTGACTGGTTTAGATGCTACGTATCAGGGTATGACTAATACAACAAAGCAAGACATCTATGGAGCTCTGAATGGCTACCTGATCAATCACACCATAGATGGTAAGAATAGTCACAGAAGCTAAGGTTACTAGATTTTTTGCAGGCAATTCTGGGACACTTATCTGAAGTATGTGTGTGGGAGGGGTGGGGGGAGGGGGGAAGGAAGTAGCACCTTAGTTCCAGGTTTAAGCAATAAGGCATGGAGGAAAGGATGGGTGGTTTTCATGCAGCCTCTTTACTTGGTTGACAGGCATTTCCCCAGGTAACTGACTTTGAATATTGTCCATCCTTCCTGTGACAAAACCTTCTTGCTTAGAAACACAGAAACATGACGACTGAAAAAGACCACATGGCCTATCTAGTCTACACTTCCATATCATCCACTAAAACAATCCCCTTTTTTCCTTAAGAGATCCTCTGTGTTTGTCCCATGCTTTTTTGAATTCAGATACTGTCCTCATCTCTACCACTTCCACTGGGAGACTATTCCCCGGATCCACCACTCTTTCCGTAAGGAAATATTTCCACATATCACTCCTGAATCTATCCCCTTTCACCCTCATCCCATGTCCCCTTGTAGCAGAGCCTGCTTTCAATTGAAAGAGGCTCTCCCCCTGTGCATTTATGCCACGGAGGTATTTAAACGTCTCAATCATATCACCTCTATCCTGCCTTTCCTCTAAGGTGTACATATTAAGATCCTTAAGTCTGTCCTCATATGCTTTATAATGAAGACCACTAGCTATTTTAGCAGCCACCCTCTGTAACGACTCCAGCCTGTTTATATCCTTTTGAAGATGCGGTCTCCAGAATTGCACACAATACTCCAAATGAGGTCGCACCAAAGACTTATACAGAGGCACTATCACCTCTTTTCTTCTGCAGGCCATTCCTCTCCCTATGCACCCAAGCATCCTTCTAGCTTTTGCCGTCGCCTTTTCTACCTGTTTAGCTACTTTAAAATCAACAGACACTTATAAACGCTCATAAGTAACTGTACTGTCCAAATGTTTACACGTACCCTAATGTTAAATGTAACCCTCCAATTGTGATGTGACGTGACCACCTTGATTGAAGGATAAGGTGGCATACAAATCTGTCTAAATAAATAAACGTTACCTTACCCTTTCTCACCACCGACCTATAACATCAAGAAACGAGGGCCTGTGCTCAGATACTGGAGGAATGGACGTGGGAAAGTTAACATACAGCTCTTAGGAATCTTTATTTCCAAAGGACAGAACCTCTTTGGACAAATCTGGAACTATCCCAATATTGTGACCAAAAGAAGCATGTCTCACACAGATGCTGGTGCTGTCTATCGAGGGAAAGATTCTTGGTGCCACTGTGTTGGTTCTATTTGCCTTGAAACAGTTCTTCTGTTACAAGGAAGAGCTTCTCCTAGGCAAAATCCTCTTGGCTGAGTAAGGCTAAAGCCTTCACCATAAGCCCAGACTAGGAAATTCTTACTGATCTCGGCTTGAGTAATAGAAAGTAAAATAATACAGAATATTGCAACATACTTGATGGTAGACTGCGGGGCCATAATGTTAGCAATTGGCACAGTCAACAGCTTATTTTAGATGCCACCATTTACCTTAATTTGTATGTTCAGTACTGTTAACTATATAGGTAACTGTGCTGAATCTGTGGCTAGTGCAATGACCACACCGGCACTATCTGGTTATCATAGAAGTAATATTCAGTAGGCCCAAATGGAATGTATCAATCCGTTCAGTGCTTGAACAGTGCCACTAAATGAATATATGTACTTCAATGTACTTCAATGGTTCCAATCCTATGTAACTAATAGACAACAACTCATTCGAACCCTCTCAGCTACCTCCATACCCTTTCAACAAACTCAAGGAATAGCACAGGGGTCATCCCTATCAGCCACACTCTTCAACATCTACCTTCAACCCATCTGTGCAATAATACGGTCTCATGGTATCAACTTCCACCTGTATGTGGACGACATGCTCTATGGACCCATTATAACTACCAATCCAACAAATCAAAAGCTAATGGACTGCTTCAATGAGGTCTCCAAATGGCTACAAGAAAACAATCTCGCCATAAACCTAAAAAAACCAGAAGCGTTATTTGTAACCAAGGACCAAACCTTCACCCCCCCCCAACCATTCATCACTCTAGGCGCAACCAAAATAAAAGTTCAAACACATGTAAAATATCTAGGTGTCATCCTTGACCAAACACTCTCATTTAAACAGCAGATTGCTAAGGTGGCAAGATAAGTATTCTTCAAAGCGAAAATGGTACAAAGGCTCAGACCACTCATAGACCCTTAAGACTTCCGCACATTTATGCAAGCAATGACCCTGCCACACTTGGACTATTGTAATGCAATCTACCATAGACTCACCACCACCACCATCAACCCACTTTGAACTGCCCTCAACACAATGGCAAGAATCATTCAAAAGGTAAAGAAACATGACCACATCACTCCTGTCCTAAGAGAACTACACATCCTCCTCATAGAAGCACAAATAAAATATAAAACACTGGTTCTAATACACAAAGCTCTTCACCAACAGTCTTCATCCTATCTACAGACAATACTAACTTGGATGAACTCTAGAAGATCAGCACGTCAATCCATGAACAATACACTCATTGTGCCACATGACAGAACAAAATTTAACTATCAGACATGTAACCGTGCATTCGATCTCTATGCACCCTCACTTTGGAACTCCCTTTCAACCCAAATCCGCTGCAACAATGACCTATCTGCATTTAGAAAGCAGATAAAAACCCTCCTCTTCCACGAGCACCTAGGGTCAACACAGAACAGCACCCAATGAAGTTCTCCAAGGAGGGCTAAGACAAAAGAGAAAGCCATAACTGTAAATAAATACGACCGAAGAAAATGACTGTAGAGAGAATCAGAAATGTAACCGTGGCTGGAGACATCTCGCAAAAATGTAAATATATTTAATCCCCCTGGTGATGGTATACCCCGTTCCCCCATGTAATTGTAAACAATCCTGTTCAATGTATCCCCCTTGTTTATTGTAAATCACTTTGACCCGGTGAAAAGCGGTATATAAACACAGCTAAATAAATAAATATATATAATTTTTTTTTTGACCTACCCTCCCCCTACCCTACCCCACCCCACCCCACCCACAAATATACAGATAATATCTGGCCATTTTATGATTTAAACTGCCCCTAGAGTAACCATTTATTTTTGAAAACACATGGATAGGCCAATTATGAGTTTGCTGGCCCTCAGTGAATGTATAGCAGACTTTGAATAAAACCTGGTGCATCTAACTCACATCTTTCTAGTAGGAGATGAAGGCAAGTTGCAGTCCGATATAGCAGGTGTCTCCCTTTCCCCAGAGGGCTTACAATTTGTTTATATCTGAGGCAATGGAGGGTTAAGTGACTTGTCAAAGGTCACATGGAGGTTTGGTGGAATTTGATCACTGACTTTGCTGGTTCTCACCCCAGTACTCTAGTCACTAGGCTATTCCTCACTCTGCATTTTATTAAGAAATAATGTTGGAAATGTATGACTTTGCTTGTAAATTAAGCAATGACGAGTCTGGTGGAAAGGCAGTATGGTCTATATCAGTGTTTCTTAAGCTGGTACTGAGGTACCGCTATCCAATCTGGTTTTCAGGATACCCACAATGAATATGCATGAGATAGATTTGCATACACTGTTTTCATTGCATGAAAATCTGTTTCATGCCTATTCATTGTGAATATCCTAAACACCAGACTTGCTAAGCGGTTCACCAGGACCAGCTCGAGAAACACTGGTCTGTATATATGAGTGCTCCAAACTTCTCAGATGAGATATATTTTAATCTACAGGATACTTATAGAAGTTATATGGAATATCCCATTTGGTTAACAGGTTTGTGATTTGGGTTTTAGGTGTTGCGTGTCTGAACAATGCCACCAATAACAGTATTTGGCTGCAGAAAAATTTTGGTCAGTTTAGAAGTTATGGCCTTTTCCAAGATTTCGTTCGAGTAAACAAAAATTTCACTGGGGTAAGTACTGCCAAGCAATCTTTTAGGGGACGGCCACCACCTCCCTTCTCCCTGTTTTTAGGAAATTTGATGTGAGTGATTCTTCACCTGGCATCTGCTTGGCGTCGCTCTGTCTCAACTGAGGCAGGATGAAAAGGCCAACTAATGAGACAGAAAAAAGGAGAAGATGGCATTTCCTGCAGTCCTCCACGAGGACATTTGATGCTGCTGTGGTCTGTGACCTCTAAACGTCCTTCAGGCACATCCAAAATAGTTGGGTGGTGGATGGGTGCAGAAGTGCCCTTCTGTTACAACTAGTTTTCCCTTCAAAGTTGTAAAACTAAAACTAGTGCATGACCTTTCTGGTCCTCTGAGGACAACATTTGCTCCAGGTGGGGTTTCTGGTACTCAGCTTTTTAAACATGGCAACATCATCACGTCTTGATATATGGTGCTACACAGGTTGATCCAAGAAGGACGTCTATGTCCTACCTTTTTCCTCTTCTTTTTCAACCTTTTATCACAGGAATGGAATTTGGACTGGCCACTTCAATTACTGCTGATAGGAGAAGATCTGATTTCTTTTCTTTAGTTTGTTTTCAATGATAGAGCAAAAAAAGAAAATTAATTTCTGCTTCTTATTGCTTGTTGTGGCCTCCTGAGCCATTAACACGGACTGTTCCTTTTCTTAGCTTGATTCTTTGGATATTTTGACTGTCAAGCAACTGGCCCAGTTATCAGCCAGCAACGGGACACTGAAAACCCCTAATGACGTACAGAAGGTGATGCGTTTTGTGAACAGCTCTGTGATCATCGAGTATATGGATGAATTTAATAATCAGGTATTTTCTCAAATAAATACTTATTTTAACTACATGACAGGAGGGGAGTGGGTGGGGTAAGGTGGTGCCATTTTCCTCACAGCCCATCCCTGAAATGCTGCATTTTGGGCATCATTGTTAGTATGGATTGTTCACTGACTCCAGGAGCACCCCAGAAATTCATCTTTCCACCTCAGAAGTGGTTCCACATTCAGTTGTGCTTGTACAGTGCTTCAGACTTCTTGGTGAAGAAACCGTACTTTCTAAATGGTAGTTATTGGTATCATATGGCTTCAGCCCTGCCAAGTCTCCTGCATTGAGTCTCCCATTCAGAATAGCAAACTCCCATGGAAAATGGAAGACTTAGGAGCAACTTCAGATCACATCATGACACACCTTGCTGCAGGTTTAACAGGCAGGAAGAGTCAGTGGTGAGATCTGAAACTCTTCACAGTTGCAGTGCTGGCAGATGGGGTGGGATGGGGCGAGGCAAGGGTAGAATAGGGTGGGACATAAGCTGGGTTGGGAGGCAGGGTCAAAATCTCCCACGTAGAAATTGCTCCCCTTTGCCATCTTCTTCTTGTGTCAGTCCACCAAAGTCCTGGTACTTTCCACTGGCATGGCGAGTACATTTTAATGCTTGTGGGTTGACCTCAGATCTTGCACTATGCAACAACTGTCATCAAGCTATCGGCACAGCAGAAGGACTGATGTCTCTAAAGTAAAAGTCCATCCATGCACTGAAAGCATTGGAAGAGGCAGGGGGATGACATTCATCTTTTTGTGGGAACTATCCTCTAGCTCAAAGGCAAATGAAGGAGAACCATTTGTAATACCATGTATTTGTCTTGCAGAGTAACATTACCCTTCCAGAAAATGTAAAGTCCGAGCTGCTATTTCAAGTTCTAATAGCGTTTGAACCTCAAAGGCAAAAAGAGATGGCATCTGGAAATTTCCTGAGTCCCTATCTCTATTTCTTACTGCCAGGACTGAACAGCATCAGTCTGCCACTGCTCTTCAATGGTCTGTCAACCAAAAACTGCAGTGCTCTCTTCAATCTGTACGTGCCTCTTTTATTCTCTCTATTTACACCTGCTGTGGGCTTTAGTAATTGATGGTACACAAATGTGAGGGCGGGGTAGTGGGAGGATGCCTCCAACCAGAGAAGATCCTCTGTTGAATGCAGTTCATGTATTTGGAAAGAAGGTTTTCAAATAATGAGTACTCTGGTGTTGGAGGGCAATGCTGCTTCTTTGAAGATATTTATCTGTACCCCCAGCACCGATATACACTGTGCGCAGGATAATCTAGCTGGATAAGTTTGTTATTATGCAATAAAGCATATTTTTATAAGGATCCTCATAAAGACACATGCCAAGGACACACAAAAATCATGAATTTTCAGTGACTTACATGCGTTATGGGCCTCTATGTGTGTACCATAGCAGGTCACTATTATATAGGTGTGTGCCAGACTGATAGCGCATACTTTCAATATGGATATGCATATGGGCAGAGCACACATTTACAGGCTTAAATTATAAAATACTACAATTTACATGTGTTCTTGAGACATCTAGGCATGGGTATTTATATCGCCATACAGCGGGCAAAAGTGATCACATCTAGATTTAACTTGTGTTTTCGAACCCCTTACACCCCTATTATATAAAGTACGCATATCCTTGATTTTATTAAATAGGCCTGATTCATGCGCATAAAAGCAAGCAATAACTATATCGACCTTTATGAAATTATCCTCTAAAAACCTCTAAGAACTGCCATCAGCCCTTATGCAGAGGAAGGGAGGAGATATAACTGTTTTCACGGGAAGAAGCTGAATTGGGGTTTGGACCTGGGAGGGTCTGTTCCTGATTTCTCTGACTCCAAGGTCAGCTTTTGGATTATGCGTGCGGGTCTGCTTGTTATTGGAGTCTTGATTCTGAGGGAACCTATCTGTAGTTAATCCTCTTAACCTTTTCATTAACTTTGGTGTCTGTCTTCTGTCAGTATCCTGGTTCATTACATCTCTCCTTAATGCATAAACTCTTTCTCTGTGACAGGACAAATCAGCTGAATTCTTCCAACAGCCGGTTTACCAACACTACACAGTTCGCCATATACAATCAAATACTAAATGTCACTAAAGGTAAAGCAATTTGTTTAACCCATGTTTTTATATTTATTCCAGTACTCAAAAAGAAGGTCTGTTGATTAATAAGGCAAAAGTGTATTATAGAGTTTGAAATAAATTTATCGATCTCTTAAAGCTCCACACAAACTCTGTTAGCTGCCTGAACTTTAAAATATCAGAGACAGCTATGGGTCAGTGATTCCACAAGCATTAAGCAGGGAATTTTTCCTAGCAAAGAAGGTGCCAGTATTCATATTCTGGGTCCTTTTATTAATTCATGAAGATCATGGATCAGTTTTAGCAGGCAATGAAAAAGGTGTTGCTACTCAGTACCACGAGTGCCCCCTCAAAAAAAGCCTTGGCATGATGAAGAGCAATATGCAAATCAGCAAGTAACAGTATATGGGAGAATAATTGGAGCGGTTCCCACAGATAAAGCTATGTACAGTTTCAGGATGATTGCTACCCCCTTTCATTTGTGGGTAAAGGCACAGGCACTTGACCTAGGGGTAAAAGTGAGCACAGTTTGGGAGAAGGAAATTATTTGATTTCTACATGTCATTTCTGGCACAAACTTTTGAATCTTTTCTAATGCAGGTGTGAAAGTATACAGGACTTTGTAGCCATGTTCTGCATACCATCGAGGTTTTAAGACAGAATCTCTTTGCAGAGATTTGATTAAAAAATGAGCTTGCTGTCCTGTTGGTTCAAAGTGCCCATAAGATGGCAACCTCCAGAGCGTTTGATTGTTATCAATTTAAGCAGGTAAACTTGGCAGTTTTACCAGCATAAAATGATAGGGTGATTATTGCCTCCCCTATATAGGTAAAAGTGGGCGGAGTCAGTCCGTTGGACTGAAACTAGGCACATACATTGCATGATCAATCTCTGCGCGTCATTTCTTCTGCATATTTTTAGGCCTGTTTCAATGCAGGCAAGACGTATGTGGGCATTTTGTACCCCTGTTCTGCTGCCAGCCAAATTTTCAAAGTGAAACGGCATATATCCTTGGGGACTGCAACCTCCATGGGGGAGGGGGGGTGCGAGATTTGATTATTAGCCTCTTTCAGTTGCTTTACCAAAGTCTTCTTGAAATGGACATGGTGTTAAGTAGGTCAGATGTAGCCACAGCTGTCTGTACAGGAAGGGCAGTCACTGAATAAAACAGCAGCCTGGGCAAGCGTTGCTTTTATTTATTTATTTATATTTAGCTCACGCCGTTCCGATAACAGATCAAGGCGAGTTACAGTCAGGTACTGGAGGCATTTTCCTGTCCCCGGAAATCTTACAATCTAAGTTTGTACCTGAGGCAATGGAGGGTTAAGTGACTTGTCCAAGGCCATAAGGAGTGGCAGTTAGTTTGTTTTGGTTGGTTTATATACTACTACTACTACTATTAATCATTTACATAGCACTCTCCAGCCACACCAGAGCGATTGGGAGGACCAGCAGGGAGCGGGAAGGTAAGCTCCTCCCCACTCCCCACTGGCACAGCCAAACTGCCTGGCTCCAGCCAAAAATTTAAAACCCAGCCGTGATCAGGTGCGCCCATGCCTGATGAGCCCATGCCTGAAGGCCACGCCAGAGGGCCCTTTGGCGTGGCTCTTAGGCGGAGACCGAAGGTGCGGAGAACAGCTTAACTGAATAAAGTTTGTGTCCACCAATAAAACCAATCTTCAGACCCATTCACCATCAAGAATATCTGCCGAAACATCCAACACGTCAACCAAAGCAGTACACAAGTCCCGCAGAAGCCTGCCGACAACGGTACCTCTCGCTGCATATGTAACATCACAACCAGGATCTCTCCTCAACCAACACCTCCTCCAGATATACTCACATTATACACACCGTTTCACCATACCTACTTTCACCCAGAAACATCATGGCCCCCACAGCCACCCTTCTCATACTCCTCTACCTGGCCCATTTCTAACACATACCACCTCACTAACCCCGCCCTACAATTACATACGCATCATACATCCACGCACTATCACCCCAGCTCTTCACTACACATACAAGCCCAGACCCAACATGTACCACCGCCTCATACAAATCAGACCCCACACTCATACAGCCACAACAACCACACAACGCCTGCTAAATACTCTCTCACACCTAAAATGCTCTCTTATTAATGCTTGCTAAGCTTGTAACAAAACACAAATAACCATTTGAGTCTTGAATGACTACAAAAGGGACTTACTTCTGGAGAGAGATCTTCAATTGCAAGTATTTACTTTTGGGAATTTTCTAAATCTTGTGGAAAAAAGAATTCTTTATATTTAAGTTGATTAATCTGTGTAAATTAGAATCCAGTGTATTTGTTAAATCAGTCATGGCCTAGTATCAGCAAAGAGCTTTTAGTTAAATTAAAAAAATCAACAGGTAACTTTCAGTTTAAGTTTAAAACCCAGCAGAGAGCTTTCAGTTTAAATTCAGAACCCAGCAGAGAGCTTTCAGTTTACGAGGGAAATATTGAAAGGGGGAGGAGGGATAAAATAAATGATATAGGCAAAAGGAATGGCCATGTATTTTTTACTGATGAATAGTTTACTATGTATATTATGATATGATACAGTGACAATGTTATTTGGATAAGGAGTATGCCTAATAAAAGAAAATTGACATAAAACCCAGCAGAGAGCTGCTAGTTTAAATTTAATATTCAGTCAGGGCCTAGTATCAGCAAACAGCTTTAATTTAAACCAAATCAGAGTATAATTTAGCATAAAAGGAAAAACATGGTCAGTATTCTTTGAGTAATAAATTGTTTCTAGAGACCTTTACAAAGAGGTCTTCTAGATAGGAGGCAAGAGACCTGTGAAATTGTTTTAAATAGGTGTTAAAACCAAGTAACAGATCAAAGGGGCATTTTGAAAGACTCCCTCTATCAAAGCAAGGGCTGTCACAGATTAAAAGCATAGGACAGGGTATTGTGTAGTATCCAGTTTTTATTAAGTCTTCTTTCCCTCCCTCCCCGACTCCCACCCATCCCTGGGATAATCATAGCTTTATTGGTGCTTAAACCTCTTAAAGAGAAGGAGGTGCCATATGCACCCTCAGGTGCAGCTGTTTATCCTCATCAGGCATACATTAAGGACCTGAGAGCAATTAATCTTGAGTTGAACAAAGTTCATTAAACGTATTAGTGTAAGGATTCCCAGGAAACCTAAGTAAGTAAACAACTTAAATATCTAAATACAACCTTAAAACTAAGATGCAGACAGCAGTCCAGCAGCGAGATGGGGGCTTTCCAGTCTTTTGCACTGAGTGTCACATGTATGATTTTCTCCCAGTTGGTGAGGGGTCTTACGTGTGAACTAGGTGCAAAGAGCTCCTTGCTCTCAGGGAACGAGTCCGATCTCTGGAGGACATAAGGAAGTCAGAGAGGTACACAGACGAAACCTACAGGGACATAGTACTGAAGTCCCACCTCCAGTCTAGCAGCATCCCTGTTGCCATGGAGGAGAGAGGTCACATGACAGGACAGCATCACTCTGGTGTGGAAGCAATTGATCCTGCAGCTAGGACCTGTCCTCCAGGTGATGTAAAACTCTCTCGTGCTGAGGTGGTTTCTCCAGGGCCATGTGCCCACGATGGAAAGGTTAGGACAGCTGTTATAGTTCGTGATTCAATCACTAAGCATGTAGGTAGCTGGGTGGCTGGTGGATGTGGGGATCACCTGGTAACATGCCTGTCTGGTGCAAAGGTAGCAGACTTCACACACCAGCTAGATAAGGTCTTAGATAGTGCTGGGAGGAGTATGCTGTCTTGGCAAATGCCGGTACCAATGACATAGGATAGTGTGGTAGGGATGTTCTGGAGGCCAAATTTAGGATTTTAGGTAGGAAGATGAAATCCAGAACTTCCAGGATGGCATTCTCCAAAATGTTTCCTGTTACATGCGCAGGATCCAAAAGGCAGGCAGAACTCCAGAGTCTCAATGCATGGATGAGACGATGGTGCAAGGAAGAGGGTTTTGGATTTGTTAGGAACTGAGGAACATTCTGGGGGAAGGATGGGTTTTTCCGAAGGGATGGTCTCCACCTTAACCTGGATGGAACCAGGCTGCTGGCATTAACCTTTCAAAGGAGATAGAATAGCTTTTAAACTAGATAATAGGGGAAAGCCGATAGTCACCCAAGAGCGCATGGTTTGGAACAATGTATCCTTGAAGGATACTAACAAAAGATTTAAGTTAGGGCATATCGACACAGAGGTTCCAGTAAAGACAAAAGTAACCTAAATGCCTTTAAGTACAAAGCAAACAGAGCTTAAAGATTCCAAATTACCCTTGCCTACCGATAACCAGATTAATATGAATAAAATATAGCCTCTATAATGCTTGCATGCAAATGCTAGAAGTCTGAAAAGGTTAGATATGATTGGTATCTCAGAGACATGGTGGAAGGAGGACAACCAGTGGGACACTGTGATACCTGGGTACAAACTATATGGTAATGATAGAGCTGATCAAATTGGTGGAGGGGTTGCACTCTATGTTAAAGACAGCATTGAGTCACAAAGGTTTAAAGTTTTGCAGGAAACAAAATTCACTGTAGAATCTCTATGGATTGAAATTCCATGTAAAAAGGGGAAGGGGAAGGCAATGGCAGTGGGGGGTGTACTATCGACCACCTGGCCAGAATAAACAAATGGATGATGAATGATGAAATAGTCAAAGAAATCAGGGAAGCTAACAAAAGTTACAGCACAGAAATAACAAAAGGAAATTTTAATTATCCCAGTATCGACTGGGTCAGTGTCACAGCAGGACATGCTAGGGAGATAAAGTTTCTAGATGAAATAAATGACTGCTTCTTGTAGCAGATGGTTCATGAACCGATCAGGGGGAAGCCATTTTGGACCTAGTCCTTAGTGGAACACAAGATCTGGTGCAAGAGATAAGGGTGTTGTGACCGCTTGGCAATAGTGATCAAAGTATGATCGTGTTTGATTTAATAAATGGAGGAAGGGCAGCAAGGAAATCCACAGTACTATCTTTTAACTTTCAAAAGGGAGACTATGATAAAATGAGGGAAATAGGTAAGAAAAAACTAAAACAGCATTTACAAAGGTTAAAGCTTTACTTTAAGCATGGGTGTTGTTTAAAAATACTATCTTGAAAGCCCAGACCAGCTGTATCCATGTTTTAAGAAAAGTAGAAGGAAGTCCAAAAAACTGCCAGCATGGTTTAAAAGTGAAGTCAGAGAGGATATTGTTGCCATAAAAGCATCTTTCAGGAAATGGAAAATGGAGCCAAATGGAAACAACATAAGCATTGGCAAGTTAGATGCAAGGAATTGATAGGGAAGGCAAAGAGAGAATTTGAGAAGAAGCTTGCTGTGGAAGCAAAAACATGTAATGAAGACTTTTTCAAGTACATTCATAGCAAAAACCTGTGAGAGGGTCAATTGGACCATTAGATGATAGAGGGGTAAAAGGGGCACTAAGAGGGGACAAGGGCATAGCGGAGAGACTGAATGAATTCTTTGCTTCGGTCTTTACTGAGGAAGATGTAGGAATGTTACCCATGACTGAAATGGTATTTAAAGGTGATGCCACAGAAGAATTGAAAGAAATATCAATACACTTGTAAGATGTATTACAACTATTTGATAAACTGAAGAGTAGCAAATCACCTGGACCGGATGGAATACATCCAAGGGTGTTGAAAGAACTGAAATATGAGATTGCAGACCTACTATTAGTAATCTGTGAACTATCATTAAAATCATCTGTAATACCTGAAGACTGGAGGATGGCCAATGTAATTCCAATTTTTAAAAAGGGTTCCAGGGGTAATCTGGGAATCTACAGAGCCTGACTTCAGTACCGGGAAAATGGTAGAAAGCATTATAAAGAACAAAATTACTGAACATGTAGATAGTCATGGTTTAATGTGAGACAGCCAACATGGCTTTAGACAAGGAAGATCTTGTCTTACTAATCTGTAATGTTTTTTTGAAGGTGTGAATGAACAGGTAGACAAAGTTGAGTCAGTTGATATAGTGTATCTGGATTTTCAGAAAGCCTTTGACAGATCCCTCATCAGAGACCCTTGGCGAAATTAAAAAGTCATGGGAATGAGGCAGTGTACTATTGTGGATCAGGAACTGGTTAAAAGATAGAAAGCAGAGGGTAGGGCGAAATGACCAATTTTCCCAGTAGAGAAAGGTGCATAGTGGAGTAGCCTGGGGATCTGTGCTGGGTCCGCTGCTTTTTAACATATTCGTAAATGACCTGGAAAAGGGAATAATGAGTTAGGTAATCAAATTTGCAGATGGCACAAAACTATTCAAAGTTGTTAAAACCCATGAGAATTGTGGAAAATTGCAAGAAGACCTTGATAAATTGGAAGACTGGGCATCCAAATGGCAGATGAAATTTAATGTGGACAAGTGTAAAGTTATGCACCTAGGAAAGAACAACCCAAACTATGGTTACACAGTGCAGGTTCCACATTAGGAACCACCACCAAGGAAAAAGATTTAGGCGTCATCATGGATAAGATGTTGAAACTCTCCGCCCAGTGTGCAGTAGCGGCCAAGAAAGCAAATAGAATGCTAGGAATCATAAGGAAAGGAATGGAAAATAAAACAAAGGATATTATAATGCCTCTGTACTGTTCCATGGTGTGACTGCACCTTGAATATTGAAGCTACAGTGTAACCTATTTAAGACTAATAAGAGAAAATATTTTTTCACTCTACATGTAATATAACTCTGGAATTCGTTACCGGAGGATGAAGTAAAAGCTGTTTGTGTAGCTGGGTTTACAAATGGTTTGGATAAGTTCCTGGAGGAAGGGTCCATAAACCATTATTAAAGGGGACCCGGGAAATCCATTGCTTGCCCCAATAGAAGCATTGTGGAACCTGTGTCTTTTGGGGAAATTGCTATGTACTTGTGACCTAGATTGGCCACTGTTGGAAGCAGGATACTGGGCTTGATGGCCCTTTGTCTCACCCAGTATGGCATATCTTATGTTCTTATGCTGACCTCTTCACAGACAACTAATTGGGCATCTTATGCATTACTGAAACCTGCTTCTCAGATTCTGACAATGTACTTATGAATCAATTCTCATCACCCTCCTATGATCTATTCACTTGTACAAGAACCGAATGCAGAGGCAGAGGAGTTACCATCCTAACAAAGAAACCCCTCAACTTCTGATTCCACAATGACAGCACAAGCAGAGGCCTGGACACCTTAATTAACATCAACAATGCCACAGCCCTCCACCTAGTATACAGATCTCCGAGCACCAACCTAGACGACATGGACACCATTCTGGAAACAGCCTGCAAGCACAAATCCAGTTCCAACTACTTGCTGACCCTAGGTGACTTTCACCTTACTTCCACTGCATGTAAAATAGCAAAAGCCTTTCTCGATGCCATGGACATACTGGGACAAACACAAATCATCAAACAACCTACTCGTAACAATGGTAACATGCTAGACCTGATATTCCATCCACCATCCTTCATCAGAGACTACAACCTCCCACCCCTCACCATAACCGCCTTCCCTTGGTGAGACCAGAAGGCACTAACCTTCTTCCTCCTGCATAGATCATACTTCCAAGAGGAGCCAAACACGCACACTACTGTCCACATATTCCACCATCTAGAAACGTAGAAATTTCTAACGAGAATATTAACACACCTTCAAGACTCATCTGACAACTTAGACTCACTCATCTACAACTGGAACAAAACTATAAGCAATAAACCAACAACCCCCAGTAAACAAACACAACAGAAACTCAGCCGCTTGATACTCCACACAACTCAAATGCATGAAACGGCACCTAAGAGTACTAGAAAGAGAAAGTGGAGATGCAATATATCAACTATCAACCTCAATAACTACCTTACCAAATTACAAGAATACCAAATAGCCACAAATAGGGCCATAAAGGAGTTTCACATCAATATGATACAAAAGTCCTTAAACCGTCCCTGGGAACTATTTGATTTGGTTAAAAACCTTGTAAAAGTACCTGCAACAAAACAGCAGACTATAGATCTCATCTCACAAGCCATGGCAGATCACTTCCAAACACTACCCTGTCCTCTGGGCAACCAGAGCCATGCAACAACAACTCAACTAACTCATGACCATATAACCTCCAGCATCACCTGGGACCCCTTCTCCACCATCCACCTTGAACATCTGGAAAAAATCATCACAAACATCAATACTACAACTTCCCCATGTCCAGTCAGCTGGATCAAGGCAGCATGAAAAGAACTACGATCTATAATACTTAAAATCACACCAACATCATTGCAACAAGGTCACATGCCCATGGACCTGAAACTAGCCTCCATCCATCCAACACTAAAAGTCTCATCAAACCCCATCCAACCAACCTCATACTGACAAACTGCCAGCCTGCCATTCCTGGAGTGGAGTGGAGGAGTGGCCTAGTGGTTGGGGCAAGGTACTTCAGGCCGGAAGGTCAGGGGTTCAAATCCCACTAGAGGACAGCAACCTTGGGCCGGAAGGACTGGGGTTTCTAGTCCCACAGGTGCTCCTTGTGGTCTTGGGCAAGCCACTTAACCCTCCATAGCCCATGTTCCCTGTAAAATAGTTATCTCCAAGTTATAATGCCCTGTTCAATGTAATTTCAGTTTGTTCAATGTAAACCGCACTGATGCAGAATAGCGCGGTATATAAGAGAATGTAATAAAAAATTTTTTTAAAAAAGTAATAGAGAAAATAATACTCACACAACTGCAAGAATACGCAGATACAAACCATCCACTCGATCCTCAGCAATATGGCTTAAGGTCACAACATGGAGTAGAATCCCTACTCACTGCTCTAACCGACAACCTTGGAAAAGGCATCAACAAGACAAACAAAAGATTCATTCTCATATTCCTGGACATCAAAGCCGCCTTTGATTCTATCACACACAATCTGATCATACAGCACTTACAAGCACTCAGCCTGAGAGGCACCACACTTAAATGGTTCACCTCGTACCTCACAGAACGCTATCTCCGAGTAAAAATGGGCAATGAAACCTCAAAGCCCTACTTACAACATCAAGGAGTTCTCCAAGGAACAGCCCTATCCTCATTGTTATTCAACCTCTTCCTACAACCAATGTACACCATACTACAAGCACACAACTTACTTTACCATTTATATGCAGATGATATCATGTTTTATGCCCCTCTCAACAATACCAACCCACCCATCACCCATGTAAAGAAATGCTTCACCTCTGTATCAACATGGCTCGCTGAATACAACTTGAATATAAATTACAAAAAAAATGAAGTCTTATACATTTTCAAGGACACCAACTTTACGCCACCTAAGCATATAACGATTGATGGACCCCAACTCCAAGTCAAACTGCAAGTATTCTACCTGGGGATCATCCTTGATCAACACCTCACACTCTCCCCTCATATAACCAACACCACAAGAACCATCTACCACAAACTCAAAACAGTGCAAAACCTAAGATCACTCCTGGAGCCAAGCGATTTCCACACAGTTCTTCAAGCACTCATATTCCCTCACTTTGACCACTGCAACATCATCCTCAAGGCTTGTCTAAATCCACACTTCAACCACTTCAAATAGCCATGAATACTGCTACACGCACCCTCTGCAACATCCAAAGGTCTGAACACATAACCCCAGCACTTAAACAACTGAACTGGCTGCCCATCAATCAAAGAGTCAAACAGAAGGCCATCCACACAATCTTCAAGCTATTCCACAGACTATCTACCAACTACTTATGATCATTAATACAGATAACCCCTAATAACAGATCCAGAAGAATAAATTCTACCAACACACGCCACATACCATCCTTAAACATGAAAACCAACTCCACAATATCCAAAAAAGCCTTCTCACTCTTTGCTCTGATGTTATGGAATGCTCTACCAGACCATCTCCACACCACGAATGACCACACAGACTGCAAGAAAATCCTAAAAACTCATTTGTTTCTTAAATATTTCACCAATGAGAATGCATAACTGTTGTACCACCAGCATAACCATCCCATTTCAGCAGCCCTCCTCACTCAACCCTGCCCCCAACCAACTCCCTCCCCCACCTTCACATAACAACAAACTCACACCCAATGGATATACTTGTCTTTATTTATCACATACCAGCCACTGTTCAATGTTTCTACTAAGTTATTACTGTTACATATAAATTAGTTCTATGTACCACATTAAGTTATTTATGTTCCATGTAAGCCCACTCGGCCAAGTTGTTATCTGTAAACCACTTATATTCGTAGATCAGTGATATATAAGCACAGTTGCAGCACTGTACAAACATATAAAGAAAACAGTCCCTGCTCGTAGAGCTTACGATCTAATCAAGACAGACAGAACAATACAAGAGAAACAAGGGGTTAAAATAGGGAAGGAGACAAGGAGGATTAGGATCCAAATGTAGCCTCAGAATCTGCTATCCAAGCCTTTAGCATGGATTTGAAAAGGAGGAGAGAAGAGACTTAATGTAAAGATAGAGGAAGTTTGTTCTATGTATAAGGAGCAGCAAGGTGAAAAAATTGAAGTCTGGAGTTTGCAGAAGAAGAAAAGGGCATAGAGAGAAGAAAGCCAGAGGAGGAGTGGAGTTCACAAGAAGGGGCGTAGGGAGAGAGGAAAGATAATGAGGGGCAGTAGAGTGAATGCATATATATGTTAGAAGGAGAAGTTTGAATTGGATATGGAAATGGAAGGAGCCAGTGAAGTGATTTTAGAAGAGGAGTTATATGAGTGTATCAGGGTTGGCAGAAGATTAGCCGTGCAATAGAGTTCTGGATAGATTGAAGAAGAGAGAGATGACACTGAGGGAGACCAGAAAAAAGGAGGTTGCAATAATCAAGACGGGAGCTGTCCAAAGAGTGGACAAGAGTCTTAGTAGTGTGTTCAAAGTGTTGTAGAGAAAGAAACAACAGGTTTTAGCAATATGTTGAATAAGTGTGGAAAAGGAAAGGGAGGAGTCAAAGATGACCCCAAGGTTGCAGTCCGAGGAAACAGGAAGAAGAGTGTTGTCAACAGTGATAGAGAAAGGAGGAAGGGGGAAGGAGAGTTTTGGGGGAAAATAATTACTTCAGTTTTAGCCATATTTAATTTTAGGCGGTGGTGAGACATCCAGGTGGCGATGTCAGATAAGCAAGTAGGGATATGAGTTTGGAGCGAAGGAGATATGTCAGGTGTAGACAGATAGATTTGAAAGTCATCAGCATAAAAATGATACTGAAAGACATGGGAAGAGATGAGGGCACCAAGGGACTGGGTATAGAGAGAGAAAAGGAGAGGCTCCACAACAGACCCTTGAGGTACACTAACAGAGAGAGATGGCAGTAGAGGAGGAACCTTCAGAACAAACACTGAAAAAGTGATTGGAGAGATAAGAAGAGAACCAAGACAGGATAAAGTGTCAAGGAGGAGGAGGTAGTCAACAGTATCAAAAGCAGCAAAAAGATTGAGAAGAATGAGAATTGAGTAAAGGCCTTTGGACTTAGCAGGGAACAGATCACTGTAGACTTTGGAAAGAGCCATTTCAGTAGAATGAAATAGACAAAAACAGATTGAAGTGGATCAAGGAGGGCTTGAGAGAAAAGAAATTCAAGACAGTGGTGGAGAACTACACGTTCAAGAATTTTTGAAATAAATGGGAAAAGGGAGATGGGTCGATAGTTAGAAGGGCAAATAGGGTCAAGTGAGGGTTTTTTGAGGAGATGAGTGATTATAGCATGCTTGAATGCTACAGGGAAGGTTGCAGTGGAAAGCAAAGGCTGAGAATATGTGAAATGAAAGGAGTGATGGCGGAGGATATGGAGTTGAGGAGATGGGTGGAGATAGGATCAGAAGAACAGGTAGTGAGTTTAGAGGAGGAAAGACTAAGGTTTCCTCAACAGAGAGTGATAGAGGTTGAGGGGAAAAGTTTGTAATGGAGGGGAAGAGGGGGTGAAGAAGATTTAGTGGGGAACTGAAGAGTAATCTTATGCACTTTGTCATGGAAATAGTCTGCTAGGGTTTGGGCAGAGAGAGAAGGAGGGATTGGAGTGGAGGTGCCTTAAGAAGAGAACTGAGAGTAGAAATGAGACAGCAAAGGTTAGAAGCAAGACGGTTAGTCAGATGTAGAAAATAGTTTTGCTTAGTGAGTGCAATGGCAGACTGGAAAGAAGAAAGCATTACTTTGAAGTGAAGAAAGTCTGAGAGAGAACGGGATTTGAGCCAAGTGCACTCAGCTTAGTGGGCACAGGAACATATGTAACTTGTAGGTGAAGATAACCAGGGATGAGATGAGGTGCACCTCACAGGATGTGGAATGGGCAGAGCAAGGGTATCTGAAGTAGAGGCGAGAGCAGTATTATAGGAAGTTATGGCTTCCTCAACAGAGGACAAAGTGGAAGAAATGAGACCATAGTGGATAAAGTCAGTGGATCGATAGCATGAAAAGTCCTAAAAAGATAGGAGGAGATTGGGTGAGATTGAGTGGGGGGAGTAATGAAGAGTTAAAATTAACAGGTGATAGATAAGGGAAGAGCGGACATATAGAAATTAGAAACATAGAAACATGACGACAGAAAAAGACCACATGGCCTATCTAGTCTGCCCTTCCATATCAACCACTACAATAGTCCCCTTTTTTCCTTAAGAGATCCTCTGGTAAACAATTAGAGTACAAAATGAGGTCAAGGCAGTAACCTAGCTGATGAGTGGGGACAGAAGAGCAAAGCTGGAGGTTAAAAGAGGAGGTAAGGGAAAGGAGCTTGGACGCATAGGGGTCAGAGGGGTTATCAATATGAAAATTAAAGTCACCAAGAATAAGGGAAGGGGAAGAAGAATCCAGGAATAAGGAGAGCCAAGAGTCAAAATCAATGAGGAAGGTAGAAGAAGACTTATCAGGGGGTCTATAGATGACAGCGATCTGGACAGGTAGGGGATTAAAAAGATGGATAAAAATAAATAATTATATATATATATATATATATATATATATATATATATATATTCCACTTTTCAAGAACATTTCCAAAGTGGTTTACAATACATAAAAATATAAAATGAAAAGATAAAAGATATTTCTAAAACAAATAAATTAAAACCTTATAAAATTATCAAAGTGGAAGAGGTGGGGTGGGGGTGCGGTAGAATATAGGCTAGTGGGAAAAAGGAAGGAATCAGTGGTGAACTTAAGAGGAAGAGTTTTCTGGGAGTTGCTCACTGAAAGCTTACAGGAAAAAGAAGATCTTTCATTGACTTTTAGACCATTATAATGAAGGTATGCAGATAGAACCTACCAAATGGTAGGGGCTGCATAACAGAAGGCAGAAACAATGAGTGGTGTCATAGTGAACGCAGTGTGCTGGCGGTAAGTGGAGTAGGTTTACATGTTGAGAACGTGTAGACTGACAGGAGGATGAACCGAGATGAGAGACAAGATACAAGGGATGTCCATACAGAAGGCCTTATTGGTAATTCTAGGGTTGGTGCTCCCAGTAGGTGAACCAGGCAGTCACCTAGATTACCGGCCTTCCAAGAGCAGCCACTGCCACCATTGCGGCTCCTCTCCAAGGCCTGCAGCTGTAGTAATAGCCCACAAACCATGACGCTGCACTTACTGACACTCTGGCGCTGTGTCGTGGTTTCCTCCTGTTCACAATGTGCCGTTTCCATCCCCCTCCTAACCCGGAAGCAGCTTCGGAGGAGGGTGGAAATGGCACATTGTACAGGAGGAAACTGCGACCCAGTGCCAGAATAATAGAAAGGTAATCAGGAGAAGTGTAAATGTGATTTGATAAGTGACAGGTTACCAGTGGTGTTGAATGTAGAGAGATATAAGGTGACCAGTTTGCTGAGACCTATGAATAAGTCTGAGGATAACATTTTGGAAGTTTTAAAGCCCTTTCAGGGAAGAATTAAGAAGGCCTAGATAGACAATATTGGCATAGTCAAGCTGAGACAAGAGCATGCGTGGCAACTGTTCCCTTGCAGCTTGGGTAAGATAGGTAGGGATAGAACGTAACTGATGAAGGTGGAAAAAACAAAACTGAATTGTGGACAAAATCTGTTATATGAAGGAAGGAGAGGGATTGAAGCTTTTGAGAGAGTCCTTAAGAACCAGAGTCTGACCAGAGAAGTGAGGTGCTATTATGGGGGAGTTGTCGGTACCTGTAACCCAAATGGCATAAGATTTGGCAGTATTGAGTTTTATCCTGTGTGCAGTAATCCCGATAGATAGTGGAAGGGCATTTAAGGGGGACACATCAGGGGAGAGAGAATCTGAAGGAAAAACCAACTGGATGTCATTGTATAGAAATAGGAATTGATGTGGAAGGATTTGATAATGGTTTTATAAATAAATTAAAGAGAGGAAGAGAAGATAGTTCCTTGTGGAACAATGCAAGTTAGAAAATAACAAGAAGCGTTAGAAGAATTAGAGTACTAAGAAGTTTCTGCCTGAGAGGAAAGAAGGAAACCAATTTAATAGCTTACCAGTAAGGCTAATATCTGTAAGTCAGTGAAGGAGTAGTGTGTAATCAACCAAGTCAAATGCAACTGTAAGATCAAGAGATACTAGGAGAGTTGCAGCACCCTGGTCCACTGTAACATAGAGATCACATATCGCAGATGTAAGAACAGTTTCAGTGCTAAAGCTTGTATGAAAGCCAGATTGTTAAGGGTGCAATGTGGTAGATGCTTCTATATGCTGAGTCAAGTGCAGCTAAACAATACACTCAGTTAATTGTTGATAGAAATGACAGGTTGGATATAGGGCAGAAGTTTCATGGATCAGCAGGATCAAGGCTAGGCTGTTTCAATTTGGGTATAATAGTTGCACGCTTCCATAAGGAAGGCATTAGATGGGTAGTGAGGGAGATGTTGATTAAGGTAGAAATGGCAGGTTGGATATAGGGCAGAAGTTTCATGGATCAGCAGGATCGAGGCTAGGCTGTTTCAGTTTGGGTATAATAGTTGCACGCTTCCATAAGGAAGGCATTCGATGGGTAGTGAGGGAGATGTTGATTAAGGTAGAAATGACGGGGATTAGATTTACTGCTGGATCTTTAAGTATCCAAAAACGAATGGGGTCAGAGGGGAGGCGGTGGGCTGCATAGAGGTAATGGTTTTCTCAGTGATGAATGGTATAGGCTTATTGAAAGAGGTCCACGTGGTAGTGAGTTTCAGGGGACTCAACTCAGAGTTCAAGAGGTCAGAGGAAGAATGCGGAGATTGCTGAGACAGAGGGGCAAGAGAAATCAGGATAGTATCAACTTTAGATTTAAAGGATGTGGCAAGTTGGTCAGCCATCAGGTTGGTAACAACAGGGTTAAATAGTTTGAGCTGGGCAAGTAAGATAAGAAATAATATTAACAAGTTTCTGACTGTGATTACTATGCACTTGTATGGCCATGGAGTAATGTGACTTCTTTGCCTTAGTCTAATGTGACTTCTTTGCCTTAGTCATAGCTTGTAAGTAAATCGAAGTGCTCTTTATAGACAGACAGATTAAAAGATGATGGATACTTGCAACTCTAGCATTCAGATGTTGCATGTGGTAGTGGAGTAGAGAGAGGCCAGGGTGATACTAGGGGTGGTGAGATTTAATTCTGAAGGGACAAGGTGGTGAGAGGCTACAGCATTTAAGCCATGGTAGATGAACGTACAAGGTCAATTGTATTTAGTTATTTATTTATTGGTTTTTATATACCGTGCTATTTCACATTCAGTGCAGTTTACAGAGAACGGAACAGAACAGAACTTACATAGAACAATGAGATAACATATTAACATATTAACTTACGTGGAACAATCATATGAGCAATTAAACAGAGTAAACAGAACAGGTTTGCCCTGCTGTTTGTAGGAGAGTGTACATGTTGTTTTAAAGAGAGATCTTGTAATAGACTTAAGAAGACATTATCATGGGATTTTGATGGAAGATCCACCAGGTATATTGAAATCAGCAACTCTGACTAGATGTGGGTATTGTGTACTGATCAAAGAGAGAGTACATACATAATCCCAGTGCTGAGCTGGGATATTGGAACAGTAGTAGAGAAGAAACAGAAAAATATAGGTGGGGGAGGGGAACAGGACCCACAGAGCTAATAAGCTTTTGGAGGGTCAGTATGCTTGATGTGGAATGCTGGGGCTTTTGGGCCCCCTTTCTCTTTCAGGCATTCAATTCCACATTCAGCTGGGTTAATGGACCATTGTTCAACCTTCATGATAGAATGTCTTCATGTTTCTGCTTTGCCCTGTCTACTCTAAGGGCCTTTGGCATACTGCTCAAAAGAAGCATCGCAGACCATCCTGATGAACTGTTATTTTCATTGTCATTCTCAAGTTAAGAGTGCTTTAATTAAATTGCCTTTTATTTTCTGACCTGTCTTTCAGATCCTTCACTCCCTTGTTACAACTCCTCATCCAGTTTTACTAAATACTTGAAAGATACTTTCCAAGGCTATTCTACATTTTTGAACTTGGATGATGCTTTCTCTATGGTTCCATCTGCCAGACTCTCTGAGGTAATGTGGCATCCATGTCTCTTATGGAATGGGCTTAGGTAGTATGCTAAATATTTACAACTCCATGAGATTTGCATTCAATAAGCCACTCAGCAGGACGGTTAAAGTGATTAATGTTATCCAGGTGCTCAGATGAAGTTATCTGGTTTAGGACAGCTATTTGTCTAGACCACCCAAATTTAAATTGTGCCCCGGAAAAGCCCCTTGGTACATTTTATGCATGCTATGATTTGCCTACACAATATTTTGCCAGTTAGCAAGTGGGACATTTTAAGCCTGAAGATATCTTTGGCTAAATCTCAAAGTTAGCTTGACAAACCTTCATGTATTCAAGATCAAATTAATTTTGATATCTTCTAAAGGCCAAGCTGGTTAGTCTGCCTCAGATGGATAACGTATAATATGAGCCTGAGATTTCTGCCTTTTTGCAGGCCAATCAAACTTAGCCATAGGATGCAAACTGTCATTATCAGTCGATGGACTTCCTGAACTCTGGGTTATGAGGAAGGTTAGAGCAAGACCCCATATATAAGAGCTTAGACCTTGCTAGCTGTGAGTTACAAAATCTACTATCTCTTATATTAAACCTAATCCTTATTTCCTACATCAATATCAATCCATACTAAAGGAAATAAACCAACGTTCTAACCTATTTTTATCAGAACTGGCTCCAAGAAGTTGAAAAACAAGCTCTTGTGGGTCCTGTTCCTTTTTATTATTTTAATAGGGAAGCAACCCTAAACTGTCCCTAAGGGATACATTCAACCCCTCAGTTTCACCAATCGGTAACAACGTTTATGTACCACAATAGAAATTAATCTATAATGTACTTTGTACTTAGCTGTTCGGAGTTCTTGTCATAACCACATATGCAATCCACAAAGTAAAAACCATGAGACTGTGGCGTTTTTCTTGTCACAGGACTTAGAGCTGGTATCCTAAATCCTGGCGTCTTTTCCTCAACAAAGAGGAAGAGAACATGTATGTTGTTAACCACCAAGTCCATCAGCTACAGTCCATATCGCCACCACAAACACTCTTTAAAGTAATTTTCTAAATGTGGTAATCCAGCTCCGACAGCCTTAAATTCTCCTCTAAATGCAATGCTTCATCGTAACCCAACGTTGTGTTTCGGACCATAGATCCTCCTGGCCCTTTTTCAAACTTCATTGCATTCCTGTGATATAAATGATCCGTTACCAGCTTTTAACTCCCCCTATGGGGATTGTCCAACCCAATTGGTGTCCAATAGGTAAATGGCCCCACCTCTTACACCGTCATGAACTTCATAGAATACTCCACCAATCCAAGGAAGAATTTAACCCATTAGGTATTATTGAATTTAAAGTGTAAATTCAGTATTGTTCATGGTATTGCAACTAAAACTCTCTATCTCCCCCTCTCACATTTACTGGTACATGATCCAAAATTCTCCACCGTAGATCTCTAAATACATGATTTTGCTCTTTACAATGTAAAACTACTGGAGCCGACAAAACCTCCGTTCTTGCAATCTTTTTTTCATGGGTCTTGAAGTTCTACCAATGTAGACTTTTTTACATGGGCAAATTAACAAATAAACCACAAAGGCAGTTTGACATGTGGTATGAAATCTACTGTATATCACCCGACGTTGTAGCAGTAATCCTTTGTAGGTGTATTACCTTACATGCCACATTCGGTGGAAGTGTTGAAGGTCCTTAAAAAGCACTGGTCTATCTTATCATTACATTCTTGTTTTAATAAACCGTTAATGATAGCGTTCAATCAAAATCACAGTATTGCAGACTTGGTAGTCCACAATGTGGAAATGGATGTACAACCAACTATAAAGGGTCATTATGGATGTCAAGAATGTGACTTTTGTGAATTAACGTTAGAGGGTTCTAACTGGGAACATCCAGTACAAAACGTCAGGTGATATACAATAGATTTCATACCACATGTCAAACTGCCTTTGTGGTTTATTGTAATGCCTAGTCACCTGCCTACTGAGATCTCACAAGGAGTATGTGGCTGCCTACCTTGACAACATCGTCATCCACAGCAGAGACTGGATCGCTCATCTAACCCAAATACAAGCCATATTGTCTAGTCTGCGGAAGGCCGGGTTGATGGCCAGCCCCAAGAAATGTTTTCTGGGAGGTTGGGACATTCAATAGCTGGGGTATTTAATTGGGAATGGGCAGATACGACCTCAGCTATGGAAGGTAGATGCCATTGCCCAGGTCACCACCCTGAAATTGAAGAAAGAGGTTCATGCCTTCCTTGGACTGATTGGCTATTACTGCCAGTTCATCCCTAATTTTGCAGAGGTGGCAGAGCTGTTAACTAATCTCCTCCAGAAGAGAGCTCCTGAATGGATCCAGTGGTCACTGGACCTGGATCTGGCTTTCCAGCATCTCAAGAAGGCCATATGTTCTGAACCTGTCCTGATTAGCCCTGATTTCTCTCTACCATATATTGTGCAAACTAATGCCTCAGAGGTGGGCCTAGGAGCCATTCTGGCCCAGGAAGTCAGGGGTAAAGAACATCCCATAGCATTCTTCAGCAAGAAACTGCTTCCTCAGGAGAAGCATTATGCGGGATTGAGAAGGAGGCCTTGGCTGTCAAGTAGATGCTTGAAACCTTCATATACTACCTGTTTGGCCGTATGTTTACGCTAATAACAGACCACCAATTCCTCAAGTGGCTGGCTCAACATAAGGAGTCTAATTGCCTATTATGCGGTGGTTTTTGAGTCTCCAACCCTAACAATTCCAAGTCCACCATAGGGCTGGTCAGACTCACCTGAACGTGGATTTCTTTTCCCAAGTGGGAATCCCAGGTGAGGAAGGCGCTCAACATGACATGGTTGAGCTGAGAGGGGGGTATGTAATGGGGTATATAGAATGTTATCCATTCCCTTCCAAAGGGATTATCATCAGTCTCCTTTAAGAGAGTCTGCTGCCCAGAGTTCGGGGTTGGGAAGGTGTGGCTCAGAGGGAGAGTTTAAGAACCCAGAAGACTGCAGGAGGGAGAGAGGCCCATGGAGCTAGATCCTTCGAAGGCAAGCCGTGCAAAGGAGTTCTGAGGTAGGGACTTTAACTGGGACTGGAGGAAGGGCTAGGAGAACCAGCTTTTGGAGGTTTAACAAGTTGGGACAGAAGTAAAACTGCTTTTGTTTTCCCTGAACTGCTGTTTGTTCTGGGTTTTGCTTTGTGGAGGTTTAACAAGCTGGTACAGAATAAAAACTGCTTTTGTTTCTTTGAACTGCTGGCTTGTCTGTGTTGTAAAAAAAAACCCCTTCCCACCACTTGCCACATTACAGCATTTTAGGAAACTGTGGTAATCTGGTCATCATATGGTAGTTTCATACCATGTGCACTGCTGGTTTTGGTCTTTATTGCAAATAATTTATTTTATTTATTTATTTATTTATGTTGCTGGTTTTCTATACTGCTTAGTCAAGAAATCAAAGCTGTTTACATAGAAGAATATAACATAAACTTTGTTACATAGACTTGGAACTCAGTATAACCTCAGATACAAATTACAGACTTCTCTCCTCCTCCCTGCCTAAGAGTAAGAGATGCGGAGCTTCCAAGCCGTAAAGCCATACGTTATCTCGGCATCACGCTGGACCAGCACCTTGACTTCAAGGAACATATAAAAAACACTACTAGATCCATTTACTACAAAATTAGAACTCTAAGACATCTCAAACCTATGCTACCTGCTGACGACTTCCGGACCATCTTTCAGGCCCTCATACTACCTCACCTAGATTACGCAAACTTAATTTTGTATGGCTTACCAAAAAACACCCTCAATCCTCTACAGCAAGCCATGAACACCGCAGCCCGTGTCCTCTGCGGTCTATCCAGATCCGACCACATCACACCAGTACTTAAAGATCTACACTAGTTACCGATATGCTCCAGGCTAACATATAAGATTCTGCTAATAACTTTCAAGATTATTAACAACATCGCTCCCGACTCTCTCAAGGATCTTATCACTCCTACCCCAAAAACCAGATCTAGAAGAACGACATCAGATAACACACTAGCGATCCCCAAAGACTCCATAAGGTGTTCACTATCAACCAGTAGAAGAACATTCACCACTACGCTCCAAAATGTTGGAACGACCTGCCTCCTGACATCAGAGCAATCCAAGACCTGCTACAATTCCGGAAAGCAATAAAGCACCATCTCTTTCTTCTCCACTTCTCTTAAGCTACCCCCCTGCCACCAAGAAATATCCCCGATCCCCCACTAAATCCCTCCACACAACATAACGCTCAAATCCTAAGGTTCCGCCCCTCCTGGAAACTTCTCACATTCTCCCATACCAACAATTAGCGAATATGACACACCAGCATGTATATAGTTTATTTTATTTCAACTTGTTTGGACTTATGATGTTCTGAAAATTCCCATGTTCCCCAAGTTCCCCAAGTTCCCCAAGAGCCCTAAAATTTAACCTATTTATCAAATTTTACCCTACATAAATTTCAAAAGAATAGTCTTACCATAAACTTAACCACAATCTCCTCCTGACCCTTGCACTACTGCTATTTTATGTAAATAGTTTTTTTTCATGCTATCGAACTAATTGAATATTTATTCTATGTATATAGTTCTCCCATGTTATCCAAGTTTATACTCCTGTTATATGTAATACCGAACAGCCTGTTCTGGTCTTTGTGTTCATCTGTAAACCGCGCTGATTATAAATAGTGCGGTATATAAAAAACTGAAATAAATAAATAAATAAGTTCTATTACCTGTTTTAATGTAAACCCAATCAGTCTCCGCTGATCTGAGTATTCTTTGTTATTTGTAAACCGCGCTGATAAAAATAGTGCGGTATATAAGAGCTGTTAAATAAATAAATAAAAATAATAAAATAAATAAATAAAAAAATGAACAGAAAACATGCCGTGCTTGGTCAGATTGAAGAGTCGGCTTCCTGTCTCCAACAACAACAGTCCAAATCAATAGGAAGGATCCGGCAGATCCCAAAGACTAGATCCATTCCTGATGACTTCTTCCAGGATAAGAGTGGCTTTCCCCAAGTCTATCTGACTAATAATTGTTTATGATCTTTTTCTCCAGGAACAATGTCTTTTGCTATTCTTGTTTCTTTTTGCTTTTCAGGTTGTCAACTCAATGGCACCAGTGGAATTTGTTGATATGTTCAAATCATCTGATTTCATAAATAATGACAGTCTTCTGACTCTTCTTCTGACAAAGTATAACCAGACAAGTTCATTTATCGATGAGTTCAACAACAGGATTATAGTGGTGAGACAAAATACCAAAGTTCTTGTAGAGTGTCCATGGAAGAAGCTCTTCCTTTAGGCTACAGTAGTATCTGGCTGGAAGATGTTAGAAGCATGTTTAATTTATTTATTTATTAGAGGACTTGCTATTCTGCAATTCAAGCCAAGGCAAAGTGAGGCAGTTTACAATACAACCAAGTATCTTAAAGATTACGTAAAGGAAGGAAGAAAGGACTAGTTTAGTCTGACTCTACTGATTGTCTCCAACTCTGGTTCATCTTCATGGTTCACCAAGGCCCTATGTAAAGAAGGTAGTTTCAAAGCAACTTTGAATTTGAACAAATTAATTTCATCCCTTAGATTAAGGGGGCGAGAATTTCAAAAGGTTGGTTCAAAAAATGAAAAGGAAGTATGCCTGGTTAATTCTAGGTGAAAACAGAAAGGAGAGGGAAGAACCATTAGCTTAGTGTGTTGAGATCTTACTCGTCTCTCTGTTTGGGAAGGAGTCTGAATTGATTTACAGTTCAACGTACTAAACAGCTTTGGCAAACATGATTATGGTGGAAAATGTGCAGATAGCATGTTCTTTCAAATTATGGGGTGCACTTAACACATGATATATTACAAACACAAATGATAATCAGCTAAAAAAACCATGTATGGTCTAATATCGCATATGAGCACATGTCTTCGCACAAACCTTTGCAATGAAATATGTGATTTTGCATGGACCTTATCATAAAAAAATTGCCTGTGAATGCAATTTATAGAATATGGACATATCCTGGTATCATGAGGAAAATATTCCTTATTACACAACCATTTCCTTGGCGCCCTCCGCAGGTTAGAACCTTGGCCCTTTTGACACATGTGATCTCTAAAACCTGCATTTCCACTCCTGCTTAGAACTCCCTCTCCAATAAGACTAAGACCGCCATTTTGGAGGGCATGTGGCCAGCTGTAGTATCTAATGGCAATGACTCGGACCTCGATAAGTGGTTTGACTCCAGGCTGCAACCTTATTTCCTCTTCATCAACAAAGATTTGCTGAATTCAAGCCCTACACAGAATGCCAACTGCAGAAGCTTCAGGAAGATGTAAGCCCAACATGTTTTCTGAAAATATTCATGAGATGTTGCTAGATCGAAAGAACTTGTGATTGAGGGGCATCAGGTGCAATGAAAGCACCAATTCCTTAAAGACTGGAAGAATGTCTCCTAGTTTATGACCTGCTTAGCAATCCAAGAGGAGGTTTCCGGGGACTCACTTTCCACAGACTTCCCCCAAAGTATCATCTGACAATGTGTAAGCATAGCCATAGCATTTTAAAACAAAGAATTTAGCATGCAGTATATTACAGTATGCTTGGGTTCTCTCTGACTGTAGATAAATGGAGATTCTTACCCAAGCAACTGTGCCACTTGCTATGTAAGATCTTCTTTATCTCTCAGTTTCTAAATACTTCTCTCATCTTATACGAGCTAGGGAGCTATAACCCTATTCCTTCTACAAATGCAGACATGGTCAATATGCCATATTCCAAGCCAGGGGCCAAACCAGTCTCTGGTCCCACTCCAAGCTCAATAGTTGCTAATGCTCTGTGGACAAAATATTGGTTGGGTCATGGCCTCCGTGGTCCACCCAATTCCATTGCCTATGTTTCAGGATGTCTAAGAGTAATATTATCAGCTTCATATTCAAGTGTGATAACCTTCTTACATTAATGACCCCTTTATTCCACTCTTGCCCCATCCACCTCTAGATGTAACAGAAAATACCTGATCTGTTTAAAGCTAGTGTATGTGATTTTGCTTTCTCCTTCTAAGCAAATGGGGTATGGAATGATGGAATAGGCCCAATCGATTGCAGTGTGCTCTTGCCAACACTAGTGTGCGCTGTGTCCTCTGTAGCCTGCATGGCCTGATCATTTTCTACATTCTGTCTTCATATACAGAGTGAATAAACTCGGGACCAACCTCACAGATTTCAAGGGTCAAGAAAAAGACTTCTATTCTTCCATCAAGACCTATCTTTCAGGTATCTATGATACTGTGTGTAATTGAATAGGAAGGAGAAGCAATGTTGTTTCTTGAAATTTTGTATGGCCAGTGGTTACTTATTTTTGCATAACCCTCCCATCTCCAAGGTCCAAAAATTGTGATCTAAGAGTTCAGTAGAGATAAATTAGGCATCAGAGAATAATGTTTATTAGAGTTATTATCACTGTGGTATTTCAGAGGACAATTTTCAAAGGAATTTGTCTTGAGACATAAACAGTTACTGGAATAAATTTCCTGGGCTGAAAATTGCACTTCACTGATTAGCCAAAAGTGGTTTTGTCACATGTCACTGAGGCATGGGTGGAGGGAGGCTTCATTTTGAAACTCTGTCTTGTGACAGAACAGGCACACAGTCCAACTTTGTAAGGACTTTTGTGCCCTCAGCTCCTGTGGGCCCCACATTTTCAAAGGAGAACTGCAGGGAATTTCTCTTTGAAAAATAACTTACAAGACCACAGGTATAAAATAAAAGTACATATAGACAGTAGGTGTGTTCTCTAGTCTTTTTTGAAGTACATCATATTTCAGAACAGAACTACGTGTATACCTTGAAAAATTTCCCTCATTGATATTTACCCTGCTCCAAGTCACAAATCATTAACAGTCTTTCTTGCCTTTGGGACCTGGGGCTTGCAGAAGGGTTTCAGTGGGGAAATGGCCTCATCTTTTTAACATACTGTTTGACATTTGGAGAATGGCTCCCTGATTAGCTGCTATTGTAATGCAGATTTACAAAATTGTGGAACGTATACATACTGTATATGTAGAAAACTCATCAGACATATATCCATATGCCACCAATGGAAGTCTGTGAAAGAAATGAAAGGGGGGGCTCAGGGAGGATAAAGCCATCGCAGAAAGCTAGATACATTCGGGAGATCCCCATGCAGGGCTGTACCGAGCCAGAATCACACCCTGTGCGACTTGCACATCGGGTGCGCACCCCTCCCCCTCCTCCCCATTCCTCCATCTAGCGTTGCCTGCTCCTACTGCCCTCTGTTTTCTCCACGGTGGTGCCGGCAGCAGGGCAATAGCAGGCAGCCAAAATGCGCCCCCTAAGCCTTTGCGCCCTGTGTGGCTGCACCGCACGCACAGGGCTAAGTATGGTACTGTTCCCATGTCAGCATCAGGCTAGCAAGATGGTTATTCCGAGGAATTGCAGCAAGTCACAGCATTGCAGGTAATGGAGGTGTAGTGAGCTGGACTCAGGGAAGACAGGATTCAAATCGCTCTGGTGCTTTGTGATGTGGGCAGCTTGCTTCACCCTCCATCACCTCTGGTACAAACATAGATTGCAAACTGTCTGGCAATGGGGAAATAGGTTCTATTCAAGCATGTGACTCACTTTCAGCTGCCCTTGAAAAGGAATGAGGTAAATAAAGTTGTTTTACTACTTCTACTGAGCATTTGAATAGCGCTACAAGTCATACGCAGCGCTGCACAAACATGTAAGAGACAGTCCCTGCTCATCAGAGCTTACAATCTAGTCAAGACAAACACAGAAGGTGTAGGTAGGGATAAAGCAAGAGGAAAGAAAAAGGAGATCAGGTGAGTCAAGGTCCAAAAGCAGCAGTGAAGAGGTGAGTTTTCAGCCTGGATTTGAAGAGGGTTACAGAAGGTGCCTGGTGTACAGACACAGGTAATTTGTTCCAGGCATAAGGAGCAGCAAGGTGGAATGAGCAAAGTCTGGAGTTAGCAGTAGAAGAGAAGGGCACAGATAGAAGCAGTTTGCTGGAAGAGCGGAGTTCCCAAGGGGGGTTGTAAGGAGAGATAAGAGAAGAAAGGTAGAGAGGAGTCGCAGAGTGAATGCATTTATAGGTCAGCAGGAGAAGTTTGAACTGGATGCGGAAACAGATAGGGAGCCAATGAAGTGATTTGAGAAGAGGAGTAATATGGGCATGACGAGGCTGGCGGAAGATTAGTCGCGCAGCAGAGTGTTGAACAGATTTAAGGGGAGAGAGATGACTCACAGGGAGACCAGCAAGGAGGAGGTTACAGTAGTCAAGACGGGAGGTGATTAAGGAGTGGATGAGCATTTTAGTAGTGTGTTCAGAAAGGAAAGGGTGGATTTTGTTGATGTTATAGAGAAAGAAATGGCAGGTCTTAGCTACAAGATGGATATGTGTGGAGAAAGAGAGAGAGGAGTCAAAGACAGCCCCCAGATTGCTGGCTGAGGAAACAGGAAGGAGTACAGAGCTATCCACAGAGACTGAGAAAGGAGGAAGAGGAGGGGAGGTTTTAGGGGGAAAGATAAGAAGTTCAGTCTTGGCCATGTTCAGTTTCAAGCAGCGGTGAGACATCCAGGCAACAATGTCAGAAAGGCAGGCAGAGATCTGGGTTTCGATTGCTGGAGAGATTTCAGGCATGGAGAGGTAGATCTGGGAGTCATCAGCATACAGATGGTACTGAAAGCCATGGGAAGAGATAAGCACACCAAGGGACTGGATGTAGAGAGAGAAAAGGAGCGGACCCAAGACAGATCCATGGGGTACACCAACTGGGAGCGGGGTGGCAGAGGAGGAGGAGCCACCAGAATACACACTGAAAGAGCGATGGGAGAGATAGAAGGAGAACCAGGATAGTACAGAGCCCCTAAAACCAAGCAAGGATAGGGTATCGAGGAGGAGGTTGTGGTCAACAGTGTCAAAAGCAGCAGAGAGGTCAAGAAGGATGAGGACAGAGTAAAGGCCCTTGGATTTTGCCAGGAACAAGTCACTGGAGACTTTGGCAAGAGCTATTTCAGTAGAGTGTAAAGGATGAAAGCCAGACTGTAAGGGATCCAGGAGGGCATGAGAGGAGAGGAAGTCGAGACAGCGGCAGTGAACCGCACGTTCAAGTAGTTTAGAAGTGAAGGGAAGGAGAGAGATGGGTCAATAATTAGAAGGACAGGTGGGATCAAGTGAGGATTTCTTGAGGAGAGATGTGACCACAGCATGCTTGAAGTCTGCAGGGACTGTTGCAGTGGAGAGCGATAGGTTGAGAATATGAGAGATGGAAGGGACAACGGTGGAGGAGATGGGGCTTAGGAGATGGGTAGAGATAGGATCAGAGGAGCAGGTGGTGAGTTTGGAGGAAGAAAGAAGGTGTGCAGTTTCCTCTTCAGAGATCACAGGAAAGGAAGAGAGGGTAGCAGAGGTAGGGGGGGGGGGAGAGTTGGCAGTGAAGAGGGGGAGGAGGGGAAGTAGCTGACTTTGTGGGGAATAGGAGGATGATTTTGTGGATTTTGTCATGGAAATATGTCAGCTAGGGTTTGGGCAGAAAGGGAGGATGGGATCAGAGGCGGAGGCACTTTGAGTAGAGAGCTGAGAGTAGTAAAGAGACGGCGAGGAACAGAGGCAAGGGAATTAGATGGACATAGTAGTCTTGTTTGGCAAGAGCTGTGGCTGACTGGAAAGAGACAAGCATGAATTTGAACTGTAGAAAGTCTGCAGGGGAGCGGGATTTGAGCCAAGCACGCTCAGTAATATGGGCACAGGAACATAGATAGCGGGTAGTGGGTGAAAGCCAGGGCTGGGGTGCAGAGCGTCTCACAGGACATGGCATGGGCAGAGTGAGAGTATCCAGAGCAGAGGCGAGTGCAGTGTTATAGGAGGCTACTGCCTCGTCAACAGACTTAGATGACATAGTGGAGGAAAGAGATGAAGAAACAATGGAAGAGAGAACCAAAGGATCAATAGCATGAAGATTTCTAAATAGGTTGGAGGAGACAGGACGAGGTTGAGGCAGCGGGTGATGAAGAATGAAGCTGAAAAGGTAATGGAGTGGAGGAGTTGCCTAGTGGTTGGGGCAAGGTACTTCAGGCCGGAAGGTCGGGGGTTAAAATCCCACTAGAGAACAGCAACCTTGGGCCGAAGGACTGGGGTTTCTAGTCCAACAGGTGCTCCTTGTGGTCTTGGGCAAGCCACTTAACCCTCCATAGCCCATGTTCCCTGTAAAATAGTTATCTCCAAGTTATAATGCCCTGTTCAATGTAATTTCAGTTTGTTCAATGTAAACCACACTGATGCAGAATAGCGCGGTATATAAGAGAATGTAAATAAAATAAAATAAATAAATAAATAAATGGTCAGATAAGGGAAGAACTGAGCTACAGAGGTTCGAGGGTAAGCAACTAGAGAAAAATACCAGGTCAAGGCAGTGGCCATGCTGGTGAGTGGGGACAGTGGAAGAAAGTTGGAGGTCAAGCGAGGAGGTAAGGGAGAGGAGCTTTAAAGCATCGGGATCAGAGGGGTTATCAACATAAATGTTAAAATCTCCAAGAATAAGAGTGGGGGAAGAGGAATCCAGAAAGAAGGAAAGCCAAGAGTCAAAGTCAGTGAGAAAGGTAGAAGCAGACTTGTCAGGAGGTCGATAAATAACAGCTACCTGGAGAGGAAGTGGAGTGAAAAGGCGAATGGAGTGGACTTCAAAAGAGAGAAAGGAGTGAGACTGAGGCAGCAGGAGGGATTGGAATTGGCAAGAGGGAGAAAGTAGAAGCCCAACGCCACCACCACAACCAGTGGGACGAGGTATGTGGGAGAACTGGTAGTCCCCATGACAGAGAGCAGCAGTAGATGCAGTATCATCTGGGAGGAGCCAGGTCTCGGTTAGAGCAAGAAGATGTAGAGCATTAGAGATAGAGATCATGAGTAAAAGCAAGTTTATTAGAGACAGAGTGTGCATGCCACAAGGCACATGAGAAAGGGAGAGTGGAAGGGAAAGGAGAGGGATGTGGATAAGATTAAACATATTGCATGAAGATCTCTTCTCAGAGTGAGACAGAAGTCTAGGGGGGCCAGGATTGGGGTTGATATCTCCTGATAAGAGAAGGAGAAGGAGTAGCAGAGTACAGGGTAGAGAGGAGAGAGGAAACAGTGTGGTGGAAACGAGGGTGAGTTTGCCTTAGAGAGAGAGGAGATGGTTGAATGAGAGGGAGAAAGCGATGAAGCTCAAGAGCTGATGATAGGGAAGAAGACAGAATGGATGGGGAAGTGAGGACAGTAAAGGGGAGATAAGCAGGGGAAGAGTGAAGGTGCTGGTAAGAGGGGAAACAGAGAGTATGAAGAAGAGGAAGACAATGTGATGAGGAGCTATAGAAGAGGATTAGAGAGAAGAACAAAGGCCAGAGGATATAGAAGGTAGGAGAATCAAGGGAGTAGGTGCACTTGTGTATAAATTAGATAATGAGCAGATGGCAGCTATAAAAGACAACCAGTCACTGGGTGGGTGGGTAGAGGGGAGGGAGGTGGGAGGTGGGAGGTGGGGTATAAGTTATTCAGGCAAGAAGAGCTGAACCAAAGTGCAAATTTTAAAGGGAGCAGTTAGGTAAGGGAATACACAAATAATGACAAATAAAAATAAATATGTGGAGACAAACAGACAGAGAGAACTCACAGCAAAGTAGCACAAACCTACATATCTGTTTAGCACCTATGCAAAATTATCCTCAAAACATCCAGTGAAACGTTGAGTTTTTTTGGTGAGTAATGAATTCCACATTGCTGCCAAATTTAAGGCTTATGCTTAAATAAATTCTTTTAAAATGGTTTTGCTTTAGCAATGTGCATAAAATACGGTATGTATGATAATATGTCACAAATGATTTAGCTTCACAATTTTTGATTAAAAAACTCCCCAAAAACAAACCTTGTGTAGAGCTCCTCTCCCAATAAACCTCGAATAAAGGTAAGTCTTTGAGATCTCAGTATTGTGCACAGTTCTGGAGACCAGACCTCCAAACGGATATAAGCAGGCTGGAGTCAGTACAGAGGGTGGTTGCTAAACTTTTAAGTGGTCATTATAAAGCATATGGGGGCAGACTTCAAGATTTCAATAGGTATACGTTAGGGGAAAGGTGGGAGAGAGGCGATACGATGTAAGCTTTTAAATATCTCCGTGATATAAATGCACAGGAAGAGAGCCTGTTTGACGAATGGGCATAGGATGAAGATGAAAGGAGATAGAAATTTGTGGAAATATTTCTTTATGGCAAGAATGGCTGATGCGTGGAGTAGTCTCTCAGTGGAGATAGTAGAGGCGAGGACTGTATCTGAATTGAAGGAAGCATGGGACAAACACAGAGGATGTCTAAAAGAAAAAAAAGAGACTACAGGCAGACTGAGTAAACCTCCTTCTGCCCCCTTTACTTGGGAGCTTAACCAGTTCTAATCTGACACTGATAATGATAAAATGTGAAGCACCTGCCGAGTCCAGCCTTTACCCTTATGTCTCACTTTCATCTGTGTTAAGAATGCCATACAAGGGGGGGGGGGGGAGAGGGTTTAATCCACAACCTGTCACGCTAATGTACTGTGATTTATTTCACAGCAGGTGTCACTGACACCCCTCGGTGTTACAACGTCAGTGATTCAGCCTGGCTTTCCTCGTACCTAGGCCCATTCATCCAGTACAGCAGTGAAGATGACATACGAGGAATGGTCCCTGATGAAAGCATTGTAAGTCTTGCTCTTAATTCATGCATTGTCTTTCAGCACTGTCCTGTAAACGGTTCAACAATTCAATAGAACATGGAAGAGAAATGTGAGTAATTACCCCGAGTTGCTATTTTAAGGAGAATTACTGGAAGGCAGAGTCCAAACTATTTGAAACACAACAAAAAGCCTGAAATAAAATCTGTGCCCAAAATGGATTGAACTCTGCCTTTAAGTAATTCCTCTTGAAACAGCTTTTCGCAAAACATGTCTACACCAGGGGGTATATATTTACCAGGAGATCCATTTTCATTTGAATCCAACAGATAAGTGTTTCAAAAATGTATTGATAGGCATTTATCACAGTTTTAAGCAGCCAGAATGATTTAGAAATGTTTAAGCACTGCCCTTTAATGTGATAATAAATGCCATGATTGAAATGATCGGCACAAAATTGAGGCAGTTGGCCGTTCTCAGAGTCTGGACCCTATGAGATTATGCAAATGTCTCTTGCTTTCCGACCACTCCCTTTATTATTATTTTAAAAGACATCTTACCATACAGATTTTTTTCCAGCTTGGAGTTATTGTGTTTTATTACTTCACTTAAAAAGAACTTGGGGCCGATATTCAAAGTGATTAATATGGTTGGCAGACCTGTTAATCGTGGCGACCAGGATAATCAGCAGCATTAAACCAGTTAGTGCCGCTAGTTATCCCTGGATGCCACTGCTAAACGCCCTGACACGAGCTGGCTGGCATTGGTGTATTCTGGGGAGGTAGAGGCAGTACCCATGAACCACCAGCTGGTGGCGACATTCAGCCACTAGCCACTTATCCCATGATGAACAAAGTCAGGCACTTTCACTGCTTTATCTAACCGGACAGCGGCTGAATATCATCACTGCCCAGTTAGCCACGGCACTATCCCGCTGATATGATATTCAATGCCAGTGCGCGGATATGGCCCCAGCACTGAATAGCTAAGTTTAAAGCCCGACAGTGGCGGCTAGCCATGTTACAGGAGATAGCTGCCAACACAGAATACCTCCCCCAAAATATTCCGATGTTTGCATGGGATCTATTTAATTTGAAATGTTATCACGAAGGAGAGTGTATCTTCTAGGGCAGGAGTTTTCATCCCAGTCCTCGGCACACCTAGCCGGTCAGGTTTTCAGAATACTCACAATGAATATACATGAGAGAGATATGCAGACAATGGAGGCAGCGCATGCAAATAATATATTTTTGAAGGTGTGAATAAACAGGTAGCCAAAGGTGAGTCGGTTGATATAGTGTTTCTGGATTTTCAGAAAGCCTTTGACAAGGTCCCTCATGAGAGACTCTTGGCAAAGTTAAAAAGTCATGGGATAGGAGGCAGTGTACTATTGTGGATCAGGAACTGGTTAAAAAAATAGAAAGCAGAGGGTTGGGCTAAATGGACAATTTTCCAAATGGAGAAAGGTGAATAGTGGAATACCCCAGGGATCTGTGCTCGGCCTGCTGCTTTTTAACATATTCATAAATGACCTGGAAATGGGAATAACAAGTGAGGTAATCAAATTTGCAAATGACACAAAATTATTCAAAGTTGTTAAAATCCAAGAGGATTGTGAAAAATTGCAAGAGGACCTTGATAAATGGGAAGACTGGACATCCAAATGGCAGATGAAATTTAATGTGGACAAGTGCAAAGTTATGCACCTAGGAAAGAACAACTCAAAATGTGTTTACACGATGCAGGGTACCACGTTAGAAACCCTCTGCCCAGTGTGCAGTGGTGGCCAACAAAGCAAATGCTAGGAATCATAAGAAAAGGAATGGAGAATATAATCAAGGATATTAAAATGCCTCTATATCGTTCCATGGTGCAACCGCACCTTGAATATTGTGTGCAATTCTGGTCGCCGTATCTTAAAAAGGATATAGAATTAGGAAAGGTACAGAGAAGAGCAATAAAAATGGTAAAGGGAATGGAAGGATACCCCTCTCAGGAGACACTTTTTATTTTATTTATTTTATTTAACATCTTTTATATACCGCGCTATTTGTTTTCAGTGCGGTTTACAAGTAACAGAAGCTGCACAATCAGAAAACACTGGTGTGCTTACATTATAACAGGAAACTTAAACTTGGAACAGAGGGTAATAAAACTATAACTATGTACACACAGTGTAATTATGTACAAACAACAGTGTAAAAAACAGTGTAAAAACTGTAACTATGTATAAACATATTGGGTTCTATAGTATTCACAGACAGAGTATGGTGGGAATAAGGTAGGATATACGAGAACTTGAGGCAGAATTACTTATGAGGGAATTGGGGGTGAAGAGTGAGAGTTTGTCGGTTTAGGAGTGCTGATGATCAGATGAGGATTGGATGCTTGTGCAAAATGGAGAAGGAAGAGTGGTGCTTGATTGCCTTGCGAAATTGAGAGAGGTCTTTAATTGCTCTTATTTCAGGTGTGAGGTCATTCCAGCATTTAGGTGCATAGAAGGCGAAGGTCCTTTTCTTGATTGGGTACATTTGATGGACTCCTTGGGGATAATCAGGGTGTTGTTCGTTGTTGTCCTTCTCGCTCTGTTTTTTGGGGTGAGGGAGATGAGATTATTAAGAGACGTGGGGGCAAGGTTGTTAATGATCTTGAAAGTGATGATGAGGATTTTATAGGTTATCCTGCAATGAATTGGTAGCCAGTGTAGTTTCATGAGAGTCGGGGTGATATGGTCTGATCTTGCTAGACCACAAAGCACCCTAGCAGCTGCGTTCATCGCCAGTTGTAGTGGATTAATGGTGTTTTTGGGGAGACCGTATAATACTATATTAGCATAATCAAAATGAGGTAGTGTGAGGGCCTGGAAGATGGTCCGAAAGTTGTTGTGAGGTAGCATGGGTCTGAGTTGCCTTAGCGTTCTTATTTTATTGTAGACAGCCTTTGTGACGTTCCGAATGTGTTCCTTAAATTCAAAATGCTGATCCAGAGTAATCCCTAGGTAGCGAATAGATGGTTTACAGGGGAGATCCGCATCTCTTACTTTTAGAGAGGATGGAGGTGAGAATGCTTTTGTTTCTTGATATGAACAGGACTTCAGTCTTTTTGAAGTTTATACGGAGGTTTTGAGATGCTAATCAGTCTGTGATGGCATTGAAGCATTGAATAAGGTTGGTGAAGTCTGGTTGACTGACTTTAAATGGGGTAAAAAGTAGAACATCGTCGGCGTAGATTAATGAGGAGATATCGAATGTGCGTATGATGTCACAAATCGGCTTTAAGTATAAATTAAATAGAAGTGCAGATAAGGGACGATCCTTGCGGAACACCTTGATGTTGGGGGAAAGAAGTGGATGTGGTGGGCCGACTCTGACATGTTGCCATCGCTCAGACAGGTATGACCTACACCATTCCCAGGCGAGACCTCCGATTCCCTTCTCGAGGAGTCGGGCAAGGAGTAGATTATGATTAACTGAATCGAAGGCAGCGGAGATATCTAGGAATATTAGAGCAAAGCCGTTTTCTGCTTTATCAAGACCTCTGTTCAGCGTATTAGTTAGGGTGGTAAGGAGAGTTTCTACACCGTGTGATTCCCTGAAGCCGTGTTGACAGGGATCGAGCGGTGAAGTTGTATCAATGTGATGTTGTATCTGTCTCTGAACAACCTTCTCTATTATTTTGGCTAATAGAGGTATGCTCGAAATTGGACGGTAGGAGTCTGGCTTTAGTGGGTCAAGCCTAGAGTTCTTCAGTAGAGGTCTTATAGAGGTTTGTTTAAGGAGAGATGGGAATGCGCCTGTTGTGAATGATAGACCAATGATGTTGACTAGGATTGGGCTCAGTTCGGCACGCAGCGATCTGACCCAGTATGCTGGGCAAGGGTCACTTGGAGCTGTAGAAGTGTTGATGGAGGTGATGAGATCTTGAATGTTTTTCTCAGAGGGTGTTGTGAACATTGTGATTGTAGGAAATGGGGAGTGAGAGTGAGATAATGTTGTGATTGAGATTGTGTCAGTTATGGAGGTCTTGGATTGGAGATAGTCGGCGTAGGACTGGGGGGGATAGGAACTAGTTGGGTAGATGATGGTTCTTTAATTAGGGATTTGCTATGTTGAAAAGGTCTCTGGGTTTATTTAGTGAGCGGAGGAGAAGATTAGCATGGTATTCATCATTTGAGATATAGAGTTTCACGGTGGAGTTTGAGGTGGTTCAAGTATATTACTTTATTGGCTTCGGAGCGAGATCTTCTCCATTTCCTTTCAAGTTTCCTGAGGGAGAGGAGGGATGAACGGAGATCTGCTGTGAACCATGGTGATGGCTGTCTCTTGTTTTGTTTGGTCTTGTTGCTTTTGTTTGAGGCTGGTAGTTGTGCAATAGACTTTAATGTGGTGTTCCAGTTGGTGATAGCTTCTCCGAGGTCAGAATGTATTGGATTGAGTAGTGGTAAGGCGTGCTTAATGAATTCCTCCTTGTCTAATGGTTTGAATTGAGAGGTAGGTTTGGATACTGCACTTGGATTGTTAGGTGGATGTTTAGAGTGAAGAGTGGGCATCTGAAACATAATTAGTTTATGATCCGACCAGGGAATGGAGGTGATAGTAGTGTTAAGGATGGAGTTTGACTGAATGCAGCGTGGGGAGCGAAGATTAGGTCCAGTAGTTTCCTTTATTGTGTGTGGAAGTGTTACAAGTTGATCAAAACCGAGTACTTGCATGGCGTCTAGGAAGGCATCTGCTTGGTTGGGTTGCAGGGAGGGTAAGTTGAAGTCTCCAAGCAGCCAATTGGAGCTGTGTGGGTCGGCTGGGTTGCAGGCTAAGTCTATAAATGTGGAGATAACTTCAGGAGGAGAAGAGGGAGAGGTTAAGGCTCTCCAGCTTGGAAAAGAGATGGATGGGGGGGGGGGGGGGATATGATAGAGGTTTATAAATTAATGAATGGAGTGGAACGAGTAAACATAGATCAGTTGTTTACATCATCAACACTTAGAAAGGCTAGAGGTCAACAATAAAGCTACAATGTAACCCATTTAAGACTAATAAGAGAAAATATTTTTTTACTAAACGCGTAATCAAACTCTGGAATTTGTTTCCGGAGGATGTAGTAAAAGCTGTTAATTAGCTGAGTTTGGACAAGTTCCTGTAGGAAATGTCCATAAAGCATTATTAAAGAGGACCCGGGAAATCCACTGCTTGGATGTGTGCCTTTTTGTGAACCTGTCAGGTACTTGTAGCCTGGATTGACCACAATTGGAAACAGGATAGTGGGCTTGATGGACCTTGGTCTGACCCAGTATGGCATTTCTTATGCTCTTATGTTCAAATCTCTCTCATGCGTGTTCATTGTGGTTATCCTGAAAACCCGACTGGCTAGGTGTGTCCCGAGAACTGGGTCGAGAACTCCTGCTCTAGGGAAATTGCAACAATGCCCTCACCAGCCCAGAAGGAGATCGGCACATTCAGTCTACTGGAATTATCCTGTGTGTAAGTTTAATATAGATGCATGTATAAAAAGTTCTGTGTTTTTATCTTTTCCCTTCCAGCTTCAAAATCTATCAACTAATCAGAAAAATCTTGACCTCATTAACAACACAGCAGTACCAGATGAAGTAGCAAGCTTATTTGCTTCCACCTTGTTTGTTAAGGATGCAAACTTCAGTATCTCAAGGTATAGAGAGAATATTCCCAGTGATCATAAAACCATAGGTTATATTTGGTACATCCACAATGCAGTAAGTCAAAGAATCTTGGAAAGGTTGACAAAGGTCTACACTGTTGCCTGTTAAGAAGATACATTGTGTAGGCGGAGTGCCCTTAGGTCATGGGAGGAGTATGTGCATTAGGGTTGATGAGGGGGGTCATCACGTTTATCCTGCTGCCTAGGGGAAGAACCAGCTGAGAGGGAGTCAAGGTGAGAGACTTGGAGGCTGTTAGACATTTCAATTGGTAGCCAAAGCAAACCTCATCTTTGCTGAGGTGATTTTGGAAATGAAATTAATGAAAACACCTTTGTTTTCCTCTAAGCCTTCCCAATAAGCTTCTATGCTTTTCCAAGGATTCTGCTGCCCTCAAGAACCAGAAACCCGATCAGCTGTTGAGCATCATTAGCAAAATAAATACATATTGTGGAAATGTGAGCAGCAGCAGTGACTCCACATCATCTCGTCAGGTACATGGAGGGTCGACAAGCTCTACTACTTCATGGGCTATAAATGAGCAGGCAGAATTCATTCTATCTATGGGAGGGACTGAGTTCATTGTTTCAAAGTCTGATCCTGGGAAGGACTATAGTAGGGAATCAAGCTACAAATGATCATCACTGCTCCCTTCTCCCTGCCTCTCACGCCCTCCATGAAACAGAATATGTCCAGAATGGAATTATTGGAAATTCCCCAGGTCCTGGAGACCAGGAGGTATCACAATGGGACCACCCTGCTCGTCACATCTGGGGTTGGATTTTCAGAACCTCGCTCTACCTCCACTGTAAACAGTTGTAAGAGGCAGAGTTACACATCAGACCAGCTGCTCCAGTATTATCGAATGGCTAGTTTAAAGGAACTAGTTCCAGAGCTGCTAATTCCATTTTTCAGTAAGAGATATAACTGTGCACTTTTCTGCTCAGGTAATGATGCATAAGACTATGTTTTTTCATAAATTTAATTTTTAGTTCAGCTTTATGCAACAATACATTTCCCTTGGTTTGTCTTCCAAAAAGGGAAACACATTAAAATAAGGTTGTAGATTTTCCAGAGTGCATTTTAATGGCGTACCCTTCACAGTCCTTGGAATTCTCTTATCTTTCTGTAGAAATTTCAGGTTTGGTCAAACTCTTCCAAAGTTCTGTTTTGAAAATGTATCTTCCAGTGATAACAGTCCCCACGCCCCAGCCGGTCCTCTGCCAGCGGACGAGCACATGAAAGAGCTTTTAAAAGAACTTAACTAATTTAGTTGCCTCCTGGTTGTGGCTCTTGCATGGTATTCCCAGAATATTTGATTTTATTATTCACGGAAGCCTTTTAGATGTCAGCAGATAAGGACCACTTGTCCACCCAGTCTGGCCAGCTATGCCTGCTTACTTGTGCTGACTCAAGTCAAATATTCAGTTATGCCAAATCAATCGACATCATATAGGCATAATTCTTAAATGTAAAGAACCATCTGAATATGAGCACACTTATCTCCAGTGAAGTGTTTCTTCCACGACTAAATTGCAGCCAATAGTCCGGTAGTGAACATCTTCAATAGTCCTAATGGCTTCTTATTACTCTCCATGACAGCTGGCCAGTGTTCTGGTTGGACAGTTTACTTCTGTGAATAGCAATATGCTGAAGAATTTGGGGCAGCAGGCTGTTGGTCTGAACACGGGACAGATTGCTAAGATGAACATTACGGACGTAGAAAATTCTATAGCAGATCTTGGAAAAGTCAGAGGATGGGACGCTGGACAAGCGCAGGGCCTGGTTGGCAAGTTACTTGCTAGCAACATCTCGGTAAGGATTAGCATTCCATGCTTCCTTGGTGCTAGATAACTTGTTTTGGCACAGATATTTTGGCATGTGGAACATACATACATGTACTAAATAAAGCAGGAGGTGCACAAGTTTAGTCCTTGGGGACCAAAACAAGGCCAGGTTTTCAGGATATATTAAATAAATGTGCATAGAAGGGGAGTAGTGTGCGTGCAGCACTATTTCATGCCTATGTCTTAGAGATATGCTGAAACCTGGCCTCGAAGGATGAACTCGTGCACCCCTTTATTAAAGGATGTATTCTAGCCTTGCTAACTGTAGGCCCTTTCTGAAAGCTCTTACACATAAGCAGCTGTACATATGGGGATCGTCAATGTGCCAAAGAGCTTTCTAGGTTTTAAATTCCCTCCTCTCCGACCCACTGCTGAGCAAGTAAATTTATCTGAGTAACGTGGTGCTTGTACAGAATTTATCTGCATAAAAAAAGAGGAAGGTCTGAAAGTGTTCATGGGGCACTGAAAAATGTTACCAGGTCAGCTCTGATGTTCAGCACTGGCCATATAATATTAGGTGGACAATTCTGATAGTGACGAAGGCCTGTCCTGAAGTTATCTGTGTAAAATTTCCATCAGCAGACTTATCAAGATATCCCAATAACTTTAGCGCTTCCCTGCGCGCTGCCTACCTGAGCTTCAGGAATGTTCCATCTGTGGAAACTGAAAGCAGATCATGCTGTGGCCTCTATGCAATTCCTCTTGCATTTGAATTTCAGATTTAATTGTGCATCCTTCCAGATATAAACACAAGATGAGTTACGTTTCAGGCTCCAATAGGTTCACAATCTAAGTTTTGTACCTGAAGCAGTGGAAGGCGAAGTGATTTGTCCAACATCACAAGAAATGTTAGTGGGAAAGGCAGGATTTGAACTCAGGCTTCCCACATTGTTATCCTACTCCCCTAACCACTAGGCTAAGGACTTTGCATAAACATGCCTCCCTGGAAAGCAATTTCAGTCGTTTTATCACAGCAGCTAAAAATTGTTACAAAGTTATTGTTCCTTCTCAGACAATGGATTATGATTTATATAACTTAATTATACCATACAGTCCTTGCAGTGCCCACATTTGAAACATTGTCAAAGGGAAATGTATTGATAGGCAGCATTCTTAAATCTCCATTCACAATGGACTGGAAGGACAGCCTTTTTTGCAGGAAATATATGGGAAAAAATAATTGAGCCAATTTTCAAAGCCGTTATCAGCAAAGCTGAGGGTTTATTCAGTTAAGGGTACTAGAGAGATATGCAGTTAGTGTAGGAACGGTCCATGGATGGAGTTAGGGTGGTTATCCGCTGTCAGGAGAAGGGCCCGCCTTATCTGGATAGTGGCAAGTTTCAGCCAACCTTATCAGGATACTTTAGGTTGCCGAAAAGCAGGCCTAAATTGCTATCCGGCTAGTCTATTCAGATAGCAGCTGAAAATCGCTGTCAGTACTTATCCAGATAGTGGCCGCACAGTCTAGATATTTGCGGCAGCCACTGTCTCTGCACAGCCTCTTTGAATATTGAGCTATCTGAAAATTGGCCCCAATGCTTTTAGCCAAAAGGGATCTCACTCCTAAATAAGGGGAGTTGGAAACTCTGCTTCCAGTGGGCAGCCATTCTGTATAATATACTACACCATGTCTTGAACAGAGAGCCGTTTTGTATAAAATCTCTCTAAGGAATCAGCTTAGATGTTTTGTATTTTGCTTCGGGTAGGACAAACTGACTTGTTATGACTGATTTTGGGTCATTGCTCTGAGCCTCTAGGCCTCAGCATTCTTGAGCTGGTGGGAAGGAGCTTGGCGCCCATCTGCCCCTTGCTTGGTATTTAATTATACTGTCTTTCTCCTTCACAGTTTGCTGATCAGAACAGCTTTGTGCAGCTTGGAAGTCTTGTGAACGGCATGCCTAGTACAGTCTTCTCCAGTATGTCAAATGAAGTTGCTGTCAACCTGACCAGTAATGCAGAGTTTGTTTCCAACATTGCAACTGCTCCAGTTTATGTGCAACAAACTTTTGTTAACAGAGTAAGAGAGGGATATTTTTTCTATACCCTTCATCTTTTGCCTTATTCGTCTTCATAGTTCTCAAGTTCTTTATTTCTTGACAGATGCTTTTAGAAGACCTTTGACCAAACCAGTGTGCTCTGAGAATGGGGCAGGAAGTCCTGCTAAAACAATTTATTTCATCAAATTATTAATGTTTGAGCAATCAGATAAATGAATATCGTAGATCTCCATGGAGGAATGTGTGTAATTCAATAACTCATGTGGTACACTGGAATGTGCGTAATGAGGACGTGCTTACTAAAGGTTAACGAATGTTAATGTGTACTAAGTGTCACTGCACCCATTTCATTCCTCAGGTTGAAAGTTCATTAACATGTGTTACCCTGTAGCAAACATGCCCCAAAGTTATAGAACAGGTTGAAAGAAGACTAGAGGTCCATTGAGATTAGCCTCCTGATTGACTAACAGCTCTGACTAGCTGGAAATCCAGTAGAAGGTAATAACCATTGCTTATCTGTAGCAAGTTTTCTAGCAGAAAAAAAAAATTCTCCCATCACCAAATATCTCACTGAGCTCAAAATAGCAATACTAGGGCCTTGTGGTGAAGAGATAATTTCAAAATATATAACCAAGACTGATGATTAGCCCTTGGGAAATGGTTTGGTGTTTAATTCCACAAGATCTGGATTAGACAGGTGTGATCATAGGTTAGTGTTTTATTTATTTAAAAGATTTATAGTCTGCTCTGTTATACTAGGTGGAGTACAAAAGAAACATACATCATAGGTACATATACACCGTATAATATGCATACTAAAAACATTTCCAAAGGATCCTAGCTAAACCATTCCTCAATGATTATTACGATCAGCTGCTCGGACTAACCATGTAAGAACTACAATTTATGTACCACTAAAAGATAAATATACATGCTGGAAAAGTGAGCCTTCAGCTGTCTTCTACATGCACACATAGAAACAGAGAAATATGACGACAAAAAAAGACCACATGGCCTATCTAGTCTGTCCTTCCATATCAACAACTACAACAGTCCACTTTTTTCCTTTAGAGATCCTCTGTGTTTGTCCATGCTTTTTTGAATTCAGATACTGTCCTCATCTCTACCATCTCCACTGGGAGACTATTCCACGGATCCACCACTCTTTCCGTAAAGAAATATTTCCGCATATCACTCCTGAATCTATCCCCTTTCACCCTCATCTCATGTCCCCTCGTAGCAGAACTTGCTTTCAGTTGAAAGAGGCTCTCTCCCTGAACATTTATGCCACGGAGGTATTTAAACATCTCAATCATATCACCTCTATCCCACCTTTCCTCTAAGGTGTACATGTTAAGATCCTTAAGTCTGTCCTCATATGCTTTATAATGAAGACCACTAACCATTTTAGTAGCCACCCTCTGTACCGACTCCATCCTGTTCACATCCTTTTGAAGGTGCGGTCTCCAGAATTGCACACTATACTCCAAATGAGGTCGCACCAAAGACTTATCACATATCAGTCATAAGTCTTAATTCCACAGAAAATGAATTCCATAGCTTCAGAGCCTCCATGGAGAACATACGTTGCTGTAGCTCACAAAAATGCACATTACGAAAAGAAGGGATTTCCAGGCACAGTGCAGCTTGAGTGCATAAATCATGTGGAGGGCGATAAACCCTTAGTGCTGCCAATAAATACATGGAGCCTCGCAATTCAGAGACTTATAAACAAATAGTAACACCTTATAAACTATATGCCACTTAATGGGAATTAGTGCAGTGATTATTCCTTCCATTGCTAGTTTCAAATAAGGGTGTGCAAGCCAAAAGCTTTCATTTCATTTTCACTTTTTGTTTATTTTCATCTCATATCATTTTCCTTCCATAATATCCACTATTGCACAATAACATACATTGAGCAATAATGAACACTCTTTCCCAAAAGTGGTCATTATTATGCAATAGCACTCACTATTCGAGCATGTAAAGAGTGCCCACTATTGCACAATAATGCTCTCTAATGTACACTATTGTGCAATATTGCACACTATTAATGAGAACCAGGAAATGACAACTACTTCATTTTTTGTTTCGGCCAGATCGCCACTTTTGTTACAAACGAAAGCATATCCCTAGTTTCAAACATGAAATAAACTTTCACTCATTCTTCCCACTCCTGGCTTTACATACTGTGATAGAGTCTCACTCATTCTTGATATCATTTGCCTCACATTGTAAGAGTCTCTTCTATCGCTAGTCTCATACTGGGAGAGTCTTGTTCCTTACTACTTTTGCCTCACACTGAAAGTCTAACTCATTCCTTCTATCACTGGTCTCAAACAGTGATAGAGCTTCACAAATTCTTTCTATTGTTTGTCCCACACTGTAAGAGTCTCACTTATTCCTTCCATCATTGGCCACATTTACTATGATAGAGATTTACTCACTCTTCCCATCTCTGGCAACACAGACTTAAGAAAGTCTTCTTAGTTAATCTCAGAGTAAGTCCATTATAATGTCAATTCCAGATCATCCTACTAAACAAGTCCAGAACAGTGGGTTGTGTCTTCTTGCCAGCAGATGATGGAGACAGAGAAAGAACTAGAAGATTCCAGTGACATCATCACTGGTACTTGTACTGGTGCAGCTGGGGGCCCTCTTCTGTCTCCAGCAGATGGTTGTTGCTGGACAGGTGCAGCTCAGACTTGGAATCGTGTTAGCTTCTGGGTAACCATCCTGAAGAGCGCCTTCCCAGTGGACCTAGGAAGCGGATGTCACCAGAGTGTATTTGCAGATAAGCTGCTGGAGTTTCCCTCTTGGAGGGGCAAAAAAGGCCATGCTTCTCCTCAGTATTTCTGGCCAGTTGAGCACCATGCCTGTGCCGGCTCAAGTTCCTTGACTTCACACAGTCTCATATTTTTCTTTTCTTTTCTCCATTCACCCTGACCCCCCATTACTGCCTCCAGAAATAAAACCCTAAGAACAAGGATAGATGGGGACATCCCTGAATGGATCTGATAAAGGCTCAGTCCAATGCCAGTCTGGAGTGGTTCTTCAGTTGCCAAAAGGAGACTGGGTCCTGGGGCATTGATGTCCTCATATTGTCTTGGCCTCAGAAGTCACTTCTGTACATGTTTCCTCTGTGGCCTCTCATTAGGTGGGTGATTCACTGCATAGAAGACACCAAGGCCTCCTGATCTTGATAATGCTGGACTGGCCATGGAAGCCCTGGTTTGCATATCTCATGCATCTTTTGGTGTAGCAACCCCTGCACCTCCCACAGGACAGAGACCTGCTAAGCAATTGGCCGGTCCTGATGGATGACCGGGCTCCCTTCTCACTTACAGTTTGGCCCTTGAGAGGAGTGCCTAAGGTGTAGATGGTTCTCATCTGCTATTATCTCTATGCTCTTGAAGGTGAAGCATGGCTCCATTTACCCTGTGTATGTGCATGTCTGGTGCCTTTTTGAGGCTTGGCACTGTAGACACAATCTGGCTTCTAAGAAAGCAGATCTGCTGTCCTTGCTTTCCTTCCTTCTGGAAGAGTTGGGCATAGATCTAGCTCTCAGTTCATTGAGGGTATAGGTGGCAGCCTTGTCATGTTTTTGAGGACCTGTAGCTGGCTATTCGATGGCCTCACATCCTGAAGATGCCGGCTTCCTTCGGGGGCTTTACTATTTGTGTCCTCCCATGCAATCTATTTTGCCACCTTCAGACTTTCTTCAGGTTCTAATGTCAGCCCCCTTCAAGCCTCTAAAGCAGGCTATGCTTAAAGATCTTTTCCTCAACACTCTTTCTGGTCGCAATCTGTTCAGCATGTCGCATTTTAGAGTTGCATGCTCTTTCTTGTAGATATCCTTATTTAACCTTCTCAGAAGAGTTGGTTTCCATTCATCTGGTTCCTTTCTTTTTGCCCAAGGAGTTTCTGCTTTTTATGTCAACCAAGTCTCTCCCATCCTTTTCCTCAGAGCATTTTAAGGAGAGAGACAAGGACCTGCATTTGACTGATGCAAGGCAGGTTCCTTCTCAAATATCTAAAGATTACCAATTCATTCTGTAGGTCGGACAGCGTAAGGATAGAAACTTGTAAAGTCGAAGCGGGACCGCATAAGGGTGAAACAACCTTTAAAGATACCTTAGGGCACTGGATAAGAGAGCTGGTGGCCTCGGCCTATCTTTTAAGAAATTGAACTGTTTCTGATAGTTTGCAGGCTCAATCCACTTGGGTGCAGGCTTTATCCTGGGTGGAGCGGACTTCTATTGCCCCCAAATGACATTTGTTAGGTGGCGATGTGGTCTTCCCTCTCTACCTTTGTCAAGCATTAAGGGTTGGATGTCCATGCCAGGGCTGGCACAACTTTTGGTACATAGCAGATGTGTCTTCTTTCTGCCCAGTGGAGATGCAGCTTTGGTACTTCTCACTGGTCTGAAATGGCCTAGCAGGACAATCTGGAAGGTGAAATTTTACTAACCTGATAATTTCCTTATCTGAAGTCCTGCTGGACCAGTCCAGGACCCACCCACTGTGCTTTGCTGTCCCTGCGATTGTAGTCTTTGCAGGCTTATGTCATTATAGCAGATATCCTGTGCATTGTTCTTCTATTTGGTTCTTTTAACTTTATGTTTATTTGCATTTATACTATACACATCTAGGTATATACATGAATGAAAGGAAAAAGGTCATAACATAGAATAAGGAAGAAAATATTTCAAGCAATATACAATTGATCATATTCCATTAGTCCACAATAAATAGGAAAAAAACATATAGGGGCTACAGGAAATGCAACAGTGAAAGGCACCCAATGATGCCCTAAATTAACCATGGAAATATTATCATAATTGGCAGGTGGAGACATCCGCCAGCCATATGGGATTCTACTAGAACTTCAGGTTCTTCCCTAGCCAATAAGAATTCCAAGAGCTGCTTGGGCTCAAAGAATAGAAAAGATTTATCTTTAATGGAAATATAACATTGAGAGAGAAATTTCAGAGAAACATTGCCCCTAGTGAGAGGACTCTGGGCCTATAGCTCCGAAAATCCTTACTCCTCATCTGGCTGACTGGAGACAAGTCAGGAAACATCTGAACCTGAGATCCCATAAAGTTCTCTTGAAATTCTTAAAATGCGCACAAAGTATTTAACCTTTATGAGACTCAAGGGCCAGCGTGACCAGAAGAGTTGTTCTTTCTGTGACCACCTCCAAGGAGCTCTCAAGGAATCCCGTAAGATCCCTCAGCTCTAAGGAGGTGGCCTCACCCCACGATTACCAGAGCTCAGGTATAAGTATTGTGCATGGGTGAGGGAAGGGAGACATTCCAGGGGGATTTTTAATGTCTCCCTGAAGTATCTCCTAACCATCTCTACTGAGGACAGAACCAGAGACCTAGGAAAATTTAACAACCTCAAATTGTTCTTACAAACTTGGTTTTCCAGAAACTCTGTTTTACATAGCAACAAAGTCTTATCTTTAACCTGTGTAACCTGTAATTCATGCAGTGCCCAAGTTCTTCTTCCATTCGAGAGATCTTGCCGTCTTGATCTAATTGAGTCCTTCATACTTCTTGATAGTCCTGCTTTACTTGCATTAATTCCTTACTCACAGTTCCCACGACAGCAGAAAGAGAAGAGTTTAAAGCTGCCAACACGTCCCACAGCACTTCCAATTTAATAGTTTCAGACTTTTCCAACCCCAAGCCTCCAGGAAGCTGCAGTCCTCTGGGCCTCACAGAATGTGGCTCCAAAAGAGAAGAAGAAGGTCGCGCATCACCAGCCATTCGCTGCTTAGGGCTGGATAGAATCACTGACGCTGCCGGAGTGCACCTCTCCGCACCAATGTGCTCATTGGTACACAGTCGGGAAGACTCCTCCAGCGAGTGCTACTCTTCCGGTCACGGCATTGGGTGGTGCACTACTCCATGGACAACCATATGCCTGATGTGCCCATGGCTGAATACAGATCACCGCCTGGCCTGCCAAAGAAGCCGCTCTAATATCCAAAGTAAAAAAGCCGCAAGTATCTAACGTCCGCTGAGAAGCTGAAGCAGCCAAGTCCGAGGGTAGGCCAGCTTGTTTCCTCTTTCTGCGCCCAATAGCCAGGAGAGCAGGAGAGAAAGAGCTTCCAATGGAAAATCCTTAAATAGCTAACACTCTGAAGCATAAGCCTGCCGCCACCATCTTACCCCTTCATCCCTTTTATCTGGTTCTTATTTTCTGCACTATCCACAGGGAGGTTGTGTTTGGACTGCATTATATTTACATTGCTCGTTGTATTTTCCATTTGCTTGGTTACTAATTCTGAAATGTGCCCTTAGCTGAACTAGCACAAGTACCAGTGATGATATCACTGGAAGTTTCTAGTTCTTTCTCTGTCTCCATCATCTGTTGGCAGGGGGATACAACCCACTAGTCTGGCCTGGTCTAGCAGGACTCCAGGAAATAAAATCATCAGGTAAATAAAATTTCACCTTGTCACTCAAATCATTTTGAATTCTAGGTATTGGGGGATGTCCTAATGTAATTGGATTAACAAGTTTTTAGCAGGTATGCTTTCATGTCTAAGGACCTTGTTATCTGAGTGTATTAAATGGTTTGAACTCACCCAAGTTCATTTTACTGTATAAAGGTGAGATCTTTTCTATGAGCTCTGTGCTTACACGTTGTGCACTTTAATAATTTTTAGTGCTGTTTTAATTATTTTATATGTTGAGGTCATTGAACATTGCTCTAAGTGTAATGAAAATGTCCAGAACTGATAGCCATGAGTGGTATTAAATGCATTTAAATAAAGAAATAAATACATTTCTAATGCCAATAAAATGCTATTTTGATTTTCCAGGTGTGTTCAGCAGCACCTACAGATTTTGCAAATAAGGTGCCTGACAGTCTAGCAGGTGCAATTCCTAACTCCCTGCTTTTTGGAAATTTACCTGACATAAAGACCCTCAGTAACAAGAAATGGTCTAAAGATCAGGTAAAATTCATCACTTTTCTTTCCGAAGGACTTTGTGAGATGTGGTAGGCCAAAGGGCTGTGCTGGACTTTCCCACAGATCTTCCTCCTCTACAATGCCAGCACCACATATATGTTCAAAACTCATGATTATGGACCAACACTTCCTGATTCTCATCTGGCCTGTGATCATGGTGCTGGCATGGAGAAGAAAGAGCAGTGAGATCCGTGCCACTGAGGTAACTCAGGGAAAAAGGGTAGGCAAAGGGCCAGGGATGGTAAATCTCCATTGCTGGATGGTCCACCCTCAGCATTCATGATCTGCTGAGTAATGCAATAATGAATGAATGAATAATCTGCTGTACTAGATTCACATTTGATGGAACATTGTGCATTGTTCATTACAAGAATTATTAATTTACAATGTTTGCATTGACTTTGCAAAAGTATTGACTGCTTTCCTATTTCAGCAAGATCTTCCATCGTGAGTATTTAATTCATAGAAGTAAAACGTGAGCTACTGATGATCTTAAACATCTGGTGTGATACCACATCCCGAGGGATGCAGACGTGTTTTTCCCTCACTCTGCTTTGCTTTCTCTTACAGGCTGCAATAGTATTTAGCAATTCGCTAAAACCTGACTCTTCTGATTTTAAGAAGTAAGTGCATTCTTAAAATATTTCTTAAAGATGATAATCTTACTTTATAGGGTATCTGTGTCTTTCAATGTGTGCTTGGGAGATTAAGACCAAGTTCTGGGTCATTTTTCTCATATGTATCCATAGGATGATGGTATCAGGAGACTACCACTAGGAGCCTAGTGGTGCTATATTTGAAAATGGATCATTGGGACAGATGTGGTTCCTGCCCCCACTAGACACCAGCAATACCTCAGTAGGTGCTGGGAGGGGGGTTGCCAGGGAGGTTGAGAGTCTGCGGGATGGGGTGAGGGCATCCTTATTTATTTTTAACAAGGGGTCCAGGGTCTGGAGGGATAGCACAATATTTCTTAAAAGGAATCAGGGAGTGAGGATAGGGATCCAAGATGGCCATACCTTCTAGAAGGAATCAGAGAGATAGTCTATCAATGTTGGACACTCTTGATTCCATTAAAAGAAAATGGGCCTGACCTGGTACCTGCTATATTTGCATTGCTGTACCTGTAGCGTACGGTATTCCTGGCTGCAATAAAGCAAAAATAATTTACTGTGGGATTCACTAACCTGTAATACTGAGGGACCTGGGCTTAGTGAATTCCAAATTTAATTTTCCTGCAGTAAAATAGTGCACAAATGCATTGTTTTACTGTAGATTAGAAAAGAGGCTATTATTTTATTTTTATTTATTTATTTTATTTACATTCTCTTATATACCGTGCTATTCTGCATCAGTGCGGTTTACATTGAACAAACTAAAATTACATTGAACAGGGCATTATAACTTGAAGATAACTATTTTACAGGGACATTACATTGTAATCACTAGGCAAAGGCAGCAGCTTCGGGGGGGAGGGGGGCGGTTAAGGTTTGCCTAGGATGCCAACACCTTGAAGCGGCTCTGGGGCCGGACCTGAGTGTGAGCCCCCTCTGTCATTCAAATGTAATTTCCCTTCAGCAGGGGTTAGGAATTAAATCTTATCCTTCCCTATCCCCTCAGCCATCCACCTCCCTGAAGTTCCCAATCCAAACTTGCAGGGATGCTAAGTTACCCATTTCCAGTCCTGCTTTGCAACTTATATCCCAATGCAGTGTGGTAGCTGTAGTCCTCGATTCAACCCATTGAGATCAGTGCTGCAAGTTCCATAATGCATCACGATAGGTTGTCAGAAATCTTCCTCCTGGTACTGGGTAACTTGGCAACTCTGAACTTGGGCTATCTACAAAAAGGTACCCTGGAACTCCTCAAGTTCTCCTCAAGCTTTCCCCTTCCCTGGCAGGAGGAACGATGTTTATCTCATGTTCTTTTGCCCTTCAATGCCAAAATGGGGCAAGCTCAGTACTTCAAGTGTAAACTGGCACTGAAACAGCAAGACAGCATGAGGTTAGCACCGCTCCTTATGTCTTCAGAGGGGCATGGGGGCAAGGAAATCCTGGGGGAGTGGGGGGGGGGGGTGTCAGCTGGGCTTTTGTGAGTGTTAGGGAGATGGGTCCAAGCAGGCTTGTTCTGTAATGATGGTGGGAGATGAGACTCTGAATGGTCTTGTTGTGTGGGATAGGAAGTGGCGTCCGTTGCTGTGGCGTGAGGTTGGCACACCAGTCTTCTTCACTTCCCCTTCCTTCCTCACTACTCCTCCCACTGTGCCACTGAGGTTAACACACCTGTGTATATAGGATATGGGTTTAGAAGCTCATCATTCCTCTCATTGAAATAATTAGCATGTGCTTAATTCTTGAGGCACATGATAGCAGCGGATTTTTGGGCTCTGAAAAAAAAGCAGACACGTGCAAGTTTGGGCACGATTTCAGAAACATGAACGTGCCCGATATCCATGTGTATCAAACATCTATACAGACATCTGCAGGAGAGCATTTCCGCACCAAGACATCTAATAAGCTACCAGTCTAACCATTATGCTAAGAGCAGAGTGGTCAGGGATCAACTCCTAGTGTGGGACTTTGTCATCTAAAGCTAGTCACTTAATTCTCTACTGTACACTCTCTGGATGCTTTAAGGTGAAAGCAAGCACTTTCCCGATACCTATTTACGCTTGGAGCAGGTATAAACACTGACGTGCCTACAGATGTCTCAGACATTTCTGTGATTGCCACTTCCTGGACACGCCTCCGCCACACCCATCTGCCTACTTGGATGTCCCTGCACTGGAGACGTCATTATTTGTGGAATGGCTATGGAGACATGACTGTGATTTTGATGTCTATGTGCACGTCTTCAGACATCCAAAGCACAACTAAACCTTTTAAAATGACCCTTTAAGTTTTTAGCTGAAAATTCATTCCAATTTAGGAGCTTAAAATTTATACTCCTAAACATAGACCTGCCATTCATTTGCCTAGATCAGTGCTTCTCAACCCTCTCCTGGAGGCTCACCTAGCCAGCCGGGTTTTCAGGATTACCACAATGAATATGCATGAGATACATTTGCATATACTGGAGACCCATTGTATACAAATCTATGTCCTGTATTTTCCCTGTGGTAATCCTGAAAACCCGGCTGGCCAGGTGAGCCTCTGGAAGTAGGTTGAGAAGCACTGGCCTAGATTTATGAACCTAATTTAGGTGCTTAATGCTGAAAATCAGTGCAAAACTCCTAATTTCTTTTCCCCACTCTAAATCCACCCCACTGCCATCTACTTCTTATGCTCCTATGTTTAGGAGTTTAGTGAAATTTATAAAAAATATTTAGGCCTCAGCCCTAGTAAATTTTCAATAACTCTCAAAGTTAGAAGCATAAATCCTTTGAATATCAGCTCCATAGTGTGGAGGAGAAGATGAGGGCAGACAGATGTGTGGAGAAGGACTGCTTTGTAAAGTCTCTTGATAATTAATTTTAAAATAAGGGCAGTTTTCATAAGCTCTGGGCAGGCCCAAAGTCCAAATACGTTTCCCCATAGATTTTGCATCAGTTTTCGAAGGGAAGATGTACACGGAATTTCCCTTGGAAAATTGCTCAGGGAAAAATATTAGTTTTGGCTGAGGAGACATTTTTCAGCTAAAATGGCAGGTGCAGATTTGAAAATGCAAAACTCTGTGCACCGTTGCCCGCCCCCCCCCCCCCCGACTTAATCCTGTCCGCCAAGAATCCCTCCATGAACAAGGACGCAGTCTTACCCGCACACAAGGTGAGCAATTTTCAGAAAGCCCTTGTGTCTAGGTAAATGGATTTTGTAATTGTCTGGAAATGAGGACTTTTCAAGAATTCCTTGTGCTTGAAACTTGCTGCTCAGATAGATGGGAGAAGCTGCAATAACCTTAGTGTTCAACCCTTGTTTGATTTGTAGCTGGTTTTTAGGTGCATTTTGCTTAAGTGATAGCGCCTAATGGGAAGGGGGTCTGTTTGTATGTTTGTTTGTCCGCCTGTCCTTACACATCTGTTTGATCTTGCGCAGATACGTACGATTTCACTCTGATTTGCAGAGCAGGAGACAAAGAGCTGACTGGAGCCCCCCCCCCCCCCGCCCCAGGAGTAGCACTAAAGTGCAAATTAGGGAACTCCCATGTATCACCAGCAGAAAGAGGACAGGAGCAACCATAAGAAAGGAGAAGGAGAGAGTGAAGGGCCCGTGGCGGGAAAGACTACTACTACTACCTCTGATCATTTATATAGCGCTACAGGGTGTATGCAGCACTATACAGACACATGTAAGAGACGATCCCTGCTCATCAGAGCTTACAATCTAGTCAAGACAGACAGCACAACAGCTGAGGACAAGGATATGTCTAGGGGAATGGTAAGGAAACACATAGGAGACTAAGTGGATCAGGTTCCAACAGCGGCCTCGAAGAGGTGAGTTCTCAGCCTGGATTTGAAAAGGACCAGAGATGAAGCCTGATTCACAGACCCAGGGAGGGACAGGGAGATAGTGCAGAATAACAGGGGAACGTGCAAAGGAGAGAATCCTACATGCTATAGTCCTCTGGCACGCACACATACAACTTTCTGACACATTCACATATCCACACAACCTCCTGCAATAGACATGTACGTATGCATACATACAGACCGCACACAGAGCTCCTGATTGACACACACATGCACACACAGAGTTCCCAACACAAGCACATTGAGCTGCACACATACACACACACAGTCAACACACATTTCTTCCCTCCCCGGTACATACACACAGGCGCCGACATACTCTGCCAATATGCACACACCCTGCCCGCACCTAGGGTTGCCTACTGGTTCCAGATGCGCCCGACAGGTTTGATCCAGTCCTGGGTTTACCCCATTGCATGCAGTGACTTGTAGTTTTCCTTTTCTTATGGAGTGCAATGGAGAAATCAGAACTACATATCTCTGCATCCAATGAAGTAAACCCAGGACTGGATCTAACCTGTCGGGCACATCTGGAGCCAGTTGGCAACCCTACCCACAACCCATCTCAGCACACACCGGCAATACATATTCACAGATCTTCAAATACACCGGCGGGTCCCTCCCTCACATCTCCAGAGGTAAACAACTAAACTCTCTCCATAGAAAGAGAGAGCGGCCTAGTAGTTAAGGCAGAAACCTAGGATCAGAAAGACAAGTCACTTAACCCTCCATTGCCTCAGGTACAACCTTAGATTGTAAGGCTTCTGGAGGCCGGGAAACACCTCCTGTACCTGACTGTATAAGAACATAAGAACATAAGATATGCCATACTGGGTCAGACCAAGGTCCATCAAGCCCAGTATCCTGTTTCCAACAGTGGCCAATCTAGGTCATACGTACCTAGCAGTTTCCCCAAAAGACACAGGTTCCACAATGCTTGTACTGGGTCAAGCACTGATATCCTGGGTCCCTTCTTAATAATGGTTTATGGACCTTTCCTCCAGGAACTTGTCCAAACCTTTTTTAAACCCAGCTACACTAACAACCTTTACTACATCCTCCGGTAACAAATTCCAGAGTTTGATTACACGTTGAGTGAAAAAATATTTTCTCTTATTAGTCTTAAATAGTTTACCCTGTAGCTTCATTGCATGTCCCCTAGTCTTTCTATATTCTGATAACGTAACCAATCGATCTACGTTTACCCGTTCAACTCCGTTCATTAATTTATCGACTTCTATCATATCTCCCTTCAGCCGTCTCTTTTCCAGATTAAAGAGCCCTAACCTTTTTAGCCTTTCTTTATAGGGGTATCCTTCCATCCCCTTTACCATTTTGGTGGCTCTTCTCTGAACCTTTTCTAATAACGCTATATCCTTTTTAAGATACGGCGACCAGAATTGCACACAATATTCAAGGTGCGGTCTCACCATGGAACGATATACAGTGTAGAGGCATTATAATATCTTTTGTTTTATTTTCCATTCCTTTCCTTATGATACCTAGCATTCTATTTGCTTCCTTGGCCGCCACTGCACCCTGGGCGGAAGCTTTCAACATGTTGTTCACGATGACGACTACATTTTTTTCCAGGGTGGTGGTTCCTAATGTGGAACCTTGCATCGTGTAACCATAGTTTGGGTTGCTCTTCCCTAGGTGCATAACTTTGCACTTGTCCACATTAAATTTCATCTGCCATTTGGATGCCCAGTCTTCCAGTTTATCCAGATCCTCCTGCAGTTTTCCACAATCCCCTTGGGTTTTAACAACTTCAAACAGTTTTGTGTCATCTGCAAATTTGATAACCTCACTAGTTATTCCACTTTCCAGGTCATTTATGAATATGTCAAAAAGCAGCGGATCCAGTAGAGATCCCTGAGGTACACCACTATTCACCTTTTTCCATTGGGAAAATTGGCCATTTAGCCCTACCCTCTGCTTTCTATCTTTTAACCAGTTCCTGATCCACAGTAGTACACTGCCTCCTATCCCATGACTCTTTAGTTTTGCCAAAAGTCTCTGATGAGGGACCTTGTCAAAGGCTTTCTGAAAGTCCAGATACACTATATCAACCGACTCACCTTTGTCTACCTGTTTATGCACACCTTCAAAAAACATATCAGATTAGTAAGACAAGATCTTCCTTGTCTAAAGCCATGTTGGCTGTCTCCCATTAGGCCATGACTATCTACATGCTGAGTAATTTTATTCTTTATGATGGTTTCTACCATTTTTCCCGGTACTGACCTCAGGCTCACCGGTCTGTAGTTTCCCGGATCACCCCTGGAACCCTTTTTAACTGTAACTCACCTTGATAAGGAACGAGCTAAATACTACTAAATAGCACACATCAGTTAATCAGTGGAGGCCTGAGGATTTCCCTCCCTCCCCAAGACTGCGTGATCTGCCATGCTGTCCCCCCCCCCCCCGCCTTGTGTTGAAGTAGTGGCAGCTGAAGTGCTGCTTTAGTGTTCTGCCTGTGTGCATGCACGTTCATGACATCATGACAGGCCGCTCCTGTCCCCTCCTATGCCATTTCCTTGAAGGGGGCATGAGCGTCAGGCTGGAACTGTGTGTGGGTGTTTTAAAACCTGCCAAGGTGCTGCCACTTCTCAGGGGGGTTGGGTTAGCAATGCCGCCCTAAGCAACTGCCTAGTTTGCCTAGTGAATGGGCCGGCCCTGCAGTCAATACACAAACTATGACCAATCACCTCTGTTACCCTCCTGAGACACACTTTACCATAGCTGTTTCAGCCGAGTCCCCCACACAGACATGTGAATGAGGAAAAGGAAACACACTCTCTAAGTGTGCAATTTTCAACTGATTTCTAATTGTGAACTGCTTAGTTATGATATGCAAAATATCAAATAAAATTGAACAAACTACTGCATGAATCATCTTTGTGAAAAAACAAGTTTCTATCGCTGAAGATTTTCTTTTAGTAAAGAAAGATTAAAGGTGAATTTATGAATTTATGTGTTCTCCAATGCAGTTTTTCAGCTTCCATTCTGCAAGGCTTCCAATGCAATTCTGGCAGCAAACTGGGCTCCAGTAACTTTCGTTCACTGATCTCCCAAATTAAAGATACAAACACCATTCTGGATAGCAGTCAGGTAAGGGAGAAAGTCTCCACTCACCATGGATTAAAATATGCAATAAGCAGGACACACGTCAATGAGAGACAACAGCCCCATTTAACATGAGACATGATTAATAGGGAGTGGAACAGCCTAATAGCTAGAGCAGTGGTTCTCACCCCAGTCCTCTAGGACCCTCCAGACCAGTCAGATTTTCAGAATATCTGCAATGAATACGCGTGAGATACATTTATTTATTTGTTTGTTCGCTTGTTTTTTATACTGCCTTATCCTGGAATCAAAGTGGTTTACATTGAACTTTAAACTCGAGCAGGATACATTTAAGCTGGCTTAGGGTAGTAACTATTTACAAGTTGTTTAACATATTTACATAGATTCTGTCCATTTACATTTGAGCAGAGTTAGGGTAGCTGTTTGAATGTTTCAAAGAGTCTTTGTTTTGGGGCTGGTGTGGTTGTCCGGCTACATGATGTCTCTGAACAGAAAGGTCTTGAGCTTTTTTCAGAAGTCCTTGATATCTTCAGTGGAAGGGATTGCTTCGGGAGGGTGTTCCATAGTTGTGGAGCCCTTTTGGAGGTTAATTGTCTGCTTTTCTGGTAGTCTGATGGAACATTGATCATGTGTCTGTTGTTGCTCCTTCTGGGGCAGGTGCTGTCTTGTCTTATAATAAGGGTTTCTAGTATGTCTGCTGAGGAGTGGTGGATGATTTTGAAGATGTTTAGTATTGTTTTAAACTTGGCACGTGCTTGAATTGGTAGTCAGTGTAGTTGATGTAATACTGGCATAATGTGACTGTCTTACTGGTTCCGCTGATGATTCATGCTGTTGTGTTCTGAACCATCTGTAGTGGGTGTGTGACTTGCTTTGGGAGTCCTTGGTAGAGTGAGTTGCCGTAATCCAGTATTGGTGTGATGACAGCTTGGCAAACAGTCCGTAAGTGGTCCTGGTGTAGGAGTGGCTTAAGTCTTCTTTTGAGGTTTAGTTTGCAGTATGCCTTCACTGCTGTTTTGTTTATATGTGATTGAAGGTTGATGTTTTTGTCTAGCATGACGCCTAGATAGCGTACCTCTTCTTTTACAGATGTGATTTGGTTCATCAGATGTGGTTTGGTTCAGCAGTTGGATATGTTGTGGAGGATTGAAGGTGGTGTTACTACTGATGTATAGCGCTTCTGTTTTTTTATAATTTAATATGAGGTTGTTACTTCTGAGCCAAATGGCTGCATCCTCTAGGCATTGAGTGATGGCCATGAGGTTTGGTGCTTCCAGGTCAATCAGAGTGTATACCATGAGGTCATCAGCATTCAGATGGAACAGGATTTTGTGTTTCCTGATAATATCAGAGTGCCGAGCCTTGTGGGATGCCTTGTGGTATAGAGAAGGGTGATGAGTAGTTTGCCCCACATTTAACTTGTTGTAGTCTGTCCTTTAAGTATGAGGTGAACCATTTTAGTGTGGTGTTGCAGATCCAGTTTCCTGGAGGTGTTGGATTAGGATGGGGTGGGAAACTGAGTCGAAGGTGGATGAGATATCCATGAAAATGAGAAGAAATCCATTCTTTGGCTTGTCATTTCCTTTCAGAATGTTATTGAAGAGTGATGTTAGGAGTGTTTCCACATTGTGACGTGGTTTAAAGCCATGTTGTTACGGGTCCAGTGGTGCATTGTGGTCTATATGGTCCTGTAACTGTATCTGAACGGCCTTCTCTAATCTTTGCAAGAAATGGTAGGCCGGAGATCTGACAATATGTTGGGGGGTCCATCTTGCAAAGTGAAGTGTTTTTCAAGATTGGTCGTATGGCTGCTTGTTTAAGGTAGGCTGGCATGTGTCCTTGTAGTAAGGATAATTTAACTATGTTTTGAATGTATGGACTGAGTTGTTCCTTAGTGGTTTTGATCCATTGCGCAGGGCATGGGTCGTTTGGAGAAGTGATGGTGTTGAGGGAGGTGACTATTTGCTCTATTTGTCTATGAGGTGGTATGGTGACTTCTCCTCATGGTTGTGTGGATGTTTGCACTTCCGTGTTGCTGCATTTCATGGTTGTTGCCAGCGGGTGTTTATTAAGTTTGTTGTGTTTTTTAGCCAAGTGGTTTGCCATGTCTTGGGGGTGGACTTCAATGTTCTCCTGGTGCGTGTTGTCTCTGATGAGAGCCCGGACAATGTTGAAAAGCTCTCTTGGTTTGTTTATAGACCGCATGATGATGTTTGTGTGGTGCTATTGTTTGTAGTTGTTGATCAGGGTGTTGTAATCCTTCAGTTTGGTATAGTATGTTTATGTTTATGCTTATTCATTTGATATACCGCCATTCAATAAAAATCACAGCGGTTTACAATAGTCAAATATACAAAGAGGGCCAATGGCCGGAAAAGAAGAAAGGAAGTTACAATAAATGACAAGATAGCAGATAGGACAACCAAGCACACTAGACAGGAGAGAGAGGCAATAAGAAAGGGACTGGGAATGGCAGGATCATACAAAAGGAGAAGGCAGAGGAGAACAGATGGGTTTTCAGGTGATTCTTAAAAGTGGTGTAATGTTGTTCAAGTCTGAGGGAGGTGGGGAGGGAGTTCCAGAGTGCAGGTCCGACAAAGAAGAAGGTAGAGGTGCGAATTGACTGGAGGTGGGCGCGGGAGGGAGAGGGAAGGTGAAGGCGATTTATGTGAAGTGACCGGAGAGAGCGACTAGGAATGTGAAACTGGATGAGATCGGCCAGGTACTGTGGTGTGTGAGTGTAAAGGACTTGATGAACCAGGGTGAGGATTTTGAAGCGAATGTGAAAGTCTATGGGGAGCCAGTGGAGGTGAATGAAAAGAGGTGTGACATGTTCCCAATGTGTAGAGTGTGAAATGATGTGTGCAGCCATATTTTGAATGCGTTGTAACCTGTGTAGTTGGGACTGTGGAAGACCGATTAGGACAGAGTTGCAGAAATCAACACATGACATGATAAGGGACAGCATAGAGTAATAAGGGCTTGTGGAGTGAGAAAGGGTCGAACAGCGCAAATCTGGCGAAGAAAGAAAACCAAAGTCTTAGTGATATGAGAAATATGGTCCTGAAAAGAGGGATCAGAGTCGAAGAGAACACCGAGATACCCAAAGCAGGAGACCAGGGGGATAGGTAAACCAGAGAAAGAAGGGGCCGCCGGTGGGGGGGGGGGCTGCCATGAGTGAACCAGATAGCAAGCGTTTTAGTCAGGTTTAAGTGGAGACAATTATTGGTGAGCCAACCAGCAACAGCGGAAAGACAGGAATTGAGAGGGGAGAGATCGGGGTGAAGAGAGGAAGTGTTGTGTAGAAGAACCAGGTCATCGGCATAGTAAAAGGCGGAGATCCCAAATTGTTGTACCAGAAGAGCAAAAGGTGCCAAGAAGATATTGAAAAGGAGAGGTGCTAGTACGGAGCCTTGGAGGCACACCACAAAGAGGTGGAAAAGGTTCGGAGGAGACCATCGGAATGAACAGAGAGAGAACAGTGCAGGACCGGGAGGAAAGATAAGAGTGGAACCAGCGATACAGTGCTACGGAGGCCGGCCTCATGTAAGCAGGAAAGGAGAAGGGAGTGGTCAACCAGGTCAAATGTTGCAGATAGGTCTAGGGATACCATCACCAAAAAGTCACCACGATCGTGAGCCACGTGCAGTTCATTGATCGTGGCGTGTTTTGTTGTGCGTGTTTTTCGTGTTGCATGTTTAATTTGGTTAGGGCATAGGGTGAGATACTGTATGTGCCATGGGGAGAGGTATTGTATGTGCGGGGGGGGGGGTGTATGTGGGTGTGCATGTTTTAGTATGAAACGCTGATGCCTGTTGTGTGAGAAGTTGCAGTATTAGGAGGTTGAGAGGAGCATAATTGTATGGTGTAATATTTTTGTCTAGCAGTCTGACGTGGTCTGGATTTGCCCTCACTCTTAGTGAATCAAATTATGTTGAAATTATTTCTGTCTTCAAAAGCTCACGATAGAATTAAGTACATTATTGAGTGAGGCCATCTTTGTACAGCTTATTACAGAAGCATTCATGTAACTTGCCTAGTGCATCAGAAGACAGTGGTTGTTTGTTTCCGTGTTTTTTGGGGTTATTTCAGTGGTACAGGTCAGTATTTAGGGTAGTATTATAGTTATTGGCTCCAGAGTCTGCGAGAAGGTGTCGTCAGTAGCACCTTCAGTTGTTTCTTTTTCAGCTTTGTTTCTGTCGTTGTTAAAAGGTCCCATCCACAGTCCCCGCCTGAGCCCGATGGCGCCTTGATTTTAAAGTTCGCTAGAGGGCCCCTGATTGGGCTGGAGCTGGAGGATGGGGAAGAGTCCTGCTTCCCGCTCTCTTGCTCTACCCCGATCAGGGGAATGTTGTAGGCTGCGGTGGTGGATGCGGCTGTTTCTTTGTGCCTGATGGTGCCTTGATTTTAAAGTTGGCTGGAGGGCCCCTGATTGGGTTGGAGTCGGAGGACGGGGAGGAGTCCTGCTTCGCGCTTCAGATCTGTATACAATGGAAGAAGTGCATGTAAATTTATTCGTGCATATTCATTGTGGATATCCTGAAAACCTGACTGGCCTGGGGGTCCCAGAGGACTGAGCTGAGAGCCACTGGGCTAGAGCAACAGGCTAGAACGAGGGAAGCTAGCTGCCACTCCCTGCGACCTTGTGCAAGTCACTTAACCCTCCATTGCTTCAGTATAAAGTTAGATTGCAAGCCCTCTGTGGACAGGGAAATTACTTGCCACGCCTGAATATACAGCAACTCTCCGAGAACAGGGAAAATGGAAATTAAAGCCACAGACAATTTCCTCTACCTCACCCCCTAGTCAGGCTTAGCTCTACCATTCGAAAGCCACATCTACAGACCCCGGTTAGTGCCAGAAGGATGACAAGAAGAAAATATTGGGACCCCATCAGCTATTTGAATGTATGAAAACGGAGAGATGATTATAAGGGGGGTGGGGGGGGGTCAGTTAGTTACCACAGACAGACTAAAATCAGAGAATGGAGGTATGCAGATGGAAATGCCAAACATTAGATGTGATGATAGGAGAAGGGATATTGAAATAGCTTTATCCTGAATCTATGTTCACACGATCTCTCTAAAGTTCCTCATCACATGCGCTGCATGTTTTCCTGTGTGACCCTTTGCATCTTTATGTGGTTGCATTCTTCATTAAGGGTATTTTACTGCCGGTTTCACCTATAATATTAAACAAAAAGTTCTTTTGCTAGGAAAAAAAAGGCCGAGTAAAACCATTTTTATAAAAGCTGGCACGTGCTGGGTAAAGAGCTCTGTTGGTTTCCTGTGGTGTTCAGAAGCTGAGAATCGACGGCGACCAGCAGAGGGCGCAATGCATGGCAAAAAGCAGGCCCATAGGCGATGAGAGGTCTGCTTGGCTCAACTGGCAGGCAGTGAGTTAGCTACCGACAACCTGCTTTCAGGTCTTAGATTTTAACATTTGAGTTAGAAACTTTGGGAGCAGCTCTAAGTAAAAAGAGAAAGTAGTAAAGTTGGGAGAATGAAGTATGAAAAGCTTCTTTGCAGTACATCAAAGAGTCATTTTAGAAATAATGACATTTATTTGCAGATATACATGCCCCAGACAGAGAAATTTCAAAGGGGCCACAAAGCAATACATTTATTTGTGCTTTAAGATGGAATTTAAAAAAAAAATGTTCATGTTGGCTTGTGCAGCAGCTTAAAGGCACACTGAGGATCTGGCTATCAGCTCATTTGGATCTGGATCCCAGGGCAAGGGGGCTAACCTCTGTGGCGTCTAACACCACCTCAAAAAGTCATTAAGAAGAATGGTTTAAATCGGCTCCTCAGTTATCTCCTCTAGTATGTGCAGCTTTTTAAAATCCGACGCTTACACCTGTAAGTGCCAGGAAATGTGTTTGTGTATTGCGAAATCAGTGCCTGCGTGCCTAGATGTGTACATGACGCCGCGTTTTTCCTGCACGCGCTGGTTTTTAAAATAGATGTTCTGATTGTACGGCCAGCAAATGCAGGTGCACGCCTGCATATCCTTATATGTATTTTACAAAAGGCTCTGCATTCAACAGTGCCTTTTATAAAATACTGGGGGCAACGTGAATGTTCTGACCTGGACACTGAATTTCCCATGTAGAGCCCCTATGCACAGTTGCGCTTCAGATATTGTATTTCCTGATATAGAGGTGTTGAATGCATTATTTGTTTTTTGGTGGTAAATATTATTGATATATTGATATGTGTTATTGCTGTATTGTTAATCTACTTTCCCTTTTCCTCAGTTAAATTGCCTGGCCAAACTGAGCACAAAGCATTCCGTTAATTACAGCGCCATTCCAGGAGATGTTTTGCTTTTCATCGAGTAAGTGCCTAATACAGACTTAGCTTGTTGCTGCTAGACTATAAAATGCTTCTTGAACCAGACTGAGACTAATCGGTCATTGTTAAATTTGAAATGTCTAATTTAGGTGTTTTCAAAACCACATACATTCAGCAATGTTATTCATTTAGGTGGTACTGCTGAATATCCACATATAGCCTGAAACAGGAGGTATTTTGAGTTACACCTACTGTTTGAACAGGTCACCTAGACATATAGCTGATGTGTTTAGAGGCTAAACAATGCTACTAAATGGTATTACCCCTGGAAGGGCCCGGATCCTGCCTCCTTTTATATGGATAATTTTGGCCATGTGCCCATCTCTTATTAGGGGGTGGGGGTAACTACTGAGGTGAACATAAAGGAGATTTGTGGCAAGGAAAAAATAGAGTTCTAATGGACAAGGAAAAGGTAAATGTGCAAGGCATGTGTTGGAATTATACCCAAGAATAAAACACTCAAAGAAACAAGTCTGCATCAAAAAAGCATCTTTTAGTAAAAACACCTTCATTTGCTACATCCCAAAAATAATACATATACAGAGAAAAATGAGGAAAATGCAGTAAAACCAAAACAATAAGCAAAGCTCCCCCCAAAAAAGTTCTTAAGTTCTGCGTAGGCTCCTTGGACCTCTGTTAAACTCCTCTTCTGGGGCCATGGTAGGACTCCCCCTCCAAGCCTCAGGATCTAGGCTGGGTACTCCAGATCTTCCAGGGAACCCTGCAAGACAATCTCACAGAGCAGTTCTCAAAAACCACTAAGCCTCCTCAGTGCCCTAGATAGGTCCATCCCAAAATATGCTTCCAAAATATCCCTTCTGAGAAAATGGGGAAATTCCTCTTTCAAGGGAGCAAAACATCAAGAATTTGTTATAAGCACATTCCTGCCTGTGCGCTCAAGATACACCAGCAAGAGGGGGTCCCTAACATCACAGGACTGGATCTCTCAGAACTGAAGTGCATATGGCCGGTCCCACTTCTGAAGCAGCTAAACTCCTCTGGCCGACTCCCTGTTGCCTCTCTTACTTTTAGGAACTCTCTCTAGCTGGCTTTACCCTAGCTAGACCCTCTCTGTACCTAGACAGCCTCTTTCCCTTTTCTCCAGTCTAGGACTACCAGGTCTATGGGAAACAGTCTTCTCCTTCTTGGTTGACCTAGCCAGACATCAGAGAGGCATCTCCCCCTGCAGCTTGAATCTCAGAGGACTTGGAGGCTGACCATGATCTGCTCTGCCTCTGGATTTTCCCACGCCAACAACCTCATCCCTGAATATGGAAAGCCTTCTATATATCCCTGCAAACCAGTATGAAGAGACACACCCTGGCCAATTGTAGACAGGCAGACGTATTTTCCATTACATCATGAGTAGGGATTCCAAAACATGGAGAAAAGACTGCAGTGAGTGCTATAGCCACAGAACAATTCAAGTATCCCAAAATTATCCATTCAAGTGATCTGGATCAGGTTTTTTTATGTGATCGGTGATGTAAATTTCATATGTGCTTGAATATCAACCTCATTATTTTTAAAAATGATTCTACTGAATTAGGGAAACAATCTTCAGTTTGCTTTTAGGTCTTTTTCTGACCTTTTTTTTGTTTGTTTCAAATGTTTAGGTAATAAATTAGCTAAGCATGTATAACTTTTTAAAGGATGCTAATGGACTTTATGCACATTTAATTGATAGGTGCACAGACATTAAATAAATTATACACTCTAGTTTGATTAAAGCATGCTAAGGAATAAAATGCATTCTAACTAATACCTATCAAGAGACGGAAAAGGGCTAGGTAGTGTCTCACTTGGTTTGCAGCTTGTCGTGCTGTGAGGGCTTGTGTGCATCAGTGATGCTGAGAGCTAAACTATCGGTAGTTTAACTACTGGCAGGGTCTCCCAAGATGGACAGGTCTCAGCTGAGGTGCCAGACCAAGACAAACCACCCATCTGGGCAGCAGCAGAATGGGATAGTGTTGACGGCGGAGGATCACATTTCTGTGACAACGGCAACACCACCAAACTTAAACTGCGCGGAAGAAAGACCCAGCAATCTACTTCTGTATCTTGCCATGAAAACCCAATGGATAGTCACAACAAAACAAATTGCACTATAGTGCTGGAAGACGAGACCCCCCGGTCGGAAGGCACTCAACTAGCTACTGGGGAAGAGCTGAAGACTTTTCAGAGTAAAGCCAGCATTTATGATGTGGTTGGATCAAAGCACTCGGGACATCTGACTGCTGATGTAGCTGTGCATGAAATGAGAGTCAGAAGCTGCAAAGATATCTTACATATTGGGACATGGAACATACGAAGCATGAACCAAGGGAAGTTGGAGGTGGTCAAGAATGAAATGGAATGTGTACAACTTGATCTGTTGGGTGTCAGCGAACTGAAATGGACTGGCATCGGGCACTTTGCATTAGATGATCACATGGTCTACTATGCTGGAAATGAAAGACAAAGAAGAAATGGTGTTGCATTTATAATAAAGAAGAAACTTGCAAGAACTATATTGAAATACAATGCAGTCAGCGAATGCTTAATCTCTATTCATCTACAAGGAATGCCTATCAATACAACTAGAATTCAAGTATATGCCCCAACAACAGCTGCAGAAGAGAATGAAATTGAAGAGTTCTATGAACAAGTACAAGCTGAAATTGACAGAACATGCAAACAGGATATCCTGATAGTCATGGGTGACTGGAACGCAAAAGTTGGCAATAAAGAAGAAGGCAAAGTAGTTCGAAAATATGGACTTGGCAACAGAAATGAAGCTGGAGAAAGACTCATAGAATTCTGCAAGACCAATGATCTATTAATCTCAAACACCTTCTTCCAGCAACACAAGTGGCGACTGTACACATGGACTTCACTCAATGGATTGTATAAAAATCAAATTGACTACATCTGTGGAAGTCAATGAAGGAAAAGCTCTATAACATCAACAAAGACAAAACCTGGAGCTGACTGTGGTACAGATCAACTACTAGTATGCAAATCAAGCTAAAGTTGAAAAAGACCAAACCACTCATGAATGCAGCAAAATATGACCTTGAGAATATACCACTGGAATTTAAAGACTGCCTGAGAAATCAATTTGCTGCTTTAGATGCAAATGACAGAGCTCCAGAAGAGTTATGGAATGACATCAAGAAGGCTGTGTTGGAAGAAAGCGAAAAGTCTCTACAAAAGGTGAAAAAGAAGAAAAGGCCAAAATGGATGACGGAAGAAACTCTGAAAATTGCCCAGAAACGCAGAGAAGCTAAAGCCAGAGGAGAAAGAAAGACAAATCACAGAACTCAGAGATTTCCAACGTGCAGCAAGACAGGACAAGGAAACGTACTACGATGACGCATGCAAGGAAATAGAAACAGAAACTATTAGAGGAAGAACAAGATTGGCTTTCCTAAAGCTATGAGAGTTAAAGAAAAAGTTCCAGCCTCGAATTGGAATGTTAGAAGATGCTCAAGGTTCTATGGTGAATGATGCTGAGAAGATCAAGTAAAGGTGGAAGGAATATACAGAGTTTTTATATGATAAAGATCTATATCGACTATAGCAAGGCTTTTGACTGTGTAAACCATGAGAAACTCTGGGCCACATTAAGAAGCATGGGTATACCAGAACACCTGATCGTACTCTTCCACAATCTGTACATTGATCAAGAAGCAACAGTTTGAACGGAGCAAGGAGAAACAGAATGGTTTAAAATAAGCAAAGGTGTAAGACAAGGCTTCATACTTTCCCCCTACCTGTTTAATTTATATGCAGAACAAATCATCAGAGAAGCAGGATTGTATGAAGACAACAGAGGTGTGAAGATTGGTGGAAGACTCATCAACAACCTTCGCTATGCTGATGATACCACATTACTGGCTGAAAGTGAAGATGATTTGAAACATTTGCTTCTCACAATCAAAGAACATAGTCTCAAAATGGGCCTGCACCTTAATGTAAAGAAGACAAAGATCATGACAACTGGCATAATCAACAGGTTCATCGTTGAAGGAGAAGAAATTGAAATCGTGAACAACTTTAACCTACTTGGATCAACTATTAATAAAGAAGCAACAAGCAGTCAAGAAATCAGACGACGTATTGCTCTTGGCAGAATGGCTATGAAAGACCTAGATAAGATTCTCAAGAGCAGAGATGTCTCTCTCCATACAAAGATTTGACTTGTTCAAGCCATGGTATTTTCAATAACATCATATGGATGTGAAAGCTGGACAGTGAAAAAGATAGGAAGAAAATTGATGCCTTTGAATTATGGTGCTGGTGGCGAATACTGTGTATACAATGGACTGCCCGAAGAACAAACCAGTCGGTACTAGAGGAGATCAAACCTAAGCTTTCTTTAGAAGCTCAGATGAAAAGACTTCGACTTTCATACTTTGGACACATCATGCGAAAATAGAGATCATTAGAGAAAGACATCATGCTTGGCAAGACAGAAGGTCAACGCAAAAGAGGAAGGCCAGCAATGAGATGGATCGATACAATAACAGCAGCTTCGGGTACCAGTCTGTCAACAATGAGCCGCCTGACTGAAGACCGAACACAATTTAGGATAGCTATCCAGAGGGTCGCCATGAGTCGACTCCGACTCGACGGCACTTAACAACAACAGTATCTAAGCCTGACACCGCTGGAAACTTGGTTTCAGACTAAGTAGAATAGATATTCGCAGTTTCCTGTGTCCTCCCTCGTCTTTGAACTGGAGCACGTCATAAGTGATTGGAATCCGGCGATCACTCAGCGCAGCCACTAAAATGTTGCTACAGAGAAAATTTCATATGGGTCATACGGGAAAGGAAAGGAGAATAAAACAAAGGATGACATCATAATGCCTCTGTATCGTTCCAGGGTGCAACAGCACCTTGAATATTGTGTGCAATTCTTGTCGCCATATCTAAGAAAGGAGAAAACTGAATTAGAAAAGGTACAGAGAAGAGTGACAAAAATGGTAAAGAGAATGGAAAGATGACCCTATAAGGAAAGGCTTAAAAGGTTAGGGCTCTTCAACTTGCAGAAGGCTAAGAGGTGATATGAAAGAAGTCTATAAATTAATGAATAGAGTGGAACAGGTAAATGTAAATCGGTTCTTTACGCCATCAAAAAGTAGAAATACTAGGGTACATGCAATGAAGCTACAGTGTAAGCCATTTAAGATTAATAAGAGAAAAAGAGTAGTTACTCACCTGTAACAGGTGTTCTCCAGGAGCAGCAGGAATCAGTCCTCACATATGGGAGCCCCCGTGCGGAGCATTTCCCCAGCTTTCAAAGAAAGCCTTTGGGAATGCAGCACGCATGCGCGGTCCTCTTCCCGCCCAAGGGTGCCATCCTGCTCAGCCTGATGACATAGCTAAAAGACAGCAAAAAAACCCAAAATAAAATCATATGACTGCAACTCCAAGGGGAGGAGGGAGGGTTGTGAGGACTGATTTCTGCTGCTCCTGGAGAACACCTGTTACAGGTGAGTAACTACTCTTTCTCCAGGACCAAACAGGAAGTCAGTCCTCACATATGGGACTCCCCAGCTTAAGGCTACCAAAGACCCAAGCTGAAAAATGAGCTCCCTCTAGAGCCCCAGCATGTGCGAAAAGAATCTTCTCTGATATCGCCCCAGTATGGTAGCCCAATACCAGGGCTGGAGGGTAGGAGTTGCCTATACCTCAAAGAGATTACGGAGTACCGCCTGTCCGAAAGCACTGTCCCTGCAGAACTCCCTCTCGAGGCAGTAGTGGGCCGCAAAAGTCTGGCTTGAAGACCAAGTAGCGGCCCTGCAGATGTCTGCCAACGGAACAGAGCGGAGATGAGCCACTGATGCAGCCTTCGCCCTGACACAGTGGGCCATAACTCGACCCTGCAAGGAGAGGGCGGCTGCCCTGTAAGCCCAGGTAATACAGTCGGCTACCCAGATGGACAAAGTATGCTTGGAGACAGGTAACCCCAACTTATTAGGGTCAAAAGAGATGAAGAGCTGAACAGCCCTTCGGTGGCCCCGCGTACGGTGAAGTTAGAAGGACAACGCCCTCCTACAGTCCAGGGTATGCAAGACCATCTCAGCCCAGCTGGCATGCGGCCTGGGAAAGAAAGTTGGAAGAACCACCTCCTGATTGAGGTGGAAGGAGGAGACAACCTTTGGAAGGAACTTAGGGTGAGTCCGTAAGACTACTCTGTTCCTATAGAACCTAGTGTATGGTGCATCTGACACCAGGGCTTGAAGCTCACTCACTCACCGTGCTGAGGTAAGAGCTACCAAAAACAACGCTTTCCATGAGAGAAAGCGCAAAGGACAAGTAGCCATAGGCTCAAATGGTGGGCAAGTAAGCTGTTGCAAGACCACATTTAAATCCCACTCAGGGGCAGGCGGACGAACTGGAGGCTTAAGCAAAAGCAGGCCTCTGAGGAAGCGAGCCACCAAAGGATGGCTTGAGAGAGACTGACCCTCCACCCGTGAGTGGTGCGCTGAAAGAGCACTCAGATGAACTCTAACAGAATTGGATTTAAAGCCTAAGTTGGACAGGTGAAGCAAATATTGCAGCACCACTGGTACCAGGCATGAGAAAGGATCCTCGTTGTGTTGAGCACACCAGGTGGAGAATCTACGCCACTTAAGGGCATAAGACATCCGGGTGGACTGCCTCCTAGAGGCCAAGACCACGTCCTCCACTTCCCTAGGCATCAGTAAGGGTGCTAGAACTACCCTTTCAGCAGCCAGGCCATCAGATTGAGGGACTGGAGGTTGGGGTGTAAGAGAGATCCCCGCTCCTGAGACAGGAGATCAGGTTGCATCCCCAGAGGAAGAGGAGTGTCCACCGCTAGTTGCAAAAGAAGTGGGAACCACGGTTGCCTTGGCCATCTGGGGGCTACCAGAATCACCGAGGCCTTGTCCCGGAGCACTTTGAACAGTGTCTTCGGCACTAGAGGCGTGGGAGGAAACGCATATAGGAGGCCTGTAGACCATGTAATGAGAAACGCATCCGCTGCTAATCTGAGAGGATGCGGTTGTCTGGAGAAGAACTTGGGCAGCTGACGGTTCAGTGGATTGACAAAGAGATCTATGGTTGGAAGACCCCATCTTAGGAAGATCTGTTGAACCACCAGAGGATTCAACTGCCATTCGTGTGGCTGTAGGATCCTGCTCAATCTGTCTGCCAGGTAGTTCTCCTGTCCAGGGAGATAGACCGCCTTGAGAAGTATGCCATGATTGACTGCCCAGGAGCCCAGGGTCTGTGCTTCCTGACAGAGAAGTCGGGACCCCGTGCCCCCCTGTTTGTTCACATTGAACATAGCAACTTGATTGTTCATCTGAACTAAGATGGACTGGTGAGAGAGGACATGAGAGAAAGTCCTCAGGGCTAAGTGGATAGCTCTCAGTTCCAAGAGATTGATCTGCTGTGCAGCCTCCCAAGGAGACCACAGACCTTGAGTGCATGCTCCCTGGCAAAGTGCACCCCAACTTTGAAGAGAAGCATCGGTTGTCAGCACTTGAGAGTGTGGAGGTACCTGAAAAGGCACCTCTTGGACCAGATTCGGAAGATGAAGCCACCACTGTAGAGAAGACTCTAGTAGCATAGACACCCTCTCCTTGTCCTTCAGGTTTCCTGTGGCTTGGTGCCACTGAGTTCTGAGGCCCCACTGAGCTGGCCTCATGTGTAGATGGGCATTTGGAGTTACATGGACCATGGAAGCCATGTGGCCTAAGAGCCTCAGGAATTGTCTGGCGGAGACCAGAGAATTGCTGTGAAAATGTCTGGCCAGATCCATCAACCTGTGGGCCCTGTCCACAGGTAAAAAGGCCTTTGCCTGAAGGGTGTCTAGTCTTGCTCCTATGAACTCCATGTTCTGCGAGGGGCGCAAAGTGGACTTTGCGAAGTTTATAACAAACCCAAGATGCTGGAGAAGAGCGACAGTGCGGAGGGTGGCTTGATTGGTCTCCTGTGGAGACTGACTTCTGATGAGCCAGGTATGGAAAGACAAAGAGTCCTTGAACCCTGAGGTAGGCCGCCACCACTGCCAGGCACTTGGTGAAAACCCTGGGGGCGGAGGTTAGGCCAAAAGGCAGTACCTTATACTGATAATGGTTTCCTCCCACTACAAATCGGAGATATTGTCTGTGGTCTGGATGAATATAGATGTGAGTATAAGCATCCTTTAGGTCTAAGGAGCACAGCCAATCTCCCTGCTGGAGGTAGGGTAGCAGGATTCCAAGGGTAAGCATCTTGAACGTTTCCTTCTCCAGGAACTTGTTGAGATTCCGCAAGTCTAGGATGGGCCTGAGGCCTCCTGTCCTTTTTGGTACTAGAAAGTAACTGGAATAGAAGCCTTGACCCCTCAGGTGGTGGGGCACCGGTTCCACCGCCTGTTCCTTTGCAAGACTTGCTAACTCCTGCAGGAGTAGGTCCCTGTGCAGAGGAAGTCTTGGAGGCTCCCCTGGAAAGTAGGAGGGGGGTACCTGGTGGAAGTGGAGGAGATAGCCCCTCTGGACTATGCTTAGCACCCAGGTATCCCTTGTTATGGCTGACCACCTGTGGGCCTACAAGGTCAGCCGGCCTCCTGTGCTGAGAGGGGCCAGCTGAGGAGTAGAGGCTATGCCACTGGAGTCAAAACCCCGCTCCCTGCTGTGCAGGAGCCAGAGCTGGTGGCTTGCGGGTTTTCTGCCTACGGGGCCCATGTCCCTGCCCCTTGGCCTGCTGACCCTGTTGGGGAGCTATGGAGGCCTGGAAGTGAGGGTAGGATTCGTAGGCAGATGACTTCCTCGGGTAAAAGGTCTTTTTCCCCGAGCCCATCTTCTTCTGTGAAGGGGCAGAGGTTTTCCTGGACAGCCTTGTCCAGGTGAGAGTCTCGAACTTGAGTTCTGCAGCCTTTTCAGCCATGGGCTTGCCAAAGAGGTTTTCACCTCGGCAGAGGACATCGACCAACTTGTCCTGAACCCATGGCTCGAGGTCCGATGACTGTAGCCAGGCTTGACGGCATGCACCGATGCCGGCCACGGCTACTCGGGCTGAAGCCTCAAAGCCATCATAGGCTGCTCGAGAGAAACTTCGAGCACTCCCGGATCCCCGATGACAGGGCTTTGAACCTCTGCAAAGGTTCCTCGGAGAGACCAGCAGAGAACTCAGCAATCTCCTTTGCCAGGTCTCGAAGGTACATGCCCATGTATAGCTGGTAGGTCTGGACACAGCAAGGAAGCATAGAGCCCTGGAAGCACTTTCTACAGAGGGCATCCAGGTTCCGGGCCTCCCGGCCGGGAGGCACCAAAGAGTGCATCTTCTGACTCTTGAGACAATGCATGGCCGATTCAAACAACCATGGAGTGGTGCGGTAGCTGTGCCTTTTGGAATCGCGGCTCTTGCGGACTCGATAGATGGAATCGACCCACTTGCTTAGAACCGGCGTCAAGGCCAGTGCCTCCCACATGCGGAAGAGTAACCGCTCCAGCATCAGAGGAACCGGTACAGTAAAGGCCTGCTTGGGAGGAGAGTCATACTGCAGGGCCTCGAGCTCCTCGGCTCGAGGCTCCTGCTCTGGGTCCGCAGGGAAGGCCAAGGCCTTGGCCATGTCCCGCATGAAGTCCGAGAACTGGGTGTCCTCCGGGGGGACTGTCTCCGAAGCTCAGACTCTGGTGAGTCCGAAGGGACACACTGGGTCTGAAACGTGTCCGGGGACTCCTCATCCTCTGTTACCCAGCCTGACCCCTCAGAGGAGGAATCGAGCGGCTCCGGTCGGGCAGGCACCGATGCCATCCGCCCAGACACCGAGGGTACCAGCGTCAACGACCTCGGTCCCGAACGGGAGGCCAAGGGAGACCTTGGCCGAGGATCGACTCGAGAGCACATGGACTCGAGGATCGGCTCGGCCTCCGGGGTCATCTTGGACATCGATGTCCCAGTGGTCGGGGCAGATGCACCGGTGAGACCGGAGATCAGTGCCCGCTGCTGTTCCATGAAGGCAGCCAAGCTGCTCTCCAAGGCCGTCAACCTAAGTCTGAGCTCAGAAGACTCAGCAGCCCCCGACTCGGGCCTTGACGGCGTCGGGCCTGACATTGGCTCCCCCAGAGGAGAGTCCACGAGGACTACAGTACTCATGTGACTCGGGGACTCTGGCTCCACACAAGGTTGTTTAGCAGGCCTTTCTGACTCCGAAGACCCTGGACGGCGGTCGGGGCTATGCGACCTGGCCCTCGAGGAGCCAAGTGCGTCCACTGACGCCGCCCTCATGGGTTTCTTCTTCCTGTGGTGCTCCCGCGAGGGAGACCCCCTTTCAGAGGAACCCCGACGATGCTTGGGATCGGTGTCCCGGGACGTCGAGGACTCTGACGAAGTCCTGGCCCGGCCAGACGTGGAGTCAGAGAAGAGTCTTTCCTTCTGATGCTGATGGCTCCTCAACGCCTTCGAGGACATTTTCCCACATGGGCCACAGACCATTGGGTCATGGTTGGGCCTGAGGCATCGGAGGCAGCAGTCATGTGTGTCGATGAGAGGTATAAGTTTCTTACACCGATCACACTTTTTAAACCCGCTGGCAGCCATCAGTGGAAAAAGGACCCCTGCAAGGTCAAAACATAGGGCTGCCAGTGAAAAATAGAAAAATGGCGTGAACGCTAGTCACAAAGAACAACAACCGAAAAAAGAAGTCCGGGCTCAATACCGGTGTACCGGGCCCAGGCGGGAAAGGGAAACCGGCGTCGAACCGAAGAAAACCCCGGATCCACGCAGAAAATCAACTTTTTCCTCGGGTGAAAATGAAACACGTCCGTCGGGCTCCGCGGAAAAAAGAAGACTGAGCAAGATGGCACCCTTGGGCGGAAAGGGGACCGTGCATGCGCGCTGCATTTGAAAGCTGCTTTGAAAGTTGGGGAAATGCTCCGCACGGGGGCTCTGTTGGCACCGACGTCACCCACATGTGAGGACTGACTTCCTGCTTGGTCCTGGAGAATATTTTTTCACTCAACATGTAATCAAACTCTGGAATTCTTTACCGGAGGATGTAACAAAGCAGTCAGTGCAGCTAGGTTTAGAAAAGGTTTGGACAAGTTCCTGGAGGAAAGGTCCATAAACCATTATTAAAGCGGACCCAGGAAATCCACTCTTGCCCCAGGAGAAGCATTGTGGAACCTGTGTACCTTTTGGGAACTGACAGGTACTTGTGACCTACACTGGCCACTGTTAGAAACAGGATATTGGGCTTGATGGACCTTGGTCTGACTCAGTCTGGCGTTTATGTTCTTATGTTCTTTTTTCAAGCAAAGCTAAAAAGGAGCAGGATTACCAGTACATCAGAAGAATCCTTTATTATACCTGACACGGCTGTGTTTCAGCAGAAATTGCCTGCGTCAGGGCAGTATATCAATGCAAATTAAAATACGTATAATTACCACAAAAGTCACCATGTATTTGTATTGATATATTGTCCTTGACATGGGCAATTTGTGCTGAAACATGGCCATGTCAGGTGTAATAAAGGATTTTTTGAAGTAGTAGTACCCTTACTCTTTTTTTTGCTTGGGGCTTTTCTGCGGAGGTGTCCCTTTTTTTTCTCTTTTCAAGCAAAGCTTTCAATTGTAATAAAACTGGTGTGTGTGTGTGTGTGTGTGTGTGCGTGTGTGCAGGGGTGGGGGGGGGGTAAACGTAAGAAGAAGATGTCTTTCTCAAAGTAACAAACATGTGTCTGTTTTATGTACTTTTAAAAAGGAAACAGGCACCTATGTGCATTTGTGAAATATGGACCTAGTAGTATTTATTTATTTATCATCTTTTTATACTGCTATATCTGCTAGTCATAACGGTTTATAATTAACACGACTGTATCATTAACACAATGTTAAAGAGCTTACAAGGAACTGTAATGTAAGAAAACACAAGGGGAGGGAGGAGGGCAGGAGTTAAGAGGAAGGATACATTAAATAAATATGGTTGGTACATGCAGTGAGGTATGGTTGAAGTGAAACAGTTGAGGTTTATGTATAAGGGCTGTAATGCTCTGTGTCTTTAGTTTGCCTCAAAACTAATGGCATACAAATTCCATGCTCACATTCACAGCTGCTCTTAAGAAGGTGCAAGCGTGTGTTTGTACCTGTGTAGTTTATACAATGCACATATATATCACAAGTTCAGCTCTGCTCTGCCCAAACTATGCCTCCAGGAATATCTACATGTGGCACGGGTATAAGTGTATGTAATCCTTTGGCCCATGTTCATATATAACGCTGACATTTTATTAAGTTCTTTTCAGCATATAAAACATGAGTTACGGGTTTAAAAGTCCTTATAGAATTAACCCTGTAATGCAAAGCTGCTGTGAAGTGCATTGATGCAGTGGTGATCTCTAGTGGCAAGATTGATGTTTTGGTGGCAACTGGAAAATGAGAAACCTCTAGAATGCTTTCAGATTAGCGATATCTGCTCTTTAGATGGTCATTTAAACTAGAACTCTAGTGAACACAACTTTGAAATAAAGAGAGCGCAAGCCTAAGATTTCATGTCATCAATATGGACATTTTAAGAAAAGAGGTACTTAGTCTCTTGCAGCTGTGATCATCTCCCTCCCTCTCTCAAGTTTCCTGTGATATAATAAGGATCCTTGGTGTTGAGACACCTATTTTAAATTGGACAGCGATCTTCCTCTTTATAAAAGACAGAGTTATCGCATATTCAATATCCATGCTTGACAATATCAATTTGACTTCTTGCAGCATGGACAATATGAAAGGAAACTGCACAGATTTTTTCAATCAAGCTTCTCAAGGAAATGCAAATAATTTGGCTCAAAATCCAGTTCAGGTGGACAAACTCCTAAAGCGGTCATCAAGTTGCTTGGTAAGAGTTTTGCTTTCCATTGAAGTAAAGCCTGCAGCCCAGCATTATTGACCAGTAGTTTCCCATACTACTCACTGCATTGCAAGAAGATTTCAGTAGCAGCAAGTCAAAGTTGTGTAGTAATTTTCCAATATGATTATGATCATCCAACTCTTTGCATGCGCAGGTACTTTTTACCTGTGGTCTTTGCAACAATTCTCAAAGCAAAAGTACACATGTATTTTCTGTTTGAAAACTGCATCAGGTACGATCACTTGCAATTCCTTTTCCTGTGGGTGGAAAGTTTACTTGGAAAGTTACTACTATCTAAACACATACTTTTCTTCCCGCTATCTAAATGCACCCTGGGAATACCTCTTCTTCATGTACCTGAAAGTATGTATAGGGACATAAGACGTGCTTGTGCTGCATGCAGGTTTAACCTCTTCTCATTGCTTCCTGCTCGAGAGGAGTGGCAAATGCTGTATCCTCGTGCCACTGCTTTCACTGCTCTAGGAAAGGGTGACAGCAGGCTGTGTTCTCTCTCTGCTTTGCTGGCCCCCTTATGTCCCTGCTTGCAGTAATAAAGAGTTTTAAAATCACTGCCATTAGTGACTAGAAGTGAGTTTGCATCACAAAAAAATTAGACTTATCTGAGGAGTTTTTTGTGATTCACTACTACAAAATTTCACCATTTGGAGGATTACTTTATAAACCATTTTCACATGTAAAACAAGGTTTCATGTATGTAAACGGGACCGGGCCAACCATTAGGCAAGACTAGATGATCGCCTAGATCAGCAAAGAGCAGCAGCAGTCAAAGCAACCAGACAAACTCAAAGCGCCTTCAGCACTTTCTCCTTCCTGCAGGGAGATTGATCTCACGCATGCTACTACTACTGAGCATTTGCATAGCACTACAAGGCGTACGCAGCGCTGTGCAGACACATGTAAAAGACAGTTCCTGCTCGCCAGAGCAAACAAATGTGAATATTTAAAAGTATGGGCCCTGAAATCAATGGGGACCGCGGCTCCGAAAACGATCGCGAACTGCTACCGCGGCTTTGTAAACAAGCCCCAAAGTCTCTGCTCATCAGAGCTTACAATCTAATCAAGACGAACAACAACATAAAAATGAGGACTAGAGAATGGTAAGATACACAGAAATAGTGAACAAGAGAGCGAGGAGCATTAGCATCTTATAATATAAGGTCACGCCTAGAAGTATGCGTAGTGCAAACTGTTGTGTTCTTGTTCAGTAGGGGTGCGCAGGGGTGGAGTTTGGGAAGAATGTGGGTGGAGCTATGATTTACGTGCTTATTCTATAAAATATGCAGGTGCACGCGGAACGTACTTGCTAATGTCTGCACTATGTTGGCGCTATAGCTGCTGGGTTTGTGCTAGTGTTTTATAAAGTCGCATAGATGACTATGGAGTATGTTTACTGAAGTGCACTACATTAGTGCATATTAGGGGTGAAAAATTAACGTGGGACAGGGGACAGGTGCACCTGCCCAGCATGTTCCCTGGTAGTTAGTGTGGTGAGAAGCACTCCAGCGCACTAAATTGGCAAGCGCGGGTACACTTACCAGCGTCCATTGAAGTGGTAGTAAGTGTACCCGTGCCAAATGCGGCGTTACCCCCAGCTAACTGCAAAGTGTAAGCAGCAGCCACACTCCGCCCCTAAGCTGCCTATTCTCTGCCCCATTGCACAGTAAGCAGCTAGCACGGGATATTTTCATGTGCTGGCATTTTTGGCATGTGGAAAGGGTTACAATGGAATGCTTAGCACTAACTGTAAGCATGCTTAGTAAATATGCCCCTATAATAATGAGTGGAGTGGAACGGTTAAATGTAGATTAATGGTTTCCTCCTTCAAGAAGAAGAAAGACTAGGGGACATGCAATGAAGCCACAATGTAGCACATTTAAAACCAATCGGAGAGAATATGTTTTCACTCAGTGTGTAATCAAACTCTAGAATTTATTACTGGAGGATGTAGTAAAAGCTGTTAGTGTAGCTGAGTTTAAAAGAGGTTTAGATAAGTTCCTGGAGGAAAAATCCATAAACCATTATTAAAGTGGACTGGGAAATCCACTGCTCACGCCTGGGATAAGCAACATGGCATCATCTACCTTTTTGGGAATCTGAAAGGTACTTGTGACCTGGATTGACCGCTCTTGGAAACAGGATACTGGACTTTTGGTCTAACCCAGTATGGCACTTCTTATGCTCTTATGTGTCTATAAAATAGAAGCAAAATAGAAACCTTCCAACTCATTTAACCTAGTTGTCCTGGTTTTAAATAGTGGGTAAAAGCACATGGAGAATGGCGGAGCATACATCCCATTACTCCCCTAGGACAGCAAATGTCATAAAATCCCATTTCCATGGTTAAGTCACTGTTCCACATGCTGAAATGGCTTTGAAAATGAGCCGCCTATGTATCTGATTTTTCATGTATTGACAGATTCTATATTTGGGAGAATGCTAACATCAGAATATTATCTGCTTTAGAACATAAATGGCACTACCCTGACTAAAGACCAGCTGAGGGGCCTCGGTGGTCTGGTATGTTATATGGACCCAGCAACCATCCGTAACTCAGATCCTCAGATTGTGGAGAACTTGAAGAAGTGCCAGGACCTCAACAACAATCAACAAACTGAGCTGGTGAATGTGTTTAAGACTAACAAGACGCAGTATGGGTAAGTTCTAGCGCTACGGGCAGGGCTGGCCCACCCATTATGCAAACTAGGTGGTCACCTAAGGCATCAACTTCTGGGGGGCGACAAAGAGCAGGGCATTCAAAGCTAAACAACAGATGTTGACAGCCAGGGTGGTGTAATGCTTGCCTAGGGTGCCAACCTTGAACCAACTCAAGTGCCGGCCCTGCATACGGGCATGGCGCTGCTCTCAGACAACGGTTTCTGCTCTCCTCTCCTTGCTTCATTCTCTTTCTCCGGCTTGTTTCTCGCATAAGGAAAGAGTTTACAGGAGATGGAACCAATACAAGTAGCATTAATAAGAACTCTTTTCCCATTTTGGAGTTAATTTTTCTACTCTGCCTGGGGTTTGTGATACATTATACCCAGAGTATGGTGGGAAACCACGCAGGAACAGACCCAAATCTCAGTGCAAATATACCCCAGAAAATATGCGCAGGTTCTGTACCCACCCTTTCTTAATATAGGTGCTTTTACATGGAGAGGGTACAAATGGCATCCAATGGGGGGGAGCTGGTTTTGCTTGAGTACCTGCAGTCCAGTCCTGACCTGTGGGTTCTCACACCTTACCAGCAGCTTGGTGACTGAGCATGTCAACTTTGAAGACATCACCATACATAGGCAGCTGACAGCATCCGCCAGCCTCAGTATTCTCAGTCTCCACGTAGCTGGAATCTCTGGTGATGGACTCACTGAAGGAACAACTAAGGACAGTAGTTTTTATTTTGGGTTTCTTTAGCTGACAGTGTCTTAGGGTGCGGGGATCTGGCCTTTTAATTTTTGTGTTTCTTCAGCAAGCACAGATGGAAAAAAAAAGAGAAAGAAAATCCCTTTAAACAGAAGCTAACAAGCAGATAGGCAGTAACGCAGCCAATAAGGCTCCTTGTGAAGTAAAGCTAACTGATTCCCGGTCAGGCTTTTTGTTCTTGGTGCTGTAAGTACAGTACTTGCGGGGATTTAATCGGCCTCCCTTACTCTTAAGTGGGTGAGGATCAACTAGGCGGAACAAGGCCAGACACTCAACCCGCAAAGAACTGCTGCCACCGCTGAAGCCGATATAGCAGGCTGAGCACACGGGCGGGACTGTTGTCCGTCGGTAAAAGCAGCATGCTCTTGTGGGACTTGTCAGCCCGGGCAGTGTGCAGTGTAGCCGCAAGTCTTCTCTCGGCCTTGAGTGTGGGGGCCGGTCAGGGAGCAGCTAGTGTGGGCCGTCCTGCTGATTGAGGGAATCAGAACCATTTTGTGGCAAAAGCAGCTTCCGTCTGTGGGGAGGTGTGCTAGGCGGTTTTTGCTCAATTGGTGCGATGCTGTGGTAAACTGATCATGGACGTGATGGTGACTTTTGACTCTGCAAAGGCAGCAAGGTATTACAGCAAGAGGAGAGAGTGCATGTTGGAAGGACTCAATGCGTTGGTCCAGTGGTGGCCAATGGAGGGACTGCTTTATGTGTTTCCCCCGTGTGCCCTCATAGGTCGAGTACAGCAAATGATCGAGGCACATTGAGGGCTGGTCATCCTGGTAGCTCCTGATTGGTCATGCAGGCTGTGGTTTGCGGATCTTGTGCGGCTGAAAGATCATCCCTGGCGTCTTCTGAATCGGGCCAATATCCTCTCGCAGGGGCCCATGCTGATGGCTCACATGGATCGATTCTCGCTTATGGCTTGGCTATTCGGCCTCAATGATTACTACCTGGTCGAAGGCCTGTAAGTGCTCCACCTTTCTGTTGTGTGTACGAGTCTGGAGAGTCTTCGAGGGCTGGTGTGCAGAGCATAACTGTTAGCCTTTGGCAGCTTCCATTCCGGATATCTTGGCCTTCCTGCAAGCTGGCTTGGAGAAGGGCTTGACTTGCAGTTCACTCCGTGTGCAGGTGGCAGCTCTAACCTGCTACCGCAGTAGAGTTCAAGGGGCGTCCCTGGCAACTCATCTGTATGTGGTTCATTTTCTTTGTGCCGTGAAACAGGCCCAGTCACCAGTACAGTGCAGTCACTCGTACCTCCCTGGGACCTCAATCTAGTGTTGTCCGTGTTGGCAGAGGCGTCTTTTGAACCACTCAGTGCTTGCATTGTGAAGAATCTGAAGATCGTCTTTTTGGTGGCCATCTCTTTGACCACAAGGATTTCAGAATTTCAGACGCCATTTTTCTCCATCTTCAAGGAAAAAGTAGTGCTGTGGCCAGTACACTCTTTTCTACCCAAAGTGGTTTTGGCATGCTACCTGAATCAGCCTGTCACTCTGCCGATGTTCTCAGAAGCGGGAGCAGATGGGGAGAAACCTCAGCTTCACCTTCTGGACGTTCGTCAGGTGCTGAAACGATACTTGAAGCGGACAGTGTAGTTTCAGAAGTTGGATCATTTGTTTGTCCTGTTCAGCAGGCCACAGAAAGGCGAAGCAGCTTCCAAGCTCACTCTTCACCATCAGAAACTACTGTCTCATAATTTTACTAATGAGTCCAAGTTTTGTTGTGTAAAGGTCTCAGACAAGTTTTTGCACTATGTAATGAGCTGAAAACTCAGAACTTAAATAGTGCTACCTTTGCATCAATGACCTTCATTGATGCAAAGGTAGCACTATTTAAGTTCTGAGTTTTCAGCTCATTACATAGTGCAAAAACTTGTCTGAGACCTTTACAAAACAAGACTTGGACTCATTAGTATTATGAGACAGTAGTTTCTGATGGTGAAGAGTGAGCGTGAAAGATTTTTTTGATGTTCGTAGAGACATTCGCTCGGAAAGTGACCATTGTTGATTGAAGCAGCTTCCAAGGTATCCATCTTCAGTTGGGTGACAGAAGCTATTTCCTCAGCCTACCTGTTGATATAGCAGGATGTGCCCCTGGGTCTGATTAGGCCAGGGCATAAGCGGCGTCATGGATGGAAGCTAGCCTAGTTCCACTGGTAGACATCTGTGGAGTGGCCACGTGGTCTCCTTACATACCTTTGAGTGTCATTATTGCCTGGATGTACAGGCAGCGGGGGATGCATGGTTCAGTTCGACGGTACTTGAGGCCAGGCTCGCAGGTCCCTCCTGAGGTTTGTACTGCTATGGTACATCCCACAGGTTGGGACTGGACTAGAGGTATGATAAGGAAGGTGAAATTAGGACTTACCTGCTAATTGGCTTTCCTTGAATACCTCCAGTCTAGTCTCGGACTCTCCCTGTCTTTTGCTAGGAAATGTGCAATGGTTATCCTAGACCTGAAGAATTTCATCTAATGTTGGGTGTCTGGTGAGGGTAGAAGAGCCATCGGCAGAGTGGCACTCCTTTGGGGGAGTTTGTGTCCTCTTTTTGAGGAGATGCAGATCAAGAATAAAAATAAAAACACACAAAAAGAAAGGCAGAGCTCCAAAGAGGAGAAGAAAGAAGAGAGGTGAGCACTTGGAAAAGAGTAATGGTTCATACTTAAGCTGTCGTACTTATAGTCTCTGACTGATCAGTAAGGTATTTCAATTTCTCATGGGCTTTTTTTTTCCTGTCTGTTTGGGGGATGTAGCTTATTTGTAGTTTAGAGCTTTGGGCATTGTTTTTCTTATCTGTTGCTTCTGTGAGTCTGCTTTGTCAAAAGAATACTGGGGCTGGTGGATGATGCCAGCTGATTATGTATAGTGATGTCATCAAAGATGACATGCTCAGTCTCCAAGCTTCTGGTGAGGAGTGAGAACCCATAGGTCAGGATTGGACTGGAGATACTCAAGGAAGGCCAATTAGCTTCACCTTCACATAGGTGAAGAACTTTCTCGACGGGGGCCCAATTCTGTGGCAAAGGAGGTCCTTAGTTGGAAAGATAAAGATTAAGTACATACAGTACTTGAATGTAACTTCCTTAACCGCCTACCTGCTACCCATTGTAGGCGATATATCAAGTAAATAAAAATAACTAAACTAAACTTAAGTCGGATATTTTCTGTGACTCAATTGGAGTTTTGCTCCTGGAAAGACTCTCCTGGAGAATGAAACGTAGATATTAATGCAATGGAAGATGGACCAGGGAAGGTTTAATAGGCAGAACAGGAGGGCTCATCTCTTTATTTTTCTTATATGCATTATTGGTAGGGAAGTTTTGGTTCTTTTTATTAAACTGTTAAAAAAAGATCCTGTATTGGAGTCAAAAATATGAGATTACAACATCCTGTTAATAGGGAGTTACTGATATTTTGTATGTAGGACCTTTATCAAACCCCAAACGCTTCAAAATAACGAGGACAAACAATTGGGGCCACTTTAATATTTTTAAATTTTAATAAACTCATTTAGAGGTATGTTTACTGGCATTAGCTGCAAAAGTCCTCTGGTATCTATAGGGGGTGTTCTCAGCATTTCCCCTGTAGATACTGTGGAAAATAAATGCAGGGATCATGGGGAGAAGAGCAGCTAATGTCACCCACTGAAGTAGCGATAGCTGAATCCACGAAGCTTGCAAAATGTGCAGTTATCACGTGATGTCAATGACTATGGTAGCTGCACAGAACTGGAACGCTCACTCTCTGCGCACATCCCACCCATTTGAGCAGTCACCGCATGAAATGCAACTATCATGGAAAAAGCCCCACAGTAGCTGCATTTCTCCCACAAAAGTTGTCTTTGTGGCGCAATGACTTTCTTTTGTGCCATGAAGACAGCTATTACATGCTAGTAGACATATCCCTAAGTGCCTCTGGAATCGTTTTTATGACTATTGGCTACTTTCTTCACACCAACTGAAATTTAACACTAAACCTTTCAAAGGCAGATTCCACAATGATGTCTGATAATTTCTTTGCAGCATGTTTACTAAGCTGTGCTAGCTGTTGAGTGAGCTATCAGCCCACGTTAACAGATAGCATAGGCTTCAAGCAGACATCACAGGGATTTTCTGCAATATCTGCCTAGCAAATAGGTGATTTCAATTATCCCAGTATCGACTGGGTCAGTGTCATGGCAGGACATGCTAGGGAGATAAAGTTTCTAGATGAAATAATTGACTGCTTCTTGGAGAGGCTGATTCATGAATCAACAAGAGGGGAAGCCATTTTGGATCTTGTCCTTAATGGTACACATGATCTGGTACAAGAGGTAAGGGTGTTGGGGCCACTTGGCAATAGTGATCATAGCATGATTGCGTTTGATTTCATAAAGAGAGGAAAGACGGCAAGGACATCCACATTACTGCCTTTTAACTTTCAAAAGGGAGACTATGATAAAATGAGGAATACAGTTAAGGAAAACTAAAAGGAGCAGCTGTGAAGGTTAAAGATTTACATCAAGAATGGGCATTGTTTAAGAATACTATCTTGGAAGCCCAGATCAGCTGTATACCATGCTTTAAGAAAGGTGGAAGGAAGTCCAAAAAATTACCAGCGTGGTTTAAAGATGAGGTCAGAGTGGCTTTTTTAGCCAATGAAGCATCTTTCAGGAAATGGGAAAAGGAGCCAAATGACGGAAACTGGAAACAGCACAAGAACTGGCAAGTTAAACATAAGGCATTGATAAGGCAGGCAAAGAGAGAATTTGAGAAGAAGCTTGCTGTGGAAGCAAAAATGCATAAGGACTTTTTCAAGTACATTTGTAGCAAAAAACCTGTGAGAGAGTCAGTTGGACTATTAGATGATAGAGGGGGTAAAAGGGGCACTAAGAGGGGAAAAGGGCATAGAGGAGAGACTGAATTAATTCTTTTTTTTTTTTTTTTTTTTTTTATTTCAACAACTTTCATTGAAAGACATATATAGGAAATACAAGAAATGAGATACAATCCAATATATACCATAAGGTCACAAGTTTTAAACACCCAGCCCACAAATGGAGTGTGTCAATTACATAGAATAATCTACAATCCAGAGTTGAGAGAGAACAGAAAATACTACAATCCCACATTAAACTAAGCACAAGCCAACAAAATAGATCAAGTCAAATTATTGAGAAAAGTTTCTAATTGAGAAGAATCAAAAAAGATATAAGATTTCCCCAGATGAGTGACGACACATTTACATGGATATTTAAGAATATAGGAGGCTCCCAAAGCTATTACACGGGAGCGAAGTTGAAGAAAAGCCTTCCTTTTCAGTTGTGTGGCTCGGCAGACATCGGGGAAAACCTGTATCTGATGACCAAAAAATTTCTCTTGTCGATATTTAAAATAAGACCTTAAGACCACCTCCTTATCCCTTTCCAAAGAGAAGGTTACTAAAAGAGTAGCTCGAGTAGAAATTTCTTCAACAGAAGACTCTAAATACGTTGATAAATCCATACTCTGCTCTGATAAATGGTCTAAATTCCCGCGAACTACATCACCTGTCTCCAGATCACCAACCGGATGTTCCCTGACGCCAGTAGGCAAGTAATAAATTTTAGATAAAACTAAAGCATCCGGTTCTTGAATTTTCAATACATCCTTCAAATATTTAGTAAGTAAAATGGTAGGAGAAAGGTAGTGAGTGCGGGGGAAGTTCAAAAATCGGAGATTCTTCCCCCATAAGGCATTCTCAAATATTTCATCACGATGGTGCAATTGCAGGGAGTCTTGCACCTGAGATGTCAAGACTCCTTGAATTGATGTTAACTGACCGTCAATTTTAGCCTTATGGGCTTCAAGAATTCCTAATCTATCCCGATGATCTATTAAGGAATTTACTGTCTCCTGTGAAAAAGCAGAGATTTTAACCAAAGACGATTTTAACGTAAGTTCAGTCCTAGACACTATACGCCAGATATCTTGCAATGATACATCTTTAGGAGGTTGGAGGTCTTCCATAGGCAAAGAAGAGAAATCAATTGGACTAGGAGCAGCAATGCCATCAGACCGAATCCTCAAGAAAGACTCTGAAAGTACAGGAGAGGATAATGATGACTTGCTCTCCACAGCAGTTCGAAACAATTCTCCGTTCAACGATCGAGGCTGCGTGCTGGGCGGGGATACAACCCTACACGGATCTGGAGACCCATTCAGTGAAGTTGAACTAGCTGAAGCCAAAGAATCCGGGGACAACTGTGTTGCAGAAGACGGTACGGCCCTAAGGTGAATATCCATAGGGCCAACAACTTTAGCTGACTTACCGGACGACATAGTAGGTTGAAGCAGTTTTTTCTTCCGCTTCCCCATAAACAAACAAACAAGATAACTTCACCAGACGGCTCCGAAGTGCTCCGAAGGGGCTACAAAGGGGCGTGGTCTGCCCCTTAGGACACGCCCCTTCGGAGCACGCACCCTCGGGCACGCGCCCGCGGTGCGCGTCCCGTGGTGGGGCTATAACTTATAGCCCGCTCTGCTCACGTGCTCCCAAGTGCTCACCGGAACAGAGCAGCCGTTCCTCTCAGCTCAGGAAATGAAATGCAGGTAAAAGTCACACACAAGGTTCAGCGAGGAAGGGCCCGATCTTATAGCCCGCTCTGCTCACGTGCTCCCAAGTGCTCACCGGAACAGAGCAGCCGTTCCTCTCAGCTCAGGAAATGAAATGCAGGTAAAAGTCACACACCCTGAATTAATTCTTTGCTTCGGTCTTTACTGAAGAAGATGTATGTATTTCCAGAGCCCTCTGCTAGACCAGTCCAGACCATAGGGTTGTCTCCCCCAACCAGCAGAAAACACCAGAAGAATGCGATGACATCATCCCTAGCACTACATCCATTATAGCTAGGGGCACGCTCCAGTTTTCTCTCTGTCTCAGCAGATGGTGGTTGACGTCGTACAGCTCTTGGTTGGACTGCGCCTACGCCATGAGGGCCTCAGGGTTTCTGTCCTCTGGTTCCACGGGCGTGTAGGAGATAGCCTCTGATGGGACGGAGCCTGGCAGAACAGCAGCTTAGCAGCAGATCGATTGTGCAGGAGTGCCGAGAGGGTACCTGGCTCTGCTAGGGATAGTAGCTTGACTGCGTACTAGCAGAAAAAAAAGAGAAAAACTAAAACAGAAAAGCAACAGAACTAAAGCAAAGCACGGATTCAAACAATGGTGCTTCACTGCTGCAGTTTTCAGCTCCCCTCAGGCAGCTCTTCATCGTCACCCCACACCGCTGCACCCAAAGGTTTGAGGTCGGGGAGACATGTGGCAGTAGCCTACACTGGCATTCTTATGAGTGTGTCACTTGGGGCTTGCGTCTCAGCACTCAAACACAGGTAAAAGGGAAACAAAGGTTTCGGCGGGGTTGTGGCAGTACCAGAGCGGAATGTGTGGTGCACGGCGAGGAGAGACACACTAACAGAGGGCCTAGCAGAAGTCTAGAGGCAACCTCAGAGTGTCGGGCTGGCACATGGTGAATGCATCGCCAAGCCAACACATGCTTCGGGCCTGCAGACACGACATGCACTTCAGGCCTTCAGCCTAGTTCCTGCCTAATTCCTTTCACTGCTAGCGTCAGACGGGCTGACACTTTGCTAGCGTTTGAATTTCATTACATCCGGGGTTTTCTGCTCCTTTAGTCCGGATTGCTTCAGTCTCCTCAGCCATATTGAATGGCTGAGGCTGGGATGCCTAACAAGGCACTGCGGTATTTGGGCTGTGGCAGATGGTGCAGGGTCTTGGACCAGATGTGTGCCTCCTGTGCCACGGACCCGGGTCAGGCTTCCGGGTCCAGCACTATGCCACTCCAGCAGTCCCAGAGTCCCTCTCTAGTAATGCTGTCAGTCCAGGCAGTAGATGGGGTGGAGGACAGGCCCACGGAGCTCCCATTCATTTCGGGGGATGCTCTGCCCACTGACAAGTCACAGGATGATGCCGTGGAGTTTGCAGTGCTTTTTCAGCAGGCCTGGGACATTTGGAAGGGCAGGCGGACTGGAGCCGTACCCTCTTCCTTGCCTGCAGGAGTGGAACTGCGGCAAGTCTCATAGAATGCAGACAAGGCTGCTTCGGGGACCAAGTAGTCTGGGCCCCATAGTAGTCATGGTACCAAACGCCACCGCAAAGTGCTGCTCTGGGCACTTGGTGACCTCGATTCTCCTGAAGATGCAGATAACAACAGCATGGACTCGCTGACATCTGCCTCAAGCCTTGAAGATGAGGAATATAGGCCCTGTTTTGAAGGAGGAGCTGGCAACCCTAACTGAGCTGGTCACTGTGGAGCTCCGCATTCAGGAGGTTGCTGAGCTTCTAGAACAGTCGGCTTCAGCCCTATTCTTTGTGGAGTCCGGCCGCCAGCAAAAGACTTTCCTTTTCCCCGAGAACTGCAATAGCTGGTCTCAGAGGAGTGGAAGTCACTGGATGCCTCTCTTAAATCAGCTCATTGCCTTGGACAGCTCTATGCCTGACCCCAGGTAGCTCTTCAGCACTGACTCTGGTATCCCAAAGTAGATTCCCTGGTCACTGCAGTGACCAAGAAAACTACCATCCAGGTCAAGGATGGAGCGGCCCTCGAGGATACACACGATCGCAAGGTGGAGAATTGATTAAAGACTACCTTCTCCATGTCCTTGTTAGTGACTTCAGCCCATCTGGAGTCCATGGCCGCCTTCCTTGAAGATGGACTCTATGACCTACTTTGTTTAGCTGCATGAGCTACAGCGACTGCGAATGTTGCTCAGCGATGGTTGTGGCTTTGCAATTGGTCAGCATATGCCGCCCCAAAGGCCCGTTTAGCCAGCTTGCCTTTTAAAGGTGGACTGCTCTTTGGGGAAGACCTGGAGAAACTGGTCAAGAACCTGGGTGAGATCAAGCCCCAGCGCCTACCTGAGGATAAGCCTAGGGGCTCTGCATGCTGGACCAGGGACCCTAGTCCAGGCGCACAGCATTCTGGATGCCGGGAGGCGCAAAGCTAACATGCCAGTCAGCAGTCTATGACTTATTATGCCTCCAGCAACCATGGACGTCCCTTTCGTGGAACTTGATGTCTACAGAACTCGGTAACTAGCCCTAGGAGATCTGGCCCTACCACCTCACACTCTTCCCGCTGATGGGCCCGGGGCCCCTTCTGTGGTGCCACAGGTCAGTGGGTGAATTTGCCTGTTCCACCGGGTGTGGGCTCGAATCACACTGGACGCCTGGGTGCTTGAGATCATATATCTCAGATTTGTCTTCTACCTCGCCAGACCCATTTACAACGCCTTTATGGTGTCACCTTGCAGCTCAGGGGTCAGGCACACAGCCATCGCAGACATGCTGCATCGGTTTCATCAGCTTGGGGTGCTGGTACCAGTTCCTATCCATGAATGTGGGCAGGGGCGGTACTCCATTTACTTTGTGGTGCCAAAGAAGGACTGAGCCTTCCAGACGATTCTTGACCTCCAGGGGGTCAATCGGAGTTTGCGCATTCCTCATTTTTGCATGGAAACGCTGAGGGCCATGATCCAAGCCATACAACCTGGCAAGTTCCTTGCCACCCTAGACCTTATGGAGGCATACTTGCGCATTCCTATTCGCGAAGACCATCTATGCTACCTGCGCTTTGCAGATTTAAGGCAGCACTATCAATTCTGTGCACTGCCCTTTGGGCTAGTGATCGTGCCTTGGACTTTTTCTAAGGTTATGGTGGTATTGATGGCGGTGGTACATCACAAAGGAATTTGTATGCAGCCTTATCTCGATGACTAGCTCATTCTCGGGCAAGGTCATATCCGGCAGTGCTCCAAGCCATGCAGCGAGTTCTACAAGTGCTGGAACAACTAGGTTGGGTGGTCAATTTCAGCAAAAGCTCCTTGGATCCATCCTAGAAGCTGGATTTCCTAGGGGCACATTTCAACACCACCAAGGGCATGGTGTCTCTCATGGAGAAATGCTGGAACAAGTTTCAATCTCAACTGATCAGTTTCCAGAACTGTGCGGTGCCCCACGCCTGGGACTACCTCCGGCTTCTCGACGTGATGGAAGCAACCTTGGATGTGGTTCCCTGGCCAGGGCACACATGCACCCCCTCCAACATGTGTTGCTCAGCTGGTGGTCTCCATTGCCAAGAACTACAGCTGCTGTCTCCCACTGTCGACAGTGGTTCACTCCAGTCTTCAGTGGTGGGTAGCCTGTGAAACCCTTTGCAAGGAGCATTGGAGCATCCACCGTCCATGGTGGTGACAACCGATGCAAGCTTGTCAGGCTGGAGAGCCCACTGTCTCTATCACACAACTCAGAGCACGTGGTCTCGGTAGGAGGCAAAGTGGCCCATCAATCACCTGGAAGCTTGGGCTATTCGCACTTTCGGATGTTGCTTCAGGGACAGTTGGTGCAAGTCCTGTCCAACAATGCGACGGCATTGGAAATGAAAGGAATAGAAAATAAAACAAAGGATATTATAATGCCTCTGTATCGTTCCATGGTGCGACCGCACCTTGAATATTGTGTGCAATTCTGGTCGCCGTATCTTAAAAAGGATATAGCATTATTAGAAAAGGTACAGAGAAGAGCCACCAAAATGGTAAAGGGGATGGAAGGATACTCCTATAAAGAGAGGCTAAAAAGATTAGGGCTCTTCAACCTGGAAAAGAGACGGCTAAGGGGAGATATGATAGAGGTCTATAAATTAATGAATGAAGTGGAACGGGTAAACTTAGATTGATTGTTTACGTCATCAGACTATAAAAACACTAGGGGACATGCAATAAAGTTACAGGATAACCTATTTAAGACTAATAAGAGAAAATATTTTTTCACTCAATGTATAATCAAACTCTGGAATTTTTTACTGGAGGATGTAGTAAAATCTGTTAGTGTAGCTGGGTTTAAAAAAGGTTTGGACAAGTTCCTGGAGGAAAGGTCCATAAACTAACCCTTCGCCCAGTGTGCAGCAGGGGCCAAGAAGGCAAATAAAATGCTAGGAATCATTAGGAAAGGAATGGAGAATAAAACCAAGGATATTATAATGCCTCTGTATCGTTCCATGGGTGTGACAGCAGCTTGAATATTGTGCGCAATTCTGGCCGCTGTATCTTAAAAAGGATATAGAGAATTAAAAAAGGTACAGAGAAGAGTGACAAAAATGATAAAGAGAATGGAAGGATACCCCTATGAGGAAAGGCTTAAAAGGTTAGGGCTCTTCAACTTGCAGAAGAGATGGCTGAGGGGAGATATGATAGAGGTCTATAAATTAATGAATAGAGTGGAACAGGTAAATGTAAATCGGTTACGCCATCAAAAAGTAGAAAGACTAGGGTACATGCAATGAAGCTACAGTGTAACCCATTTAAGACTAATAAAAGAAAATATTTTTTTACTTAACGCATAATCAAACTCTGGAATTCTTTACCAGAGGATGTAACAAAGCAGTTAGTATAGCTGGGTTTAAAAAAGGCTTGGACAAGTTCCTGGAGGAAAGGTCCATAAACCATTATTAAAGCAGATCCAGGAAATCCACTGCTTACCTCAGGACAAGCATTGTGGAACCTGTGTACCTTTTGGGAACTGATAGGTACTTGTGACCTACACTGGCCACTATTAGAAACAGGATACTGGGCTTGATGGACCTTGGTCTGACCCAGTGTGGCATTTCTTATGTTCTTATGTTCAAATGAAAGAATGGGTGGGGTATGGGCAGAGAGAGGGCATGTTTGCAACGTGCAGTTACCATGGGCGTCAACAGTGTGCAGTCACCGTCAAAGCTCTTACCCCGCTACGTCGGCTGCACTAGGGACACTCAGCCTCCAGCAACCCCAGACACAGCAATCTTCACTGAGGGAACCTCTTCTCACATGCGGTGAGCTCCACCCAGTGCCGACATCAGCTAGCCCAGCTCTCTCAAGCTAATATAAATTGAACAATGCTGCAAGGGAAGCACCCTCTTACTCCACAATATCGGCCGCACCAGGGACACTCAGGGCAACACGGCCCTCAACCTGCACCAAACTATCCACATCGGGCCTCCAGCAACTCCAGACACAGCGAACTTCAATGGAAGAAGCCTTCTTCACACGGGGTAAGCTCCACCCAGTGCCGACATCAACTAGCCCGGGTCTCTCCAGCTAATATAAATTGAACAGTATTGCAGGCGTGCCCACGCCTAAGGGCTATGCCAAAGGGCCTTAGACATGGCCCTTTGACTGGACCTCTATAGATGTACACCAGAGGCCAGAAGGTAGCCATACCAACCAACACAATCATCTCAGATAATAACCTTACAACAACAATAGAAACACTACCCGACATAACTCTCACATAAGGATTCATGCCACATTGAATTAAAGAAGTCATCAATCTTCCCAATAAAAAAGAATGCAATGGTGGATCCCAAACAACCCAGCTCATACAAACCCATCTCCAGTCTACCAAGCCTTGTAAAAATCATTGAAAAGATAGTCCTCCTCAGGGCCATACTGAGACTGAAATGCGCCCTGTGCGACTTGTAAATCAGGCGCATGCCCCCCCTCCCGCACCTCCATTTAGACACTTTATGGGGGTGCGGAAGGGGAGTGCGCACCCGATCTGCAATCGCCGGCATGCTAAGCAGGTCTGGTCCCTCCCGGAGAGACCAGACCTGCTTAGTGTGCCAGCGCAAAGACTTAAGGGGCGCATTTCGTCTCTCTGCTGCTGCCTGCCGCCCAAAACGTGGCGGCGGCAGGCAACGGCAGAGAGCCAAAATGTGCCCTTTAAGTCTTTGCGCCCTGTGCGGCCACACCGCTTGCACAGGGCTCGGTACGGTCCTGGTCCTCCTACAGCTCCAGCAGCATATTGATGCACATGCTCCTCTTGATCATCACCAGTACGGTTTCAGGCCAACCACAGTGTGGAATTCTTACTTTCGGCCCTCATGGACAACCTTGTCAGAGGCAACAAAAGTCTTCATCAAGGCTTTCACCTAATCTTCTTGGACATCAAAGCAGCCTTCGACTTCAGCCCACACAACATGCTTATAAAAAGCTTACAAGCAATAGATCTAATCAATAGCACATTGAAATGGTTCCAGTCATACCTGACAAACCAGAAACAGCAAATATCAATAAAAGGCTTTAACTCCACTCCATTCACACAATGAAAGGGCATTCACCAAGGATAAGAGCTCTCATCAATCTTGTTTAACATCTTCCTACAACCCCTCGGCAAGATAATACAATCACGCAACATTCTCTACTATATACTGTATGTGGAGGTATGCTATCTCGGTATAACTCTCGACCAACATCTAACAATATAACCTCACATCAGCAACATCACCAGAGCCATATGCAACAAAATAAAGATGGTCCAACACTACGCACACTACTGGACTTCAGTGACTACTGCACAGTCTATCACGCGCTAATCCTACCCCACATTGACTATTGCAACATCCTCTTCCAAGGACTACCAGACCACATCCTCTACCTGCTACAACTCGCACGAAATACTGCTGCCTACATATTGTTCCATGCCACCAGAACTGACCATATCACCCTCTTACTCAAAAAACTGCATTGGTTACCTGTGAAAGTCAGAACTAAATACAAAGTTATATTAACCACATTTAAACTATCCCAAGGATTATCCTCTACATACTTTCAATCCCTGCTTCAAAAAGCCCCTGATAACAGGTCAAGAAGACTGTCCCAACAGAACACCTTAGTTGTGCCCCACACATTCCGAAAAAACCCCAAACCACTTCCAAACAAGGCCTTCTCCCTCTATGCTCCAGTCATATGGAATGCACGTAGGTCACCTACGTGAAATCATGGACCTATTGGACTTCAGAAAGAAATTAAAGACACATCTCTTTAAGGAATATTTTGGTGATGATGACTAGCACCCAACCATCACCCCTATTCATGCCCTTCCCCCTACACCCTTCTTAACCCCCACTTATCTGCATCATGCCCAGCACCCCGCCTTGGCAGATGTGCCATCTATTTATGATCGATCTTTATCTTGTTCAAAGTTCACTTATAATCACTATTCAATGTTCCATGTAATTACGTGTAGATTTCCTCAATGTAAACCTCCTTGGCTGTAAGATTAGGTTGTATATAAACCACTTAAATAAATAAATAAATTTAAATAAACATATAAAAGATGCAGACAGCATGGGTGCATATAGCGCCAACTCAAAGGGAGGCACTACTTGCAGTCATGGCGCTGCCAGGGCAAACTCAGTGTAAAATCTGTGTGCTATCTTCTGGGAGCATGGTATGCATGCTTTGTTGCCTTTGCAGATGACAGACTTGCATTCTAAAGGCGCATTACTTGCAAAAGCCTAACGCACTTCAGCAAACATTCCCTTTAGTGTGAAATAGTTTCCTCCTAATGTTCAATAGTCTCATATTCACTGCTTCAGGGACAATAAAGGAAAATATTTTTATCTAACAGTGCCAGAAAATTGACCAGCAAAGCGCCTTCATCGGGATGACCAAGCAATCTTTTCAAAGCGCATTACTTCCACCGCTGCTTCTTAAAATGCATGTCTTTCCACCCTCTTAAAAGACGCTCTTTTTGTTGCATCTGAACCATTGATGGCATTTCTTCCCTGGGTAGTTTCAGCCCCTAGATATTGGTGACAGGATAGCTATGTCCTCTCCTCTTGGGGAATTGTTCTATTTTTCTCCTTAATGTCGGGGTTGGTTTTTTTCTTTTATGGATTTTAATATTGATCTGTTGTGCAAGGCGCTACTCATATGTTCAGCCTCTTGGACAGTTTCTTCTGGAGAGTGGTAGACAAAAGATTTTAAAGAAACAAAAAAAGTACATCTTTAACTGCTTGATAGCTTTGAATATTGATCCTCTAAGTAAATTCAAATATAGTTATGATTTTGAAAGAAAAACTTGTGAATTTCATTGTGAAACACTGGGATGACCCCTTTTGTTATGACACCCCGACAGAGCCCCTTCAACTTGGAACCGTGGCACATTTGAGGCTTTGGACCCTCTGCTTGTCTTCATGAACAACGGCATTTTCAGCAGCCTTAAACAGGTAAGTTCCCTATGTGTGATGTGTGGCATTGATATAAGTCTGTAGATGAGGGATTGCCAGTCTCAGGTCAAAGATGTTCAGCTCAGCACTGAAGTCTGTGGTTTATAACTTCACATCCTAAGTTTTCTTTTCAGTCCCACTGTCCATCCATGGAGTGCTGAAGTAACCTAGTGGTTAGAGCTGCAGCCTAGTACCCAGGAGATCAGGGTTTGATGCCCACTGGCATCCCTTATGACCCTGGGCAAGTCACTTTACCCTCCATTGCCTCAGAAGTAAAGGTCTGTCAATCTTCTTCCGGTGATACCGTGCCAAGAAAACCCCGGGGCTGCTGGGTAGCCAGGAGTCAGCATTGATTTCACACCACTTAAAGAAAAATCCATCCACACGTCTCCCAGTATACCTGCTGTGCTGAAAATAGATCAGATAAGGCCACAGCATTATTTCAGTGTAGCAGACTTTAATATTGACACAACCCCTACCCTCACGTAGGCAAGAGGAAACATTAGCCTTTCAGGGGTTGTGACAGGAACCTCAAATCCCTAACTAGCGACAGCTAGAACTTAACATTTTTATCACATTACTTTCAAAATTCAAATATAAATTACAGATTTTCCATATAGTAAAATATCAAATAGAGACCTTTCAAACAGATGCATTTTACTTTCTGTGAAATGTGGAAATGTTAAAACAAATTCATAACAAATAAATTCAATTTACTGACTATAATTCTGCAAATATAAATAAGCAAAGGTGTCACTATACACTATCAAACCAGCACAAATTCCTCTAGCATATTATTCTTGATTCACGGACTCCACTCTGCAGGAGTCATGTGCAGCCAGAAACCAGAAACTGCTTCTTTGGATTTCAACGCCCAGTCCAGAAATAGCTTCCAGATTATAATCTGATTGGGATAGTTCTATCTTATTTCCTGAATTAATTTTCGCATGTTGAATATATCTATATCTTAGAGGAGGTTTTGAAGAATGAGTCCAATGACTTGATGTGAATTGCCTAGCTACTACTGTACTCAGAGATATAAAGCCAGTGGCTTCTCTAGCTAAACTGTGATTGTGTAAATTTTAATCTTTTAAAAAATCTGTTTTTTTCCTATTTGGTTTAAGGTATGTGAATGTGCTGTCTTTGATGTTCATTTCCTAAATAAGAGCAAGAAGGGTGGCCCTGAAAGAGTGGAAGACACCATGTTTGCTTTTGGGGCCCTCCTACCCTCACCCTTCACCTACCCACCCTATTTTCTTATATAGATTGTCCGATTTTTGTGGCCTAACCAGTTAGATAAGTGGTCTGTCTACCCACCATTTCAGACCACTTTAAACCAATAATCAATATTGAACCTAATGACATATAATCTCCGGGTTTAGTTTCTGCAAATTATAGCCTCACTGTTACAACGTAAGACCTATTTAGTTCTGAAACTTACCCTTGCTGCTCATGAAACGCTACCGTATTTTATATTTTATGATTCTTATTTTTCTTACTTTTCCCAAACTGTCATTTTGAATTTTCTTGATTTTTGTTTTTTAATCATTTTGTTTATTGTATCCTGCATTTTTTTATGATTGTTACTTTTGTTGCTCCGAATTGTAAAGATGGGCAGGCTATAGATGCATTAAATAAATAAATCATTTACTTGTCTGGGCTCTAGATTGGGAGTTAATTTCTCAGTTCTTACATAGAACTGGGCTAGATATTCCATATTTAAAATATAAAATCATACATAACCAGAATTATTTATATATTTACTGACTCTAAAATCATATTTCATAATACTAAGTTAATATCCTCAATTTAATGTGTCCTAGAACTGTTTAGTTTTTCTTAGCAATGCTCTTGCTTTTTTAACAGAGAGGCATTTTTGTTTGTTTTTGTTGTGTGCTTTGTCTCTGTGAACTAGACTATAAGCTCCTAGAAGCAGGGACTTCTTCATTATAAAGCACATTTTAGAAAAGCTGTGTAGGTGCCCCCTGGGACGTACAAATCAAAATGTCCAAAAATCCATGGGAGGTGCAGCAAAGAAAGTGAACATATGTAAACACTGAGATTACACATGTGAATTATTTGTAACCATCCAAGTTTAGCGGCCCTGTTCTATGTAAACTTCATGGTTATGTTTTATGTAAACTGCTCCGAATCCTATGATAGGGTGGTATAAAAAAACCCCCAGTTAAATAAATAAATAAATACATGCGTTGTAAAACAGGTCTTTCTCCATCCCAAAAGATAAACATTTCAATTAACAAACAAGGTGATGGGGACGTGCAGAATAAAGCCCAAGAAATGTTCAAGAAAAGCACAATTTTAGAAGTGTGCATGTGCGAAAGGTCTATATATGGATGTGTCCGCTGGCTAGTTTGAACCATGTGGGGCTGTGGTGATGGATCTTTTAGTTTTCACTCTGGACATGTCTCTGCTGCGCCCCGTGTAATATAGAAATGATCGCTCCAGCCATGTGTAAGTTTTGACCTTTTTACAATGGCTACAGAGACATGGATGTGATATGGAACTGGGAATGGGCATTTTTTTAGCCATGGGTGTAGTTTTGACTGCTTCATTTGGAGGCAACACATTTGCATACCAATTTGTATATTCAAATATATTTGCATATTTGCATGTTCATTATGGTTATCTTAGAAAAAAATAGTAGATGGATTGGAAGCCAGTATAACAAACAGGTGAGGGATGAGCTGTGCCTCCAAGATACTCAAAGAGACAGCAGAGGTTCTCATTCAAAAAAGGGAAAACAACATATTCCCAGGCTATATGATTTAAATTCAGAAAAATTGTAGCTGTTTAGTTATTAGCCTGGCACTCTAAGATTTAAAAACTACTGACACCTGTAAATATATATTCTGCAAAACACAAAGGAGAGATACAGTGCTCTTACAACAAGGGACAAGAAGAAGAAAAGAACTACAGTACAGTCTCTAACACCAAAACAAATTCTAATTAATGTTATTTTGGCGTTAGAAACTGTGCTATGGTTCTCTCTTTTTCTTTTTGAACACCTATTTTGTGTCCAATGAAACTCCTCCTCCAACAGTAGGTGCAGAGCAGATCTAGGACATTTTACCATAGAACCCAATATACAAGGAGAAAAAAATCTGTTTCCAGTGTCATCTCATTAACAGCCTTTCTAGAACCAGGCAGATTGAACTAACACAAAACCCTACAAAAGTCACTTAAGACCTATAATGCAAATCTACTATACCATAATGAAATGAACTTCTAAAATTAATGCAATAAGGAACCTACCCAGAAAAGAGCAGCACCATAAATATTACAGTGAGCCTTAGAACATCCTTTCACCTATTTAGAAATCTGAACAAGCCAGAAAAGTACAGATCCTACATAAAAACTCAAGGCTAACAGAACATGTGGTCTCAGTCACACAGGCAAAACACACTTAGACCCTCACTAAGTACAGGATAAATTATAATAAACTCAAAGTAGAAATATGTTGATCAAACTCGTAAATTGAAACCCCAACAGGCCAGGATCTGTAGGCAATGTAACACAAGAAATAGAGGAGGCAGGCAACACTTTAACTCACCTTTGCTGAGCTGTAGCATGAGATGCACAGGCCTCTCTGATCCCACATGCAGGTGGCGCAATCTCTCTCCATAGTCTTCCCCCTCCATCAGTCTCAGTGCCACCTGCTCAAAGGCAGCCAGAGACGGCTGAGGGGAGATATGATTTTTTTTTATTTATTTAACAGTATTTCTAAACCGCCTTATCTTAATAATCAAGGTGGTATCACAGCAAACAATCTGGTAAAGTGAGTGTGTTATACATGCAGTGAGGGTGAAATTTAGTTGAGTGTGTGTTGTAATGTGTGCTAGATTGGTTTGAGCTATATACAAGGTGGGCTATATACAGAGGTGCTAAAAACATTTTCCATACATACATTGTTTAGGCGGTATCATGTACTGTTATACATTCTCTGAGGTTATGTGATGTGTCCATAGTGTTCTATGAACAGCATGGTTTTCAGCTGTTTTCTAAAGTCTTTGAGGTCTGTAGTTGCCCTCAAATCGTCCGGTAGTTTGTTCCATATTGTTGGAGCAGCCATGGAGAGTGCTCTGTCTGTTGTGTCCTTGCGTGTGTGTTTGTATTCACTTGGGGTGCTGACTCGGTTGTGTGTTTGTTTTCTTCTAGGACGTGTGCTGGTGTCTGGTTGTATGAGGGTGTGCAGGCTGTTGGCTGATGTGTGCTGTTTTATCTTAAATAGGTTTATGATAGTTTTATATCTGATGCGTGCACCGATTGGGAGCCAGTGTAAGTCCTGTAAGGTAGGTGTGATGTGCTCTTGTCTTGCAGTTCCGGATATGATTCGTGCTGCAGTGTTTTGTGCCAGTTGGAGTGGTTTGAGGGCTTGTTTCGGTAGTCCAAGGTATATCGGATTGCAGAAGTCCAGTAGTGGGGTTATCAGTGCTTGACAGACGGTACGGAAGTGATCTGGGGCGAGGAGTGGTTTCAGTCTCATGATGATTCGCATCTTGTAGTAGGCTTTTTGGATTGTTTTGTCTATGTGTGGCTTGAGGTTGAGTTTATTGTCCAGAGTAACTCCGAGGTATCTTACTTCTGATCTTATTGGTATAGTAGTGCTTTGTATCTTTATATTTGGTGGGTGTATGAAGCTTTGGTTCCGAGTGATGATTAAAGCTTCGGTCTTGTTGTAGTTTATTGCGAGGTTGTTGTTTTGACACCAACTCGTCATTTGGGTAAGGCAGTCTGTTATTTTAGAGAAGTCCGGGTTGTCGATTGATATCGGGGTGTATATCATGATGTCATCTGCATATACTGTGTATTGAATGTTGTTCTCTTTCATGATGTTGCATATTGGTTGGATGTAGATGTTAAATAGGAGTGCTGAGAGTGCGGATCCTTGAGGTACTCCCTGTCGGACATTTATGGGTCGGGAGGTGTTGTGTCCCACCTTGACCTGTAGCTGTCTTTCGGTTAGGTACGATTGGAACCATTTCAGTGTGATACCGTGTATACCAGTGTTCTTTAGTCTTTCCAGGAGCGTGTTGTGGTCCACTGTGTCGAAGGCTGAGGAGATGTCGATGAAGATCATTAAGATTCCATTCCTGGTGTTGTCAATTATTCTTAGGATGCTGTCGAAGAGGTAGATCAGTAGCGTTTCGACTCCATGGTTGGGACGAAATCCGTGCTGGTTGTCGTCAAGTGTTTCGTGTTTGTCTATGTGTTCCTGAAGCTGTAGTTGAACCGTTTTTTCAATGATTTTTGCGAGGAAGGGTATGCTGGAGATTGGTCGGTATGCTGCTGGATCTTTTTTGTCGAGAGTTGTTTTCTTTGTGATTGGTCTTACTGTGGCAAGCTTTAGTTGCTTTGGCATGAGTCCTTGAGTGAGTGAGTTATGTACCATTTTATGTATGGTGGGGATGAAGCTTGATTTGGTGGTTTTGACCCATGACACTGGGCACGGGTCTGTAGGAGCAGTGCTTGTGTTGATTGTAGAGATGATGTGGGATATCTGTTCTGTTGAGGGTGTGTAGAATGTGCCCCAGGTTTTGGAGTGTACATCCATCCTGGTGTTCCCACTAGGTGTTGTTCGTTCTGTGGAGTGAAATTTGTCTTTGATGTGGTCGGCGAATTCCTGTGGATCAACTTGTACTTCCCCTTCTGTTGTTTGCTCTTTTGTGAGGATCTTTACTATTTCGAAAAGCTCTCTGGGTTTGTTGATGGAGGAATTTATCATGTTTGTGTGGAATTCCATCTTTGATTGGTTGATGTGTTCATTGTATTGTTTTTGCTTTGTTAGGTAAAGATCCTGGTCGGCAGTTGTTTTGTTTTTTCTCCATCTCCGTTCAATCTTCCTGAGCTCCCTCTTTTCCTGTCGTATTCTTGCTGAGTACCATGGCTTGTTTTGTCTCATGTTGTGGTGTGGTTTCTTGGTCCCGCCACCAGATGGTTTGGCGGCGTTAGCTAAAATGCTGTTCCAGCTTGAAACTTGTTCCTCCAGGTCGTCTGTGGTAATGTTCAAGTGTTGTATTGTGTCCTATATGAATTCGTCCCTGTCGAAATACTTGAATCGTCTTTGTGTGTGTGAGATGTTTGCTCTTTCGTTTGTCTGGTCCTCTTGTGATCGCAGCTTTGTCTCGATTAGGTAATGGTCAGACCATGGCACTGGGGTAATGGTGGGTGTGGAAATTAGGTCTCTTGATGTTAGGTAATTGGATGCGAAGATGAGATGATAGAAGTCTATAAATTAATGAATGGAGTGGAACGGGTAAATGTAGATCGATTGTTTTACGTTATCAGAATATAGAAAGACTAGGGGACATGCAATGAAGCTACAGGGTAAACTATTTAAGACTAATAAAAGAAAATATTTTTTCACTCAACGTGTATTCAAACTCTGGAATTTGTTACTGGAGAATGTAGTAAAAGCTGTTAGTCTAGCTGGGTTTAAAAAAGGTTTGGACAAGTTCCTGGAGGAAAAGTCCATAAACCATTATTAAGAAGGGACCCAGGATATCAATGCTTGACCCAGTACAAGCATTGTGGAACCTGTGTCTTTTGGGGAAACTGCTAGGCATATATGACCTAGATTGGCCACTGTTGGAAACAGGATACTGGGCTTGATGGACCTTGGTCTGACCCAGTATGGCATATCTTATGTTCTTATGCTAATTAAGTGCTGCTGACTCTCCCCATCTCTGAGCAAGAATCACCAGGATCGAGTAGGGGACAGACCATGGGGAGAGGCAGTGTTGCCTGCATGTTGGATTACAGAGAACTGTCCCTCATGTTACTGCTCAGCAAATGCAAAAGCAGCAGCTAGCAGAGAGGTGCACATGCTGACGGGACTTTTATTTGTGCAGCTGTGCAGTCTATAGCTGGTGCCAAAATTCCAAATGTGTTGTGCCTCTATTACAGGACTTGACAACTTTTGTGTGGATTTAGAAGCCAGACCAAAATCTTAGGAGCCAGTTCTTATGACTTCCTCGCACTCACACTGGCCTCATGTTCTCAAGTCTAATGAGAGCAGCACCAGAGTTCCTATACCGCATGGCATCTTTAGACAGAAATACCAATAACAGTTATAGCTTCAGATATTACGCAACTGTACATGTGTTGTACAACTGTGGCGTGCCTGTCTGTGCATGCGAGTAGATGTTGTAGGTGCTTTTGTGTGGGTGGTGTACAGGGCATCTTAGTGTGTGCTGCAGAGGTGGGGTGCCTGTGTGTGGTACGAAGGTGAGGTGCCTATGTGTGTATGGTGTGGAAGTGAGGTGCCCATGTGTGTGTGTTGTAGGCCGGGTCCACCTACAAAGCCTCCCCAATTACCAATAAACAGTTCAGACAGCAAGTTGCTCAGCTACAAAGAAACTTTTTATTTGTCACAGCAAACAAATGGTTATAGAAGCAGATAGCAAGTACCTGTCTGAGGGACAGTGGGGCAGCCTTCTCTCTGCAAGGGGAGAAAAGAACTGCCCCAAGACCCTCTAAAATTGCTGTCTTATATATACCTCTCTGCTTCAAATTCTAAATAGTTTCAGCAAATGCAAAACTCTTTCCCAGGGCCTTCTATGGTTATGCAGCTAGATCTGCTGATCAAGGCTCGCCTATCTATGCAATCAATCATAGCCCTCTGCCTCCTCCTGTGTTTTTCCATCTGCTGGCACCAATTGAAACCTTCAGGGCAAGAGCATTAGTTGAATTCCTGGCTTGACCTGTTTGAACCTAGGCTTATATCCTTGGACACTTCTGTCCAAAGTATAGCTTTTTTAGGCTTTATAACAGTAGTAAGCTGCATGTGTTCTTTTCCTGTTGCCCACCTGTTTGTGCCATCCATATGTTGCTGTGTCTGTTTCAAACAGGCCAGAGTGCAGTTATAAGGCAGACATATATGCAATCATAAGGCAAACATATAAAGCAGATCTGAGCTGATTATCCCTTTATTCCAATTATCCCTTCAGTGTGTGTGTGTGTGTGTGTGTGTGTGTATCTATTGTGCGTAGGGAGGGTGCCTGTGTGTGCATGTCTGTCGTGCAGAGGTGAGATGCCTGTGTGTAGTGTGAGAGTGGGGATAGGGTGCTAGTATGTGTTCTGGGAGAGAGAAATGCACTATTTGGCAACACCTTGCCCTCTTCCCTCCCCCTTCAACATTCTCTCCTGCTGCTGGCTCTCCTCCTCTGTTACTCTTCCAAACTCTTCCCCCTTCACCAACCCCCCCCAGTACTCCCATCCCTGCCCTAAAATTCCCTAGCCTCCTTTTCTAAATAGGCCCCTTAACCTTTTAAATTGTCCCTGCCTTCTTTACCTCTCTTGAACTCCTCCCACCATCCCCCACACAATCACACAACATATTGTTCTGCAGGCCACCAGGCCTTCCTCTTCTCTTCTGCCTGTGAGGGATCCGATCTCCCACGGGCAGATAGAAGAATTTGCTGCAATCCCCTTCTCTTTTGCCACAGGCATTGCCCCCCCCCCCAAACAAGCTGCCTTGACAATAGCCATGAGGATTCTCTGCCTGCAGGGATCCAATCTCCCAAGGGCAGAAGAGAAGGGGATGGCCACAATGGTGGCAAAGTCTCCATCTATCTGCCCATGGGAGATAGGATCCCCGCAGGCAGACAAGCATCACAGCCATCATCAGGCAATTTGTTTTGGGGGGAAATGCCCTCCTAACCCCCCCAAACTACGCCCATGTTTTTAGACATGCAAATCATGACTAGAGCTTCAAAAATGACCCCTTATGTGTCTCTGTGCAGTTCTGTGTAGATGTGAAGGACATGGAGATTGGAATTGAGAAGTCCATGTCGAGACATACTCAATTGCAACAGCATTTTAGACACAGCTATGCTAATGTTGGAGCCATTTCTAAACCATACTGAAGGAAATACAAGAACCCTTGGGGATTTATATTCACGTGTAGTGAGAGGAGCAATATGACAAATGTACATGTGGGAGAAATCGACAGAGGAAACCTGACAACTTACAAGTGTAAGTGTCGCATTTCACAATGTTCACCTGTAAATGTCTGCAGGTGCACATGTACCTGTAGATGCTGCCAATTAACTACAGAGGACTCTCAATATGGAGAAGGAAATAAAGGGGGATCCTCATTAAACCCTCTGGTAAAGTAAGGGGCACTTTAAATAGCAATAGGGAGCAGATGAAAATCCAGATGTGGACAATATTGTGCTTACCCTGTATGAAAAGGAGAATACACACCCATCGATGTTTATCCGGCCTGGACCACACCCCTGACACGCTCCCTTGCAATTCCAGCATGGTATGGACATCCACGTGTAACATGAGCCTTTTCGAAAATGGTCATTTATACGTGGATGGTATTTACATGTGTAAGGCTCGGATTTGAGCATGTAAATAGCAAATAAGGCTTCTAAAATGAACTCCTTTGTATGCGCTATACAGACCATGAGAATAATTAACTAATTAATTTAATTGGCTATTTGACACCCCACTATAGGTGCAGTACAACTGCACAATGAAGTGGTTTACAAATTTTGATAAATTATGAACAAGAATAATAAATGGCTCATTAATGGACATTTCCTTTGGCTTCTCAAAGGGATTTCACTGTCCAGATCAGATCCATTGAGAATGACTGGCCGGCAGTTTTCTTCATCTGGGACAGAACTTTTTCCCAATAGGTTTGCATCACTGGGCATTGTCACTACACATAGTAAAATGTATCAATTTTATAAAAACAAAATTCAGAAATTGTTATGTGTATTATAATGTAGCACATTTAAGTCTAATTAGAGAAAATATTTTTTTTCACTCAACGCATAATGAAACGCTGGAATTCATTACCGGAAGAAGTAGCAAAAGCTGTTAGTGTAGCTAGGTTTAAAAGAGCTTTGGACAAGTTCCTGGAGGAAAAGTCCCTAAACCATTATCAAAGAGGACCAGGGAAATCCACTGCTTACCTCTGGGATAAGCAGCATGGAATCTGTGTACCTTTTGGGATCTTGACAGGTACTTGTGACCTGGATTGGCCACTGTTGGAAACAGGATACTGGGCTTGATGGGATTTGGTCTGACCCAGTCTGGCATATTTTATGCTCTTAGTTAAGCATCGAGATAGATGGAAGAATCTTCCAATTGCTTGCGGCAACAAAAGAACTCTTACACACGAACCATAACTGGTTTTCATTTTATTTACCTATCAACAACAAGAGGAATGGTACATCCAGGGAGGAAAATGAGGGCAAAACGTGACCTGACCAAACTGTCCCCTGTCACATGGAGCCATTTCTGCATTTTAATCTTCTGTCCTAACCATGTGATCACTTTATCTTAATAAGACAGAAAGAGAAGATAAAAATCAAAGCATGACTAAGCTTAGATTTTTTTGCTGAGGATGGGTTTAAAAAAGGTTTGGATAAGTTTGTGGAGAAAAAGTCCATAAACCGTTATTAAGTTAGATGTGGGGAAAGCTACATTTACCCCTGGGATAAGTAGCATGGGATTTTTCTACCTTTTGGGATCCTGCCTGGTACTTGTGTCCTGGATTGGATACTGAACTTGCTGGACCTTGGCCTGACCCAGTTGGGAGTTCTTATGCTCCTATCTTTTAAGCCTAGCAATTTAGAATGTGATTTCCAAAACCATTACTATGTGTAAAGAGCTATACCTGCTTTTATAGAGCTGCAGACCTAAATTCAGGTCAAGTCATTTCACCTGCACTTTTACATGTTGGAGGATGAGATTTTACTGGGACGAGGTTAGGGCAGGGCCAAGAATCATGCGAATATAGGGCTGGGCCGTCCACCAGGCAAATTAGGCAGTCACCTACAGCAGCTTCCAGACAAGTGGCATGGCAAATCCCTCACTTCCTTGAAGTGAGGCATAGCTGCCGCTTCAGTGCTATGGTAAGCCTTAAAGCAGCCACTCGTGCATGCAATAACGGCCTACTGTTCCTGCGCCCTCCAACAGAAAGCTGCGTCAGAGAGGACAGGAGCGGCAGGCTGTGAGTGTGCACAAGTGCATGGCTGCTTTAAGGCCCTCCCCGGTGCTAAAGCCACTACTTCAAGGAAGGGAGAGATCGCTATGCTGCCCTTCTCCCCCAGGAGAGCAGATTGCGGAGGGGGAGCAGCAGTGCAGTGGGCTGGGTGGCACGGCAAGCAAAGGGGGGGGGGAGGTGTGGCTTGGGATGGCAGAAACCCTTGGTCCAGCTCTGTGCATGTACAGTACTTTTGTATTGTTAAACGTATGTGCGTATTTTTAATCAGAAAGGTTACTAGGTGTAAATGTGTGTGGGTGCTTTTCATGGGATCATTGTCAAAGTGAAAATGCAGACGTGCTTTTACTTTGAAAATTCTGTAACGTCCAGGGAATGAAAAGTCCAAATGTAAATTTCACCAGTGTGGGCAGGTGTAACTTTACTCCATAAATGTCAGGCCAGAAAGCTCCCTTAAAAGGAGGAAAGAGGGAAACCAAATGATTAATTGGTCAGAAAGGGAGTATTGTTAAAATAAACATTCCTGAATTAACGCAGCTAGGGTAAGGCCTAAGTGGCTTTAACCTTTTTAACTAAAGGCTTTGAGCCGATCAATATTAAAGAAGCTAAAATAACTGGTGTGAAAATCTTTTCCCTTCCACTGCTGCAGAGCTCCAAAAAAAATTTATTTCAGAAGTTTGTTGGAAGATTCAAAACACAAAGTTCTCAACAAAACAATATCCAAAAATGCATCAACTCTCTTTTGTCACCTGCCTCTACCCGACAAAAACGAGCAGCAGGTAAGTGTTTGTCATTGTTAGTAGAGCTGTCGGGGGGGGGGGGGGGGGGGACCTGGGGCATCTCATGACTGCTGGAAAGTGGAAGAGTGTGACGGGGATGGACACTTCCTCTACACGCTCATCCTTTGCTGCTGTCAGAGACAGGGATTCAAGCCAGATGTAAGATTGAGGCAGCCATAGGCAGAGACCCAAGGGGATAACCCCAGAGACTAGGGTGTGGGGGGGGGGACCTGCTTTGTCTCTGATGGCAATGCTAGGCTTGGATGACCCTTGGTGCATCATCAGGCTGTGTTAGAACCACCCAAAGTGTCAATGACCCCTTAAATGGACATGCCTGTGCACGCCACATAGTTCCATTGTGTTGACTTCTTACAATAATTTTGTTCTTAGTTTTTTGTTTTAATGAATGTGAAAACATTTTATTGCTTATGCCCATGGGAAATAATTGCAGTCGTCAATCCCTTGCTTTTTACTTTGACTCTCAGTTAGTGAACACTGTAATTTGTTCTTGTTTTACTTTTACTTTACAATCAATCATTTTATTGATTTGCATTTAGTTATTGAGGTAGTTTGTTGTGTTTGTTGTACATCACTCTGAGCCTTGGAGACAGCACAATTCCTAATCTGAGTAAATAAATACAGCAGCCCTCCCTAAGATGTTATAACATGCGTTATTTGCAAACATTGGTCTGAATTTTCAACAGGACCATTTGGGGCATCAATTGAAATATCTAAACAAGCCATTTCAATTTATGTCGCCATTCAGCAGTGCTATGTATTTGCTTAGTGTCACTGAGCATAGGCACTTGGCTAAACGCATGAGTATGCGCATATTTAGTATGCATAGGCACCCGAACCACATAGATGCCTGTTGTACTTTGCTTTTTATCCATCTGCGTCAAATGCATAGACTATGGGGGCATTTTCAGGGGCAGCAGCTAGCTGTCTCTGCTGAACTTTGAACCCGGATATCTGTTTAGCTAACTGGTCTCCAGCAATATTCAGCCACTGGCCAGTTAGGTAAAATGGTGAAAGTTGGGTCAGCCTTTCAGGTGCCTAATTTTCACCACTTTGGGATAACCGGTTAGCAGCTGCATATTACCGCTAGCCAGTGATCCCTGGGCACCACCTCTGATCTGCCCCCGGAGCGCTGTGACACTAGCCATCTGCATTTAGTGGCGGCATGCAGGGATACTCAGCGGCATATGACCAGCGCTAGTGTTGCTGAATATCCCTTTGAGCAGCATCGAGGCAGTCTGAAGGTCCGCAAGCCGCTTAAAAGCCTTTGAATACCACCCCCGGCATCCGTATAGATGCTGAAAATCAGCACCTACTTGCAGCTCCGCCCCCAGAACGCCCCGATCCTCCCCTCCCTCTGCGATGCACAGCATTATGTGTAGAGGGGGATATTTAAATCCCGCTCTATGCATAATGCTGTCAAAACCCCCCACCTAGTCGTTTGGCACAGCGCTGAATATCTAGGTTCTTTTTAGACAATTGAAGGGATTGTGCATCACAATAACAAATGAATAAAACTTGATTTTTGTCGCTATTCGCAGGATGCAAAATGACCTAGCAATTCTTTAAAAACTTTAAACAGCAGAATATTCCTGTTGTATAAGACAGACAGACATGTTAATCCATGGGGGGTGGGTGGGGGCGCAGCTAAGGTTCAACACCCCCCACCTGTTATTAGTTCTTTTTGATAGCAATACACTGTTTTTTTATGCATTCATTTTGGTCCAATGAAATAAAAGCAAACCTAATTCTCTGCAGGATGCACTGCTGGAAATATAACATCTGCCAGCATTATAGATCCGTTGTTCCTCCTAACTTACTCCACTTACACAGAATTTGACAGCTGCTTGGATGACAGTGTCTTGCTGGAGAACCTGGCGGCCTTTGCAGCTCAACCCTTGCCTGATAGTTACCTTCAAATTATGAAGACCAGGCTGGATAAGGTAATAGCATCTACGTCAGAGGGGAGAATGCGCTTAGGGCTTCCTTTTTGGCATTAAGTGGTATCTAGGAGAGCAAGGGGAAGCTAATGGTGGATGCAATGGGATCATCTTTCTTCAGCTACTGAGACTGTGACTTTTAGGACCTGATTCATCAAAGCGTTTTCCTGTAAATATAGAATGGAAGACCAGTCTTAATGAATCAGATCCGTAGAGCTACAATACTGATGATGTCTTTAACATCTGTGAATAACATAAAGAGGTGACGGTCTGCCCCTTTATAACAGATCATGCGAATGGAAGCACTGATTATGACAAGTGAAGTCCATTTTGCATAGGTTGTCTTGGTGGGAAAAGGGATGTCCAGGACAGGATATTCTTAATCTGCAGTGTATTTTACAAAGGGGTTGCTGAACATGGAGCCATTTGCAAAATATGTAAAAGGTTGCAGGAAAACGTGTATTTGCAGCATGTACAGTGGGAACAGCCATTTCCCAAAAATACATCTTCTAAAAAGAGCCACATCACTGAGGGCCCTGTACATGTAAATGCTCACACATGTCCACCACTGTTCCCTCTAAGCTGTGCGCGTGTGCGCGCGCACACACCTCGCCAAGCGAGCGCACATACTTTACAACAGAGCGCACAAAAATTATGGTTCTGATTCTGATAGAAAACAACACAGATGTCTTAAAATTTAAAAGTTGTTGTGTATTTACGGTTTTCACAAGTTCTACAATATTTTCTAGTGCAGTCAATGTGGTGTACATACTGTATTCTGACCTGTAGTCAAATTTTAAAGTATATAACTCCGAGTGTCGTTATCTGGCGCACAAAAATTTAACCTTCCTTCAAAAGCTGCACAGCTGATATTTTATGCGCACACAGCCTACAGAAAATTAGAGGGAACATTGATGTCCACGTGTGAGTAGCTGATTTTACAAAGCTGCACATCCTAGCAGAGTCAATTAAGGAGCCAAGCTCCAAAACTCAAATTTTTGGATTATTTTTGGGGTGGTTTTAAATGCAGAGTGGTAAGCACAATTGCCCCTCAATCATTTCTCCAAACTTTAGGTTCAAGCGAGCAGTTAGGTGACACTTATTGTATGTCTAAGAGAAGGTATAAATTCCAGTGGGGAAATGTTTTGAGGTCTACGTGTATTTCCACTGCAAGATAAGAAATACACATGGTGCCTCCATCTTTAAAAACGGTGTGTACCACTGGTATATATTCGTAAGTATCGGCCTTGCACTTAGCTCTGTACTTTAATCACTTCCTAATGTTTCCTGTGATTTCAGATATACCCTCAAGGGTTACCAGAAGACAAAATCAAGCTCATGGGGAGTGCACTGTCCCGCTTATACACTGCGGCTGAAATCAGCAAGTGGAACATAACTTCAAGTGATACCCTCACCATCCTTCTGAGTTCAAGCTACCCCCCCTGGAATGAATCTCAGGTAGACATTAGACCATTCACATAGCATATGGTATGAAATATTTGGTAGCTGTGAGAGTCTCATACTGGGCTAATCTGCAGACCTGTAGCTGAGGGGATGCAGCAGCCGTTTATTAAGTCAGCAGATGGCACATCCAAGAGTTGCAACTACACACTTGTCCATGTTCTCGGTTCAGAATGTGGGTGTGGGGCGGCTGGAATGACACCTAGACTATCTATTGTCTAGCAGTAAAGTGAAGGTAGAGCTTAGTGGTTAAAGCAATGGTCTGTGACCTAGCAAAGCCAGGGTTAAAATCCTGCTGCTACTTTTTATAATCTTGTTCAAATCACTTAACCCTCCATTGTCTCAGGTATAAACTTAGGGGGTTAATCCTCAGTGTCTAAAGTGCCTGGCCACTGCTGCTGCTGCTTTAACTAAACCCACATATTCAGCGTCAAAGTCTGTCCAGCACCGAATACGAGGTGCGATCAAAAAGTATCAAGACTTATACAATAACACAAGACGTATAACACTGACAGTTATTGCACTCAGTCTCCTTCAAAGTAGTTTCCTTCTGATAAAACACACTTCCTCCAGCGTTCCTGCCACTGCTGGAAACAATTTTGAAATTCCTCTTTTGTTATGCTGTGAAGCTGCTGTGTCAAATTGTGCTTAAGGGTCTCCAAGTCATCAAATCTACTTCCTTTCAGTGGTAATTTCAGTTTTGGAAACAAGAAAAAGTCACAGGGTGCGAGGTCAGGTGAGTACAGAGGCTAACGGACTTGCTCGATTTGGTGTTTGGCCAAGAACTGCTAGACAAGATGTGGTGTGAGCTGGGGCGTTATTGTGATGAAGCAACCATTCACCATTCCTGTGCAACTCTGGCTTCTTAAGACGAACTGCATCTCTCAAACGAATCAGAACTTGGACGTAGTACTCCTTATTGATGGTTTGACCCTTTGGAGCATACGCATGAAGAACAATACTCTGTCAATCAAAGAAAACTGTGAGCATGGCCTCGACATTGCTCCTCACCTGACGGACCTTCTTGGGTCTGGGAGAGTTTGGAGTCTTCCATTGTGAGGACTGAGCCTTAGTTTCTGAGTCATAACCATAAACCCATGATTCATCACCAGTAATAATCTTTGTGATGAAATTTGAGTCATTTTCAATGTATGATTGAAGAGTACAGCGGAGGGCAAAAAAACACGGCCTACCAGGGTGATTGGTAAAATTCTTTACTAAGGACCCAACTTAACAAGTTTCGGCCGAAGCCTTCATCAGGGGTCTAAAAAACAAACACACATGAAATAAGCATAATAATAAACCAAAACAAAAAAATACTTAAAAACTATATTGTTAAATAAAAATGTTACCAGAAAACCACATAGAAAGTGTGAAGAACACGTCTATGGGGTGGAGCAACCACTCTTCCCAATCTGGAACATAATAAAATTACAGGCATGAGTAATAACATAACAAAAAAGAATGTAAAAAGAGGAAATTTACACATTGAGATACGATAAACATACATATGTAAAAACAATAATTCAAATACATCTGTATGTAAAAGCAGATGTAAATAAAACAAAATAAAATAAAAACCTTATCAGTGAAGAGCATTTATAATATATACACATATATTAAGACCATCATGCTCAAAAATAAAGAAACACATGTAATGTAATAGCTAAACAAGGGATGAAACATAAATCGAGACAATAAAATAGCTGAGCATTAGAGATGATGAACAATGTAATAATTTGAAAAAATTTGAAAAAAAGGGAGGCACAACATTGCCTGTTAATAACATTGTGTATATAAAAGAAGAAAGGAAGATCCGAAAGTGCCACTAATGGAAATAGTCATCTGTTGTATATGTTGTGAATAATCATCCGTTGTATGTATGAGGGGGGGAGGGGAGGGGGATAGGGGAGGGGGAGGGAAAGGGGGAGGGGGAAGGGGAGGGAGGGGGAAGGGGAGGGGGAGGGAAAGGGGGAGGGGGAAGGGGAGGGAGGGGGAAGGGGAGGGGGAGGGAAAGGGGGAGGGGGAAGGGAAGAGGGGGAGGAAGGAAAGGGAAGGAAAGAAAGGGGAGGGAGGAGGGAGAGGGGAAGGAGGGTGAGGAGGGAGGGAGGGGGAAGGGAAAGGGAAAGGAGGGAAGGAAGATCTCCTCCACGAGGGGAGGGGAAAAGTTTTTTGATAACAAAAAACCTTATATCATTAATATTATGCTGGACTTGGACCCAATGTGACACAAGTGGGGCTGTGATGATCTGTCTTTTGATGCAACTTTTGTATTCCTGAATGCGTGTTTTGACAGCACGAATTGTCTTGTCAACATACAAAAGGGGACAAGGACAAATTATAATGTATACGACGTGTGTGGACAGAGAATCAGTGTAGGCGTGAGGCATCACTCCTTTTTAAATTGAGTTTGTGTTTCTTTTTATATTGATTGTGGTTCAGCACAATCGTCTTTTTACATATATACAGTTTTCCCAGTTTATGGTTTGTGAATCATCTTGTTATATGCCCGTGTTATTGTAATTTTCATTTTGCACTTTTATTGCAATATCTTTTTTGCCAAATGGATCCCTTTGTTTCCTCCTTCCCTCCTTTCCCTTTCCCCTCTCCCTCCTCACCCTCCTTCCCCTCTTCCTCCTCCCTCCCTTCTCCTTTCTTTCCTTCCCTTTCCTTCTTCCCCCTCTTCCCTTCCCCCTCCCTTTCCCTCCCCCTCCCCTATCCCCCCCCCTCACACATACAACGGATGATTATTCACAACATATACAACAGATGACTATTTCCATTAGTGGCACTTTCGGATCTTCCTTTCTTCTTTTATATACACAATGTTATTAACGGGCAATGTTGTGCCTCCCTTTTTTTTCAAATTTTTTCAAATTATTACGTTGTTCATCATCTCTAATGCTCAGCTATTTTATTGTTTCGATTTATGTTTCATCCCTTGTTTAGCTATTACATTACATGTTTCTTTATTTTTGAGCATGATGGTCTTAATATATGTGTATATATTATAGATGCTCTTCACTGATAAGGTTTTTATTTTATTTTGTTTTATTTACATCTGCTTTTACATACAGATGTATTTTAATTATTGTTTTTACATATGTATGTTTTATCGTATTTCAATGTGTAAATTTCCTCTTTTTACATTCTTTTTTGTTATGTTATTACTCATGCCTGTAATTTTATTATGCTCCAGATTGGGAAGAGTGGTTGCTCCACCCCATAGATGTGTTCTTCACACTTTCTATGTGGTTTTCTGGTAACATTTTTATTTAACAATATAGTTTTTAAGTATTTTTTTTGTTTTGGTTTATTATTATGCTTATTTCATGTGTGTTTGTTTTTTAGACCCCTGATGAAGGCTTCGGCCGAAACTTGTTAAGTTTGGTAAAATTCTTTATTAAGGACCCATCACCCTGGTAGGCCGTGTTTTTTTGCCCTCCGCTGTACTCTTCAATCTTGATTATTTGTGGAAGGCCTCTTTTCTTCCGGTTTCATTTTCAATGTACGTATTCCAACAACTCCCTGGCTGTAGACAGTCAATCTTCTTTTTGGTTAGGGGACAGGAATTTTGGCATGAATTTTGCAGACACACATCTCATCCCCAAATTGGGCTCTCTCAGGGTCTCATTTAAATAAACCATGAGCTATAGCAGCCTCATAGGGGACTGACTTGTCCATACTCCTCTATGTGCTTGGCCTCTTGTATATATGACCCCTAGACACACCTGGTCTGTCTTGCATGTGTTGGAATTTCTTACATGTTGCAGATCCCACATCTGAAACAATAACTTAAGACCTCTATTTGGCCCAGGTCATGCACTGCGGTTGCTTGGCAAGGCTACTGCCCAGTTTATGGGCTGGGGCTGGGACTGGGGAAGCTCAAAAGTGGAAGAGCTCTTAGAGATCATTCTGAATTAGAACAAAGGGGAATTGGATTCAGCTCACACTTTTCTCAGAGTTCCAGGCAAGTTACATTCAGGTACAGCAGATATTTTCCTGTCCCCAAAGGAACTTATAATCAAAGAAGTTGCTATTCAGATGAGTTTGTGTGGTTGCAGCATCTGCAAGCCACATAACTCCTGGCAATCCCAATATTCAGCAGCACTATCCAGATTCCCACAGATTCCAGTAAAGACATCTGGTTAATACTGGGGTGGTCCCAGCAGGGTATCCACTAACCAATATCACCAGTAACCTGACAGAGGTTCATAACTGTCATGGTATTCACAAACCCATTTGGAGAAACAGCCCCAAAACCTCTGGACTGTGAAAGCAGATAGCAGATGTGATCAAAAAATATTGAGGCTTGTTGTGTAACCATATAACAATATGTCGCACCATGATGCTATTAAGCATGCAGTGACCTAATTATGTGCTCTGCATGTGCAGAGTGTAGCGTGGTTGCAGCACACCTGTACTTTTTTAATCATGTGATATTTGGTATCATGTAAAAACAATTCATCAGATTTACAATGAGTGAAAAAACAGCAAATTTGCATTAAATTCTATCATAAACTTGGAGATTCGTGCAAAGTGCATGAGTTGTGCTCAAGTTTATGACTAATACAAATGTTTCCAAGATTGTGGCCAAAGTGACAGGGATGAGTGTTCTGGAAGGCCATCCACGAGCAGGAATGAAGACAAAGTTGAAGCAGTGCATGCCTCAATACGCTGAAATCATCATTGACTATCAGGGAACTTGCTGAGGACATGGACATCAGTTCAGGTCGGTACAGTCCATTCTTATTGTCGATTTGAGAATGAGTCGTGAATCTGCAAAATTTGTGCCAAAATGTCTGTCCCCTAACCAACGCCATCCTCTCGCATAGCCGTTACTGCAGGGGTGGCCAACTCGAGTCCTGGTGCATCATGATCCAGCCTGGTTTTCAGGATGTCCCTAATGAATATTCATGAGATATATTTGCATCCATGCAACTACACCTCCATCCATGCAAATCTGTCTCATGAATATTCATTAGGGCCATCCTGAAAACCAGGCTGGATTGTGGTGCACCAGGACTGGAGTTGGCCACCCCTGCATTACCGTGTCCTGTGGCAGCCAGGGGAGCTCTCCATTAGTGGCTGAAGCCAGACAAGCTCTTAGGAGGGATGCCCCTGGAGTCTCCATGGTGGATCCCAATGACAACAGATGCCAGTCTCTCGGGATGGGACAGCGCATTGTGAGGCCCAGATAGTGCAGGGCTGCTGGACTCCGGAAGAGAGCACCTGGCCCATCAATCGGTTGGAGATGAAGATGGTGTTCTTGGCACTGCAAGAGTTTTGCCTCTGTCTTCAGGGAAAAACTGTGAGAGTCCTCTCTGACAATGTCACGGCAGTAGCTTGCATCAATCTTCAGGGGGGGGGGGCACAGGCAGCACAGAACTGGAAATGGTGGTAGGCCAGTTGTTGGAATGGGCAGAGAACAACTTACAGGCACTCTCAGCGGCTCACGTGGCTGGCAAAGAAAATGTCGTGGCTGACTACCTCAGTTGGGTTTGCATGGATCCTGGAGAATGGTCACTCAACAAGGTGGTGCTTGCTTAATTGGTACGGCGCTGGGGTCAGCCAATCATGGACTTGATGGCAACCTTTGAGTCCGCAAAAGTGATCCGGTTCTACAGCAGGAGAAGAGAGCAAATGTTGGAGGGTCTGGATACGTTGGTGCAGTGGTGACTTACAGACAGGTTACTCTTTGTGTTTCCCCCTTGGGTGCTCATAGGGCGAGTAATACAACAGATCAAGGCACACCTAGGACTAGTCATTGTCATTGCTCCTTATTGATCGCAGAGACTGTGTTATGTGGATTTGATCTGACTGGCAATGGACCGTCCTTGGCGCCTTCAGGTGCAGGTCGATCTACCATCACAGGGGCCAGTCCTGATGCCCTAGGTGGATCGATTCTTGCTTACAGCCTGGCTCTTGAGAGGGCTAGGTTGAAGAAGCAGGACTATTCGACCTCAGTTACTGTGAGCTTGTTGAAGCCCCGTAAGCGCTCCACCTCCATCTCTTATGTACAGCTCTGGAGCTGGATATCCTAGCTTTTCTGCAGGCGGGGATGGAGAAGGGCCTGGCTAGCAGTTCACTATGCGTGCAGGTGGCAGCCTTAACCTGTTACCGTGGCAGGGTTAGGGAGTGTCGCTGGCGGCCCATCTGGATATCATTTGTTTTCTGTGGGAGGCGAAGTAGATGTGATCTCCCATGAGGGCAATGGTTCTTTCTTGGGACCTCAGTCTGGAACTGTCAGTATTGATGGAGGCGCTCTTTGAACCACTGAGTGCTTGCACGATGACATTTTTGATTTTGAAGACTGTGTTTTTGGTAACAATAGTTGTGCTGTGGCCGGTGCCCTCCTTTCTGCCCTAGGTGCTCTCAGTTTTCATCTGAACCAACCTGTTTCCCTTCTGGTATTTTTGGGGAAGGGGGGGAACAGGAGAGGACCCCCATCTGTGCTGCCTGGATGCGCGATGGGTACTCGAGCATTATTTGAAAAGGATGGAGTCCTTTCGAAGTCAGACCATCTGATTGTCCTGTTTGGGGGGGCTGCGTAAAGGAGAGGCAGCTTCCAAGGCTTCCATCACCAGATGGGTAAAAGAAGCAATCACCTCGGCCTATCTGTTGAGGTAGAGAGTGATGCTGGTGGGGTTACGAGCTCATTTGACCCAGGCACAAGCAGCATCATGGGCGGAGGCTAGCCTGATTCCACCAGTGGACATCTGCAGGGTGGCCAGTTGGCTGTCCCTACATACGTTTGTGAAACATTTTCAACTGGATGTGCAGGCAGCAGAGAACGTGCAGTTTGGTTTGATAGTGCTTCAGGCCAGGCTCATGGGTCCCTCCCAAGTTTAGTACTGCTATGGTACATCCCACAGATCAGCACTGGACTGGAGGGATGATAAGAAAGATGAAATTACCTGCTAATTGGCTTTCCTTGAGTACCTCCAGACTCCAGTCCCGTCCTGGACCCTCCCTGCTTCATGAGGTTAATTATGCAATGGTGACCCTGGCCTGAAGAAGTCCATCTACATTTTGGAGGTCTAGTGGTTTGAGAGGACAGCCATCAGTGAGATGGGGCTCCTTTGGGAAGCACTGAGTTCTTCTCCTTCTTTTGGAAGGTACAAAAAATGAAAAAAAAAAACAAAAAACAAAGAAAGACAACGGATGTAGGCAGCCCCCAAGGAAGATGCAGTGACCTTGGCTTTCGCAGTCCGGTTTATGGTGCGATAGGTAGGCTCCTTCTTTTCTTAGGGGTAGGTCTTGTACTGTCTGTTTGGGGGAATATAGCATTTCAATTTTTCTTTTGAACTTGGTTTTCTTGTTTGTTGCTCCATGAGTCTGCTTTGTCAATAGAATACTGGGGCTGGTGGGTGGTGCCAGCTGCCAATGTATGCTGATGTCTTTAAAGTTGACATTCTCAGTCTCCAAGCTGCTGGTGAGGCGAGACAGCCCACAGGTCAGGACTAGACTGGAGGGACTCAAGGAAAGCCAATTAGCAGGAAAGGCCTAATTTCACCTTCCCAAACACAACCAACTTATCAGTATGATTGTGGAGAGTAGTGAGGATAATGTAGTGGCAACTTCTCGACACATTCTAGAGGTTTTAGTGCTGAAATGAACACTTTTCTGATGCCTCTTCATGCCTGGAGCAGGTCTAATTTTGGACACGGGTGCAGACGTCCCCAAAGGTTCTAAGATCAATCAGGTACGTCTTTGTCCATAACTCCACCACAGACATACCTCCATCACACTCCCTCCCTATTTAGATGTTCCCACAGTGGAGACATTTAAAACCCTGTTTCTGAAATGGCTCCATTGATATCTCCCTGATTTGGACATCCGCATGCACATTTTCGGACATCCAAATTGCATCTAAGCAATTTAAAATGATCTCCGTAGTGTCTCAAAAGAATCTCTTCACATGTGAAGTGTTGTTCCACCCAAAAATAAACTTTGGTGAAGCAAAAATTTCAAAACAATATAGAAAAGTGTTCAAAAATCACAAGGATCTGCACATTCTCACAGTCCAAATCACAGCTATTCTTACAGTACCATTGCTCAAGGAGAAGGCCAAATCAATGTTACTTCATATGCTACTCAAACATTGCTATAGCATTACCTCAAATTCCATGGGCTTTTTTCCAGGTCTGAGATGCATCAGAACCTTTTGCAGAATCTCTTGAATCCTCATCTCCCATGGAAACAATTAGAAAATTCCTGGTTGAATCCAGTGAGGCTTCTGTGTTCTAGAAACATGAGACAAATCCCTCCCAGATTCACTGGAGTGTTGAGTCCCTCCTGTAGCTCTTCCAAAGATCCTCCTTGTCTCCTCCTGGATCCTTGAGAGCACAGCCTACAGCTACCCCTCACCTGTTCTCTGGAGCTCTGATGAAGCATCTTGCTGCCTCTCCAACTCCTTGAACCACATCCTTCCCTGGCTCAGTCACCTTTTGTAACCTCTCCTCACTTTGACCCACCATGAAAGGGAAGATCTAAAATAATACATCCTAAAAACATTATCCCTTGGAAACTCCCCACACTAGAATGTGTGACAAGGCAGAGGCTGCAGAACCTAAAAATAGGGGTTTAAAACACTTTTTGTCCTCAGAAGCTGTCAGTAAAACAGGTCAGGAAAGGGTTAAGGATCCAGCCCTGAAAGCTTCTCTGCACAAGAAAGCAGAAAGAGAGCCACACCCGAGCTCCAGACAAACTCAGGGAGCTGACGTGGGAGGAAAAGGGGTGGAGTCAACCTGATAGGGCAGCCCTGTTCACATAACCAGGAAGCAACTGTTAGTCGGGGAGAAGGAGCCCTCAAGGGAGAAAAGGCAGCCAAGAGAGAGCAAGCAGCCAAGGGAGAGCTGGCATCCAAGGGTGGAGGAGAATCCGGAAGAGACTCAGCATTGGAGTTGGATTCAGCCTTGGAGGGAGAGCAGTTCCAGGAAGGTCCAAGAGAGTCAGATCCAGGGAGAGATCTGGGGACCAGGAGAAGCAAAGCCAAGAGCAACCGGTACCCGGTTAGCACAAGGGGCTTGGGGAATTGCTGGCCAGACTGCAGAGAGACAGCCAGGTCTCAGGAGAGGTGTCTGAAAAAGCTTCCAGGAAGGAACTACCTTGAGCCGCACAGCAAACAGAAACAGGTCAGAAACTATTTCAAACCTCAGGGGAAAAGGTTAGATACCTTGCCTAGAAGAGACAGGAGTAGTTCTCTGGAACCTTCTCTTGAAGCCATAATTACAGAGGAGAGGTTGGGCAGAGAGAAAGTCCCAGTCAAAAGACTGCAAATGTTTTCCCACTACAGAGAACGTGACAGGAGTTCTAGCTCAGAGTATAGCCCAGGTGCCACTAAGCAAATTACTAATTGCAGGCATCCCAGCCAAGGGCTAGAGTCAGACCCTGAAGAGCACGCTGTTGTAAGGGAGCTGGTAAAGCAGTATCAAGAGAAATATTTGCCTCTCAACCAGAAAGCATATACTAGGCAGACCAGAAGGAAGGTGAGCCCTTTTTATGATGTTTTAAAAGGTGCTGGTGATTTTGAATCCTTGCAAGTGCCTAGGAGTTTTAAGGATAACAAACGGAAGCAGCTTAGAGCACTGATTAAGCAGTGGCAATCTGTAGACTCCATTAAACTTGGTCATAAGGACGTATCAGATCCTGAGCTGGAGGAAATGCAAACTGAAGCACCTCTAAGTGATAGCAGTGGTTCAGATATGGACTGTGGGTTTTGTCAAAGGGAGTGAAAGCTGTATAAATGTATCCTGCAGAAGTGCTGAGAAAGCCTAACTGTTCTTTCTCCAGGACCAAGCAGGAAGTCAGTCCTCACTTATGGGTGACGTCGGCGCCGACGGAGCCCTCGCGGAGCAATTTTCCCCAGCTTTCAAAGAAAGCCTTTGGGAATTGCAGCGCGCATGCGCGGTCCCCTTCCCGCCCAAGGGTGCCATCTTAGCCAGTCTTCTTTTTTCCGCGGAGCCCTACAGACGTACCCGTCGTGTCCCCGCGAAAAAGTTGATTTTCTTTAGAATTACTCTTTTTTTCCATTCGGTTCGACGCCGGTCTTTTTCCCGCCCGGACTCGCGACGCCGGTCACGAGTCCTCTTCTTATTTTTCGGTTTTTCTGACTTAGTCAGTTTTCGTTTCGGTTTTTTCCCTGGCAGCCCGGTCCTTTGACCTCGCCGGGGCCCTTTTTCCCCCGATGGCTGCCAGTGGTTTCAAGCGGTGTGGTCAGTGTGACCGAAATATGTCACTAACTGACACACACGACAATTGCCTCCGCTGCCTGGGCCCGGATCATGAAGAAATGATCTGTGGGCCTTGTGGCAAACTATCCTCCAAAGCGTTGAGAAGTCGGCGGCATCAGCGGGATAGAATCTTCGCTGACCCCAGCCGTACCCGGACCTCGTCGGAGGCCTCCGCGTCCAGGGGTTCCAGCTCGGACCGTCGCCGGAGTTCCTCCGACAGGGGTTTCTCCCTCCGGGACCATCGACGGAAGGTGAAACCCGCGAGGGCGGCGTCGGTGGACGCTCCTGGCTCCGCGAGGGCCAGGTCGCATAGCCCCGATAGCCGCCCCGGGTCCTTGGAGAAGGAGCACCTCATGAAGCGACCTCGCCTGGAGTCGGAGCTGCCTGCTCGGGTAAGTCCTGTGGTCCTTCTGGACTCGCCTCCGCGACAGCCGACGTCGGGCCCGACACCGTCGGGGCCCGAGTCGGGGGCTGCTGGGTCACCTGAGCTCGGACTCAGGTTGACGGCCTTGGAGAGCAGACTGTCTGCCTTCATGGACCAGCAGCGGGCACTGCTCGCTGGCTTCGCTGGCGCCGCTGCCCCGACCGCCGGGACGTCGACGTCTAAGTCGACCCCGGAGACCGAGCCGATCCTCGAGTCGATGCGAACTCGAGTCGATCCTCGGTCGAGGTCGCCCTCGGCCTCCCGTTCGGGACCGAGGTCGCCGACGCCGACTCCCTCGGCGTCGGGGCGGCAGGCGCCGCGCCCTGCCCGGGCCGACCCCACCGAGTCCTCGTCGGAGTCGGTCTGGGAGTCTGAAGAGGAAGAGTCGCCTGATTCTTTTCGGACTCGGTGTGTCCCCTCGGACTCACCTGAGTCCGAACCTCGGAAGCAGTCCCCCCCGGAGGATGCCCGGTTCTCGGACTTCGTCAGGGATATGGCCAAGGCTTTGGCCTTCCCTGCGGACCCCGAGGAGGAGCCTCGAGCCGAAGAGCTCGACGCCCTCCAGTATGACTCTCCCGCCAGGGAACACTTTACTGTACCGGTTCCTCCCATGCTGGAACGACTACTCTTCCGCATGTGGGAGAGTCCGGCCACCTCGCCGGTCCTGAGCAAGCGGGTCGATTCTATCTATCGAGTTCGCAAGAGCCCTGGCTTCCAAAAAGCACAGCTACCACACCATTCCATGGTAGTGGAATCGGCCATGCATCGTCTTAAGAGCCAGAAGATGCACTCCTCGGTGCCTCCTGGCAGGGAGGCCCGTAACCTGGATGGCCTTGGTAAGAAGTGTTTCCAGGGCTCTATGCTCGCATGTCGTGTCCCAGACCTACCAGCTGTACATGGGCATGTATCTCCGAGACCTGGCTAAAGAGCTAGCCGGCTTCTCCGCTGGTTTGTCCGAGGAAACCCTTGCGGAGGTTCCTGGCCTTGTCCACTGGCATTCGGGAATGCTCAAAATTCATGTCCCGAGCAGCCTATGATGGCTTGAAGCATCGGCTCGAGTGGCCGCAGCCGGCATCGGTGCCCGCCGACAGGCTTGGCTTCAGTCGTCTGACCTTGAGCCCTGGGTGCAGGACAAGTTGGTCGATGTCCCTTGCCGAGGCGAAAACCTCTTTGGCAAACCCATGGCTGATAAGGCTGCACAAATTGAGACAGAGACTCTCACCAGGACTAGGCTTTCTAGGAAGACCTCCGCCCCTTCCCAGAAAAAGAAGGGCTCGGGAAAGAAGTCCTTTTACCCGAGGAAGGCGGCTGCCTACAAACAATACCCCCACTATCAGGCCCCTGCAGCTCCCCAACAGGGCCAGCAGGCCAAGGGACGGGGTAACGGGTCCCGTAGGTAGCAAGCCCCCAAGCCTGCACCACCAGCCCCTGCTCCGCAGGGTGGGGGTTTTTGACTCCTTAAGCATAGCCTCTCCCCCCCCGCTGGTTCCTCCCAGCACCGGAGGGCCGCTGGTTCACTTCGCCCACAGGTGGTCCAGCATCACCTCAGATGCCTGGGTGCTTCAAGTCGTGCGAGAAGGCTATCTTCTCCACTTCCACCAGGTCCCTCCCTCCTATTTTCCGGGAGAACCTCCACGACCCCCTCTGCACAGGGAATTACTCCTTCAGGAGTTAGCAGGTCTTCTACGGGATCAGGCGGTGGAACCGGTGCCCCACCACCTGAAAGGTCAAGGCTTTTATTCCAGGTATTTTCTAATACCAAAAAGAACTGGAGGCCTCAGACCCATCCTGGACTTACGCAACCTCAACAAGTTCCTCGTGCGGGAGAAGTTCAAGATGCTTACCCTTGGAATCCTTCTGCCCTACCTCCAGCAGGGAGATTGGCTATGCTCCTTGGATCTAAAGGATGCCTACACGCACATCCTCATCCACCCAAGCCACCGCCAATACCTAAGGTTTGTGGTGGCAGGAAATCATTACCAATACAGAGTACTACCCTTTGGCCTGTCCTCCGCACCGCGAGTCTTCACAAAATGTCTCGCGTGTGGTGGCGGCCCATCTCCAGCTTCACGGCCTCTATGTCTTTCCGTACCTCGACGACTGGCTCATCAGAGCAGCGTCCGCTCTGGAGGTCACCAACGCCACGCGCCGCACGGTGACTCTTCTGCAGTACTTGGGCTTTGTTATAAACTTCGCAAAGTCCACTTTGCTCTCCTCACAGGATCTCGAGTTCATCGGCGCAAGGCTGCACACTCCTCAGGCACGAGCGTACCTACCGCTCGACAGGGCTCAACGGCTCATGGACCTAGCCGACTGTTTTCGCAGCCAGCCCCTGGTCTCCGCCAGGCGCTTCCTGAGACTACTCGGCCATATGGCTTCCACCGTCCATGTGACCCCCAATGCCCGCCTGAATATGCGGCCTGCTCAATGGTGTCTCCGCCGGCAGTGGCGACAAGCCACAGGCGGCCTAGCAGACCTAGTGCGCGTCTCCGAGCCGCTGGTCTCGTCTCTCCGGTGGTGGCTTCAGCGGCCGAACCTGATATTCGGCATGCCTTTCCAGTCACCTCAGCCGGCCCGGGTGCTGACAACAGATGCATCCCTCCTGGGCTGGGGAGCACATTGCCAAGGGGCACGTACTCAGGGCCTCTGGACCACGTGGGAGTCTGCTCAGCAGATCAACTTCCTGGAGCTCAGGGCGATCCGCCTGGCTCTCAAGGCCTTCTCCCACCTGACTTCTCACCAGTCCGTCCTTGTCCAGACGGACAATCAAGTTTCCATGTTCTACGTGAACAAGCAGGGGGGCACGGGCTCCTTCCTCCTCTGCCGGGAGGCACAGAAGCTCTGCTCTTGGGCCGTCAGTCACGGCGTTCTCCTCAAGGCAGTTTATCTCCCAGGCCAAGAGAATTGCCTGGCGGACAAACTCAGCAGGCTCCTCCAGCCGCACGAGTGGCGTCTGGATCCCTTGGTAGTTCAGAAGCTCTTTCTAAAGTGGGGCCTCCCCACGGTGGATCTCTTTGCCAGTCCTCACAACCGGCAACTTCCTCGCTTCTGCTCTCGTCAGCCACACCCCCTTCGGGTTGCGGCAGACGCTTTTCTACTCTCATGGTCGGGGAGCCTTCTGTACGCTTTCCCTCCCATCCCGCTAGTCTCTCGGACTCTTTTCAAGGTTCTCCGAGACAAGGCCTTCATGATCCTGGTGGCTCCTCGCTGGCCCAGACAGCCGTGGTTTCCACTCCTGCTGCAATTAGCGGTGGAGGATCCGTTCCCTCTGGGGTTTCAACCGGATCTCCTCACTCAGGATCAGGGGTCTCTGCTACACCCCAACCTCAGGTCTCTCAATCTAATGGCCTGGCTGCTGAGAGGGTAGTCCTTGCTCCCCTTCTCCTGCCGGCAGAGGTGGAAGAGGTCGTCCTAGCTTCTCGGCGACCTTCTACCCGCAAATGCTACGCCCTTAAATGGCGTCGCTTTTCCGTTTGGTGTACCCAACAGTCTCAGGATCCCTTCTCCTGCCCGGTGTCGGTGATCCTGCAGTACTTGCTATACCTCTCTAATCTGGGACTTAAGTACAACTCCGTCAAAGTTCACCTCAGTGCTCTTTCAGCACATCATGTGCCGGTGGACGGCAGACCTCTTTCCAGCGACCCTCTTGTAGCGAGGTTTCTCCGAGGTCTCCTTCTACTTAAACCACCTCTGCGCCCGCCAGCGCCTGACTGGGATCTGAATGTGGTTTTTACAGCGGATCACCTGTCCGCCTTTTGAACCTATGGCTACCTGTTCTCTCCGTTTCTTTCTTGGAAAACATTGTTCTTGATAGCCCTCACTTCCGCTAGACGCGTAAGTGAATTGCAGGCCCTCGTGTCTGATCCCCCCTACACTCGGTTCTACAAAAATAGGGTAGTCCTACGGACTCACCCAAAATTTCTTCCAAAAGTGGTCTCCCCCTTTTCACATCAATCAGGAGGTGGTACTTCCAACCTTCTTTCCCAGACCACACTCCAGCCGAGCTGAAACGGTCCTCCATACCCTGGACTGTAGAAGGGCTCTGAACTTCTACCTTGACCGTACGCGGGAGCACCGTAAAGCTGCTCAGCTTTTTGTGTCTTTTGACCCCAATAAATTGGGACTCCCGGTCTCCAAGCGTACTCTGTCCATCTGGGTTGCGGACTGTATCACTTGGGCTTATGGGGCAGCCGGACTCTCCTTGGAAGGTCGAGTCACGGCTCACTGCGTTCGGGCAAAGGCTACGTCAGTGGCTTACCTCCGCTCTGTTCCGCTGGCAGACATCTGCCGGGCCGCTACTTGGTCTTCGAGCCAGACTTTTGCGGTCCATTACTGTCTCGAGAGGGAGTCCCGCAGGGACAGTGCTTTCGGACAGGCAGTCCTCCGTAATCTCTTCGAGGTCTGAGCAACTCCTGCCCTCCATCCCGGATGTGGGCTACCGGTGGGTAATAATTCAGCGAAGATTCTTTCCTTCTGTGCTGCTGAGCTAGAGGGAGCTCATTTTTGTGCTTAGGGTCTCCGGTAGCCTTGAGCTTGGGAGTCCCATAAGTGAGGACTGACTTCCTGCTTGGTCCTGGAGAAAGCGTAGTTACTCACCTGTAACAGGTGTTCTCCAGGAGCAGCAGGAATCAGTCCTCACAACCCTCCCTCCTCCCCGTGGAGTTGCAATCATCTGCTTTAGTTTTTTGCAAATTTTTATGCTGTCTTTTTTAGCTATGTCATCTGACTGGCTAAGATGGCACCCTTGGGCGGGAAGGGGACCGCGCATGCGCGCTGCAATTCCCAAAGGCTTTCTTTGAAAGCTGGGGAAAATTGCTCCGCGAGGGCTCCGTCGGCGCCGACGTCACCCATAAGTGAGGACTGATTCCTGCTGCTCCTGGAGAACACCTGTTACAGGTGAGTAACTACGCTAACCTGAGTTTTGCACGGAGAAAGGCAGCGTTCTGCCTGTGTGAAAACTCAAGCCTAATTAAGCAGCTGTGAAGAGGAGTACAACGCTGTGAAGTTTTCCTTTATTTAGAGCATGTACCTGAAAGCAATGCCTATGTGGGGAAACAGCTGTTGTAATTGAAAGCTGGAAGAGTAAAAATGCAACGCAGGGAAGTTTTCCTTTATTGAAGCTTGTACCTGAAAGTAAGGCTTATGTATGGAAAGCTGCAGTGGTATTTGAAGCTGGAAGAAGTTTGAAAAGCTGTATGTTTTGCTTTAATCTAGTACCTGAGAAGTATCAGGAGATCCTTGGACTTTTATTTGACAGTCTAGTAGCCACATCTTATGTCTGTGTTTGGGGAAGTAGTTCAGTAAAACCTCCTGTGCAACAATAAAAGTTATTGTTACCCCATTCAAGCCTTCGCTGTACTTACTTGGTCCACAACTACAACGGATACCAGGCTGCAGCACTTATAAGGTTAAAAATATGTATTCTTCTCCTGTCTCGCCTGCCAACCCCTCCTAGGCAACCGCCTATGTATATCGGAGGGTGGTGAAGTGTGACAAATGCTATATGTTATAACACAGAAGCAGATTTCTGCTTAATAGAAGCTTATGGGACTGTACACAGAGACCATGCATATCAGGTCCCTGATGAGATTTACTGGAGAGAAGGCTTGCCCAAAAAGAGAAACAAGAAACCCAAAGAGGAAGAGGTCATAAGAACATGAGAATAGCCATACTGGATCAGATCAAAGGGCCATCAAGCCTGGTGTCCTGTTTCCGGGCATGGCCAATCCAGACCACAAGTACCTGAGATAGTAACATAGGGGCTTGTTTACAAAGCCGCGGTAGCAATTCACGATCGTTATCGGAGCCGCGGCCCCATTGAAATCAATGGGGCCGCGGCTCCGATAACAATCGCGAACCGCTACCGCGGCTTTGTAAACAAGCCCCATAGTATATGATGGCAGATAAAGACCAGTATGGTCCATCTAGTCTGCCCAGTAAGGTGGCTAGAGTGGTTGTAACTGCAGATCTGTGCAGGTAACCCCCCCCCCCCCCCACACACACACACTCTATGCCTGTGTTTAGGGTTGTACCTGCTGCTCCGTGCATGTCAGCGCCTCTCTATTAAAAGATATGTAAGTTTGCTTTGATTTCATCCTCTTGCTATAAAGGGATCCACTGTGTCTGCTCCCTGCCATTTTGAATTCAGTCACTGTATTTGCCCCCACCACTTCCATCGGGAGGGCATTCCATGTATCCACCACCTTTTCAGTGAAAAAGTATTTCCTGATGTTGCTTTTAAGTTTACTGCCTTGCAGCTTCATCGTATGCCCTCCAGTTTTACCGCTTCCCCATCTTTGAAAAAGGTTTGTTTGTTCATTGATACCCTTTAAGCATTTAAAAGTTGTGTGATATCATCCCTGTCTCTCCTCTTTTCTAGGGTATACATGGAGTATGGGTAGGGTATGGAGTGGAGGAGTGGCCTAGTGGTGGGGGCAAGGTACTTCAAGCCGGAAGATCAGGGGTTCAAATCCCACTAGAGGACAGCAACCTTGGGCCGGAAGGACTGGGGTTTCTAGTCCCACAGGTGCTCCTTGTGGTCTTGGGCAAGCCACTTAACCCTCCATAGCCCATGTTCTCTGTAAAATAGTTATCTCCAAGTTATAATGCCCTGTTCAATGTAATTTCAGTTTGTTCAATGTAAACCGCACTGATGCAGAATAGCACGGTATATAAGAGAATGTAAATAAATAAAATACATATTTAGGCCTTCAAGTCTCTTCTCATCCGTCTTCTGATGCAGGCTCCGAATCATTTGGTCACCTTCCTCTGACCTGTTTCAAGTCTTTTTATGTCCTTTGTGAGATACGAGTGGTCTCCAAAATTGAACACATTACTTCAAATGAGGCCTCACCAACGATTTGTACAGGAGTATTAATACCTCCTCCTTTCCTCTTTTTATGTAGTCCAGCATCCTTCTGGCTTTGGCTACCGCCTCGTTGCATTGCTTTGCCACTTTGAGATCCTCAGACACTAGCACTCCAAGGTCCCTCTCCTGGTCCATACACACCGACCTCTCTCCCCCTATTGCATACAATTCCTTTGGATTCTGCATCCCAAGTGCATGACTCTGCACATCTTTCAGTGTCAGTGTTTTCCGATTTTTCCTCATGTTGTCAACTCCCTCAGAAGTATCCACTCTGTTGCAAATTTTTGTATCATCTGCAAAAAGGCAGACTTTTCCATTCAATCCTTCTGCAATATCACTCGGAAATACATTGAAGAGTATCTGTCCCAGGACGGATCCCTGAGGCACACAACGCACCTTCCTTTCTTCTGAGTCGGTTCCAAAAGAACCCAGATTCCATGTTACTCATTCTCAGGGATAAGCAGTAGCTTCCCTCAGGTCATCCTTAATAGCACTTTATGGACTTTTCCGCCAGGAATTTGTCCAAATCTATTTTAAACCCAGCTACACTAACTGCTTTTCCCAAATCTTCCAGCAATGAGTTCCAAAGCTTAATTGTAAGTTGAGAGAAGAAAATATAACTCCTATTTTTTAAATGCACTACTTTGTAACTTCCTGGCATGTCCTTAGTCTTTGTACGTTTTGAAAAAAAATCAAGCAATTTGTGTTTACCACTCAGGATTTTATAGATCTCTATCATATTTCCCCTTAGGTGATCTCTTTTCCAAGCTGAAGAGCCCTAACCTTTTAAGCCTTTCTTCGTAGGAGAACTGTTCCTTCCCCTTTTTCATTTTGGTTGCTCTTCTCTGTACCTTTTCTAATTCCATTATATCTTTTTAGAGATGTGGCAACCAGAATTGCATACAATATTCAAAATGTGACCTTACCATGGAGCCATACAGACACATTATTATATTCTTTGTTTTATCCTCTATTCCTTTCCTAATAATTCATATTATTCTATTTGCATTTCTTGGCCACTGCTGCACATTGAGCAGAAGATTTCAACATATTGTCCACGATGAGGCCTAGATCTTTTTCCTGAGTGCTGACTCCTAATGTGGAATCTAGCATCATGTAACTATAATTTAGGCTATTCTTCCAGGGCAGTTTCTCCAAATGGGTTAGTTTTGCACATACCATGACAGTCAGGAACCTCACTCCTAAGCCAGGGTATGTGGAGTATGGTCTCAGCCTCTCAAATTTACTGCTAATGCTTGGCATAGTACTTGCATTGTGCCAAAGACAGCCTTCTTCTGGAGTTCGGAAGATGTTACACTTATGGGTAATTTGTCAAGATGTGCTTGGAAGTTCTTCTTTATCAAACCTGTGGCTCCCATTACAATGGGAAATATTTCTGTATCTTTCTGCCATGTTTTTTTGGTCTCTGAATGCATTTCTTAGTACTTCAGGATCTTCTGCCTCTCCACGCGATTCACTGAATAATCACTTGGAACCAATACCTCTTTTATCAATGCTGTTCTGGTGTTTCTATTCCTTTGCCACTATGTCGGGTTTCCTCACATCCAGTTTCTTATCCGTTGGATCCCAGGTGATCATAACTTCATTCTCTGTAATTCTCTTAGGGTCATGATCCCAATGCTTTTCAGGGACTGATTTTGTAGTGTTTACAGAGTTTCCAATGGATGAGGCGTGCTACTTTGTTGTGCCTTTCTGTATAGACATTTTCCACCATCAGAACTTCACAGTCAGTTATGAGGCGAGTCATTGTTTCTAGCTCTTTCTTATAGAATTGAGATATGTCTGTTTTGCCAGTTTTTTCAATGCTCACTATAAACCATCTTGTCCATAATCTGCTGTCCTGGGCTGCAACTATCAATCTCTTATCCTTCGATACTGAATGCATTATGCTAATCCTGACAGGCAGCAAAATTCAACATTGGCTCTTAGGCTCCAATACTCTATTCCAGTGTTTTTCAACCTTTTTTGTGCAAAGGCACACTTTTTTCCTGAAAAAAATCACGAGGCACACCACCATTAGAAAATGTTAAAAAAATTTACCTCTGTGCCTATATTGACTATATATAAAGTAATTCTCTTGAATAGGAATCAAACACAAAGAAATTATTTTATAATTACTTTATTATGAAATAATAAAGTATTTTATAATTGTTCATATTTCTGTTTACTTACTCAGTGCGAAACCTGGGCCTGTTTGGCTGAACACAAAGCTGATATTCTGGCAGGAATCGAAGAAAGACACACACGTAGCTCTTCGTCAACAGCTCTCAGTCTCTCTCTGTCTTTAGTTTTTATAGCAATCAAGCTTGAAAAGCTCATCTCACACAGATATGTAGTGGAAAATGGGAGCAATGTCAAAATAGCTTTGTTTGCCAGAACGGGGAACTCCTTGGCAGTATCCAACCAAAAACTGTCCAAAGGTAGATCAGCAAATCTTAGCTTGAAACCACGATTTTGTCTCAGTTCAGTTAGTTCCTCCTGCTCCTGTAAAGTCATGTCCTTTCCACCAACTGATGCTGAGCTATAAGGGTCCCTAACCCAGTCAAGGCATTCAGTGGAGACTGAAGAGAAATAACATGACAACTTCTCCTCGAGTTTTTAAATGTTTAACTATTATCTCACCCAGTGCAGCAGTGTGAACACCTTGCCATTGCTTGGTGAGTGTGAACATTTCAAGATTGCCACTTTCCACGTGTTGATTCCAGAGTTGCACCTTTGAACGGAATCCATTTATTTTATCTGTACTTGTAAGCAGATTGTCATTTCGGCCTTGCATTCGTGTGTTCAGCTCATTCAGATGATGAAAAATATCTGCCAGGTATGCCAGCCTTGCACACCACTCATCACTTGTAAGCAGCTTTTCGTAATCTGACCTCTCATTTGTCAGAAACACTTTAAGTTCCTCCCGCAGCTCATACACACGAACCAAGACCTTGCCACGCGACAACCACCGGACCTCCGTATGAAACAGCAAGGTTTTATGCTTCGCTCCCATCTCCTCACACAAAGCTGCAAACATGCGACTTTTCACGGGTCGTGACTTTACAAAGTTTACCATGCGCACAACATCATCCAACACAGGAACTAGGTCTGCTGGTAAAGTCTTGGCTACGAGGGCCTCACGGTGTAAAAAACAATGCGTAACAATCACATCTGGATTTCTTTCCTTCACTCTGCTTACAAAGCCTTTGGTGCGCCCGACCATGGCTGCAGCTCCATCGGTGCAGACACTTGTGCAGTTTTCCCACTTAAGTCCTCCTTGTTCAAGGTATTCTGATGTGACCCGAAAAATTTCTTCTCCTGTTGTTTTTTCTGGCAATGCCTTGCAAAAAAAGTTTTCTCTAATTGCATCACCATCCACAAAACGCACATTGGCCAAGAGTTGAGCATGTCCACTGATATCAGTAGACTCGTCAAGTTGCAATGCAAATTTCTCACTGATACGGATCTTTTCCAAAACCACATTTTCTATGTCTGCAGACATGTCATTAATACGTCTGGAAATTGTGTTGTCTGAGAGAGGGACTTTGTCTATTTCCTTAGCTGCTTCAGGTCCGAGCATCTCCTCTACAATAGCTTTGCAGGCGGGAAGTATTAATGTCTCTGCCACAGTGTGCGACTTTTTTGACTTGGCTATAAGTTCAGCAACTTGATAGCTAGCTTTAAGAGCTCTTTCATTTACCTTTGTGGTTTTTCTCATGAAAGTTGCCTGTTTCTCCGTGTTTTCACGCAGGCGAACAAAAAAGTCCGCATTCTTGTTTTGAAGCGAAGGGTGTTTCGTTTGGAGATGGCGTTTAAGTTTACTTGGGACCATAGCACTGTTAGATAGCTTTTCACCACACACCACACACAGTGGAGTTGGTTTTTTTGCATCTCCGGTGAAAGTAAATCCAAATGAAATATAGCTTTCGCTATATTGCCTTGTGCCAGAGAATTTCCTTGAGCTAACCATCTTTGCTTTCTTTTGATCCCCACTCATACTTGGGCTCTTATCTGGCTCCGAATTTTGTTCAGAATCCAGTTCTTTCCTTTTCAAAAATTTGTCCATCACTGCAGTATCTATTCCTGTCTCACTGTCACTCAGTACTTACTGCGCTTGTCTCCTCCAGATAGCCGCTGTCCGTCACAATCAGCACTCCATCCAGATCCATCAGTCAGCGCTCTTCTGCTCCTGTCTCCTCCAGATCCATCACTCAGCGCTCTTCTGTGCTGCGTCCGCGATAATCCTCCAGAGTCCAGATCCTTCGGTGCTCTTCTGCGCATCGGCGATCTACTGCGATGTCTTCTCCTGTCAGTGTAACAGTGACACCGGAGCTATTTATAGTCCGTAACATGCACTTCGGCTCACAAATAGACCAATCATTAGAATCTAATGATTGGTCTATTTGTGAGCCGAGGCCACATGTTACGGATGAAATTGGAATTTTTCCCAGGGCACACCAGACAATATCTCACGGCACACTAGTGTGCCGCGGCACAGTGGTTGAAAAACGCTGCTCTATTCAACCAAGGCAGTACAAGTGAGCAGAATGAAATGAAAATACAACATCAACCAAGACTTATCAATAACAGTACTACGTAAAGCCTTAAGGGAGAGACTCAGACCTGCAAACTTGAGCAGTGTCCTGTAATCCCTTAATTTAGCTAGGCTAGAGTACTTCTTTTATTAGGAAAAACTGTTGCATGGTACAAATTCAGCTCTATGTCAAGCTTTATCTACATGGTATAGGTCAAACTAGACACCAGGGGGGTCATCATGAACCACGAATAGCGGGGATGGACATCCAGCTTGGATGTCCAAGCCACACTATTCGCAGGGACCTGATTCTGAAACCTAAAGCTCCCCGCATGTACATGGCCTCTGTGCAGGGATCTCTGGATGGGGATGGGAGGGAATGGTGACAGGGCGGAGAGTGAGTGGAGCAGAGGTGGGCCAACGACCCCCAGGTCACGACCCTGTATGTCCAGGGAGGCAGAGATGAATGGTGGACTTATTCAACCACGGAGGTGGAATAAGTCCCTCTGAGGATGGGGATTGACGCCAGCGGACCCACATGACCGAAGTGAGAAGCGTCAGTGGATCCCCTCCGCCTGACCCCGGCAGGCCCCTATGGGGGTTGGGTGACGAAGAACAGCAGTTCTACAGTTGTGCAGGGTGACAGGACTCCTGTTGGGCATCCCGGTGCCATGGCAATGGGATGCTGTGGGAATGGGGCTCCAGCAGGAGCATGGGAAAAGGACGGCTGGGTACATATTTGAGCGTTCCCTGCTGCAGAATCGGGGCCCATACGGCCCATCCAAGTGCCCCGTTTCTGCTCCTGCGGGAACCTATAGCTCCCAGAGGTGCAGAATCAGGTGCAAATTTGGCCCATCCAGATTTTGGATGTCCGGACGAGCTGGACGTATCCGGTTCTGAATTGGTCTCAATATGTTACCGGTCAAAGCTCAGACATTTCTCAGCTCAAGCATTCTGAAAACAAAAGCATCCTGTCCCATTTTTCACAGCCAATCTACTTGGCTTCTATACACATATCTCTGCTAAGCTGCTACACATCAAGCTTCAGGTTGTCAGCAAAATTCAAAGTAATTCTCCGTATTAACCCTTTCAGAGGGTCCTGGTACTACACTTCAAGTCCTTTCTCAAGGTTTCAGTTCACCTCTCCTTAACCATTCATGTGTCCGTTCTTGATACAAAGGGTTCCTGAAGTAACACTTTGTATTTCCCACTTGTTTTTCCTCGTTTGCTGATCTAATCCTTTGAAGAGGTTTTTTTTTCTCTTGTTTTGCAAATTCTGTTGCTTCTTTTCCTGTGTGCACATCACTTTGCACTTGTTCACATAAAATTTCATCTGCCATTTGGACGCCCACTCTCCCAGTCTTGCAAGTTCCTCCTGTAGTTTCTCACAATCTGCATGCAATTTAACAACTTTGAACAATTCAGTGTATTTCTGCAAATGGAATGACCTTGTTCATTGTTCCCATTTCCAGATAATTTATAAACAAGTTTAAAAGCACCAGCCCTAGTAAAGGTCCCTGGGGTATTCCACTATTCACCTTCCTCCACTGAGAAAATTGGCCATTTAACCTTATTCCCTATTTTCTCTCTTTTGCCCTCTTTCTTATCCACAATAGCCAGAACAAGAGAAGTGAATTATGCAAATCACAGCACCAACAACCAGGAGTGGAGATTGACAAGAAATCACACATACTGTTGACAACACACATGGAATTATTTGAGCAACCCGACTTGGGCAAGTTTGGCAATCAGCCTGCATCAAGGTTCATTTCTCTTTGAGTACAGTGTAATCCTTATTACTAACTTGTGGTGTTTGTGAGCCATATTTTGGTGTCCTGTTTCTTTGAATAAGACTTCATATATGGAGAGGCGACCTCTGATGCAGGCTGATTGCCAAAACGTGGCCGAGTTGGGTTGCTCAAATAAATCCATATGTGTGTTTTCTCGTCCGCTCCTTATCCACAATAGGACATTGTCTATCCCATGATTTTTTAAATTTCCTCAGGAATCTTTCATGAGGGACTTTGTCAAAGACTTTCTGAAAATCCAGATACACTATATCAACTGGCTCACTCTTACCGCATGTTTATTCATGCCTTCAAATAATGGAGCGGATTGCCGAGGCAAATCTTCCCTTGGCAAAATCCATATCAATTTTGTCCCGTTCTAAGTGTTTACCTAATCATTCAATAATTTTGTTCTTTATAATTTCTACTATTTTGCTTGGCATTGACATCAGGCTCACTAGTTTGTAGTTTCCTAGATCTCCTCCGGATCCCTTTTAAAACGGGTGTTAGGTTCGCCATTCTCTAATCTTCAGGTACTGTACATGATTTTAATAAAAAGGTCACCGATTACTAATAATATATCTGCACTTTCATTTTTGAGTTCTTTCAGCACTCTGGGGTGTATACCATCCAGTCCAAGTGATTTGCTGATCTTCAGTTTGTTGATTTGGAAGGGCTGCCGACCTCTGGCAGACGGACTATTCTGGTTTCTTTGTGGTATGCAGAGTAGAGGCTTCATTGTCAGCTGACATCTAAATTTTTCACTATATTTTCTCATACCTATCAGCCTACTGAATGGGTAGTAATGAAGAATATAAATAGCATATATATGAGTACAAAGATAAGGGTGGCATTTACAATGGTGGTGCCAATGAAGTGTGTGGGTGCTACCCAAACAGTAAGATAGAATAAAACAAGAAAAAAACCCTATGCCCTAACACCTGCATTTCTGGGGAAACAGCCTAGAACATAGATCTGCCACTATTTTCAGACTGCAGAGCAGCAGGTGTGTTATGCTTCAGCCCCTCTCTTCCAGGCAGCCTGCAGGAAAGAGGAGGGGAAGGGGTGAACTGAAGCAGAACAGAGAGCAGTCACTCTACTCCCTAATTGAGCTCCTCTTCTCCTCTTCCTCCTGCCCCTGGTGTGCCCCTCACCTCCCCCGGGCTCTCCACAGTTCCATTTCACTTTGCCTATAAATGAAGCCCTGCTTAAAACTACTAATCACTTGGAATGTTTTATTTTCAGACCAAACAAATCCTAACAAGATATCTGCAATCAGGCAACAACCTGACAGCACCAGTCCTGAAAAACATCAAGGGCCAGTCCCTTTGCACCCTGGACGCTGCCCAGATTTCTAATATCTCTGCCAACGCTTTGAAGTAAGTCTTTAGAAAACTTGGTAGTGAGCTTTTGGCTTTGTTGAGACTCTGCAACTGCAAAAACATAATAATATTAAGAGCCGGTCAGACCTGGATGTTGCTGTGGCAGAGAGAGACTTGGATAGAGTGGCAATCACTAAGTTTTAGCATAATGGTAACCAGAATTGGGATGTGACTATCGCAGGCTAGAATCTTGTGAGAAGTGAGAGTAGGAAACAGGTGAGTGACATTAGGGACATGAATGTGGCTATTGAAGTGAATTAATGTGGGTTGCCCTGCCAAAACCTAAGAAGATTTCAGTCTTTGTGGGAGTAGCCTGGCGGTTAGAGCACTGGGCTCAGAACTAGGCAAGTTACTGTTGCTCCTTGTGATCTCGAGCAAGTCACTTAACTCTCTCTTGTCTCAGGTACAAACTTAGGGCCCTTTTACTAACACTTAGCTGCAGCCCAGAGGAATAAAGTGGGCAGTGTTAGTAAAAGTTTGATTGTAAGCTCTCTGGGGACAGACAAAAACCTCCTGTACCTGAATATAACTCGCCTTCAGCTACTACTAGGAAGACATGAGCTAAATAAAAAAATATGTATTATTTTAAGATTTATATAGTGTCCTAATCTAGGATACTTTGGGGGTCATTTTATATTTAGGTGGCAAGTTTGCGGGTAAATGTTGGTATTTTAGTCATTAGCGCGTGCAAGTAGCACCATACATGGTACATGAACTCTTATAAAATACTAGCAACTTAAAAGTGTGTGCCTTGTTTGCATGGTATGGGTGTTCACTAGAGGTGTGCACATGAGCAGAGCATAGATTACAGAATACCACAATTTATATGTATATTACTACTGCTTATCATTTCTATAGCAGCGTTGTACAAATACATATAAGAGACAGTCCCTACAATCTATCCAAGAGAAGAGAACAAAGAAGGGATTAGGAAATTTCATTATAGGGCCTGATTAAAAAACCATACATGTGTACTGGAGTTAGGATGTAAAGGCAATCTCGGAAGGGTGGGTTTTTAGCTTGCATTGAATAGGACCACAGATAAAGCTTGACGTACCAACACAGGAAGTCTATTCAAGACATATGTGGCGCTGGCAGGGAAGGAGAAGGACAGTCTAGTCTCCTATGTGTTTCCTTACCACTCCCCTAGATGGATCCTTGTCCTCAGATGTGTGTCATATGTCCTGACTAGATCGTAAGCTCTGATGAGCAGGAACCGACTCTTGCGTGTGTATGTACAGTGCTGCGTACACCTTGTAGCACTATACAAATGATCAGTAATAGCAATACTGTAGTAGTACCTAGTAGCAGAGATAAAGGTGAGTTACCTGCTGAGTGGAGTTCTCCAGGAGGGGTCTAGGGAGAGGTAATGAGAAGTTGTAGAATGAATGCACTTGTTAGTCAGTAAGAGAAGTTTGAACTGGATGCAGAAATGGATAGAAAGGCAACGACGTGACTTGAGAAGAGGGGTTATGTGAGTGTAGCGAGTTTGACAGATTAGTCATGCAGTATTCAGTAGGTTGTAGGGGAGAGAGATGGTTCAGTGGGAGAACAGTGAGTAGCAGATTGAAATAGTCTAAGCGGGAGGTGACGAGAATGTGGATTGGGGTTTTGGTAGCATGTTCAGAAAGGGGTGAATTTTGCTGATGTTATAGAGAAAGAAATAACAGGTTTAGCATTCTGTTGGATGTGTGCAGAGGAGAGAGAGGAGTCAAAATGGCTCTAAGGTTATGAGCTGAGGAGATGGAGGATAACAGTGCTATCCATAGAAATAGAGAAAGGAGGGAGGGGAGAGGTGGGTTTACGGAAAAAGGTACGAAGCTCCATCTTTGCCATGCTCAATTTCAGAGGACAGTAGGACATCCAGGCATCAATATCAGATAAACAGGCTGAGAATCATGCCTGGATTCCTGAGAAATTTCCAGCACAGAGAGAGATATTTGGAAGTCATCAGTGTAAAGATGGTACTGGCAATTTTGGGAGAGGATTAGGACACAAAGGGAATGAGTATAGAAAGAGAAGAGAAGATGCCCAGGACAGAGCTTTCAGGTACAGTGACCGATAGCGGTACAGCAGTGGAGGAGAATCCACCAGAGCAATGGGAGAGAGAAAAGAGCAGACATTAAGGCCAACTCGAGCATCTTAGGCTAGTAGGTGCTTGCTTGTCTTTATAAAGCAGGCACGTTTCTTCTACCTAAACCCTTGTGCTTTATTATAAAATTACCCTTATTACGACAAATTGCATTAAGGTAAATAAATCCCTTTCTCAGAGAACTTACAATATAAATGGGGATCTGACACAATGGGAGATAAAGCGGCTTGTCCAAGGTCACCATGAGAAGCAGAATTTGAGCCTAATATATTAATTTTATGAGTGGAGGAGTAGCTTAGTGGTTAGAGCAACTGCCTAGTACCCAGGAGATCAAGGGTTCAATTCCCACTGGCACTCCTTGTGACCTTGGGCTAGTCACTTTACCCTCCATTGCCTCGGAAGAAAAGGCTGGCAATCTACTTCCAGTGATACTTTGCCAAGAAAACCCAGAGGCAGCTGGGTCACTATGAGTCAACACTGACTTGATGGCACAAAATAAAATATTTTTAGCAGCAGGACACCCTCTCCCCTTCTCTCCAGGCCTCAAAAGTAGGGCAAGATGTACATTTGGACATGATGGGGCACATCTTAAGGATGATGAATATCAGAGGAGGTGTTGGTTGTTGGAAATATCAATCTACTGATTGTGGGCTGGAGTCTACCTAATGCAGCTTCAGCTAGGAGTGGAGAAGTCCTGACTACAATGAATTTGTTTCTGATGAATAGAGGCACTATTACTGACCTCAATGCAAACCTTACATAGAGAAGTTTCAGGAACTCAAACCATATTCGCTAGAAGACAGAAGAGAAAGAGTGTGAGTGTGAGTGTGTGTGTGTGTGTATGTATGGTGCAGGGATAATGTGACAGAACTATTCAAACAGGATTCAATAAAATACACAAAGGAGAACTGTACATATAAAAGGAAATTTATGGACAATAGGCCATGATGCAGAATTGAAGGTAGGAAGATTACAGGAAATAGGTTTTCTCTGAAAGAGTGATAGTTGCCTGGAATAGCTGCGGGCAGAGGGTGTAGCAACCAAAACCAAGAGAGAATGTAGGCAAAATTAGGAAAATACAGAAGGCAAGAAAGATGGAGTGAGAAGGAAAAGATCTGGGTTTGAAATCTGATATGCCAAAACCAAGCTTCTTATTTTTCCTCCTAAACCAACCTCCCTCCCCTCCTTTCTCAATCTTTGTGAATAACACTCTACTCCTCCCTGTTTCTTCAGCTTGGAGTCGTCTTTGACTCCTCCCTCTCCTTCTCCACACATCCAACTAACTAAAACTTGCTGTTTCTTTCTCTATAACATCAACAAAATTCATCTCTTTCTTTCTCAACACACTACTAAGACACTTATCCACTCTTTAGTCATCTCCTGTATAGACTATTGCAACCTCCTTGCTGGTCTCCCTCTGAATCATCTCTCTCCCCTTCAATCTGTTCAAAACTCAGCTTTGCAGCTAATCTTCCACCAACCTCAACGTGCTCATATAACCTCTCTTCTCAGATCATTTCATTGGCTCCCTATCCGTTTCTATATCCAGTTCAAACTTCTCCTACTGACCTATAAGTGCATTCATTCTGCTGCTCCTCACTACCTCTCATCTCTCCCTCCACTCCTCCTCAGAGTGCATCCTCCACTCTTCTGTTTGATAGCTTCTATTTGTGTCCTTCTCTTCTATTGCCATCTCTAGACTTTGATCTTTCCACCTTGCTGCTCCTTATGTCTGGAACAAACTGAGTCTGTGTGTCAGGCTTCATCTCTGGCCCTTTTCAAATCCAGGCTGAAAACACCTCTTCGAGGTTGCTTTTGGATCCCGATCCACTTAGTCTCCTATGTGTTTCCTTACAGTTTCCCTAGATGTATCCACGTCCACGGCTGTTGTGTTGTCTGTCTTGACTAGATGGTAAGCTCTGTTGAGCAGGGACCGTCTTTTATATGTGTCTGTATTGCACTGCATATGCCTTGTAGAGCTATACAAATGATCAGTAGTAGTAGTAGTAGTAATGTGCTCACCTACCTTGGTCAAAATGGAGAGATGAGAAGACTACGTACAATGTGCTATGATATGTGATATAGGTGCCCGCTGAAGAAATAAACTGCCATATCCTGGTCACAGGTAAAAAAATAGTAGGCAATAGCAAAACTGAGTCTAGGTTAGTAAAACACAGGTAGCCTATGAAAGCAAGAGAAGCAGATCTAGAAAGAGCAGGAATAGGAAAGGGCTCAAGTAAGAAGGAACAGACAAGGAGACGTGCTGACAGGAACGAAAGGGTCACAGGATCAAGGTCTGGAAAATCCACATTACTACTCCTGCAAAGGAGAATATATCAGGGGTCAAGTGAGAGGTGGCCTCCATTAGTCTAGAAGTCTATCAGTTGAGAAGAGCCAGCACAAATCGAGATAAGCCTACTGAAATGGATCGGGGGCTGTTTGCCAGCAGGTTTAAGTCACCTCTTCAAGATGGACCATTCCTTACTGCATTCAACTCCCAAGATGAGGAGATAAGGGTAAACATTTTGCATAGACCTAGAGAAAGAAGTATTGTTTATTGTTATAGATTCATAACCTGCCTTTCTACTAAAAGTGCACAAGGTGAGAAAAATACTGAGAAAATGAATAACTAATCAACAGGGTCGACCCTATTACTAGACGGTCTAGGCATCCGCTGAAGATGGCAGAATTAGGAGGGCAGCACCAGCAGCATAGCTCCAGTGTGGCAGTGCTGAGGGCAGTGGTACTTTCAAGCAGCCCTTGCAGTGTGGGGCCTTTCAGCATGCACCTGTGCTGAAACCCTGTCATGCGCCACCCTCTTCATTGGGATATATGATGCAGCAGACCTTGTACATTGCTGTGAGAGGTGCAGGAAGTGGGGGAGAAGGTCAAGGGGTGCCAGTAGTGTCAGACAAAAGGAGGAAACTAGTCAGGGAAGGGGAGATGCTGGACACAGTGTGGGGGGGGGGGGGGTGGAGGAGGAAAGGAGCATAGGGAAGAAGAGATGTTGGGCATCCAGGTAGTAGGGAAGAGAATCAGATGCTGGATATGGGGGTGGGGGTAGGGAAGGGAAGGGGAGATGCTGGATACAGTGTGGGGGGTGGGGGAAAGGAGCATAGGTTAGAAGAGATGTTGGACTTCTGGGTAGTAGAGAAGAGAAGAGGAGATGCTGGATATGGGGGTGAAGGTAGGAAAGTGAAGGGGAGATGCTGGATACAGTGTGGAGGGTGGAGGAAATGAGCATAGGGTAGAAGAGATGTTGGGCATCTGGGCGGTAATGAAGAGAAGAGGAGATGCTGGACATGGCGGTAGAGAAGGGAAGGGGAGATGCTTGGTATGGGGGTAGGGAAAGCAGAGCAGATAGAGAAAACCAGATGCTAGACATAGGTGGGAAGAGAAGGGAAGGGGAGACACTAGTTATAGGCAGGAAGAGAAGAGAAGAGGAGATACTGGACGTAGGCGGGAAGAGAAAGGAAGGGGAGATACTGGACATAGGTGGGAAGAGAAAGAAAGGGGAGATACTGGACATAGGTGGGAAGAGAAAGGAAGGGGAGATGCTGGATGAAGGTGGGAAGAGAAGGGAAGGGGAGATACTGGACATAGGTGGGAAGAGAAGGGAAGGGGAGATGCTGGATGAAGGTGGGAAGAGAAAGGAAGGAGAGATGCTGGACATAGGTGGGAAGAGAAAGGAAGGGGAGATGCTGGACATAGGTGGGAAGAGAAAGGAAGGGGAGATGCTGGATGAAGGTGGGAAGAGAAGGGAAGGGGAGATACTGGACATAGGTGGGAAGAGAAGGGAAGGGGAGATGCTGGATGAAGGTGGGAAGAGAAAGGAAGGAGAGATGCTGGACATAGGTGGGAAGAGAAAGGAAGGGGAGATGCTGGACATAGGTGGGAAGAGAAAGGAAGGGGAGATACTGGACATAGGTGGGAAGAGAAGGGAAGGGGAGATACTGGACATAGGTGGGAACAGAAGGGAAGGGGAGATACTGGACATAGGTGGGAAGAGAAAGGAAGGGGAGATGCTGGACATAGGTGGGAAGAGAAAGGAAGGAGAGATGCTGGACATAGGTGGGAAGAGAAAGGAAGGGGAGATGCTGGACATAGGTGGGAACAGAAGGGAAGGGGAGATACTGGACATAGGTGGGAAGAGAAAGGAAGGGGAGATACTGGACATAGGTGGGAAGAGAAAGGAAGGGGAGATACTGGACATAGGTGGGAAGAGAAGGGAAGGGGAGATGCTGGACATAGGTGGGAAGAGAAAGGAAGGAGAGATGCTGGACATAGGTGGGAAGAGAAAGGAAGGGGAGATGCTGGACATAGGTGGGAAGAGAAGGGAAGGGGAGATACTGGACATAGGTGGGAAGAGAAAGGAAGGGGAGATGCTAGACATCAGGGGTTGGAGATAGAGAGATGGACATGGGAGGTGCAATGCTGAAGGTTTGTCTAGGGCATCAAGATACCCTTGGGCTGATCCTGCTTACCAAGAATGTATTAACTTAGTCTAATACAAGGTTCTCACCTTCAGCTTATGGGGTATGGTTTATGGTTTAATAAATTTGATATACCATCTTTCATAATTATAATTTCTGTTGCATCGACATATGGTAACATTATACAAATACACATAAAAGACAGCCCCCTTACCATGGAGCTTACAGTCTAGTCAAGACAGATAGGAGGTTTCATGTACTACATTAAACTTAACTAAAACATTCTGGATATGATCAGGCAGAGGGAAGTTTCAAATGCTAATGCAGTCTCAGAAAGGTGGGGATTTGTTTCACAGTCCCAGTACGAGTGAAACACGAGGCCGTGCAGAATCCATGTTAGTTGGGTTCCAGTCTGTGGCCCCTGAATATCGCCACTGGCTATATGGGCTGGAATGGGGTGTAAAATAGGGGAATATTCTTTGGATAGTTCATGGTGCCATATCCCAATAAAGGCTGGTTTCTGATTCAGCCAGAAGCCCTTAGCTGTATGAGGAAATTGCCAGGCCTCCTCTCTCAAAAGGTAGAATTGTTTAGGAGGTTTATTTTATTTATTTTTATTTATTTAACAATTATTTCTATACCGCTCTTTCCCAAGTATCAAGTGCGGTTTACAATGAACAGTAGGTTATATGGTATGTGAAATAGCATACCTAGTCATTTTACATAGAACAGGTTTATTAGGAGATTTATTTCCTATGAATGCTTTAATACTCTCCCTGTAGAGTTGCCTGCCTGCTCTGTAACTCATCCCATCACTGGCTCCTGACATTGCAGTGCAGTCAGGGCTGAATTTTGGTGTTCATAGGCCCTGAGCATGTTCGTTCTGAAATGGACTTTGAGGACATTATTAAAGAAGCTGAAGAAAGAAACTTTCCTAGAAAATTACTAGAAATTCTGGAATTATATTTTTGAACTGCAATTTTGAAGTTTTAGTTGCATTAAATTTCTGTCTATCTTCTTTCCTTATTTTTCTGCTTTTTCCCCTCCTTCGTAGGTGCTGGATACTGTGCCTTCAGTGCCTAATAGGAGTGGAGTCTTACTCATTCCTCACTTCACTGACCTTAGAGCTAGGGACTTGAGGGCCACTAGCCAGTCAGGCTTGCAGGACTTCCCAAATGAATATGCATAAGACAACATTGCATACAATGGAGGTAGTGGGCTTCAGGACTGTACCAAGCCCTGTGCGAGCGGTGCGGCCGCACAGGGCGCAAAGACTTAAAGGGCGCATTTTGGCTCTCTGCCGTTGCCTGCCGCCGCCACTTTTTCGGTGGCAGGCAGCAGCAGAGAGATGAAATGCGCCCCATAAGTCTTCGCGCCGGCACACTAAGCAGGTCTGGTCTCTCCGTGAGGGACCAGACCTGCTTAGTGTGCCGGCGACTTGCAGATCGGACGCGCGCCCCCCTCTCCCGCACCCCCATAAAGTGTTTAAATGGAGGTGCAGGAGGGGGGGGGGGGGCGCAGCCCAATGTGCAAGTCGCACAGGGCGCATTTCAATCTCGGTACGGCCCTGGTGGGCTTGCAAAGCAATCTCATGCATATTCCATAGGGATATTCTGAACACCTGACTGCTTTGCAGTCCTCAAGGACCGGAGTTTGAGACTTTGGCTTCAGTCACTGCAATGGATTCGCACTCATTCTTTCCATCATCCCAACACTGTATATTCTAAGTGATTAACGTGGTGACTGGGATAGTTCTGTTGAATAGCCTCAGGTGCCGCCGTGAACGTCTCCATACTAGCCGGTCAGCAGCAGGGCGTTCCTAGGCTGGAGCGGAGGTGGCACCCGGAGATAACTGGGCAGCAGCGATACTGAGGCATTGCCCAGTTATCACTAAATGACAAATGTTAAGCACCTTAAAGCTGGCCTAACTTTCAGTGCAGATGCTACCAGGGCCGTGGCTGAATATCATCACTGCCCGGTTATCTTCACCGCTATCTGGCTGACCCAGAGATTCAATGCCTGTGGCCGGATATAGCCCCGGCACTGAATATCTTGGGTCTAGGTTCAGCGGCGGCAGCTAGCTGCTTTTCATTGCCTAACCTCTGCTGCTGAATATCAGGCCCCTTAAATCTTTTTCATTTGAGAATTCAAGAGTTCATAGCTGTGAGCTGTTTCTTAATCTCATGACATTTCTCTTTCTGTAGGGATGCTGGAACCTTAAACATTTTAACATGTTCCCAAGATAAACAAGACACTTTGTATGCGACCGCTAAGACTGCATTCGACAGTCAGAAGAATTCAAATGCTTACTATAGTATGATACAGCCGTACCTTGGTAGGTCTCCCTGTGCTACTGTTGCAGCCATGTTTGGCAGGATTCTGTTCTGCCATGAATATTAATTAGATGACTTTTATTTGTTTTCTTTGATTGTTTTGTATCCAGCTTTCCTAACTCTCAGCGAAAAAATTAAAAAATGAGTAAAAAATGGCATTGCATGACAGCCTGTGTCTCTGGGATGCTGCAGAATGAAGGAGTCTGTGGTACATCTCGGTGCATAAAGAGGGCTAGTTGGGTGTGGCATTGCTCAGGGAGTGCTGATTCTGCTTTTCCGCTGTTTATTTCTCTTTTCTCCCATATTTTCCTCTATTCTCCCTTGCTGGCATTTTTATTTCTCATTAGTAATATTTTTTTAACTTGTAAACTGCTCTGGTGCCAATAGAAAGTATTGTGTTAAAGTGAAGTAAATCTCAGCAGGGTGGGGGCAATTTTTTTTTTATAGTCCCCATAGCCACAAACTATGTGGGGGCTTCAACACCTAAATTGCATGCACATTTTCAAAGTAAACCAGCTGCATTTTTTCTCTTTGAAATTTGCAAGCTCTAAATAGCAACATGCGTATCTTTGGACTTAATTAGTTGTCTTTTCCAAATGCATGCTCAAGGTGGATTATAATCTGGTACATCAGTTATTCTTCACCCATATTTCTTTGTCCAATTGTATGAGAAGTAAAAGAGGCTGAAATGATTTGCCCAAGGTAAGAAAGGGACCCTTTTACTACAGTGCATGAAGCAGTTGTGTGCTAACCATTAGCATGGGCCTCTGAGGATGGTTATTACACAGTAAAAATCCCGTATTAAATGCTTAATGCGTGAAGGTGTGGAGCCTGGTTGGGTTGTGTGTGGAAAGTTGGCATTGTCATTGGTGCTTTGTAATTACCATGCAGTTAGTGTGGGTGAATTTAGTGCCAGTTGAAGAGGGGGCATTAAATGCACTCCCCTTCCCATGCTGGGCTTTTGCATTTACCGTGCCTTCGGTTTTGCTTATCTCACTTTAGTAAATGAGCCCCAAAGTGTGTTAGTGGGAGAAGTAGACTTTGAGCCCCATCTTCCCTAGTTCTCAGTCTGCAGCACTAACCACCAGGCTATTCCCCCACTTTGTAAGTTGAATATATGTGCAGTGTGTTACTTCCCCGACCATAACACATCCTTGGCAATGCCTTTACTGCTGCTAGAGATATGTGCATTGTGGAGTAATGACCTTAATTGAATTCAATTCTAGAATTTAAAATTAACCTTCGTGAGTTATCAATCCTGCTTGCAAAGCATCTCCTTATTCCTAGCCAGCAGGCTCTCTTCAGGAAGCCATTGGACCTGAGCTTTTTCAGGGTTCCATCATCTACAGGAGTCTCTTGGTTTACGTCCAGGCTCCTTGTTATGTATAAGCAGAGCACAACACTGCCCTCTTGTGGCTGAGACAGCAGGATGTAGCACCCAGTGCCACCCATTGTTCATCATAAGACCAGTACTTGACTGAACACCAGTTCTGAGTCCTATTTGAGTGGAGGCTCCCACCCTATCCACCTCAAGAAGCAGAAGCGTGAGCTGAGAACCAAATTTGGCCACTTATCCTATCTTTTATTGACCATATGCATCTGAATGCTGAGCTTTGGAACCCTCCTGCACTTTGTCCTAGATTCCCACCCAGCAGCACAGGCGTGCACTGGCCATGCTGCAGCCGGTAGAAGAGGTGCTTTTTTAGTAGTGAGGAGCAGGCAATATGCACTATTGTAGCACTTCTCCTACTGGCTGCAGCGCAGCTTGGCAGGATGTTGCTCCCCACTCAGTGCTTCTCCAGCAGATTCTCTGCTTTGGTTAGAGATGCTGTCATTAAATGTGCCATGCTAAATTTTTCTACAAGCTCAGTTACCGAACAGGAAATGCAAAAAACAGGAAGTGTCCTATCTATAAGTGATGTCAGCAAATGATGGCGTAATCACTGTGTGATTTCAGCTACTTAGTGACATCAGTTGCAGAAAAAACAGACCGTGAGTTTGATGTCCTCAGGAAATGTCTCCATTAGTGTTTTCTGCAGGTGCCTGCACCAGTGAGGGGCTGCGGGACACCATCTGTCATCCATACTCTAATCTATCCTTGTACCATTGGTCTCTTAAGGTGGGGCTCCAGCTGCTGATTTGAAGAACTTGGCTCAGTCCAACATCAGTATGGACATTCAGACATTCATTGGGCTGAAAGCCAGTGAACGAGAGGTAAGTGACAGAGGTTGCCTGGATACAGGGGGGAGTGATGTTACATCCAAGCGATCTGGAAAGTCTGTGGCAATCACCTCAGATTTCTTACAAACTGGCTTTGAAGGACTCTGGTTCTTCTGCAGGAAGCAGTCAGCAATTAAGAATGGCCAAGAGAAGTCAACAGAGGAGTACAGACTTTTTTCTAAAGAGCAGCAGTGAAGGGACAGGACATGAAACAGAGTTTAGTTTTTCTGGAGGAGGTTTCTGGGCTATCTACCAAGGTTTCAGAAGTTCCTGGCTCAGTGCAAAGGTTTAGTTGGCACAGAGATACGAGTGACTTTCATGTCATGCATAAACATTCAGAGCCTTCACTGACTTTATGGAAGGGTTGAACATTCAGTATTGTTTTCCATTATTCAGCCTGCAATGGTCAATATTTTTTAAAATGCTGATTGCTGCAGACAAAAAACTAGCTACTCAGCGTTGGTATTCAGATGTTGGCTGGAGTGAATATGCGGATTGAGCAGTCAGCACCGGCACTATCTCGATATCAGTGATATTCAGTCACTATGCGGACCGGCAATCTGCTTAGCACCTAGGGCAGCATTTTTGCTGTCCCAAGTTATGCAGATTGTTATCCAGATAGGAGCGTTGAAAATCATCACTGCCCAGATACGTGCCAATAGTGCCTCAGCTCTGCCCAAGGGCCTCTCTGACATTATCCAGACAGTGCCAAGGCAGTCAGATGAATTTAGTAATATTTTTTTAACTTATAAATCACTCTGGTGCCACAAGTGTGGGCTGGTACAGAAAGTAATGTGTTAGAGTGAATCCCCCCAGTCCCCTGAGCCACAAATTAAACAAGGCAGGGGTTTTCACACCCATATTGTATGCAGAGTTTTAAAGAAAATCAACTGTTTTGTTTCTCTTTGAAAATCAGCAGGTTCTAAATAGCAGGCTGATGCACAAACTCTGAACTAGAGCCCAGTGCTTAAAACCTTAGCGCAGGGTTTCATAGCACGACTTCAACGCTGACTCTTTGTGTTGGAATGCAATATTCAAATTACCCAGTGCGCAAAAAGTCAGCATTAAGCTGGCAGAGCAAGCCGAACACATGTGCACAGACGTTGGCGCAAGTTTGGCATGCTGTCCCAGAGAAACAGGGTCATCTGAGGTGAAGTTTGACACTTCACCTCACATGACCTAGGCATTGGGGAAAGCCCCCAATGTTATCAGCATACTGTCGGGGGTCTGGTGCTCTTCCTGGACACTGACTCCCAACAGAAACAAAGTGCTTGATGGTCCAATGGCCCAGATCCCCCACCCACCCACCCGCTAAAAAAAATTTCCTGGTGGCCCAGTAGCCCCAAATCCCCCACTCCCCTCTTGATACCTTTAATCTGGAGCAGGAAGATTGCCCACACGTTCCCACTCCTGCACCACCATCTTGAAAAAAGGTGGCATCTGGCCCCATGCAGTGCATCCTGGGATGCACCAGGTGAGGTCAGACTGCCATATAAGGAAACAAATGCCTTTTGTGGCAGAATGACCCTCCCATGTTGTATCTTGGGACAGTCCCAGGATGCATCAGGGTGTCACTCTGCCATATAAGGCATTTTTTTGGCATTATATGGCAGTCTTACCCCATCCGGTGCATCCCATGATGCATCACATGAGACCAGGTGCTGCCATTTTTCAAGATGGTAGTGTGGGGAGGGAGCATGTAGGCAATGCTCCTGCCTCAGATTATAGTTACCAGGAAGGGGGTGGGGGGTTCAGGGGCCACCAAGCCACCAGGTATTTTTTTATTGGGTGGGTGGGGGGATTGGGGCTGTTGGGCCACCAGGGATTTGATTTCTGTTGGGGGGGGGGTCGGTATCAGTGGGGGCACTAGCCCTATGACAATATTCTGATGGTATCAGGGGCTTTCCCCAATGCCTGAATCATCTGTGGTAATGGTAACAGTTCAGTAAAAGCAGCCAGTGCAGTAAAAATCCCGCGTTAAATATATATTGCATGAAGATGCGGAACCTAGTTGGGTTATAGGTGGATAGTGGCCATGGACTGCACATTGCCGTTGGTAATTACCATGTGCTTACTGTCATTTTTGTAATTAGCATGGGTGCTCTCTGGGTAGTGCTGGGACTTATCTAATTAGCACGTCTGCTCATTGGATAAGTCCTTTTGAATACTAACCCCAAATTTTTCATGTGATTTTTCACATTTCTGCATTGTGCATCCTCTAAAGGCATGTGAATTTTGACACAAGAAGTTAACCTGGAATGACCTGGAAAGTGGAATAACGAGTGAGGTTATCAAATTTGCAGATGACACAAAACTATTTAAAGTTGTTAAAACCCAAGAGGATTGTGGAAAATTGCAAGAGGATCTTGATAAATTGGAAGACTGGGCATGAAAATGGCAGATGAAATTTAATGTGGACAAGTGCAAAGTTATGCACCTAGGGAAGAACAACCCAAACTATGGTTACACGATGCAAGGTTCCACTTTAGGAACCACCACCCAGGAAAAAGATTTAGGCGTCATTGTGGATAACATGTTAAAACCCTTGGCCCAATGTGCAGTGGCGGCCAAGAGAGCAAACAGAATGCTAGGTATGATAAGGAAAGGAATGGAAAATAAAACAAAAGATATTATAATGCCTCTATATCGTTCCATGGTGAGACCGCACCTTGAATATTGTGTGCAATTCTGGTCGCCGTATCTTATAAAGGATATAGCGTTATTAGAAAAGGTTCAGAGAAGAGCCACCAAAATGGTAAAGGGGATGGAAGGCTACTTCTATGAAGAAAGGCTAAAAAGGTTAGGGCTCTTTAACATGGAAAAGAGACGGCTGAGGGGAGATATGATAGAAGTCTATAAATTAATGAATTGAGTGGAACGGGTAAACGTAGATCGATTGTTTACGTTATCAGAATATAGAAAGACTAGGGGACATGCAATGAAGCTACAGGGTAAACTATTTAAGACTAATAAAAGAAAATATTTTTTCACTCAACGTGTAATCAAACTCTGGAATTTGTTACCGGAGGATGTAGTAAAGGCTGTTAGTGTAGCTGGGTTTAAAAAAGGTTTGGACAAGTTCCTGGAGGAAAGGTCCATAAACCATTATTAGGAAGGGACCCAGGATATCAATGCTTGACCCAGTACAAGCATTGCAGAACCTGTGTCTTTTGGGGAACCTGCTAGGTACGTATGGCCTAGATTGGCCACTGTTGGAAACAGGATACTGGGCTTGATGGACCTTGGTCTGACCCAGTATGGCATCTCTTATGTTCTTAACCCTTTTCAGTGGAAAGCAATTTCTGAAATAAGGGGCCCACGAAGAGCAGCCTCGGGAGTAACCTGAGTTACTACAAGGGATATGCAGCACTGTACAGACACACAGAAGAGAAAGTCCCTTCTCCATAGAGCTTACTATCCAATCATGATGCACAGACAACAGAAGAAAGAGGCTTTGAGCATCAGGAAAACTATTTTCCTCTTTACTGGTCTTCCTCTGAATCATCTCTCACCACTTCAATCGGTTCAAAACTCAGCTGCACAGCTAATCTTCCACCACTGTCACTATGCTCATGTCAGCCCTCTTCACAAGTCACTTCATTGCCTCCCTATCCATTTCCACATCCAGTTCCAACTTCTACTACTGACCTATAAGTGCCTTCATTCGGCTGCTCCTCACTACCTGTCCTTTCTTATCTCACCCTACACCCCTCTTTGGGAACTCCGCTCTTCTGGCAGATCCCGTCTATCTGTGCCCTTCTCTTCCGCTGCAAACTCCAGACTTCAATCCTTCCACCCTGCTGCTCCTTATGCCTGGAACAAACAACCTGAGTCAGTGCATCAGACTCCATCTGTGGTCTTGTTCAAATCCAGGCTAAAAACTCACTTGAGAACATAAGATATGCTGGGTCAGACCAAGGGTCCATCAAGCCCAATGTCCTCTTTTCAGCAGTGGCCAATCTAGGTCACAAGTACCTGTCATGTTCCCAAAAGATGCACAGATGCCACGCTGCTTGTCATTGGGTAAGCAGTGGCTTTCCCCGGTCCTCTTTAATAATAGTTTATGGACTTTTCTTCCAGAAACCTGTCCAAACCTCTTTTAAATCCAGCTACATGAACAGCTTTTACTACATCCTCTGGTAATGAATTTCAGAGTGATTACGTGCTGAGTGAAAAACAGTTTCTCCAATTAGTCTTAAATGTGCTACATCGTAGCTTCATTGCGAGTACCCTAGTCTTTCTATTTTTTGAAGGGGTAAACAACTGATCTACATTTATCCATTTCACTCCATTCATTATTATATAGACTTCTACAAAATCTCCCCTCTGCCGTCTCTTTTCCAAGTTGAAGAGCCCTAACCTTTTAAGCCTTTCCTTGTAGGGATAATCTTCCTTCCCTTTTACCATTTTTGTCGCTAATAAGAACATAAGAAATGACATACTGGGTCAGACCAAGCCCAGTATCCTGTTTCCAACAATGGCCAATCCAGGCCACAAGTACCTGTCAGGTTCCCAGAAAGGTACACAGGTTCCACAATGCTTTCCCGGGTCCCTGTTAATAATGGATTATGAACGTTTCACCTTTTTTTAAACCTAGCTACACTAACACTTTTCCTACATCCTCCGGTAACAAATTCCAGAGTTAGATTGTGCATTGAGTGAAAAAATATTTTCTCTTATTAGTCTTATATTGGTTATATTGTAGCTTCATTGCGTGTACCCTAGTCTTTCTACTTTTTGATGGCATCAACAACCAATCTACGTTTACCCATTCCACTCCTTTCATTAATTTATTGACCTCTAGTTCTGCTATACCCTTTTTAAGATATGGTGACCAGAATTGCATACAATATTCAAGGTGCAGTCGAACCATGGAACGATACAGAGGCATTATGATGTCATCCTTTATTTTATTCTCCATTCCTTTCTTTATGATTCCTAGCATTCTATTTGCTTTCTTGGCTGCTGCCGCTGCACACTGGGTGGAGGGTTTCAATGTGTTATCCATGATGATGCCTAAATCTTTTTCCTGAGTGGTGGTTCCTAATGTGGTGTAATCATAGTTTGGGTTGTTCTTCCCATGGAGCGTGATTCCACAACATATATTTTTGCCCTATGGGCACATACAAATGGAAGACGGGACCGAATTAGACCTGATTCTGCAGCCACAGGTCTAGACACACCCATGATTTTGCAATCGGGGACATAAACAGATACGCGCTCACCGTTATTCTGCAAAGGTAGATGTAGCCGGTCTTTCCCATCTCTGCCCGGCCACGCCTCTGCTGTGACAATGTGCACCCCCCAATGCGCTGCGCTCACTGACAGCGTTGTGCACGTGGCAAGTACACATTACAGCTGAAGGAACAGCAGTGCAGCTGCAATACAGACCAATTATACCCACCTGTTGCATGGCTCGTGCAACACTCAAACAGCATACACACACTCACACTCGCATGCACAGAAAACAACCAGCCGAGATGATGCCCTGCACCTATATACAACAGCAGGTATAACAGCATGGCAATGGTGCCCCAGGACTATGAGTCCGATCTGCATTTTTCCCCCAAACAAGATGCCACCTATAGTCACCTACGTTCTATCCATACATCCACAAGCCCAATGTGCAGCACAGAGAACCTGTCATCATAGCCTGAGGAAACACTATTGCTCAGCTACATATGTCAGGAGTGGTGTTCAGTCATGTTCCATTCCTGTCCCTCACCTCTGCACTCTGTTCTCTATGACTGTTTCTTGTGGACCTCCAGATTTCCCCAACACTGCCTTGATACTCAACACTATTTTAGTCCCTGACTCAATACGAAAAACAAACAGATAACAAGCAACAATGCTTTTTCTTACATTGCACCTGCTCAATGGAATAATCTCTCAGTAAATTTAAGAGAGATCTAAGACTTCCAAGCATTCTGAAAGGAATTAAAAAAGTACTTGTTCGTCCAGCATTTTTACACTCAAGATCATGCAAAATGCAATGTGTGCCTTTGAGTCAGTCCTGACTCCTGGTGACCCAGAAGCTCCTGGGTTTTCTTGGCAGTGTCACCAGAAGTAGATTGCCAGGCCTTTCTTCTGAGGCAATGGAGGGTTAAGTGACTTGCCCAAGGCCCCAAGGAGTGCTAGTGGGAATTGAACCCTGGTTGCTTGGTTACCAAGCCAGTGTTCTAACCACTAGGCTACTCCTCTGCTCCACTCAAGATCATACACCTAACCAAACCCCTCAAACACAATCCGACCACCCTACCTAGGATTCTGCTCACAAAATTGCAGTCACAACATCGCACTTCCTTCATAAACCCATTTCACCGCACAGCAATGGAAGTGCTGCAATAAAACCTGAATACCGATTAGATAAGCTACAAGATGGTAAATAGTTTCTATTTTCAATTGTTTATTGTATATAGTTCCTGTGTTACAATATGCTCAATGTAATGGTTTTTGATGTGGTGTTCTCTGTAAACCACCCCGATCTCTGGAAGGGGTGGTATAGAAAAGTTTCCAAATAAATTAAATAAATAAATAAATACATACTTGTCACAGCCAATCAGCGCTATGGGATGCATTGACGGGCAGAGCTAAAAATAATCAAAGTCCTGCCCTTTTCCACGTTCCTGCAGGACTAACCTGTAGTCCGGGGGTACCACGGAGAACGTACACTGGGCGTTCGTGAATACGCTGTGTATGTCCTGGCAGCTGACCACGTCCCCGCTCTGCCTCTCCTGCCCATGGTCAGAGATCCCCGCTCCGCACAACCGCCGTGTACACGCATGGCCGTGATGGTTGCAGAATATGGTCATAGATGTTTTCGCTATGTCTACGTTGCATGTCCAATAGCTTATTCGCATTCTGGAATAAGAACATAGGAATTCCATACTGGGTCAGAGCAAGGTCCATCAAGCCCAGTATCCTGTTTCCAACAGCAGCCAATCCAGGTCACAATTTTCTCAATGGAGAAAGGTGAATAGTGGAGTCCCCCAGGGACCTGTCAGGTTCCCAAAAAGGTACACAGATTCCACGTTGCTTTTTCTGTGGTAAGCAGTGGATTCCTCTGGTCCTCTTTAATAATGGTTTATGTTTTCCTCCAGAAACGTGTCCAAATCATTTTTTAAACTCAGCTACACTAACAGCTTTTACTACATTTATTTTTTATTTTATTTATTTAACAAATTTTTATATACCACAACCTTCCGAGGATCAGGTGCGGTTTACATCTAACAGTTAAGGAAACAGAGAGGCATTTCTGTTTTTTACATTGAACGATAACATGAACTATGTGCAATTAACATTTGAACTTTTAACTTTTAAACTTTTTTTGAACTATGTACAATTAACTATGTACAGTTATAGAAAGAGAAGTTCAACAGTATAAGCATAATAGACAGTATTGAGGTCAAAATATCTTTAGGCCTTGAAGTTGAGAGTTTGCTAATGTGCCGTAGTAGGAGGTAAAAAGGTGAGTTTTTAAGTTTTTGCGTAGATCCTTAAAGTCGGTTAGGGCTCTGATTTCATCAGGTAGCGAGTTCCAGAGCATAGGGGCTGCATGGGAGAATGCCTTTTTATTTGTTGTTTTTTTGGACTTTGTGAATTCTTTTGGAATTCTTAGTTTATTGGCGTTGCCTCTTCTATGTGCACTATGGGGCGTGTCTTTAATGATTAGTGTGTCTTCAATGAATACATCCTCTGGTAACGAAATCCAGAGTTCAATTATGCATTGAGTAAAAAAAAGTATTTTCTCCTATTAGTCTTAAATGGGCTATATTGTAGCTTCATTGCATGTTCCCTAGTCTCCCTACTTTTTGAAAGAATAAACAACCGGATCTACATTTACCCCTTCCACTCCATTCATTGACCTCTATCATATCTCAGCCGACTTTTTTCCAAGTTTAAGAGCCCTAACCTTTTAAGCCTTTCCTCACAGGGGTATCCTTCCATCCCCTTAATCAGCCAGTGGGTAAGTTTTAATTCTTAATTTTTGCTTTATTTTTATGTACATCTTATTTTAGTGTATTTTATTGTGTTGGTCATTTATTATTACATTATAACATAAAACCAACAATAAATTATACATGTTCATTGTAATTCTCAATTATATAAGCAGAATGTGAGTATTTAAAGATGAAATAAAACAAATAAATAAAAAGCAAAACAGCATGACCTCCTAGGTGCATAACTTTGCACTTGTCCACATTAAATTTAATCTGCCATTTGGACGCCCAGTCTTCCAATTTATCAAGATTCTCTTGCAATTTATCACACTCCTCTTGTATTTTAACAACTTTGAATAATTTTGTGTCACCTGCAGTTTTGATCATCTCACCAGTCATTCCCATTTCCAGATCATTTATAAATATGTTAAAAATCAGCGGGCCCAACACAGATCCCTGGGGGACTCCATTATTCACCTTTCTCCATTGGGAAAATTGGCCATTTAGCCCTCCTTTCTGTCTTCTATCTTTCAACCATTTCCTAATCCACAATAGTACATTGCCTCCTATCCCATTGCTTTTTAATTTCCCCATAAGTCTCTCATGAGGGACTTTGCCAAAGGCTTTGAGACTGCTTTTGGTTCCTGATCCCCTTAGTCTCCTGTTCACCTCCTATGTGTTCCCTACCATTTCCCTAGATATAGCCTAGTCCCCACTTGTGTTGTCTTGACTGTTGTGTTCTCTGTCTTGACTAGACTTTAAGTTCTTTTGACTAGACTGTAAGCTCTTAAGAGCAGGGACTGTCTCTTACATGTCTCCGTAGTACTAAACAGTAGTAGTAGTAGTAGTAGAAAGAGTGGAACATCTTTCTGTGGCTTCTGGTGGAGGCTAAAACAGTAAGCAACTCTGAGCACCAGCAATCTTTGGTTGCAAAGATATGAGAAGACAGCAGAAGCACATGTTTAAAGTGCGCTGCTCGAATAATTCAATAATGAATGCTGGGGCTGGGCAAAATGAATATTAGATGTCCTAGCAGAAACGAAGGCCAGATGTTTTGGCAATGAGCACACTAGTGCTGCTGGTTATCTGCTAAGAGGATGATGAGGAAAAGTGACTGGGATAAGGAGGGATGTGCTACAAATGGTCAAACCTTTGCTGCTTGTACCTGGGACATATCCTTAGCAGTGCGGACAGGAATAACTGGGAAGACTGGATTGGCTGATTGACTAGCAGCCCGGAGCTCTGTCTGCCTCTGCTCTACCTACTTTAGATGCTCAGTGGCTGAGAGGCAGCTTAGATAAAGAAGTCTTGAATGGCCATATTAGGCTGACCTGTGTCTTTTCTCATGGTAGCTAATACCCTTCGTTCTCTTTTCTCTCTAGCAGCTCTCGGTCTTTTCAAAAGTATTTCTAAAGAGCGTCAAATGATTTTTGTTCTTAAACCAGCAATATGATAATCATTGCATGCTTTCTTTGCAGAAACTCAGTGTTACAGAGGTGGAGAATTTGCTTGGCACCAATGTCGCTGATCTTAAAACATATCAGGAAAATCCAGCTGTGAAAAACTGGACTGCCCTGCAGTTTCAGACCGATCTAGACAAACTCAGTATTGGACTTACAGGTGGAAAACCTCCAACATCTGCACCTCCAGCTACATCAATAATACTTGTAGCAAGCAAAGAGAAGCCTGTAGGATACATTGCCATTTCAGTTTATTCTGGTATGTACGAGACACAGAAATAAGAAATGAAACTGTAATTAAGAGGCAACGGGTGAATTTTCAAAGAGATCTTGTTGCCTAACCAAAGAGTTAGATGGGTAGATCCTGTAAGGAAAGGGGCAGAGGAAAGGGAGTTCCCCCTCTCTTATTGGCTCAGTTTAGCCACCGAAAACATTGTGTGAGCCTAGGGATACAGTTAGGTTGATGGAAGGAATTTAAGCACTTCACAATGCTTTTCAGCTATACATGCCTAAATTAGGACCCCAAACTTAGGTGTCCCAATATCAGGCCCAAATCTAGGTGGCCTGACTTTGGTCTGCTAGATTTAAGACAAATTTTCAGCCCAAAAACCTGACAGCATAGATTGGGTGTTCAACCAGAGCTGAAAATCTACCGCATGGTGATTTACTACTAATACTGATATCTGAGTTACAGTAAATTTATCATTTTAAATGTATTTAAGTGGTCCTTCAGGGATAATAAGCAAACAAAAACATTGCATTTGCATCTGTATATTTGCCTTCCAACACATCCTGCTAGATCAGTCCAGACTAGTGGGTGGTATCCCCCTGCCAGCAGATGGTGAGACAGAGAAAATCACAGAAACTTTGTGACATCACCCACTGGTATATAGTCTCCTACCCCTAGGGGCCAGCTTCAGTATTTTCTCTGTCAGCAGATGGTGGACTTCTTAGCTCCCAAAGGGTTTTAAGAATTCTGTTGGAGCTGCATTAAAGTGGTTTTTTTGCACACTGTGGTGCCCTTTTTCCCACGGGGTTCTTTCCACCAGACTTCCCAGAGGTACTCCTGATCAGGAGAGTCAGTGAAGCACCTCTGAAGGGAACGGCTCCTGTTCAGGAGGAACAATGCAGCCTTCCTCTTCCAGCTCTGCACCTTAAACTCAAGGCTACAACGCTGTGATAAAGTTTAAAAAAAAAAAAGGAAAGAGGAACCTCAAGAACCGCTAACCTACAAGGCTCCTGCTTGGGTGTGCAACCAGCGACACCTTCTCCTTCATTACCACGGCTCCATTCTCAACATCAGGGCAGTGAGTTATTCCCTCCCCTTGTCAACTGGGCTGCGCTTCTTCCCCCCACCTCGCTTCTCTTCTCTTCTTTGGGGCTGCCGCGCTTCCTGTCCGGGGGCAAATTCTTCAGTGGTTATCTTCGGGGAGGGGGGAAGGTGCCCTGTTACCAGCCGCACACTGCTCATCACTTTATTTATTTAACAGTTTTTATATACCATCTTTCTACAATTCAAGACGGTTTACATGGAACGTAACTGACAGTATTGTACAACTGTTTACATAGAACAAGGTAACAGGCTACATAGGTAACATAAGAACTAAGGAACTAACACTTACTCTATCTCTGTCAGGCAGCCTGCATTCTACTCCTTGCTGCCCGCGTTTCCTGCCTAAATACCTGTCTCTGCAGCGGCCATTTTCTGGGGGGAAAGAGGCTTCTCCTGCACTCCTACTTTGCCGGCAGCCATTTTGCAGTGTGGTACAGCATTTTTGGCCTCCCTACAGCCTTTATTCTTCACGGGGGGGGGGGGGGGTTCTTCCTCCTTTCTTAAGGCTCTGCAGCCACGCCTTCTTCCCTACTGTGGTGTGTAGCATGTGGAAGAAAGCACAAAATATGGCAGATCTCAGCGTCCATCCTCAGATATGCCCATTGCACCGGCTACGCCTCCGAAGTCGCTGCCTGTTGTGCCTTCGGGGGTGCCTCTTCCAGGTGAAGCTCCTCCCCCTCTCCTCCTTCCTGAGCAGTCCTCCCTGCTGCCTAGCACCTCGCTGTCCTGATACCCATCCACCCATCCTCCCACCTCCCCCCTCCTCCTCAACCAGAGCCCTTCAATGCGGATCAGCAGTTTATGGCCTTGTTCCATCAGGCCTGGGACGAGTGGTGATCTGGGTCCATGCCAGGGGCCACAGTGGTGCACCCAGTGGCTGGCGCAACCTTCGCAGGAAAAGCGGGCCAGGTTCAGTTCCACGGAAGCCCCCACCTCTCTCTTTACTCCTCATCTCCAAGGTACCTCCTCTCCTTCAGGGAACATGCACCTTACTGGAGAAGATGGTGAAGGTGCTTTGGAGGACTTCCCTTATCTCTGGGTCTGACAGAGAGGAAGATGAGCTTTCTCCCCCAGAGGATCAGCAGGAGGAATAGGATGCTCGTGATGAGGGGCAAGATATTTGCCTTTTCCAGAAGGAGGAACTGCCGGCGCTCATCGCTCAGATTTTGGAAGTACTTCACCTTTCTGATATGCCACCTCCTTCAGACCCCGCTAGGCCTCAAGTGGATCCCATTATCGTGAGAATCAGAAAGCCATCAAGAGCCTTCCCCTTCCCCATGGAGCTTCAGCACATGGTCACATGGGAATGGGATTCTCCAGAGGTGGCTTTGTGCTCAGCGTGGCGCTTGGGCCGTTTCTGTGTTTGGTCCCTAGAGGACCTCGAGAAATGGATGTGTTTTTCCAAAGTTGATGCTCTTGTGATGGCAGTCACCAAGCACACTCCCATTTCAGTTGAAGGGTGTACTACCCTTAGGGACCAAATTGACCACAAGGTGGAGGGTCTACTCAAGACTTCCTTCTCAGCTTCTTCCCTTGCCTAGCAGGCAGTGATGTGCAGAGGACCTGTGGTGCGAGCCTTGCTCCGATGGCTTCAGCTCCTCCCAGAAGACCCAGCATTTCTGTGCCTGGAATCAGTCACCACGTATATCGCAGATGCCTTCTATGACCTCCTGCACCTTTCCGCATGCTCAGTAGCAGCCAGAATGGTTGTGAGGCATTGGCTATGGCTACTGCATTGGAATGCGGATGCGGCATCCAAATCCTGACTCGCCAAACTCCCCTTCAAGGGGAAGCTGCTTTTCGGCGAGGACCTCGAAATGCTTGTCAAGGATTTGGGTGAGGTCAAGCCTTAGTGCTTGCCAGAGGATCAGCCAAAGTCTAACTCTCAGCAGTCTGCAATGGGCATCTCTTTGTCTTTGGCATTGTCTTCATCTTTGGATTCAGGGAGGCCCGTTGATTCAAGCCTGGTAAGCCAAGGACTTCCACAAACACATCTGGTTTAAGGAGACAATCCTTTTGTGGTGTCTGCCACAACAGGGACAATTTCTCCTCTGCCGCCAAGTTCTCAGGCCCCTCTCATCCCTCCCATTTACGGGCTTGGGATCCATTCCAGGGTGCTGCATGTCAAAGGATGCCTGCATCATTTTTCCTCCGAATAGCCACACATCACTTTGGACAAATGGGTATTCAAATTAGTCTCCCGCGGCTATGCTCTGGACCTGGCAGCACCCGTTTCACACACCTTCCTGATTTCCCTCTGGTTCTACCAAAGGGGGGCAGTGCACCTTACCCTTTGCTGTTTGCTACAGCTCGGAGCCATTTGTCCAGTTCCTCTGGCCGACAGGGATGTAGGGCACTATTCCATCTACTTTGTCATTCCCAAGAAGGACGATTACTACCACCCATCTTGGACCTCAAGGGAGTCAATCATTGCCTTCATGTGCCCTGCTTCAGCATGGAAGCTCTTAGATCAGTCATCCAAGAGGTTTGTCCAGGGGAGTTTCTTGCCTCTCTGGACCTTGCAGAGGCATACTTTCACATCCCAATCCACAGAGAACACCAGCAGTATCTGTGTTTTATGGTGCTCGTCAGACATTATCAATTGTGAGCCCTTCCCTTTCGGCTTGGCACTGCTCCCTGGACATTTTCCAAGGTCATGGTGGTCATTGCAGCAGCTCTCTGTTGCCAAGGCATCCGCATCCATCCTTATCTGGATGATTGGCTCATCAGAGCCAAATCCATGCAAGAAGCGCAGTCAGCGGTGATCCAGGTTGTTGCGGTCCTGAGCCAACTCAGCTGGGTAGTCAACCAGGTCAATCTTCAGCCAACGCAGTCTCTCAAATTCTTGGGGGTGCATTTCAATACGGCCTTGGACTGCGTCTTTCTCATACATGACCATTGTTGGAAATTCGGTATGCAACTCCGTGCATTCCAGTGCACTCCTGTGTCGGTAGCCTGGGACTATCTGCAGGTTCTCGGCTCCATGACAGACACTCTCAAGGTGGTGCCCTGGGCCCGAGTGCACATGAGGACACTGCAACATGCCCTACTGTCCTGCTGGTCCCCGGTCACACAGGACTATCAGAGCAGACTGCCCCTGTCTCCCGTTGTTCACAGAAGCCTCAGGTGGTGGATGTCTCCACAGAACTTGTTGAAGGGAGAGCCCTTAACAGCCCCGCAGTAGATTGTTCTCACTATTCATACCAGTCCGATGGGCTGGGGAGCACATTGCATAGGTCGCACAGTGCAGGGCTCATGGTCAGCCCACGAGTCCACCTGGATGATCAACTGGCTCAAGGCTCGAGCAGTTCGGCTAGCCCTTCTGTCCTTTCACACAGTCCTTCAACATTGTGCGGTGCAGGTCCTCTCCAACAATTCAACAATGGTTGCATATCTCAACCGACAGGGGGGAACCAAGTGTCCAGGAATGGCTAGGGAGATGAGTCTTCTCTTCCCATGGGCAGAGCGCAACCTGCAAGCACTCTCAGCACAGCATAAAGCCAGGGTGGACAACATTCAGGCGGATTTCCTCAGCCGACACACAGTTGGATGCCAGCGAGTGGGTGCTTGTCCCATGGGCCTTCGCAGCCATAGTGTGCTGGTGGGGATAGCCAGCACTGGACCTCATGGCCACTGCATCCAATGCCAAGGTGCTGGCCTTCTTCAGTCGCTGAAGAGAACCCTGGTTGCAAGGTCTGGATGCCCTGTCTCAGCCTTGGTCCTCAGAGCGCCTGCTGTACATCTTTCCCTCATGGCCAGTGATCGGCCGGGTCCTGCGCCACATTGAGACGCATCCTGGCCGAGTAGTCCTCATAATGCCGGATTGGCCACGGTGGCTCTGGTATGCCGACCTAATGCACCTGATTCGCAAACTGCTACTACCCCTTGGTTCGGGATGCGGTCTTCTCCATCAAGATCCCATTGTCTTGGATGACCCTGCTCCTTACTCACTTATGGCCTGGCTATTGAACGGTGACATCTAGAGCGCAAGGGGTATTCACCACAGGTGGTAGCTACGTTGCTCAAAGCAGGGTGGCCTTTGACTTCTCAAGCTTATGCCTGGGTTTGGCATCTTTTTTCCTCATGGTGTCACCACCAAAATGTCTCCCCTTGGAAGGTGCAGGTACCATCCATTCTTTCCTTTCTTCAGGAGTGGTTTGATAGAGGGCTGGCAATTAACTCATTGAAGATACAGGTTGTGGTTCTGACGTACTTTCGAGGACCACTCCAAGGCCAATCCCTGGCCTCTCATGTGGACATATCCTGCTTTCTCAGGGGCGCCCACTCACTATGTCCGCCCATCCGCTCCGTGGTCTCAGGTTGGGACCTTTCCCTAGTGCTCCACGCCTTAACGGGTGCATCCTTTGAGCCATTTCATGATTCATCGCTTAAAGATCTCACTCTGAAAACAGTGTTTCTTGTTGCGATAACGTCTGCCAGGCATATCTCGGAACTCCAGGCCATGTCCTGCTGGGACCCCTTTCTTTCCTTTGGGTCTGAGGGGGTCACCATTCATACAGTTTCAGGTTTCCTTCCCAAAGTTCTATTGGAGTTCCACCTAAATCAGTCGGTGTCTCTCCCCACCTTCTGGCGAAATGAGCATGCTGGTCAACAGCCAGTATTAAACCTGCTCAATGTCAGTAGGGTCCTGCTTCACTATCTCAAGGTTACCAATGCCTTTCACCTTTCTGACCACCTTTTTATCTTATACACTGGACCCTGTAAGGGGGCGGCCGCCTCCAAACTGACAATAGGACATTGGGTCAAGCAGGCCATTGAGTCGGCCTACATTCTCCAGAACAAGCCTGTGCCAGCGGGACTTCAGGTGCATTCCACTCAGGCTCAGTCCACGTCTTGGGCTGAGCGATCACGAGTTCATCCGCTCGATATTTGCAGAGCGGCAACCTGGTCTTCTTTGTCGATGTTTTCTTGTCATTATTGCTTGGACCCAGGGCCGGCCCGTCCATTGAGCAAGAATGTTTTTTGCACAGGGCCCCGCGTTTCAGGGGGCCCCGCGCAAAAAACATTCTTAAGCATCCCAAGTTAAAAAAAAAAAAAAAACAAACCGGCTGCTTCTGCCGCGGCAGCTTCAAGAGCTCTGCCGCGGCAGCATCAAGAGCTCTGCCGCGGGGCCCCCCCCTGCCCGGCAGAGCCTCCGTGCATCTTCAGCTCTTCACGTCCAAAACGCGGGCTTCTTTCAGAGCCGCGAGAGTTTCTTTTCTCGCGGCTCTCTTAATCCCGCGGGGCTGATGGGATTTCCCATCACCCTCGGCGGGATTAACAGAGCCGCGAGAAAAGAAACTCTCGCGGCTCTGAAAGAAGCCCGCGTTTTGGACGTGAAGAGCTGAAGATGCACGGAGGCTCTGCCGGGCAGGGGGGGGCCCCGCGGCAGAGCTCTTGATGCTGCCGCGGCAGAGCTCTTGAAGCTGCCGCGGCAGAAGCAGCCGGTTTGGGTTTTTTTTTTTATTTTAATTTGGAATGATAGGGGGGGGGGGGTGGTTAGGACTGGTAATGGCTATGGGAGGAGGAGGGGGGGAGGCTAAAATGGAAGTAGGCTGATGGGAGGGGGACGCAAAACTGGAAGAGGGCGGATGGGGGGGGGGGTGAGGACTGGTAATGGGCCAGGGGGTGGGGTGGTTAGGACTGGTAATGGGCCATGGGGGGGGGAGGCTAAGACTGGAAGTGGGCTGATGGGGGGGGGGTTAGGACTGGTAATGGGCAATGGGGGGGGCTAAGTGGGCTGATGGGGGGGTTAGGAATGGTAATGGGGTATGGGTTGGCTATGTGGGCGGATGGGGGGGTTTGGACTGGTAATGGGCTATGGGGAGGGGGCTAAGGCTGGAAGTGGGGGGGTAGGACTGGAAATGGGCTGATGGGGGGGGTTAGGACTGGTAATTGACTATGGGGAGGGGGCTAAGGCTGGAAGTGGGGGGGTAGGACTGGAAATGGGCTGATGGGGGGGTTAGGACTGGTAATGGGCTATGGGGGGGCTAAGACTGGAAGTGGGCTGATGGGGGGGTAGGACTGGTAATTGGCTATGGGGGGGGGGCTAAGACTGGAAATAGGCTGATGGGGGGGCTAGGACTGGAAATAGGGTGATGGGGGGGTTAGGACTGGTAATGGGCTATGGGGGGCTAAGACTGGAAATGGGCTGATGGGGGGGTAGGACTGGTAATTGGCTATGGGAGGGGGGCTAAGACTGGAAATAGGCTGATGGGGGGCTAGGACTGGAAATAGGGTGATGGGGGGTTAGGACGTAATGGGCTGATGGGGGGTTAGGACTAGTAATGGGCTATGAGGAGGCTAGGACTGGAAATGGGCTGAGTGGAAGGAGGGCTTGAACTGCAAATAGCTGATGGGGACGGGGGCTTGGAATGGAAATGGGTTGTGGGGGAGGGAGCTAGGACTGGAAATGGGTGAGGGGGGGGCTAGGACAGGAAATGGGCTGATGGGCTAGAATAGGACTGGAAATTGGCTGTTGGGGGGTGCTAAGATTGGAAATGGGCTGTGGTGGGGGTTTGGATTGAAATGGACTCATGAAGGGGCTAGAACTGGAAGTAGGCTCATGGGGGGCTTGGATTGGAAATGGGCTGAGTGGAGGGGAGCTAGGATTTGACATGGGCTGATGGTGGGGCTAGGAAAGGACTAGAAATGGGCTCATGGGGGGCTGGGATTGGAAATGAGCTGATGGAGGGACTTGGATGGGACTGCAAATAGATGGGGGAGCTAGGACTGGAAATGGGCTTATGGGGGGCTAGGACTGGAAATGGGCTGATGCGGGGACTAGAAGGGAGCGGATGCTGGGTGGGACTGGAACTAGAATGGAGCTGATGTTGGGGGAGGATTAGAATGGGATGGAGCTGGGAGAGTGAAATGGAGAGGGAAAAATATTTTGTGTGGGAGGGAAGACAAATCTACAATTGTCCGGATATTGGGAGAGTAAGTGGGGATTGAGGATGGAGGGGTAAAATTTGAGTGGATGAAATAGGAATGAGGAAAGAGCAAAAAGGAGAAAGATTAGTATGTTAAAGCAGATGTAGAGAGAGAATGGAAAAAAACTAGAAGAGAGAAGAAAAGACAAATGGACAGCAGACGATGAAGAATTAGCGGAAGACACGAAGAAACCAGAAGAAAGTGGCTGGAGCAATTGCAGCTGAAAAAAAATGCACAAAAGGTAGAAAAATATCTCTTTATTTTGAATTTATTAATTGGAATATGTCAGCTCTGGGAAATGTGCATCATTAACGTCTGCGCTTTGTTTAGTACAAGAGCAAATTAATGTATAGTTTTATTTCTACAGTGTTGTACATTCCAAGTTTGGCTTTTGGGATTCCCAGTTTAATTATTGTCTTCCTGTTTCTAAATTGTGATTCCTTGTTTGGTGATGGTCTATGTTCTGCATGTGTAACTGAGCTGAGGTATTCTGTTTATGTAATTCCTATTTGACATTGCCACTTGTTCTCTTTCCCCAGTAGGTCATGTATTGTTGTTCTCTGAAATGTATTGGTTTAATATTTGCAGCGTTTCCTTTTGATAGTTAGGGTATGGTGTTTTATGAGTCCTGGTAGTGCTGTTAGGATACGGCGGGTTTGCTATGGGTTCTAAATGGGCAGTGTTTGTAGTAGTTCCTAATGTGCCTGGCGGTTGGTATTGGATTATAGTAATGTAGAAGTCTTTTAGTCTTTCTTTATTCATACACTCATTAAGAGGCATGTTTACTAAAAGTTCGTGTATGGTAACATTATGCAAATATTTATGCAAATGAGGCCCCTTATGCAAATGAGGCCCCGCACCGAGTCTCCGCACATGGCCCCGCACCCCCCTTGGGCCGCCCCTGCTTGGACCTCCAAGTTAGGGAAGCAGCTACTTTTGGGGCCACTGTTCTGGCCATTGCTGTTTCTTCCTGCCCTTCGGAGGAGCAGCTTTGGTACTCCCTGCTAGTCTGGACTGGTCTAGCAGGATGTGTTGGAAATCCTACTAGACCAGTTCAGCACCCTCCCTGGTCTAATCATTGCTGTGTTCAAGAGGTATTGCACATCACTGCGGCATGGTCAACCTTCTGTTATACATACATCCAGCTTGGCTTGATTCAGTTATTTTGGCCACGAGCCTTGTTTGATTTTGGTTACTTTCTGGTTGTGGTTCATTTTCAAGTTCTGGAGCAATGGTTATTCTGGGCTTCATAGTCTTGAACTATTCTGTAGTCCTGGTGCTTGCCATGGGTATACTGAAACAGATCCCTAGGGGTAGGACACTATATACCAGTGGGTGGTGTCTCAAAGCTTCTGTGATTTTTCTCTGCCTCATCATCTGTTGGCAGTGGGACACCACCCACTAGTCTGGACTGATCTAGCAGGATTTCCAGAAAGAAATTAGCAGTAAGTAAAATGCAGTTGATATGGAGTGTGCCCCATTCCCATCAATAGGATGATCCCCATGCCCCAGAAATGCAGTTGATATGGAGTGTGCCCCATTCCCATCAATAGGATGATCCCCATGCCTCAGAAATGCAGTTGATATGGAAAGTGTCCCGTTCCCATCAATAGGATGATCTCATGCCCCAGAAGTGTAGCTGATATGGAGAGTGTCCCATTCCCATCAATAGGATGATCTCATGCCTCAGAAGTGTAGTTGATATGGAGAGTGTCCTGTTCCCATCAATAGGATGATCTGATGCCCCAGAAGTGTAGCTGATATGGAGAGTGTCCCGTTCCCATCAATAGGATGATCTCATGCCTCAGAAGTGTAGTTGATATGGAGAGTGTCCTGTTCCCATCAATAGGATGATCTGATGCCCCAGAAGTGTAGCTGATATGGAGAGTGTCCCATTCCCATCAATAGGATGATCTCATGCCCCAGAAGTATAGTTGATATGGAGAGTGTCCTGTTCCCATCAATAGGATGATCTGATGCCCCAGAAGTGTAGCTGATATGGAGAGTGTCCCATTCCCATCAATAGGATGATCTCATGCCCCAGAAGTATAGTTGATATGGAGAGTGTCCCATTCCCATCAATAGGATGATCTCATGCCTCAGAAGTGTAGCTGATATGGAGAGTGTCCCGTTCCCATCAATAGGATGATCTGATGCCCCAGAAGTGTAGCTGATATGGAGAGTGTCCCATTCCCATCAATATGATGATCTGATGCCCCAGAAGTATAGTTGATATGGAGAGTGTCCCATTCCCATCAATAGGATGATCTCATGCCCCAGAAGTATAGTTGATATGGAGAGTGTCCCGTTCCCATCAATAGGATGATCTCATGCCCCAGAAGTATAGTTGATATGGAGAGTGCCCCGTTCCCATCAATAGGATGATCTCATGCCCCAAAAATGCAGTTGATATGGAGAGTGCCCAGTTCCCATCAATAGAATGATCTCATGCCCCAGCTAGTCCACCTCAAGAGGAAACAGGGAATGAGATAGTTTTGAAAGCACCTACTGGAGCGTATAAAACTGGGTTCCATGTGTGCAGGCTGCTTAGAACATTTCTCCCATTATGTCAATTCTTAGCCCTAGAAAATATTCTTTAAGAGATACTGTAAAGTGATTCCCTTGGAATCAGTGGCTGCAGTCTGGTGCTATGCAGTCTCCTGGGTAGAAATATGACTAGAGGTAAACAGCCGTATGCTGTACTTTTGAAATGCAGATAATGGAAAAAAATAACAAAGATAAACTGAAACAGGCAGGAATGGTTGAATTAATCACTTATTCTGGTGTTTCTTTTCATACAGGTTCTGTGCCTTCAGGCTGCTCACTGCAGACAGTGGTTTTGACTCTTGGAGTTTCGGTGTTCAGGAGATTTCTGTGACTCTAGCTTGTGTGATCTGTTTGCATTTTGCTGCCTGTTCCTGTCGGTGGCCAGCACTATCATAGTCCAGTATATAACAGTAATAGATCCATCAATTAAATCATAAATAAATCATAAATATATATAAATTTGATGTTCCTTGTAGATATGTTCTGTTATAATATGACGTTCCCTGTAAAACAAACTTGTTTTGTTAAGTGTTGTTCAACTGTAAACCGCAACTGAACCTTGGAAGATGCGGTATATAAATGTATGTATAAATAAATAAAAAAATAAATAATCTTCTGAGTCTTTGGAATAACAGAGCAAAAACTGGACATTTGATGTCATTTTGTCCCTGTTTGACTGGAAAATCTTAGAACTTGAAGTAATTTGTTGATGATAAAAGTCATAGGGAAGGAAACTGCAAAGGCATTTCCATGGGTAAAAGCAGTGATTTACTCCTAGAAGTTGGCTTTTACAAAGCTGCCTGGCCGCATGTGCTTTCAGGCAAAGCGGGGGATTGGGGAGGGCTTTGCACTTATGGAAATACTTTCGAAAATTCAAATATATGCATGAAATTTTTCACTGGAAATGATGTGCACCCAATGATAGGTGTAAATGTAAGTTTACAGGTACTTTTTAAATCAGCAGATTTGGCATCAAATCCCAAAGGGAATTTAATATTACAAATTGATCCAGGAACAAAGTACCCATTTTTGGTGCAGGGGAAAATTTGGATGGAAAATACTGCACATAGGTTTGAAACTTCGGTCTACACAAGTTGCTTCCAGAACGTGCCCAAAACTCCACCTGTGGAAACACCTTTCCAATCCAGCTAAAAGTCCACACTACTTTTAGCTGAACGGAGAGGCTGGCATTTCAGACAGTCAGCTTACCCGAGTAAACTGACTGTCATTTTATCAGGTTTACATGGCATTTGCACTTATAAGCAGTGGGTTTACAGACATAAATGGCCAGTGCATCTAAGTGATCATTGTAGACAAGCCACCACTCATGTGTATGTCCAGAATGCATAGTTTTCAAAGCGGCCAAGTTCTGGGCATGATTTGGGTAAGCCTGGGAAGTATGAGTGTATTTCCTACTTTGCAAAGAAAATATACAGGTTGTTATACTCAAAAGGGTTTAGCAGATTAATAGATTCTTTTCCTTTCTTATTTGGTATCTTTGTTGTTCTTGTTGTTGAGTTGATTTTTTTGTTGCTTTAAGAGTATATAAAAATTAATGAAATCAGTGTTGGTAAGTTTGTAAACATATATCAGCTAATTTCATGGAAGATGGCTGGTAGCCAATTTTCTAATGGATTTTTTGTTAATACAGGTTCTGCCTTCCAATTGGATTGCAGAAGCAGAAGACGTGTTTGCATTCTGTCAAAAGGCTAGGTCAGGAACTCAGTAATGACTTCTCTTTTCCATGGATGAGGGAGGACACTGGTACACTATTTACATGCTTTATTTACAGAATTAGTTGGGTGCTGCTTCATGGTTTTCTAATTAGCAAATTTCACAACTAATATGCAGCCCCTTGCATCACTTAATCCAAAGTGCATTTCCTAAACAGGCATTAAGATTGTCTAATATTAGTTGCTATGACCTTCCATGGTAGAAACTACAGCCTATGGACTTTAATTTGTGATTTAAGTTCCCCTGCCCATTCTTCAGATGCGGACGGCAGCTCTGGGTTTGATTGTCTCTGCACAGTCCAGACCTTAGCCTTTCAATGTTAATCTATCATGAGGATATTTCATACAGGGTCCCTGGTTGATAAGATTCCCAGCCAGCAAACAGCCATCTGGCACAACTTTAACGTAGAGTGTATTCCCAATGGCAATCAGATGACCACGTCCAGCTTGCCTGTCTGATTCCCAGCATAGGCTCCATGCCCATGTTCTAGGCATATGCTTCACTAGGGCTACTAATCAGGACCTTTCACAGTCACCACCCTGCTTTTCTGTCAGTCCCAAAACACAAAGGGTCTGATATTCAGGGGCACTGGGTGCTTTTCAAAGCAGACGTTTCTACATGCTTTCACTTTAAAAATCCCGCAGAGTCTTCATAGTGAAACCTACATGTGTCAAAGAGCTTTCTGTCTTCAAAAGATATTACTGTGCCTCTAACCAAACTCTTTACTGTACATCCAGACCATGCTACAAAGTAGGTGTCCTTATTAGTGGTTCCATATATTATGTCCTTCTTAAAGAAAGCCTTATTATGTGTACCGAGGGCACAGTAGCAGAGTTCATCTTATTTCTCTTTGTATGAACAGTCAAATGATGCCAGGCACAGTCACCAGCTGACCCGTAATATGATGCATATCACTGCTAAGATGCAGCCCATATCTGTGAGGCTCAGTCTTCTAGTGGTGTTATTACCCAGACTTATAGAATGCCTTTGCATTAGTTAATCAAGGTGACATGGAAATGTTTTACTGGCTGACTTAAAAATACCAAGGTGGAGTCTCTGTTTCCAATGAAAAGGATATTGCAGTCCGTATTTAGAACCGTTACATATCCAAATGAATTCCTTTCATCTGCATTTCATGCCCGTGAATTACTGGTCAAGTGATAACTAATCAGTGTGACAGCAGACCAATCGCATTCTGTCTCAAAACACAATTTACCTTTTCATTAAGAAAAATCATTAGTACCCTGAGCCTAGCTGATATCTCATATTTGATTTATGATGCTTGTTATCTCCCTGCAGATATGGTTGAGAGTGGGTGTGCGCTGGGCCTTGCTTGGGAACGAGAAATGAGAGATTTTTTGATCAGGATTTACTGAAACTGTGCCACCGTCTATGACAATCAAACATCTCTAGAATGAATGATAGTGAAACTCCCTTGGTTTTCTGTATTTGTGGAGGATAACCTTATGTAGGTTGGACAGTCAAAGATGTGCACTGGAAAATTGGACCTCCAAATTGTGTGCATATATTTCTGCCCTCTAAAGTAAGTGCATACTTGCAAAAGGTCAGTGTATATAAAAGTAGGCATACAGGATTGTGCGAGCATATCGGGAAGATACCAAACTTCAGAGAGGGCGATACCCTCATTCTTCACCAGATGCTCACCAGCCACATCCACAAACTTTCCCATCCAGTGCCCAAGAAGGGACCAGACAGCAATGTCCTTGGTCTAGCTATGCTTAGTTCACTGGTATAATCAAGGTACATCCTACACTAGAGAAGGAAGAGTCTACAAGGAGGTGCACTGAGAAATCACAGTGCAGCTGGGGCAGAAGGTGGGGTAAAAGGAGAAATGGAAGGCTAAAACAATGTATTATAGGTTAGGATGTAACACAAGTAAGGACCCACACAAAACTGATGTCCTACATAGGCAGACAACTGCCAGGTTGATACACATCTGCCAGGTTGACCTTGCAGTGCAATGGCCATGGCTGACCTTGCAGTGCAATGGCCATGGTCTAAAGAAGATTACAGAAGCCTCAATATGGTAGAGGAGTGAGTCATACTAGTCAGAACTTATGAAAGGATCTGACTAGGTTCAGGAAAAGGGTGCTAAGGGGCAATATAGCATTCCCTAGGCTATACTACTATGTGGCATAGTTAACTGACTCACTGAACTCTGGACATAGTTCAAAGGAACCAATCATTCTACCAAAGAAGGGTACACCACATTTTCCATTGGAGTTCCTTTCTATTTTCCGATGGGTTTGGGAATCAGGTCGATCTACCACAAGATAGAATTAATTGGGATCACACTATTAAGCCCATGATGTCCAGTTGTCTTGCTCAAATGTTATATTTTTTGGCTCATCATGCAGTGTGGACGCCACTTCATATATTTAGAGCTAGTCTCTCACAATCTAACGCTTGTTAGCATATTGATATTGGGACACTAAACCATATGTTATTTGATTGCCCCTTGGTTAAGTCATTCTGGGAAGGTATATGAAGATACATTTGCAACATTTTTCAACCTGATGTCCCTTTATCAGTTCAAATTTTTTTTCCTTTCACTATAGTTAAGCGCAGAACTTTCTAAATATAATCAAATACTCTTAGACATTATGATTTCAATTGTTGTCCAGCATGTCATGTGCAGTTGGAAAAACTCAAGTACTCTGAAAGTAATTGAATACGCTGAACATACAGTAATGTGCCTTTTCACTGCCTGTTACCTTGACGCTAATAAAGTACTTTTTATGCATATTTCCTGGCATTTCTTCAGCCACTGAGAAATCTGCCTTGTCGGGCTAGGCAAGTGGATCCGGTGGTGCATTTTCTATTCGGCATAGTCAGACTTGTCTTGGCTGGTTTGAGTATCTCAGAGGATCAAGGTTAATAACAATCTAGTGACAATCAGAACCGTTTTTCATAAAACTGCAGCAAATCCAGTTACTTGCTTTAATAGTGACTCATGCTGGGTATTTTTTGGTGAGGGTGAAATCAAATGAAAAGAATTAATAAATAAGTGAGTCATTCTTTTCTCCCAGCTGAAGACTATGTGATAATGTGAGCCATTTACATCTAGATGGGAAGGTTTCCCACATGTGGAATATAAATATTTGCAAATAAATAAATAACCAGAGAATAATTTTGGGAGTAATGCATGATTTACTTGTGATTATTCAAGCCCTGTGCAAAACAGTGCAACCAAAATGCTTATAGATTCTACGGGAGGATTTACTGCCCTCATAAGGGAAATAGGGCAAATCATAGGGGCTGCGGAGAAACAGCATCAGCTGGCTAGAGCCAATGAATGTGCACAAAGACGTCTTGTTTATGAGACCCGGGATTTGCCCAAGATAGGGATGTCTTAAAGACCAGTATGGTTCATCTAATCTGCCCAATAAGATCAGCAGGTACCACTCTAGTCACCTTACTGGGCAGACTAGATGTTTTCAAGAGAAGAGATGTCTCTCTCCATAGAAAGATTTGACTTGTCCAAGCCGTGGTATCTTCAATAATGTCATATGGATGTGAAAGTTGGACAGTGAAAAAGATAGACAGGAAGAAAATCAATGCCTTTTAATTTACAATGCTGGAAAAGAATACTGTGTATAACATGGACTGCCAAAAGAACAAACCAGTCAGTACTACAGGAGATCAAACCTAAGCTTTCTTTAGAAGCTCAGAAAACAAGACTTCGACTTTCATACTTTGGACATATCATGCGAAGAGAGAGATCATTGGAGAAAGACATCATGCTTGGCAAGAATGAAGTTCAACACAAAAGAAGAAGACCAGCAATGAGATGGATCAATACAAAACAGCAGCTATGGGTGCCACTCTTATCAACAATGGACCAGCTGACTGAAGATCGAACACAGTTTAGGACAATTATCCACAAGGTCGCTGTGAGTCGACCTTGACTCAATGGCACTCAACAACAACATGCTAAGTTAGTGTTTGGTATGTAATTTAAGTTAGGTTTACTTTTGATTAATCTTGCAAAACAAATACTGTGTTTTGATCTTGTAACATGGCTAGTATTAAAAAATATATTTTACAGTTTTATTTGAAGCCCAAAACAGATGCACTGCTGTAAGAAACAAATCTGCTTTGTAAGATCGGCTGGCTACTTGTAACCTGGACCAGTCACGATGGGAGACAGGATGCTGGGCTCGACAGACCTTGGTCTTATTTAATATAGCTTTTCTTATTTTTTTATGTAACCCACTGATATAAAAAAGTGTTAGACACACACAGAGCAGGAAAATGGTGAGCACATAACAGATCTGTAAGTTGACAGATGTATTGACAACTCAGTGTCACACTTTTCTACCAAATTTCAACCCCGTTCAATAGATGGTCTCTGATACCTGTGATCAGACAGACAAAGTGCACGTCAATAAAAGGCACTCTTGTTTATGGGGAAATGGCCCAGAAATGACAGAAACTAAATGCATGGTTTAAAGAACTGATTACTTTTAATCTGACACAATAAATTCAAAACTGAAGAGGTCAGAACATTCTTGTACTGTGCTGCACTTACAGTTTTCTTTTATTGGATTTGAAATTATGTTTTCCATAGTAGAATTGCTGCACCAGTCTTTGGTTCTACTAGTTCAAAAGCCCTTCACTGGTTTCTTTGAAGTGGTAGAACCAGTTCATTCTCTCTGCCAATAAAGTTTTGCAAATATAAAACTGAAAAAATGCATCTAAGGGACAGGCTTTGCTCTTGATGGTGAATGAGGAGACAAGTGATCAGACCAGAGTCTAGCAATGAGCATTGCAGCTATAGATTCCCACAGGATAAGTAGGCAGACATGGAGAGTGGCATCAGATACATGCTTGGAATCATGTTGTACAGAAAGCTCTTAAACCAGATATGCTAGCAGAATGCTGAGGAGAATGTGGGTGAGACAGAGCCTTGTGCCTACCACTGCGGCTCCTGCAGAATTAGAGGAACAAAACTTAAGAATATCAGGTTACCAACATTTTACAGAAGAGCCTGTTCACTGTAACTTTATAGAATCCCACTACCAACTATACACAGGATTGAAAGCATAGGATGTGCCGCTGGAAGCTATATTAAATAGCAATGGAGAGCTGATAACCAGAGCCTAGATTTTGGGGCCTACAGGTGGTAGGAATAATCTTGGATGTATTTTACGAGCACTGGAGAGGTAGGAGGAGGGCTCAACGTGAATTCATCATTTATTTTCTAGACTTCATACTGTAAAAGGAAGTGTAAAAGGAATTGACAGTAGAGCAGTTCATATTTGGTAAAGTCCTCCTACCTTCTTCGTTGACTGCAATGATTATGGTATGATCTTTTGGGGATTTAAGGCCCAGCTTATCCAGTTCTGGCTGCGTCTGGGACATTATCCATCTTTGCAGAAGTGGCTGGCTTTGATACTTTCTCAGATCCTTAAGATTTATTCTTAGCAAACCCAGTACATCATCAGCTGTTAGGTTCTGTGAAGAAGTGTTCATACAGACAATGGACCATAAACATGATTGCACAAGTGTGACGTTCTGTACTAGTCCTGCCTGTTGGGAATGGATGAAAGCTGGAGCTCATTCTCAAGCCGGGACACCAGTTTTATACATTGGTCTGATCCATCAATTCCATTAAAGAGGGCAGGTCTGCAGACTGTCTGGGAGCTGCAAAGTTCTGAGTTAAATCATGAAGATGGAGCCCAGAACTCCTCATAGGGCTTCAGCTTACAGCCATTGCCAGGCACTCCCAGGTTTTCATCTTTTACCCCAACTACTGCTTTGTCTCTTTAATCCATTCTATAGGGCCTGATTCTGTCCCGCATGTAGATCCCCTCTGTGCGTCTGGTCTGAACCGGACGCACAGAGGGCATTGCGATTCTGATCCCACAGGGCACATCTAGCCCCGTGGGATCAGAATCGCAAACAGTCCTGCACATGCAGGCCGGGACTATGATTCAGTCCGGCCTGCACATGTAGGACTGCCCCCAGCAAACTCAGTCAAGGCTCCATTGAAGATCTGCGATGACGGCTGCCAAATAAAAGTGTTTATTCCCCGCAGCACGACCCCCTGCAGCACAACTCCTGATTTGGCCTCCTAAAGCCAGGATCGGGCTGCAGGGAATAAACTCTGGTCCCCCTGCCCCATCCGCGCTCCGGGCTGTTCAAAATATCATGTCCAGGGAAGTTAGTCCACCTCAGAGGTGGAATAACCTCCCCGGACATTTTGCCGGCTCTGGACGTACAGGGCCGACATAAGAATCGGCCCTGTATGTCCAGGGCCAGTGACCGCCCACTGCCCGCCCAGACTCTGCCCCCGGGCCACCCATTCCCCACCCCCATTTAAATTCCTCGCACAATCGGCAGGAAAGTTAGCTGGGGGCAGGAGCCAGCACGAATAGCGGGGATGGACGTCCCATTGGGTCATCCATCCCTGCTATTCATAGCACAGAATAACCCCCTTATTGTTTTATTTCCTTTACAATGGTAAAAATCCAGATTTAGAATTATCTCCTTATTACCAGGGCCACCAGTTTCCTGTGATAATGTGTTGCAGAATTTGCCACCTTCAATGAGTCCCCTCTTGTCACCTTCAATCAGTCCCCTCTTGTCACATGGGGCCACACTGACCCCTGCAGCCCATGCTCGTGGGCCCATCACTTCCTCCTCTTCACTTCCCTTTGCTACTGAAACTGCTCAGGCCTGATACCTTCTCCATCCAGCCTCCCATCATTAGTACTGCTCTTTATTCCTACCAGCGGCATGGAATCATCTTCACCTTCCGTCCCCAACTTCCAACTTCCACCTTCCACCCTCCCTTCTGCCTTTAACACCACAGAGATACACTGCCGCCGCCTCCTCCTCCTCCACTGTCGCTACTGGTTAAGTCCAACACCTCCCTCTGGTCACTGATACTTGGCACCTTGTCTCCTGCCGCTGCAAAGCTCAAGGGAAAGAGAGATATATGAATATGGTAAGGAGAGGAGAGGAAAGGCATCTGGAGCAGGAAACTCACAATGTGGCCAAGTGATGAAAAGAGGGAGAGAAAACTGAAGATATAAGTGCAAAGAGAAACTGGGGCGCAAAGGAGGTGCTGGGGAAAGAATGAGGGAAAGGAGAGACTTGGGGCGCAGGAGAAAGAATGAGAGGAGAAGCTCAGCAAGGGGGGGGGGAGGGGGTAACAAAAGAGAGAGAAAATAAGTAAACAAAGCAAAGGCAGAAATAAACAAGATGGAAAGTAGACTAAATGAGGAAGACTAAAGAAATTATCTACATTCCAAAGCTTGTTCATTTTTTTTTAAGGAAAATATTTTTATGCATAACAAGCAGGGAAAGTTTGCGGAGCTCATGGAGCTTTTTCCAACCCCTCTGCATGTGTGTGTGGCTATGTCTCTATGTGTGTGTCTGTGTATTGCTTGCATGAATGCACGTGCGTGTGTGTGTTTGCCTGTGTATCTCTACGCTGCAGCAGCTGGAACTGTCTCTCCCATAGAAATGCATTGGGTAATTTTTAGGGGGACTTTATTTTTCTGGGATCCTCAGTGTAATCGGGCCTGTTTTTGAATCTATGTGTCTTTTTCCCAGTTTTTCTCCCATACCAAATTTGGCTAAATTTTGAGAGAGCCCCCAGACAGATGGACAGACATGCGTCATCTAGGGTTCTAACTGGCTGGTTTTCAGCCACTTGGTCAGTTTTTATATGGTCAGGCCGGCAGCCGGCAGGTCCTTAAAACCGGCAATGCAAAAGTTGGTTTTTCTGCAGCCATCATCCAATCTCTCTCTCCCTGGCCCCCCTCCCCCACTGCAGTCTTCAAATAACTGCATGAAGTGCCTCTTGTGTCCCCCTCCTGGCTAGCTCCGAAACCAGACATTTCCTCTCCTTGCTGAAAGCTCCGCCCCCTCCGGGAACACCAGGACCGCGGGAGCCACAGCTGAGCTCTCCCATAGCAGATATTCGGGATTGCGGCTGCAGCAAAACTGCTACAGCTCCTGACTACCTGCCTCCCAAAACAACCTGCGATCTCAACGGCTCCAATAAACTTTAAAAAAGTGTGGCTACAGGAATGCTGCGATTCTCAGCCCTGAAGCTGCCCTAACCCTGGAGCTGTCTGGTAGAATTTTTAAATATTTTTTAATCTCTGGTTACAGAATTCAGCTCTTATTTCTCCCACTGATGGTCCTTGTGACCTTAGACAAGTCACTTTACCCTCCATTTTCTCATGTACAAATTTAGAGCCAACGTACTAAGCCCATGTTTCTCAAGCTGATCTTGGTGTAACCCTTAGCCAGTCTGTTTTTTAGGAGCAGAGGAAGACACGGCCACACCGCAAATATATGTTAGAAAAGTCTTTATTGAAAAACCTTCAAGGTTTCAAGACCTGACTTGGCCAAGTCAGAGAGAGGAGCTTGGGGTTCTCTAGAGCAGTGGTCCCCAACCCAGTCCTATGGGGCCCACCGGCCAGTCAGGTTTTCGGGATATCCCTAATGACTATGCATGAGATATATATGCAGTAGAGATATCCTGCCAACCTGACTGGTTTGTGGCCCTCCAGGGCTGGATTTGGAGACCCCTGCCTTATACCTCTGTCATTTAAGATTGTGAGTGGGCAAGGTGCAGATGTCCAAGACATCAAAAAGGTTAGATAGAATTTGTCACAGTCCTCCTCACTTCTCACCACCACCAAAAAATTGTCTATTAGACAACCTTTTGGTGGTGGTGAGAATCGAGGAGGAATGTGACACATTCTATATACCCTTTCGATGTCTAGGACATCTGTACCTTGCCCACTCACAATCTTAAATGACAGAGGTATAAGGCAGGGGTCTCCAAATCCAGCCCTGGAGGGCCACAAACCAGTCAGGTTGGCAGGATATCTCTAATGCATATATATCTCATGCATAGTCATTAGGGATATCCCGAAAACCTGACTGGCCGGTGGGCCCCATAGGACTGGGTTGGGGACCACTGCTCTAGAGTATACAGTAACCACATATCTGGGAACAGAGACTGCTGAAGAAGGTGGTGTTTTTAACCCCTGGAAAACAGATTCTTCCAAAGAAGAGACCAGAAGGCAAGCAAAGGTCTAAACTGAGATCTAGACAAGCAAGACTGCACCAAAGACTTGGAAGGAAGTCTTTGGAATTTATTTGTACATTTCCATCAGGAAAAAATATATTTCACATTGTACTTTGAAGTTGCAAATGGACTTTTCTCCCAACTGGATTGTGCTCTGCTAACTGAATTTTTAATGACCCCTGATGTAGGCTGACTGCCAAAACTTGGCCAAGTCGGGTCTTGAACATTGAAGGTGTTTCAGTAAAGACTTTTGTAACCTATATTTGTGGTGTGGCCATGTCCTCTACTCCTTGTGGACTCCTTTATGTTTCTGCAGAGGTCCTCCACCTGTTGTGTTCTCCTATGTACAATGAATATGCAAGAAACACATTTACATACAATGGAGGAAGTACATGCAGATCTATCTCATGCATATACATTGTGGGAATCCTGAAAACTAGATTAGTTAGGGAGTAAGCCAGGTTGGCTTGAGAAACTAAGCAATGGAATTTTCCACTGAAATGGGCCAAATATGTATGACAAATTTAGAATGTTACTAGAATTGCCAACCAACTGGTTTTAGGCCGGCCTGGCCAGTTTTACAAGTTGGAGAAAGGTGGTCAGCAAGATGGTAAAACTGGCCAATGAAGGACCAGTTTTCTACCGACAACTGGTGCCGCAGGCAGAAGTGCTGAAATGGCCATGATTGCAGCAAGGAGAGCCGGTGCCTGCCCAAGGGCAAACATGTTTCCAATTCCCAATTAACAGTAGTTCTGGCTTTGTCTTTCACTTTATGGGTGCAACCCCACCCTTGGCAGAAGCTGTCACACGTAATTTCCTGTTGTGCATATAGGGAAAAGGGGAGGGGTTTGCTTGCTTGAATCAAGCAGTGTCATGGAATCTCCGGCATCATATCTTCGGTCTTTGCATGTCTTTTACGTAGCTTCTATAGCAAAAATGGTGAGTTATCATCAGCTGCCAAAGAGGAGAGGATGGGCAAAGATGTTTGGGGGAAGGGTGTATTAGTGTGACGTAAATAGAGATTGAAAGGGAAGGCTACATTTATTCTGACCTTCTCAAAATGGCAGCTGTATTCTCAAAATGACCTTCTCAAAATGTGCAATGTATTCTGGGATCCTGACAAAAACCAAGGGAATCCAAACTGTTCTGGATTTAGCTCATGCACCTTTTTTTGTTTTGTTTTGAGAAGTAGTTGTTGGTTTACAGTGTGGCCTCCCTGTTTGTGTTGAGAGAAGACACCCAGAGATAGTAATTAGCTGTCACTTGTAAGACTGACCTTCCCAAGAAGGCAGATGTTGCTGGGTTGTCTGGTATAGGCAAGAGTTTTAACTTGCTATTAATTTGGTTGTACATCAAAGCTTCTTGCATTGAATTTAATTCATTTCTTGCACCTATTTTTCTCAGGTCAGAAATGTCAAAGTCTGTTTTAATGTGCTTGGTTTCTTTTTAGCGTTCTAAGATGGCACTTGTATATGATATGTTGGGAAGGGTGCTGTTGGATTACATATTGAGATGATGACACTTGTCGTTGTGTTGCATGTGGGGTAACATGTCTGTATATGTTCTTTGTGCACCAAGAGAAGGTCTATGCCGTTATGCTGTATGCAGGAAGATGTAGCTGGTGAGGACTACTTCCTTTGATGGTGTGGGCTGTTGTGGTAGGGACAATACGTTGGGGGTTAGGGTGCCCAAACTTTGAATCAATTCTGGGGCTGGCCCTGATTAATTCACAATATGTTTGGTATTGAGAGGGATTTTTTCTCATATGGTAAGTTATATGGGGAAGGTTCTAGCTCTGCTATGCACTACACAGATTGTTGAGGGCCGGGATTTAATGCCATAAGGGAGAGCATATGCATGTTGGAGAGGTCTGAGAAAGGAACGGTGGTTGAATAGGTACTGTATAGCCTGAAAAACCTAAAACTTGCACCGCTGCTCTCTCTGCAGTTATTTTCTATGCGCGGGTATGGGCGGAGCATGGCTAGCCACAGGTGGCGAGTTTTTCTCTTTCAAAAAGTTGGCAAACCTAGTGTAATCTCTTATGTATAATTTCTTTCCAACACATCTGTTCTTTAGGAAAGAATGAAAGCATTGCAAAACATATGCAAATATGCCCAGAACATCTTTAGAATCCAGTAAACAACATGACAACGCTTTCAACTCCTATCAGGGGAAACAAGGGCTTGGCCCATAACCATACCCTAAACAGCCAAGAACCATCAGCAAAAAGCAATATGTCTATATCCATACTCACCATCACCGAGGCTGCTTTTAAGCTTAGGAAAGTGAGCACATCCATGGAGAGATTCATTTTGGCTAAAACTTTGAGGTCATCGCTATTAGCACCACCTGCAAAATAAATAAGTAGATAAAATCCAGTTGCTATTCTAACGTTCATTAACCTTGAGCAGTTTCCGGGGTTCCAGGTGTTCCTACAGAGGTGACCTTCCTGCCTACTGATGATACTTTGTGGCGAGGGTCATTCAGAGGTCATTTTCAAAGCCATTTCCATGAGTCAAACACTGTTTCATCCATAGAAATGGGCTTTTATAAAACCGCCCATCCCATATGCAGGTAACCACATGCACTTACTGTAGTACCGTTTCATGCACATCTGCTGGAAGAAGAGGTGCACGTAGGGGACGGTTTGAATTTTCAAAGGTATGCATATATTTTAACTTAGAAGAAACATTTGCATAAATTAGTAGGTGTCAATGTGTATAGATTCTTGTCCTGGGATAATTTACATTTACATCACCTTGAAAATCCTGCAAACTCTGCAGAGTGAAAACTACGTGCATGTCTTCTCCCCATCACTATTTTACTTCCTATCGCTTCCTCTTTGCTTTCTATCTATTGAGTGAGCAAGCTCAGTTTTGGCATTACTAATCTCCCCCTCCCCCCATCATGCACTGGCCCCTTGGATTTCTGCACCTTTATAAGGTCTCACAAAGTTAAGACACATTTTTCTATGTGTCACTAGCACCTATTTTATAAAGTTAAGTCCGTGCATCGCATACTTAATAAAATAGGGGCATACGTGGGGGAAAACAGGGGTTAAATCTAGGTGCGAGCACTTACAACACCTCTATGGCTGGCGTAAATGCCCGTGCCTAGATTTCTCAGGAACATGCATTAAATTATAGCATTTTATACTTTACACATATATATTTGTACTCCTTCCCATGCTCTGCCCATGTTCGCACTCATAGTGAAAGTACGCAACATTGGCCTGCTACAGTGGTGTGCAAAAGTCTGGAATCACTTGTGAGTTTTGCGTTTTTCATACTTTCTAACGTTTTTTTAAAATTTTGCGTTAGCCCAGCATATTCATCTTTCTACCACGTTAAAATGGATACATTTGGCTATTAGAGTTGACTTTTTTGCATTTCTTGCTTCCAATTTAAATACTTTACAGACACTGGGAGATAGCTACTGCGAATTTTGTGGATTCTGCGTCAAAACTGGATCGAGATTATCCAATATGCACACGTTATTTATGACCATTCAGGAGGATGGTTTCACTAACCAATCACAATGCAGATATCTAGCCAACAGTTCAGCTATAAAAACGCGCAAAATTTTTGAATTTCATATGCTTTCTGGATTGACCATGAAGATGACTCAGACCCTGATGTTGGAGGAGCGTGTTCGTGTGTCCTTTATGAGTTTAGGAAGGACTTTCAAGCCATCAGATAGCCAGGAAAGTTGGCTGCAGTCAGAGCGCTGTTGTTAAGATTGTACAGAAGAAGAAAGAAATGGGTTCAGTGGTGGACAAGCCTCGTTCAGGTCATCCACGTGCATCAACATCACGCCAGGACCGTGCACTATGATGCATTTCACTGACTAATAGCAAGTTGACTAATTGCTATTAGAGTGGACTCAGGGAGGAGTGGCCTAGTGGTTGGGGCAAGTTACCTCAGGCTGCAAGGTCAGGGGTTCAAATCCCACTAGAGGACAGCAACCTCGGGCCGGAAAGACTGGGGTTTCTTCTCCCACAGGTGCTCCTCGTGGTCTTGGGCAAGCCACTTAACCCTCCATTGCCCATGTTCCCTGTAAATAGTTATCTCCAAGTTACAATGCCCTGGTTCAATGTAATTTCAGTTTGTTCAATGTAAAACCACCTTGATATCATGAAAGGCAGTATATAAGAAATGTTAAATAAATAAAATAAGTTGACCTCTACTCAGCTACTTTGAGAGTGGTCAGACAAGGGCGAGGTCAGTGTCAGCTCATCAACAGTTCATCACCAGTGCCTGCAGTTTGGTCTCCAGTGCTGCAAAGCACGGAATAAGCCACTGATGACTGACATACAAAGGCGCAACTGGATCATGTGGGCAAGAAAGCACTCAACCTGGTCAACTGAAATGTGGGAAAAGGTGCTATTCAGCAATGAAAGCACCTTCTGCCTGTTTGGTAACCAGGCCCTCACCTATGTGAGGAGATTTCCTGGAGAGGAATTCAATCCTGAGTGTCTCAACCTCACTGTGAAGCATCTTTTGAAGGTCATGGTCTGGGGCTGCATGGCTGCCAGTGGCATTGGACATCTTCACATCGTCGATGGAATGGTCAACAGGGCCAAGTATATCACCATACTGCAAAAGTGCATGGTGCCATCAGCACACCAGCTGTTTCCTGGCCAGTTCCTGTTTCAAGAAAACAATGCACCCGGCCTTCGCTCCAGACAGGTGATCAGCTGGAAGCAGCAGAACAAAATCAAGTCAATGGATTGGCCTGCCCAGTCTCCAGATCTGAATCCAATCGAGAAATATCCAAGAGGCATCCGACATCAAAGCGTGAGCTGATTGAGTCACTCATTGCAGCTTGGAACTGCGTTGTCTCTAACAATCACCTTGTCAGACTGGTTCATTCAATTCCAACAAGGTGCAGTCAGGTAATCAAGAACAAAGGGTGGCCCATCAAATACTGAGCCATCACTGACACATAAAAACAGCCTTTTTCAAGGCCACATACATTAATTTGAAGGAAACCTGGCGTGCATCCATAATATTTTAAAGCATACTTACAATAATATATCGTTGGCCAATGATGTACATTATGCGATTTTCACAGAAAATCTATCAACAGGACAACTATGGGGAACAAACTCAGAAAATAAGGGCCAAACCAATACTAAAAGTTGGCCCTAATAGCCAAATCTATCACTTATCATGAGATACACAGAAAAAGCCACTGGGAGGAAAAAGAAATTAAGATATAAGGTCACGAAGTTGAAAAAACGTCAAATTTACAAGTGATTCCAGACTTTTGCACACCACTGTAGCTAAAGTGTGTACATAAAGGCCCATTGAAGCACACAGGTTACTGAAAATAGGTGATTTATGTGTTCCGATGGTACATATCTTTATGCCATGCCTTATAAAATTACCACCTAAATGTAAGGCACCTTGAAAGGCCAATCACAGCAAGCTCAAAGTCCTAGACTTCAAAAACATGACTTCAGTAAAATGGCCAAGTGCCTGAAGGAGGAGTTGGCAGGGTGGGAGGGGATAGGGGAAGTGGAATTGCAATGGGCTAAACTAAAGGAGGCAAGAAAAGGGGCAACAGATACATATGTAAGGAAAGGAAATAGAAACAAGAGGAAAAGGAAACCTATTTGGTTCTCCAAAGAAGTGGCTGCACAAATAAAGTCAAAAAACACAGCTCAGAAGTTCACAATCAGAGGAACACAGAAAAGAATACAGGATAAAACTAGAAAACACAAAAAGAGAAATAAAGATAGCAAAATCAAAGACAGAAGAAAAGATGGCTAAAGATGTGAAGTGTGGAGACAAAACCTTTTTTCAGGTATATTCGGGAGAGGAGGAAAATCAGAGGTGGAATTGCAGGACTCAAAAGTGCTAAGAACAGATTTGTGGAAAGTGACATTGAAAAAGCGAACACATTAAACAAAAACTTCTGTTCTGTTTTTACTAAAGAAAATCCTGGAGAAGGACCACCTGTGACTGACAAATATACAAATGGGAATGGAGTAGATACCACACCATTCACAGAAGATCATATGTTAGAACAACTTGCAAAACTGAAGGTGGATAAAGCCATGGGACCAGATGGGATACATCCCAGGATACTGAAAGAGCTCAGAGAGGTTCTTGCAGGGCCTTTAAAGGATGTTTTAAATAGATCCTTGGAGACAGGAGAAGTTCCACAGGACTGGTACCTCTTCACAAAAGTGGTAATAGGGAAGAGGTGACAAACTACAGGCCAGTAAGCCTTACCTCTGTGGCGGGAAAAGTAATGGAGGCACTCCCGAAAGAGCAAATAGTGGACTTTCTCAAAACCAACATGTTGCATGATCCGAGGCAACATGGTTTACCAAAGGATGATCTTGCCAAACAAATCTGATTGAGTTTTTTGACTGGGTGACCAGAGAACTAGATCAAGGGCGAAGGATGTGATCTATCTAGATTTCAGCAAAGCCTTTGATACAGTTCCTCATAAGAGGCTTATCAACAAACTCAACAGCCTGGGGATGGGTCCCAAGGTGGCGAACTGGATCAGAAATTGGTTGGCTGACAGAAGACAGAAGGTGATGGTAAATGGAACTCACTCAGATAAAAATAAGGTGATTAGTGGTGTGTCCCAGGGTTCGGTCCTGGGACCGGTACTGTTCCGTGTATTTGTGATGATATTGCTGAAAGATTGCATGGAAAAGTCTGTCTTTTTGCAGATGACATACAAATTTGCAATAGAGTGGACTCCCCTGAGGGAGTGGATAACATGAGGAAAGATCTACAAAGGCTGGAAGAATGGTCTAATGCTTGGCAAGTGCAGTATCATGCACTTGGGAAACAGACATCCAAGGGAATTGTATGCGACAGGGGGCAAGAGGTTGGTGTTCAAGGACTTGGAGAAGGACCTTGGAGTTACTGTTTCTGAGAATCTCAAAGTGGCAAAACAGTATGACAAGGCAGTAGCAAAAGCCATATGGATGCTTGGTTGCATACAAAGAGGAATTACCAGCAGTAAAGAAGAGGTACTAATGCCACTACAAATCGCTGGTGAGGCCTCATTTGGAATATTGTGTTCAGTTTTGGAGACCATATCTTGCAAAGGATATAAAAAGACTGGAAAAGGTTCAGAGGAAGGCGACCACAATGATTTGGAGCCTGAATCAGAAGCCTTATGAGAAGAGATTTGAAGACCTAAATATGTGCACTCTGGAGGAGAGGAGGAACCAGGGAGATATGATTCAGACCTTTAAATACTTAAAGAGTATTAATGAACAAACAAACCTCTTCCAAAGACGGGGAAGCTGTAAAACTAGAGGGCATAACATGAAGATGCAAGGGGGTAAACTGAAAGGCAATGTCAGAAAATACTTTTTCACTGAAAGGGTGGTGGATGCTTGGAATGCCCTCCCGATGGAAGTGGTGGGGCAAATACAGTGACAAAATTCAAAATAGCATAGGACAGACACAGTGGATCCCTTTATAGCAACAGGATAAAACTAAAATAAACATAAGTTACTGTTATATTTCATCAAATAGGGGTGACCGACACGGAGCGGTTGGTACATCCCTAAACAAAGGCATGCGGAGTGGTGACCTGCACGGAGCGGCAGGTGCACCTATTCTTGTCGCCTTGCTGGGCAGACTAGATGGACCATACTGGTATTTCTCCGCCGTCAAATACTATGTTACTATAATGACGTGGAGGCCAATTCTGTTGTGTCCGTCCCCTGCTTGTCCAGCCGGTCAGAATTGGGACATGCTCTGGTTGCATCTGATTCTGATTCCATGGGGGATAGACATGTCTGTGGGATCAGAATCGGGTCTACCAGCCTGGACATGCAGGCCATGCCCCGAGTCTGACCAGCCAGACGTCCAAGCATCTCCCTGGCTAGCTCAGCCAGGCTGCTACATGGAGCGGCGATGGCATGGTGTCCTGTTGCCATGCCACCACAGCTCCATGCAGGAGCTGTGATCCCTGGCGAATAGCAAAACCTTCTTTTTCTGCAGCCTGACCCCCGATTGGGCCTGCCATGGCCAGGGTTGGGCTGCGGGGAACCCCCTGCATGCCCTCACCTGTTTGGCGGGCCCAGGCTCTGGCATCCCGTTTAAATGGCCGACCCTGGATATAAAGAGCCGACCTTGGAATCGGCCGTGTATGTGCGTGGCCCATTCCCCACCCACGCTTCTCCCTGGGAACACCACCTCCCACCCACAAACAGAGCTCCCTGCACAACTCAGATCTACATGCGCGGAACTCTGTCCAGATTGTACATCCAGACCCGCTGAATGCAGTTCAGAATCTACCCCATAGTCTCTAAGATTACCTATATATGGCTTTATAAGCTTATAGTAGACTGAAGCATTCTCGAAAAATTCTTGAAATCCAATTTTTGCTTTGTTATATATAACATCTTTGACAAACCGAGAGCAAATTGAAGTAGTTGGAAATTTAGCCAGCCTAAAGAGAGTAAAAAAGATTCATACATAAGCACGTTACTATTTGTGAGCTTCTGTGCCAATACATTTCTCTGCATACATAAAAGGTTCCACCAAGACGATCCCCGAGCCTGGGAAAAGCAAATAGCCAGGTGCAAGCCTGCATTAGGGGTGTCCACGGTAACAATTTTCATCTTGTTTCATAACTTTCATCTGATATTTGTTTTGATTCATTTTGTTTTATGAAGCAAAATAAGCATTAAATAGAAGAACATCAATAACAGCAAAACAAAGGTGCCCACCATTGACCCTCTCAGTCTTTTCTATGTTCTTCTATCCCATCCCTACCCCGCTTACCCCACTGCAGTCTTTGAAAGGGGCAAGAGCAAACCTCAGTCACTCCTGCATCACTAGGTCTGGGATACTTGCATGTAGGCAGGAGGGATTTACAGCGACTCTTGCAGTGCCATTTCCAGGCTGGAGTCATCTTAATACTTGAAATAGGATTGAAGAGATCCCTAATCACTCCTGCCAGGGCTGGGCCAGGCCATCCTAATATTTAAGAGGTTTTGGATTTAGCTCATGCCTTTTCAGTAGTTGCTCAAGGAGAGCTACATTCAGGTGCAGTGGTTATCTCCCTGCCCCTAGAGGGCTCACAACCAAAATTTGCATCTGAGGCAATGGAAGGTTAAGTGACTTGCCCAAGATCACAAGGAGCAGCAGTGGGATTTAGACCAGTAGGGCCCATCCAATTTACCCAGTTACCTTTCTGTCTGGCTCTCTATCACCTTAGTTACATAGGCATATTAATTCCTATACGTAAACTAACACTAGTTCTTCCTAGATCTCCCCAACCTCTCAACACTTTTCCTACCATTGATCTCTATGTTTAAATTACATTATATTGTGAATCTCTACCACCTGCACCAATAGGTTACCCAGGTCATATCATCTTCTTCTCTGATTCTCACGAGTCTCAGGCTTAAGCAATCAGGCTGTCTCCCATCTTACCACAAAGGTCTGAAATAATCCACATAGCGATCAAAAGCTAGTAAGGTTCTCGTCCAAAACATCCAGCCACCACATGTCTGTTGATGTTAGCGTTATAAGCATAGCTGCTCTGTAGGCTACTGTTGTGTTATTTGCTGTAGCAGTATCTGTGCAAATGCTCAGTGTTCCCAAACATGCAAAGTGATGATCAACCAAACAAGTGTTCAGAACGCATCTTGTGCGCTATTAAAATTCAAAGAACCACTGAATGTATTTCAGCAAAGACAGCAAAGTCCATCTGCTTTGCCAATATTCCCCTGTTGGAACATTCCAGACTGCACATGGCCTCCAGCATTTCCCATCACTTCTCTGTGCTTATCCCAGGCTTTCTTAAATTTGGATACTCCATTAGAAGGCTGCTCCACTCTTTAAGTGAAGACATATTTCCTTTTTCATGCCTGACTCCAATCTCCTTCCAGCTTCATGACTCCTTCTTCTTCCCTGTCTAGAACTTTCTTTCCACTGAACGATGCCTACCTCTGGTGCATTACAAGAGTATTAACATATCAGAACAAAACCTTTCACCTCTAAGTCACCCATTCAAATCTAGGTCACGTTGGTGGGGGCTCATGAAGGACTTTGCAATAGGCACCCTACCCTATGTTCCTTTGTGATGGCTGACCAATAGGATTCAAAGGAGGACCAATCATGACTTTGAAGAGGGGTAACTGGCTGTCCCAATGTGTGGCAGATGGAGGGTTTAGTCCATTAAGTTCATCCCTCAAGGTCCATAGCAGAACTGCTCAAATCACAGCTCCTGTCAGATTTCTATAAATCAGGAAATTCTGCTGTATGCCTGATCACTTATTTGTTAGAAGGACATCAGGAGGATTCTTTATGTTATGTTGAACTTATATACCTTTGCGGTATTTAAATATCCCCCTATTTTGGTTACTGTAAACCCTTTGACAATATGCTTTGAAAGGTGGTTAAGCAAATATTAATAAACTAAGTGAATACATGATGTTATTATTATTTAAATTTTTTATTAATTTCCCAAAACATTCAAGCAGAACAAGAATGAAAGTAATAGTGTGGTAGGCGATAGCCTATATAGATGTGAAAGGCCTGTAAGATAGGCCTGGATTCTAACCCCCACCTTCCTGTTGTTAGAGCAAAGAATTAAAAGTTAGAAAAATCAGTTTATTACAAAGCTTGCACAATACGTCCATACTAAATGGATACTTTTGCATTCCTCGAGCTAGATATGACCTTGCAGTAGAAGTGTAGCCATAACATTAGAACTGTGCCTTTGTTAGACTAGCCAGAGAAGAGGGAACAATAGCCCAGAGAGGGTCCCTGATTGGATGGGTGCAGGGGGCGTTGGGACCAATAGAAAGTGGTGCTTATCTGCATTAAAGCTACCCATTTAAATAATTTTAGAAAAGAGTGCTTATCTGCATTCCAGTTGGAATGCAGATAAGCACTCATTTCTAAAATTATGCAGATAAGCACCATTTTTCTAATGCTCTACAAATGAGGGAAGCTGAACTTTAGATGAATATTTAAAAAATTCTGAATTTGAACTGATTGCGAGGCATTTAAACACATGAAGCGCGATTTAAAGCAATTGATTGGGTCATTGATGAAATACGGAGCATAAGCCCTAGTTCAATTTGGAAGCGGGCGATAGCTCCATTCAAGTCTGAGACCTGTTGCTTAAAGGGTTAAAATTAAGAAAGTTAAAAAACTACAGGGAACATAATATGTAATTATAAATATTGTTAAGAATTGAAGCGTGTTTTTTTGGATATTTGCTTATCAAAGAACAAAGCACCTGGCATCGATGGCATTCCCATTGAAGTATAACAGCAATCTGATGCAGCCATTACCATACTTACAAGACTCTGCCAGGAAATTTGGAAGACAAATTCATGGCCAACTGAATGGAAAAGATCTGCATTTATACCAATACTGAAGAAAGATGACCCAACTGACTGTGGAAATTATCGCATAATCGCATTGATCCCACATGCCAGCAGGATTCTACTCAATATCATTCAGCAGAGACTACAACCATATCTGGCACGAGAACTTCCTGAAGTGCAAGCAGGGTTCAGGAAAGGGCAAGGAATGAGAAACATCATTGCGAATGTGAGATGGATCCTTGAAAAGATAGAAGAATACCAAAAAGATACTGCTTAATAACATAGCATATTATGGCAGATAAAGACCATCATGGTCCACCTAGTCTGCCCAGCAAGGTGGCAAGAGTAGGTGCACCTGATGCTCCGTGCAGGTCACCCCTCCCCATGTCTTTGTTTAGGGGTGTACCCACTGCTTAGTGCAGGTCACCCCTATTTGTTGAGATAGCAGAGACAGTTAAGGTTACTTAGACTTTATCTTGTTCTTATAAAGGGATCCACTGTGTCTGTCCTATGCCGTTTTGGGGCATTCCAAGCATCCACCACCCTTTCAGTGAAAAAGTATTTCTTGATGTTTCAGTTTACCACCTTGCAGCTTCTCCGTCTTTGAAAAAGGTTTGTTTGTTTATTAATACTCTTTAAGTATTTAAAGGTCTGTATTATATCTCCCCTGTCCCTCCTCTCTTCTAGAGTACATATTTAGGTCTTCAAGTCTCTTCTCATATGTCTTCTGGCGCAGGCACCAAATAATTTTGGTCGCCTTCCTCTGAACCATTTTCAGTCTTTTTATATCCTTTGCGAGATAAGGTCTTCAAAACTGAACACTATATTCCAAGTGAGGCCTCACCAGTGGCTTGTACAGTGGCATTAGTGCATCCTCCTTTTTGCTGGTACTTCCTCTTTGAATGCAACTCAGCATCCTTCTGGCTTTGGTCACCATCTTGTCACACTGTTTCGCCACCTTGAGATCCTCAGGAACAATCACTCCGAGGTCCTTTTCCTGGTCCATGCACACCAGTCTCTCACCCCCTATCTCATACAATTTCCTTGGATTTCTGCTTCCCAAGTGCATGACACTGCACTTCTTCACATTAAATCTTAACTGCCAAGCATTAGGCCATTCTTCCAGTTTTTGTAGATCTTTCCTCATGTTATCCATTCCCTCAGGGAGTCCACCCTGTTGCAAATTTTTGTGTCATCTGCAAAAAGACAGATTTTCCATTCAGTCCTTCAGTAATATCACTCACAATTTGAAGACCGAACACAGTTGAAGAAGCGGGTGCACGTTTGGCTCCTGTTCCATGCTGGAAGCATCCATCAAGTTAAAGGCGGATGAAAGCCTGCCAATCAATCCTGCCAGCTCGTCCTTCCAGATTAGGTGGATCATCCCAGCCTCTTCACAATCTTCTAAAGGTCAGAGTACTTCTTCATCCACATCAGATCCCAGTACAAAGCCATCTGAATCTGAGCCATAGTCAAAATCTCAGACAGCTTCAAGCTGTTCTCCATCGCCAGTGTGCCCCTCATTGGGGACACTTTGCCAAAAGCAATCAGAGGACTTCCACTCTCAGCCTACCCATGAGACTGCACCTGGGGGCACCCAGAGGCTGCAGGGTCTGAATTTCAATGCCAGAAGTAACAGGCCTGCTGCAAAAATAGAAAGAATTCCAGGGAGGATAATCGGAGTCTGGAGGTTCTCCTCTCGGAAATGACCCCCCAAAACCAGGGGGCACAGCTGCCACAGACCCCCTAGAGGATAAGAAGTGGCTCACAGCATGGTTGCCAGAGCCTTGGCCAGCTCGATATCCTTACCCATTGCACCATCTGTCACCTCCATTAGGCAGGCAAGGCCAGACTAATTGCATCCCCCACCTGAAAGAAGGAGAGGAGGCCCTCCAGGGCTGACTCAGAAATTGCCATGCCAGAACAGCAGAGTCCATAATCTGGAGATGAGGCACCTCACTTGCCAGAGGTCAAACAACATTTCCTGGAAGAAGATATAGAGAGTTAAGGCACGTATCACAGTAATGCATACTAAGGCTGCAGCTGCCCAAAAGGTGTGCATTAACTGCACTTTTATTACAACACACATTACAGGTACTAGAGAATGAATGCGCATTGAAGCCACTTGGGTGGAATGTATGCTAGGACTGCGTGACACCAGGTACACAATAAGTAAAAACGCTACTAAAACATGCAGAAAATGGCAAGAAACCCCCACATAGCACCAATAGTCACCAGCGGTTCATCCCAAATTGCATCTCAAGTCAAGCTTTGGAACTCATCCCTTGAGAGCCCCAGGCAGAGAATCCATGCCGGACTCAACTCTACTCCCCTGAAACTGTTTTACTGGCTTTGCAGTACTGCATTTAAGATGACTGGCAGGCAGATCCCTCTGAGAGCCTTCTGCGATCTTTGGGAGAGAGCAGGGGGGGACAGAGGAGGAGGGCGCTGAAGTTGTGTAAGGCAGTTGCACTCTTCCAGATCCTTCCAAATCCTTCCAATTTCTGGCTACATATGATATGAGCATGGAGCTGAACCAATTTTCTCTCCTCCTATGGCTACTGAAAAGACTGCAGTCTAGTGGAGACTCCCATGTCATGCTCAAGTGAGAAAGTCATCCTCAAGGTGGTCATTCATGAGTGTTTAATCAATCTTTTCCTCTCAATCTTTAGATTTTCTTCAGAAAGGAGAAAATCTTATCCTCCATCTGTTGGAGACAAAGAAATACTAAGGGGATCTCTGATGGCTGAGGTGAATAGTGACATGGGAGTGATGTCATTGAAATCTTGGCCTTTCATTGATTCTTTGTCTCCACCAATCTGCTGGTAGAGGAACACAACCCACTTGTCTGGATTGGTCTAGCATGACAACAAGGAAATAATGTGTGGCGTTTTTTGAGAACTGGAATGAAATATGCGATGAGAGGAGGTGAAAAAGAAAGAAGAAAAAGGAAATAAGATTTAGCGAGACGTCATGGCATTTTTCAGCGAGTACCAGCCTAGCAACATTGGAAAGCTGGGCTTGATTTAAGAACATTCAGCAAATATTCAAACGAATTGGTTGATTAAAATATGCTCCCCTGAAGAACCTCAAGAAGGTGAGAGAAACGCGAATACAACATTGCATGTGAGGCGTTGGGAAAGAATCTAACCACAGATATGTTACATTTTTAAGTATTTTTATAAAGCATTCACCAGAAGCTAAGAGCATAAGTTTAGTGTGGATTGTGAAGTGTGAAGCACAAAGGAAGAGGGGTACTATATTAGAAGAAAATAAACAAAAAAGCCGGAGAGTGAGTCGTTGATATGAACACGCGCCATAAGAGACAGCACATTGTCCTTAAGGCAGCCGAGGAATACTGAGACCACTTCCGTGCAAATTAGTAGATTACATTTACCCTCAAATCATATAGGCTTTAAGGTTAAGAATAGAGTAATTTCTTTTTTGATTCTCTCCTGCATATGTCAAGTATTGGCATTTATACTGGGGCCCTTGTGATCTCTGTGCAGCTACTGTCACCAGGAGTAAAGCTGCTCCCAAACACACAGCCACTATCTGCTCCTGAAGCTGTTCCTCAACTAGAGCCAGAGCTGTGCCATGATAGATTTTCAGTGGTGGAGAGTGGCAAAATACCACAATGTGGTATTTAAATGGTTTGCCAGTCTTTGAAAGTTTATTGTTTGTTATGTTTTTAAAGAGAGCAAATTTCTTTGAGAGAAGTGAAGTGGAGGAGAAGAAGAGGAGACTGGTAGGGTGACTTCGTGGATTAACTAGACTGAGAGTGGGAATACGGGTAGAGGTGCAGAGAAATCTACAAAGACGTCTCATAGGCTGGAGGAGGGCTCCAGACACACAGTCTCCATTGGATGATCCCACCATCAAGTGTGCCTGCATTGACCTGCTAACTACAGAGAACACAGGCGTAACTAATCATATTGCAGACACAGGGTTCGGTTACACAGTGTTTGGTTGCACAGGCGTAACATTCTAATCATTCTGCAGATGCAAGCGTCCATTTTTAAAGGGCACAGACGCTCAGCACTATGCCGAATACCTAAGTGTCTCTCCTTCCCATATTTGGCAGCATTATACACAGAGCAGGATTTAAATAGCCCACTCCTCATATAATACCGTGCATATGTCAGGGTGGGTAGGTTTGCGGCATTCCAGGAACAGTCACCTGAACACATAGGTTAGATGTCTAGACCATGATTTTTGGCACATATAGGTTAGACTATGTTTGATTTAAACACTGTAAAACCAGGTTGAATCTGGAGCTGTTAGGCAGATGAAAAGTCTAAGGACCCAATATTTAAAATGATTAACGTGGTTAGTAGACCAACTAACCAGTGACAGAGGTTCAGCAGCAGTAACACAATTACTGCTGCCGAATATCTGTGGGTACCACCACTAGGCGCCCTGATGCTAGCCAGCTAGGACCTGGGCATTCTGGGGATGGAGCAGGAGTCGCACCTGGGGATAACTGGTTAGCTGCGATATTCAGCCGTGAAAGTCAGGCACAGTAAAGGCTGGCCTAACTTTCTCCATCTCACTTAACCGGCAGAGGTTGAATATCGCCGCTAACCAGTTATCCCCTGATTAACTTCCTGGACATTCAATGCTGGTGGCTGGATATGGCCCCAGTATTGAATATCCGGATCTAGAGTTCAGCAGCAACAGAGCTACTGTAATTGCTCTAGCTGTCGCCGCTGAATATCGGGCCCTAAATGTAAAGTTTCCTATTTTCGGCGTGCAGACGTTTAGACTCTGCAGACACTGTGAGCATTCTGGAATTTCATCCTCAGTACCATTAATTTTCAATAGATATTCATTGAACTAATTTCAATTTTCTGTTTTTATCTTCTGTACACCACTCTGCTGTGTTTTTATCAAAGGGCAGTTAAGCAAATAAAATAAACCATAAACCATAGCTGTATCCTTAAGTAGGCAAAAGCAAGGGAAAGATGATGAGGTTTTAAAACCTAATAACCAAATAAGGCCCAAGGATTCATGTAAGGCCAGCCTTAGGGGTGGCAAGTAGGGCAATTCCTCTGGGCCCCAAGTTTGCCTCAAGCTGAAGGAGGCATAGACTGCAGGCAGGCTTTGGAGCCCCCTCACCAGTTTCTGCCCTGGGCCCCTGTATGTCTAACATCAGCCCTGGATTCATGTTAGTGCTGTCATTCTTTACAACTCGCGAAGGACAAGTCCTGCATGGGACCTGCGTGCACACATTAGCACTTTCGTTGCATGATATGTGACATGAACAAAAACTGAAATGCAGAGCAGTGCTCACACGTACCAGCAGAGCATCTCCACCATGTGAAGGGAGTCAGACTTATAATGATTGCAACAAGGTGGCGTCTCTCAGTATCTGAATTCTGAATTATGCTCCTCAGCCAAGAGATTAATGTGCTCTGCGCAAAACAGAAATCTACAATCACTCAGCAACAATCACTCAGCAACAGGATAAAATCAAAATAAACTTAACTAATTTCTCAACATACACAGGTGTCCTACACGGAGCGGTGGGTTGACCCCTTAAACAAAGACATGGGGAGGGGTGGCCTACATGCAGCGGCAGGTGCACCTACTCTTGCCATCTTACTGGGCAGACTAGATGGACCATACTGGTCTTTATCTGCCGTCATTTACTATGTTACTATGTCACTCATGAGTAAAGAATCAATGTTTGTGGAAGTGTGGAGGTCTGTTTAGCTTCTCGTGTAAGGCTTCACTTCCTTCACAGCTGCATCTCAATAACAGTGTGTAATAAATGGCCTCTGGAACTTTCGTCAAATTTTTCCTACACATAGACCAATCACCTCGTAGCACCCTCCTGTGAGAGAACAATTGAGGGTCCATTCCACAACCAATGCTCTTGCTGTGCTCTACACAACCAGCAGGGAGCAGTAGAAGAACAAACTTTCACTTAGGCGAAACCATAGAAGAATAGCCGTGACAGCTGCCCTCCACTACAATGTGCCTTCTCTCATTCCTGTTTGCATCCCTCCAACAGTATTAACTTCTCTAATGATTTCAACACTCTGAATTGCACTGGCTCCTAGACTAAACCTTTCAGTTACCATAAGGACTTAAGATATTACTACTACTACTACTATTAAGCATTTATAAAGCGCTACTAGTCGCACATAGCACTGTACAGACATGTAGGAGACGGTCCCTGCTCGTTAGAACTTCCAACCTAGTCAAGACAAAACAAACAAAACATAGAGCAATGGTCTATTCAGGGCAAAAGTACAAGACACGGCATTTACAAACAAGGCAGACAAAGGACAGAAGTCACGATCTGAAAGCGACAGTGAAGAGGTAGATTTTCAGCCTGGATTTGAAGAGGGCTAGGGAGGGCAGGGCCGGATTTACCTATACGCCATGTACGCCATGGCGTAGGGCCCACAGCCGGCAGGGGCCCACAAAAAAAGAACCAGTTAATTTTTTTTAATTTTTTTTAAACAGAATTTAAAAAAAAAACCTGGTGGCTGCCGCCGCGGGGCCCCCTCTGCTGCCGCGGGGGCCCCGTCTACAAGCTGAAGCGGTCCGGTCTGGTCCGGTCGGGTCGGGTCGGGTCCGGTCGGGTCTCTCCCTCCCTCCCTCCCTGCAGGCTGCGAGAGACGCGAAGATAGAGCGTCTCCTCGCGTCTGTGTTAAGCCCGCAGGGGCTGATGGGAAATCCCATCAGCCCCTGCGGGCTTAACACAGACGCGAGGAGACGCTCTCCCTTCGCGTCTCTCGCAGCCTGCAGCCTGCAGCGAGGGAGGGAGGGAGAGAGACCCGACCCGACCGCTTCAGCTTGTAGACGGGGCCCCCGCGGCAGCAGAGGGGGCCCCGCGGCGGCAGCCACCAGGTTTTTTTTTTTTATTTTTATTTTTATTTTATTTATGCTTTTCTTCTATACCGCTTTTTCCCAAGATCAAAGGCGGTTTACAATTAACATAATGAACGGTTTACAATTAACATAATGAACATGGTTTTACATGGAACATCGTATTTTCTTCAAACTATGTACAATTAACTTTTCATGAACAATAACATGGAACATGTAATTATACAACTGCTTTAACTATTTAAATTTAAATTAAATTTTACTTTAGGCCGGGGGGGGGGTAGGACTGGTAATGGGCTATGGGGGGGGGGGTAGGACTGGTAATGGCTATTGGGGGGGCTGGGGGGAAAATGGACTGGGGGGGGGGTAGGGCTGGTAATGGGCTATTGGGGGGCTGGGGCTGGAAATGGCCTGGGCTGGGCTGGGCTGGGCAGGGGGGGGGGGTAAAGGCAATAGGAGGGCTGTTGGGGTTATGACTGTTAATGGACTGTGGGCTGTTGGGGGGGGCTTAGAACTGGCAATGGGCTTGGGGGGGGGTTAAGACTGGTAATGGGCTGTGGGCTGATGGGGGCTGTCTGGTAATGGGCTATGGGGGGGGCTAGGACTGGAAATGGGTGGGGGGTTAAGACTGGAGGTGGGCTGATGGGGTTTAGGACTGGTAATGGGCTGTTGGGGGGGGTTAGAACTGGTTAATGGGCTTTGGGGGGGTTAAGACTGGTAATGGGCTGTGGCTGATGGGGGTTGTCTGGTAATGGGCTATGGGGGGCTAGGACTGGAAATGGGCTGGGGGGTTAAAAACTGGAGGTGGGATGATGGGGTTAGGACTGGTAATGGGCTGTGGGCTGATGGGGGGGGGGGGGGGGTAGGACTGGCAATGGGCTATGGGGGGCTGACTGGAAATGGGTTGATGGGGTTAGGACTGGAAGTGGGCTGATGGGGGTTGGACTGGTAATGGGTTTAAGGGGGGGGGCTTAAACTGAAAATGGGGTGATGGGGGTTTAGGACTGAAAATGGGTGTTGGGGGGTTAGGGCTGTAAGTGGGGTGATGGGGGGGCTAGGACGGGTATTGGGTTGGGGGGTTGCTAGGACTGGAATTGGGCTGATGGATGGCTAGGACTGGAAATGGGCTGATGCAGGGACTCGAGGGGGATGGATGCTGGGTGTGGCGGGACCTGGAAGGGAGGTGATGGTGGGGTAGGATTAGAATGGGATGGGTCTGGAAGAGTAAAATGGAGAAGGGAAAATATTTTGTGTGGGAGGGATAAAAAATCTACAATTGGCCGGGTATTGGGAGAGTAAGTGGGGATTGAGGATGGAGGGGTAAAATTTGAGTGGATGAAATAGGATGAGGAAAGAGCAAAAGGAGAAAGATTAGTATGTTAAAGCAGATGTAGAGAGAGAATGGAAAAAAATCTCGAAGAGAGAAGAAAGGACAAATGGACAGCAGACGATGGTGGAGAGTTAGCAGAAGACACGAAGGAAACCAGAAGAAAGTGGCTGGAGCAATTGCAGCTGAAAAAAATGCACAAAAGGTAGAAAAATATCTCTTTATTTTGAATTTATTAATTGGAATATGTCAGCTTGGTAAATGTGCATCATTAACATCTGCGCTTTGTTTAGTACAAGAGCAAATTAATGTATAGTTTTTATTCTACAGTGTTGTACATTCCAAGTTTGGCTTTTGGGATTCCAGTTTAATTATTGTCTTCCTATTTCTAAATTGTGATTACTTGTGTTTGGTGGATGGTCTATGTTCTGCATGTGTAACTGAGCTGAGGTGTTCTGTTTATATAATTCCTATTTGACATTGCCACTTGTGTCTCTTTTCCCCAGTAGGTCATGTATTGTTGTTCTCTGAAATGTATTGGTTTAATATTTGCAGTGTTGCCTTTTGATTGGGTAGAGTATGGTGCTTTGTGAGTCCTGGTAGTGCTGTTAGGATACGGCGGTTTACTATGGGCAGTGTTTGTAGTAGTTCTAATGTGTCTGGCAGTTTGGCACTGGATTATAGTAATGTAGAAATCTTTTAGTCTTTCTTGTATCATACACTCATTTAAGAGGGACGTTTACTAAAAGTTAGTATATGGACATTATGCAAATATTTATGCAAATGAGGCCCCTTATGCAAATGAGGTCCGCACCCCCCTTGGGCCGCCCCTGCTGGGGGCCCACAATTTTTGTTGGCGTAGGGCCTCACTCAAGGTAAATCCGGCCCTGAGGGAGGGTGCCTGGCGTATAGACACAGGTAGGTTGTTCCAGGCGTAAGGTGCTGCAAGGTGAAAGGAGAGAAGTCTGGAGTTAGCGGTGCGAATGGAGGGCCTGGATAGAAGAGCGAAGTTCCCGAGAGGGGTTGTGAGGAGATATGAGAGTTGAAAGGTACTGAGGAGCTGCAGAGTGAATGCATTTATAGGTCAGGAGTAGAAGCTTGAACTGGATGCGGAAACAGATAGGGAGCCAGTGAAGTGACTTGAGGAGAGGAGTAATATGGGCATGGCGAGGCTGGCGGAAGATTAGTCGAGCGGCAGTGTGTTGAACAGATTGAAGGGGAAAGAGATGGCTCACAGGGAGCCCAGCAAGGAGTAAGTTGCAGTAGTCGAGGCGAGAGGTAATTAAGGAGTGGATGAGCTTTTTAGTAGTGTGTTCAGAAAGGAGGGGGCAGATTTTGCTAATGTTGTAGAGAAAGAAGCGGCAGGTCTTAGCTACGAGCTGCATGTGTGTGGAGAAGGAGAGAGAGGCGTCAAAGAAAACCCCCAGACTGCGGGCCGAGGAAACAGGGAGGATTATAGAGTTATCGACAGAGACTGAGAAAGGACGGGGAGGAGGGGAGATATTGGGGGGAAGATAAGGAGTTCAGTTTTGGCTATGTTCAATTTCAAGCGGCAGTGAGACATCCAGGCATCAAAGTCCGAAAGGCAGGCAGAGAACTTGGTCTGGATTGCCGGGGAGATTTCAGGTGTAGAGAGGTAAATTTGGGAGTCATCGGCATAGAGATGGTACTGGAAGCCAAGATATGCCATTTTTGCCCCAGGTCCTGTTTCCAACAGCGGCCAAGCCAGCGCACAAGTACCTGTCAGATTCCCAAAAGGTAAATAATGTGTTCTCTCGTCCCGCTAGTAAACCTGAGGACACTCATTGCTGCTGTTCTAGGTCTGTTAATAGCCTGGAGAACATGTTTCTGGGATCTAATAGCATTATTTTTCTCACTGGATTCGCTGAACAATATGTGCTACAGTATTGAATAGTTGAACACATCAGCTCGCACCTGGGGAATTTGCTTTAAGATGCTTTCATCAAACAATCTGTAGAGGCTGCCCAGGGCTTTCAGGGTGGAAATCGACCACTTGGAAGGAAACCTTGAAGGAGAGCAGATATAAAGAGATGGGAAAAGATAAATAGAAATTTAAAATTGAAATTGAATTGAAGTATGGCTTTTTTCTTTTAAATGTTTGTATTTTCTCTCTGAATTGTAATCTGCCTTGAACCTATTTAGGAAAAGTGGAATACAAGTATCCAAATTAAATTAAATTAAAAGTATCTTATATGTAAGATACTGTGGTTTATATTAGGTACTTGGGCTCTGAAAACAGGAAATGCTTAGCCCCCAGCCCCTTCGCCTTTCTGACTGCATCTTTTGATCTCATTCACTCATCCTGTTTATAAAATCTTTCTTTCTGGATTTAGCACAGGCCTTATCAGTGCTGATGAAGGTGAGTTATATTCAGGTGTACAGTATATAGGGGGAAGCTCTTTTGTGCTTAAGGAAGAGAGGGATCTGGAAAGAGGAGGTGACCATATCTGATGATCTTAAAAGTGGCCTAACAGCTGGGGATTCTTGGATGCATACAGGGAGGAACACTTAGAAAGAAAAAGGACATTTAAGTATAAATTTCTGGTGCTTCCTCATCTGGAATACTGTGTACAATTATAGAGACTATGGGATCGATATAGTCAATGGCAACGGCCAGCCCGAGTAAAGTGGCTGGCCATCGCGATTTTTTTATAGACCTGGATATTCAATGTCAGGGTCATAGCCGGCCATCGGCATTGAATACCTACTCTGCCTGGACTGTGTTTTAGCTAACTGGGAGGCGCTGATATTCAGCCACTACCAGTTAGCTAAACCAGCTAAATTTAGGCCAGTCCCAATTTTAGCCAGTTTATATTAACCGTCCAGCAGCTGAATATCGGTACTGATTGGTTAACACAAGCACTGCCCTGGAATACTCTGATGCTATGAGGTCAGCACTGGGGCACTTAGTGATGTTAGGAAGGGATATTCAGAGGCACAAACTTATCATTTGTATAGTGTAGGCGTTGTAGCACTACAAATGATAAGTATTAGTAGTGATACAAACACGGTTAGTAGGTCTTCCCATAAACTCACACCCAAAGGCTCACTCCCAAGTCCCCTTGGCAATGAAGACCCCCCCCCCCCAGACGAGTTCATGAGGGATGTCTTCACTGCTTGGGGTGTAGGTTTGGAGGGGGGGGGGGGAATAGGTGGAGGCTACTGTTGACCTTTGCACTGGCCTCTTCAAGCTGGCACTTGTGAGTTCCTCAGGGCAGGTGTGGAAACCTTTAGGTCTTGCTGTGTATTTATCTTATAAAATGAGGAATACATGAATACATTTTCAGCCTGCCCAAACCATGCCCCTTTGAAGTCGGTACATCATGTAGATCTCCATGTGTAAATAACAACTTTCGAAAAATGCTGTTTGCACATGGAGATACTTCTAGACTAACCTCCTTTAATCGTTTACTCTCCTGCAGCATTCTAACATATTGCTAAGGCAAGTCCTCCCTTGCTAAATCCATGCTGCCTCTGCCCCATTAAGTCATTTTATCCATATGGCTAGTAGTTTTTTCAGAATGGCTTTCTACCATTTTGACCAGCACTAACATCAGACTCATCAGTCTGTAGCTTCCAGGATCATCCTTGAACTCCTTTTTAAAAATTGGTATTATATTTGCCACCCTCTATTCCTCAGGTACTGAAGCTGATTTTAATGATAGGTTACAGGCTACTAGTTAAAAGTATGTATTTTCAATTTTTTTTCAGAACGCTGGGGTTTATGCCATCTGGTCCTGATGATTTATTACTGTTTAGTTTGTCAATTAGCTCTATTACATTTTCCATGTTCACAGTAAATTGCTTCAGTTCCTCTGACTTCCTCGTCAATGTCTGAAACACTGAATTCATTTAGCTTTTCTGCTATGGCCTAGTCTTCCTGAGTGCATTTTTCTTCTTTGGTCATCTAGTTTTTCTACTTTCTGTTTTAAATGTATTTGAAAAAGTTCTTATTATTAGATTTTGCCTCTACAGGAATCTTATTTTTCACATTCTCTTTTGACTTGCCTTATTGATACTTTACTTCTAGCTCACCAGGGCTTACACTCATTCCTATTTAATTAATTCATTTGGATCTACTTTCCATTTTTCTCTGTCCCTTCACCCTTTAACCCCAGCAGTCATATGGTCTTCCTTTGGCCATTTTTAATGTAGGGAGCACATTTGGAGAGGGAGTTACTAAGCTGCAACAAAATAGGTCATTTTACCACAGCTTACTTCACGGCACAAGTTACTAACTTATGGGCACTTCAGTACCACAAGTTAGTAATTTGCCTGATAAATATAAATTTGCTTTGCTTCAGCCAAGAACATTGCTCATGTCTGACTGCAGCAACCCAAGGATATCAGGCCTGCCATCTTTTAAAGGGGCTGCTGTTGAAACTCATAATCTCCCTGCATCTCCAACCCTCTGAAATGTCCATTACCCTCCAGATCAAAAGCCCCTTACCACCTGATATCAAAAGTTCCCCACCACTTACCTCCCCTAACCCCTCCCCCTAGCACCAACTGGGGGATTCCCTGGTGTCTAGTGGTCAGGCAGGAGTGATTCCCAGTCACTCCTGCCTCATCAGTTGCCAGCTTTAAAATACTGTTGTCAACCTCTAGTGGTGGTATTGTGAGATTACTGCTAGGGGTCAACCAGCATCATTTGAAAGCCGGCAGATGGATAGGAGCGATCCCCCCAGTAGCTCATACTCTAACATTATATACCAGGGAACCCCCTGGAAGGTGTCAGGGTATTCAGAAGGGCTGGGGTGGGTTCTTTGGATGTCTGAGGGTTCAAGGCTTTTGACGTTGGGAGTGCATGTTTCAGAGGATTGAGGGGTGGAAGGGTGTTACTGGTTCCAACAGCAGCTTCTTTAAGAGGCACCCCAGGGGCATCAGGCCATGTACTGGCAACCTGATGTTCCTGGGGACAAAAGATAATCCAGTTCTTTCACAAATAACACAGCTTATGAGGTTAAATGCAAGCTGCATTCTTCAATTTACATTTGCATGCTTTGCATCTTATTATTATTTAGCTCATTTTGCTAAAACCTAGCATGCGTTATTTGGCAAAAATTGTGCATTATTCCCTCTTTACTGGGTCCTTCCAAGATGGAATTTTTAAACAGTGTCCATGCCTCATGTAAACCATTAATCCTTGTAATCATTGCTTTTAATTTATTTTTTCTTACAAATGTTCTCGAATTAGCATAGTCTCCATTTTTAAATTTAAATGCCAAGTTAAATGTCCTTAAAGTTAATGCCTTCTCTCCAATGATTATGTCAAATTTGATGATGTTATCATCATTATTGCCAAGTGGCTCCACCACCGTTACCTCTTTCAGTAGATCCTATCTTCCAGTAAGGGCTACAACTAAAGCAGTTTCCCCTCTCCTCAGTTTTAAGACCAGCTGCTCCATGAAACAATCATTTATGGTATCTGGAAACTTTACCTCCCTAGCATGTCCTGATGAGTCATTTACCCATCAATCCTGGGATAATTGAAATTTCCCTTTATTATCATGTCCCCAAATTTCTTAGTCTTTCTAATTTCTGTTAGGACTTCACTATCTGTCTCTTCATTTTTGTCCAGATGGATGACATTGTACCCTTACTACTATACTCTTCCCATTACACAAGACATTTCTATCCATAAAGATTCCACATTGCATTTTCTTTCCTCCAATACCTTTATCTTGTTTGATTTTATGCTATCCTTAACATATAATGCTACCCCTCCCTAATTTGATCAACTCCATCATTTATTACGTTAACATACCCAAACGGTGTCTTTGCACTATTGATCACTTTTCTAATGGCTCTTCCTTGGTCTTCTGTGTAGGATTCACACTGAGTTACGTAGGAAAGCAAAGTGCCTCCAGACGTCTCCAAGTAGGATCCTTGCAGGTCACAGGCCAGGTGACCCAGGATAGCTGCATCTTCACTCTTCACTGTCATGCCAGAAATGTTCTAAAGATGAAAAAAAATACAGTAGGGATGTTCCCCTACGCTAACCACAAAGTGCAGCCACACCCACTCTCCATCCCTAACCCATCCAGTTACTACCCCATCGTGCGATGTGCAGTTAACGCAGGAACCAGCACGACCCCACACTAACTGTTACCGCACACTAATTCCCACAATAACTGCTTAGTGCGCTCTAGTAAAATGGCCCCTTAGCATTTAGGCATCTGCATAGGCATTTGCGTGTTTTGTTTTGTTTTTGTTTCACAGTTTTTGCTTCATTTGTTGTTCATTTCATTTAATTTACTTAAAACAAAAATATACAAACAAAACAAAATAAAAGAAGCAAATTCTAAAACAATGCTAAAGAACTGTCTGCTCCCCAGCACTGAGAGCAATGAAGAATGAAAAAGAAACCCTCCTTCCTGTCCCACTGCAGACTCTGAGGCCTCCCTCCCCCTCTTGAGGAGGCAGGAGTGACCCCGGTTGCCCCCTTCTGTTCGTGCTGCCAGTAGACGCACCGGTACTATTGTTATTCCTTCCCCAGGAAGAGGCAATAATTGGTAAGAGTGTATTTAAGCAAAGGTGGTGCTCTTCTCAATTGCTTCTGTCCTCTGGATGTCCTTATAAAATAAATAAACGAAAAGGATATGGAACAAGAGCATTCAGCAGCAACCCCTACAGCAGAGTTTGGGAAATGTGAAAGAGTTATCATCGATGCCCTTTGTCACTGTATAAAATCTCCCTTAAGGAAAGGGCTTCATGGCTGAAGCGAACGCCATGAGCGTGTGGAGCACCAGGCAGTGTGGCAAACCAGAAATCCCAAGATGTTTCCGGCAGGTCAGGTTGGAGACTATCTAACTGCTTCTTGAGTGCAAAGCTTCCTCTGAACGCTAACAAATGTATCCAGCACACTGCTGGGCTCCAGCCAGTGACCTTGCGCACTCTCATCACATGGCTTAACCTTTTCTTACAAGTACATCTGAATTACAGAATTCTTCATAAGAAACCCAAGAACATCTCAGGTATCTCCAACACCAGAATTATAACGACAGAATGCACTGGGTTAAAACGTTCCCGTTTGAGTCGGCTTTATCTCTTCCTTACCTACCAGGCACACTATAGCTCCTGAAAGCAGCTCTTCTCTTTGATGAGACTTTTCTTAGCAGAAGGTTGATATCTGCTTTACCAACCTTAGAAAAGAACTGCCTACAGCTTCCAGTGGCTGAATAGTCTGATGGGCTGTGGAAAGACTACACAGAACATGATAACTCACATCCCTCCCATTCCACCCTGTTCCTTTCCTCTCTACTATACATCAGATATCAGAGGATGGGGCATAGCTGGCTTCCAAAGGGGTTTAGACAAGATCACCGAGGAAAGGTCCATAAGCCTTTTATAGCCACTGCTTATCCCTGGCAGTGAGCAGCAAGGAATTGGCCTATGCCAGGTACTTGTGAGGCTTGCTGGACCTTTGGTGTGACCCCGCATGGCTTATGTTCTTAAGTGCTTATTTCCAAAGTCAATGTGACACACTTCCTAACAATACCCGCCTCAGCAATATTCTGTGTACAATGGGGTTCATTTTATAACCGAGTAAAGTTATATATATTTATACAGCTTGTGAGTGTGTAATTTTATGCACATATCAGATGAGCAATTTGTAACCCCTCTATTTCTGCACATAAGGTTCTGCTTTACATACAAAAATAGCTTTCACAGGTGTCTAAGAGTTCGGTTATAGGTACCTTAGAAACAATATCATATCTTGAGGATAATCGTTTAAGTCCTTGGGAATTCTGTCTTCCGTCACTCTTTTGGTTAGACAATCTAGCTGGAAAAGAATAGAACTTGTATAAAATAGATACAAAAATGGGTTGTGTTCATTTGATGTCCAAAGCAGCAGATGCTCGTGAGGAATAATGAGCACCAGCTAGGCAGGGCGCAGCCTGGATGAGCAACTAACCTGATCCCATGCCAGCTTAACCCCCTTCCTCTTCATGGCTGTTGCCAGCTGCTGGAAATTGTTCCTGTCCATATTGTTGACAGCACAGGTGAAGCCTTCCATGACTGATGGAGAGAGACTGAAAATAATATGTCATACAATGCAAAGCAGCCACTGCCCATTACTGGCAATTCCTGAAGAATCAGCATGAAAAGACAGAGAGGTGAGGGGTGTCCTACCTATTGTAGTCCATTCCGTTCAAGACCACATCGCTGAAGAACATTGACGCCTACAGAGCAAAAGAAAATGTGCATTACGGACTGGAGCAGCAAGTTTATAAGCAACTTGATGATCAAATTGGTGTTTATCTAATTGCCCTGGAGTATATATTCAGAAAACCCAGGGCCTGATATTCAAAGTGCTTAACACGAGTAGAAGTCCTGCTAACTGCATTAACGTGATGACCAGGATATCCAGTGGCATTAACGTGATGACCAGGACATTCAGTGGCATTAACGTGATGACCAGGATATCCAGTGGCATTAACGTGATGACCAGGACATTCAGTGGCATTAACGTGATGAGTGACGCTGAATATCCCGGGTGCCACTGCTGAACGCCCCCTTGCAAGCCGGCTCGCATCAGGACATTCTGGCTATTGCTAAGCAGCAAAATATAGCACCTTAAAGGGTGGCCTAATTCTCACCACTGAAACTAACGGGGGAGCGACTGAATATCCCTTAGAGACCAGCAACCATGGGCTTAGGCTTCCTTTTTATTCGCTGGTCAGCGGAAGCAGGAACTTTGCTTCTCCAGCGATACTTCCCCTGAGTTACGATACATCAGGAGACCACGGATTTACACTTGTGAGGGTCTGGGCTTATTGTAGAAGCCCTAATTGCAATTATCATGCGTAAATCAGGCATTTACATATCGAAATGGCAATTTTAGAAAGGGCTGAATTTACACCTAAATGTCTTTACTAGACAGAAATTGCAAGGGGGCATGTCAGAGGTGTGGTTAGAGTGGCCCAGGCAAGTTGAAAATCTACAAGCGGATTCCCCATTTCATATAGAGAATGTGCATGTGTATGACTGCAATTGTCCGCGCAGGGATTTGCATCTGCAACCTGGCCATTTTAGCTTTTGAAAAGCTCTCGTTTTGGCCAGTCCTCTACCGAAGGATTAAGTGAGATATCCTCCTTAATCCCCAATTGTTTATTTCCCCCTCCAAGTTGAAATCTATTTATTTATTTACAGCACTTACCACTAGAGTTCAAAGTAGATTACAAACCATAACAAAATTCTAGATATACAATACAATCATCATGACCAATCATCAACTAGACTATACAATTCTTCATCTAAACTAAAAATAAACGTTAAAGCTATTTGCAATTCATTGTCCAACCAGTGCCTAAGCAATAGTAAAGCCTTTCGTATACACCAAAATCTCAACAAATCTCTTTCAAGACGTTTATTCCAGCTCAATGCAGATTGAAAATTAAACAAATGTTCTATTCAGTTTATAATCTTTAACCACAAGATAAGCCCATATCGTTCCATTTGAGGAACACGAAGACCAAGCATACTGTAGCATTCTCGCCATGCACCTACAACCATTCCCATACGATAACTTTCGGACATAACACAGGAATTCAAAAATAATCCTAAAATAAATGAGCAGCCAGTGTAACTATTGAAAACACCTTAAACCCTCCTTTGCTGCATACAAGATGTATATGTATAAGGGAGGCCCAAATATAATACATTATAGTAATCAAAAATATCAATAACAGAAATGTTTTTAAATGATCTTCTGATAAAAATGGCCTAATCTAAGCTTGTGAAACACCTTCTGCACCAGGTTACAAAGACAAAGTGGAAACTAGGGTTGTTCCTACATAATTGTAGGCCCACCCAAAACAAGATCTATCAGCTAAATCAGCCTGCCATTGTGCATCCACATCTGACACGATCGTCTTGTTTCTTTTAAAACGGACCCTAGCAGGTCTGTGTAAAGTATAAGCATCTTGTCCTGTAGCCCATCTAACTACATCGTTCTGTTGACTGTTTTATCATGCTTTTTAGCAGCTTGAAGTAGAGGATTTATGCCCCCAAAGCTCCCTATTGCTTTGGGGTCATAGTAAATGCTCTTCAATAAGGTTTCCTTCATGATTGCCGTGCTTTGACTATTCTTTTTATTTTGCTAACATCTTCAGTGGATTTATTCCACAAATCCTGTGTTTTAAAGTATAGCCTGTTCTTTCTACCAATCACATGTGTTACCATATCCTTTACTAGAAACATGTCCAGACTTGTTTTCTCTGTATTGTTTTTTTTTTATCTTCAAAGCCACTAAAAAAAAATAGCTGTGGTGGGATTTGAACTCCGGTCTCTCTCTGTATTTCAGGTCTTAAAAGCAAAATTCTATGACATGGACAGCACTGGTTTCTCTAACAAAGATGTGTTAATTGCATTTGGAAAGAAAAGCTTCTATACCAAGGGCTGTGTCTCTGTGAAAAGCCTGTATACCAAATGCATTGTGTTCCTGCTGCTGCTACCAAAGGGTTATTTTTAACAATCAATTCTAAATAGCCTGCAATACACATAAAAGCATTGCACTGCCATCTTTCTGGAGCACCCCGGACATTTCTTGAAGCCTGGTTTCTTCATTCAACTGTAGAGGTTGGTGAGAGTAAAATAAAAAACGTCTTGCTGGCAAGGCGGAAGACAAAATCTGGCCAGCTAGGGGCGGATCTGGAGGCGGGGCTACTGGTCATGCCCAGAGGGCTAAAGCCTTCTGGGCTACTGAGAGTACTTCCGTCTATGACTCCGTCGGATGACGCCACCACTTGTGGCTGACTCATCCTGCTTGTCCTGGGAGAAAAGCATTGCACTGCTTTGTGAGAAAAAAGAACTGGGGCAGGGGGGAGAGAAAGCATTTTTTGTTTTGTTTTCCAGGGTTGCTGCTTTTGCAGATGTCAGCATTAACCAGAAGCAAAGCACATTTCCGGAGTCAGTCACTCTGCTTCCGCTGATGTCATCGGAAATGGATGGTGTCCATTTCCGATGACACACTGTTTCCAGTGATGTCGTTTCCGATGATGTAGGCTGGGGCGTGGTTGAGGGTGGGAGAGCATGGGTGTGGCACAAACCCAGAAGTGGGCACTGATTGGCTGATGTCATCCTTGGGGGAGGGGTGGGGGTGTTCCAAAGTGTGGGGATGTGGCCACACCTGGGGGTGTGGATGGGTGGGGCTAACTCACCATTCACTTCCATGTGAGGGGGCGTGGCCTGAGGCGGGACATACACCGGAAGTGAGCGCTGATTGGCTTCTGTCATCCTTATCTCACCTGTCAAACAGTTTGACGAGTAGTGTACCCATTATACTACTTACAGCCCATGAGGAATAATGGGGCTTGGTTTACTTATCACGTATTAGTGCCCATTAACTAAGTAATACATATTAATAAACAGAGCTCCGGGGACAGGGAAATATCTACTGTACCTAAAAGTTATTTTCCTTCAGGGAAATCTAAGTACATAATACATGAACAGTGTGTAAACTGCGGCACCATCCTTCACAGAGCTTGTCTGAAGTGTCACCGAGCAGGTGTGAAGCTGTAGGATGTAAAATGTCACAGTACCTGCAGCCCTTCAGCAGAAGAGGGCGCCATAGGCTGATCCCTGTTGGTACCACTGTTTCTTGTGCCAAACAGGCCACTTTTAAAACTTCTTGCACCGAAGAGTTTTCAGGTAGCAGATCAGCTTGCCTGTAATCTTAGCAAGTGGAGGCACCCATGCTATAGACAGAGAAATAATCTGGATATATTTCAGAAATACAGTGGCTAAAAGTCCCTCTTCCATCACAGCTGCAGCACAAACACAGTATGACAAGAAACGAGCCTCCAGTCTGCCAACACACTGTGCTTTTTCTGCTTTCTGTGCACTCCACCAGCTTGGATAGATGAGCGTACACGTCCCCCTTACTTTCCTCCGGCTCCTACCTTTCCCACGTGCAATCAGAAAACGCTGCTATAATCAATGCCTGAAGGTACAGCCTCTGAGTAGCCTGCCTGACAGACCGAGCTGCTAGAAGCCAATTCTACTGCCGCACCTTACGGCTGCTTGTGCAAACCAAGAAAGATGGAGGGGAGAAGGCAGTTGGCTGTAGCAGCAGGAGGCGGCTTCAGGGGCCGTGAGGGTCTGGGTGCTGACAGCGACTGGAATCTGCTGCTGTTGTTATGAAGATGAACAGGAAGATCCAGGTAGCAGGGATGGATGACAAAAAGCTTCACACACACAAACGCGCGTGGACTTCCACAAGACGGAATGTCTTCTGTGCTATACACCTGGCCACAGGTGAATAATAGTTTATACTGCATATGTTATCTATTTGTAACCAAAGGAATTTGTAGTGCTCATGAAACTAGGGACAGTGGGGACAGCAAGAAGAAAAGCCCTCTCTGCCCCCCATGGTGAAGGCCAAGTGACATATCTCTGAGGCTCTGCTTTCTTGGAGAGATCCCAAGTTTCTTTGGGTGTGATATTTAATCCCTGCAGCGGCTCATACAATATCTGGATAGCGGCCAGTACTAAATACCCAGATCCTGCGGTCAGGGCAGATAGTACCGAGGTGGTCTGTGGAGATATTCAGCCGTACTATGTAACTAGTGCTACTGAATACCTTTCTCAGTGTCCTTATCGAGATAACAGAGCAGATCGTCACACATACCAAGGGCCTGATTAATTCACACAGACAGAGAACATGAGGAAAACTTTAGTGAATCTGACTCTTTGCGTGATTCTTCCCTGGTGTGTGACATCCATTTTCCTTGTGTAAGATCAGTGCCCTTTTCCAAAACCTACCTTCTTAGGTTTGCACCCACGGAGGCTGCTGCTCGAACAGAAAAGAGCACAAAGGGAGAGAGTGTAAGACTGGTTAGGGCAACACTATTTAGTGGTAGTTTCAGAGGGTAACGAGGCTGGTGAATGCACTAAGGAATGAAGCATAGTGCACACAGAGTTTAGCTAAGGACCATTGTCCTGGAACTAAGGGTATCCCTCAGCTGGCAGTCCTACAAGCCTGAAGTTTTTTATTTTTAGTGCCATCAAGTCTGTGCTGACTCCTAGTGACCTGGGTTTTCTTGGCAATGTATCACTGGAAGTAGATTGCCAGCCTTTTGCTTCTGAGGCAATGGAGGGTAAAGTGACTTGCCCACAGTCACAAGGAGTGCCAGTGGGAATTGAACCCAGATCGCTTGGGTACTCAGCAATTGCTCTAACCACTAGGCTACTCCTCCAGTCCTTACAAGCTTGAATAGTATATCCCAATTGGATCTCAAAACAGGATATACCTAGCCACACTTGTGATACAAAAATAAAGCTGTGAATATTGGATCCCTACTAAAGGCTAATCAAAATCTAAAAATTTAAATATTTTTGTTGACCTTTAATCTTTTAAGGCTGCTATGAAAAAGCTGCTCTCATTCTCGATAGTCCTTTTTAATTTTAGCAGTTAAAATCACTCTGGTGCTTCCAATCACCACATTTCAATTCATTTCAATTTCTTCACTTCATTTCCCATAGTTATATATATCTAAATGATGACCACCGCTGCAGTTTTGTGAAGAGATAAACCTTTCTTCTGCATCAGGGCGTCTTCTTTCTCTACACAATTTCAATCAGGAGTAAAGCTGAGAAAAACACCACGGCCATATTGTGAGTAAGGCTGGGACATCTCACTGCTGAACTTTGAAGGAAGAAAGGAAGATTATTTGGGCTCTGTTTATCAGATAAGTGTGGTTGTCTTTACTCCTGATTGAAACTGTATAGAGAAAGAAGATGCCCTGATGCAAAAGTAAGATCTGACTCTTCGAAACACGGCAGCTGTGGTTGGCGTTTAGATATATATAATTGTGGGAAGTAAAGTGAAGAAACTGAAATTAATTAAAATGCGGTGATTGGAAGCACCAAAGTGATTTTAATTGCTAAAAATTAAAAAGGACTGTCAAGAATGATTAGCCTTAGTAGGGATCCAATATTTACAGAATTATTTTAGTCGTGCAAGACTGACCACCAGCACTGTTATAACTGTGCCCATCCTTCTTTTTGCAGGCACTGCCCTAAGGATATCTCCCAGTTATCAGCTGAACAAGCTTGACTGCCTACAGGAGATCACACCTTCCTAGTGCCGCCAGCCTGCAGCCCATGCCAGGAAACCTGCTACTGAGCCTCTCCATCCCCGCCCTAAATGCAACTGAGAATGTACCAAAGCCTTCTGCCTCTTCATGTTGGTGACCTTTGCTGCTATTCTTGGGAGCGGCCCTGCACTGTATACTGTATTTGCTCACTAAAAGGTGTTTGCAGATTCAGCCAAGTCAATTTTGCCCCTTTCAAAGTGAACCTTTTCCCGCCTGTATTATCTGTATTTTGCATTGTTGCTGTGGAATGCGTACAGTCATGTCTCCATGTTACTTTCCGAAAAGTGAATCAGAAATGTCATTCTTTCAGATTTTCACGCTTATTTGAGTTAAAGTGCCGAAAGAGCATTTAGGGGATTACGCCACATGCCAGCATGGTAACAGCTGGATCTGAGAACATTTGGGTATTCTATCGCTGAAAAGGTCTCAGTTCCTGTGCTGCTTTCCCCTTTCTCAGCCCTTCTCAATGTTGTTAAAGCTGAACTGAGATCTGCATTCGGAAAGCAGTTGAGGCAATGCAGCAGTAGGGAGAGCAGGCTTTGTCTGAGTTCAGCCTAACACTCTCGCAATGCCTGCATCCGGAGCTTTCCAGCATCAGAACAGAACAAATTCACCAGGAAAGTGCTGCAAGAGACTCGAGAACAGCACAGAGAGATAATTCTCCAGATCAGAATAAACATACTGTAGGTTCAGTGTACACCAAAACGGAAGACAAGAGAGAAGATGGGTCTTACTGGGTCAGTCAGCGCAGTCAGATGGCACTATCTGTTGTCACGCACCCTGAAAAAAAAAGAATTTCTAGTATAAAGTGCAAGATGTGTAACACAGAGAGAGACATCAGTACATTAGACGGGTGAGAAATCGGCTGCATGACTTCTCAGTGATAAACTGCTTTGGTCTGTACGACTAGAACAGGCAGTGTGATACCACAGGTCTTCTCTCTTCAGGAAAGACCACACTGAGCTGGAGAAGAGGGAATTTGCAGCTTGGATTTTTTGTGACACTGGTACAGAATAGGTAAACCTGTTTTGCCCAAAGATACAGAAGAATTTTGAGGCAAAATCCTGTGATTTTAGTTTTGCTTCTTGGAGGATTTGCCGATTGCTGCAAGTGTCAGAATTATCCAAAGCTTATTTTGACATTAAACCAATGAAAGGTGTCATGACCTCTGAGATTCTTCATGCAACCTCAGACGTTGTACTTTACCATGAGCAAACCCTGACATTCCTTTCCATGACCCTTTTCCTGAACGTTGACTCACCGAGAAGAAAAGAAACCACCAACGTTGGAAACACTCTTCCCAGTCCCATCGCCACTGCTGGACCCTGCACCTGGAAAAGGATTACGGGCTTGATTTTAGAACATGAGACCTACGTGAGAAGTCTTGAAATCTAGGCATCTATGAGCTTTTATAAAACAGGCTCTCAGATCCAACCCCAGTTATGCACAAACACCGGCGCACACGTTTCCGTAATCTGTGCATCTTCTTGCTCTAACCACTAGGCTGCTACACAGGTACTTCATAAAACAGGAGTGTAAGTGGCCAAAAATGTGCAAATGCATCCAGCAGCCCTATAGTGCAAGAGATCACACAGGCTGATCAAGCACACTTTTAATGTGGGCGTGCAAATGTATGCACATTCCTATAAAAACTAGATGTGCGCATTTACACTAACCATAGGGCTCCTGAAAATTTACATTCCTATTATAAAAAGTACAATATACTCAACTTTATGAAATAGGTGCTAGTGATGTGCCTAAAAACATACACTAACTATGCGGGACTTTACAAAACCATCCTCCACATGGCCAAAGTTTGTGGTTTATTTATAATTCGTTATACCGCCTTTCAAAACGAATCAAAGCGGTTTACAAACTGAATTAAAATAATTAGAATTCAGAAAGGAAATCCAATAACAACCGTAAGGTAAAGGACATAGACACAGGACAAAGGAAGGGAGTGGGGGCAGGAAGAGGAGGAGATACAAGCAGAACTATCTGAGCTCGCTTGCTGGTGAGGTTGAAGGCAAGTTGAAAAAGATGAGTTTTTAAGGCAGACTTGAAATGAGCATTCATGAGTTCAAGACAAAGGTCAGGGGCTGATTGTTCCACAGATAGGGGAGCCATAAAAATAGAAGGCAGATGACCGAGTAGAATAATATCTGGCACAAATAACGGAGGGAAGGTAGAGATGATTAGCATGGATGGTGCAAGGAGAACGAATAGGGACAAGAGAAATCAAGAGGGAGGAGAGGTATAGAGGCAAACTAGAATGCAAAGTTTTGTGGACAAAAGTCAGGACTAAATTATATATGGGAGGAAACAGGCAACCAATGATGATGTAAGAAAAGGGGGTGATGTGGTCAAATTTTGACACATGAGCCAGCACGCAAAGAGCGGTATTCTGGACAGTTTGTAATCGTCAGATCTCATGCTTAGGAAGGCCAGAAAAAAATGATATAACAATACTCCAGATGGCTGATGACTAAGGTCAAGATTAAAGTGGGTAGGGCTGAAGCAGTTAAGAATGAGCAGATAGAGCGGATATGACGAAGTGCAAAAAATGACTTTTGGACTACGGAACTGATATGGTCATGAAAAGTGAGATTAGAATCTAGAATCACTCTCAGGTATTTGAAAGAGGTGGATAGGGCAAGAGGGGTAGAGTTTAGAGATGGAACACAGGAGGGAGGTGAAAGAGAACCAGTGAACCAAATAACTTCAGTTTTCTGAGGATTAAGCTTAAGTAGATAGTCATTCAACGAGGAAGCTATTCACGCCAAGCAGGCATTGATGGGGGAGAGGTCCGGTTGGAAGGATGAATGTGTCAGAGAAGAGGAATGCCATCCGCATAGCTGTGAGTGGTGACACCAGCATCCTGGATCAGTGTAGCAAGGAGAGCAAGAAAAATATTAAACAGTGAGGCAAGGACAGAGCCCTATGAGACACCACAAGTGAGAGAGTGGGCATCTAACAGAGAGGAGGAGAGGGAAACCTCAAAAGAGTGATTAGAAAGGAAGAGTAGAACCAATTAAAGACCAAACCATGAAGACCAATATCATAAAAATGAGAGCAGAGGAGAGTGCGATCCACTAGGTCAAAGGTGGAGGAGAGATTGAGAGAGATAGCTAAAGTAATATTACCATGGTTGATGGAGTGATGTATGTCACTCAGGAAAGAACTTAAAATGCTTTCAGTACTATGAAATAGCCGAAAACTGGATTGAAATGGGTGGAGTGAATTTGTTTTAGAGGGATAATCAGATAACTGAGAGAAGACACGGACCTTAGAAAGCAGAGGAAGATTAGAAATTGTATGATAATTAAGAGCTGAGGCAGGATTTAGAGAAGGTTCTTGAGGACGGGTCAGCTGATGGCCATCTTCCAGAGAGACGGGAATATGCCAGAGGCTAAGCTGTTATTAACAATCTGTAGTGCAGGAGGGAGCAAGGCCAGGGCAGGGGAGGTTAACCAAGAGGAGGGCAATGGCTCGAGAGTAGAGGTGGTCTTCCGGGAGGACATAACTGCTTTAGTACAGTCAGGTAAGGAAACGGGGGTGAATTTGTGCCAATGGTGTGTAAGGGAACTAGGGACATCAGGCAAAATGAGAAGACGATCTGGATTAGTGAGTTGATCCATAACTTGGAAAAAAAAGAGAAGTGGAACAATTGGATATAAGATCATGCTGGAGATTAACAACTTTGGTGCTAAAACGTTGGGCAAGTTGGTCTGCCGATAGGGCATCAAAGGAGTGAAGGGGACCAGAGAAGATCGGAGATGATAACATGTACAGTATAAAGCTGTTTAGTCTGGTTGGAAGAGGACTGTATGTGCTTGGAATAGAAATCTTTCTTTGCCACTATGATAGCAGTACAGTAATAGGCCAAATGTTCACAAAAGTGACCTAGCGCAGCTGGGGAAGGGGAACAACGCCAACAGCATGGTCCTCCATAGTCGAGAACAAAGTAGGTGCAAGCCAGGGTGGAACCAAGGATGGTTCCTATGGGAAGAGGAAGAAGGGCAGGGACACAGGGGAGCAATGACATCAAGGGCCTCAACCAACACCTGCTAGTAGAAACTTGCTCATTTACTGTCATGGAGGAAAAATACGTCGGAAGAAGAGGGGGAAGGGGGGAAATGAGAAAAAGTCTCAGAGGTGATGCGACAGGAATGGAACGATGCATTTGAACCCGAAGAGGCAGAGACAACAGACAGTGGAAAGTGGGAGAAGTTGAGGAAAATGCAATAGTGATGAGAGCATGGGAGCATCAGTGAGGAAAGAGGTCAGTGAGGAGGAAAACGTTTCAGAGGTAATAAGTAGATCGAGAGTTTGGCCTGTGACATGTGTAGGAAAAGGAACATGTTGGGCCAGTGATAGATCAGTGAGGGGGGAGGTAAAGGATCTATCATGAAAGGATATAGGAGCATGATAGTGGACACTAAAATCACCCAGCATTAAAGGACGAGATTAGTGTATAGTGAGAGAAGAAATCGACTCCGGGCAGAGGAGGTGAGTAAAGGTGGGCAGTAGTAGAGGGCAATGCGGATCAGAGGACAGGAAGAGAGCTGAACTAAAAGGGATTCATAATAGTGGGAAAAAAGGAGAGATCTCAGTAATGCGCAGATGGGACTGATAGATAAGCGCAACCCCACCTCGAGATGTGGACAGGCATAGTACAGAGAGGGTAAAGTGGGTGGAAGACAGCGGACGAGAACAGAATCCTCACCGTCATGAAACCATGTCTCGGAGAGACACAGAAGGTCTAGAGAGTGAGAGAGGATAAGACAGCGACAGTTAAGTAGTGTGCAGTGACAGGCTAGAGGAGGCGCCGGAGGAGCCGCTGTGGCAGGCAAGACAGTAGAAGAAGCAGACCATGGCACCTGACAGAGAAAGAGCAAATGTTATCCATTTTAAGCTGGGGTAGTACACCAGTGTGTATCTGAGACCAGAACATGTATCACACTACAGATGAAGCACGAGCGATACCCTATAGTTACGCAGTGATTCCCTCACCTGACACTGCCCGCTGCCTCTCCTCTCAGGTGTTCTTTGCCCTTCCCTCAGGTGACCCTTCTCTGGTACGTCACAGCCTTTCTCCCTCCTCACCTCCCAACTGGCTTTTCCCAACTGAACAGAATTTTCAGGTTTGTGTCTGTCAATACGCCAAACTCGGCTGCAGTCACCTTCCCTTCCTACAAGAGTCACTGCAGACATTATAATGATGCCCCCGAGCTCTCATGAATCCTCAAACACAAAATGCAAGGATGTCTGATTCTTTATGCACGAGAGGGGAAAGAAGTGTGTCTTTGTTTCCACGTGTCTGTAAGGTTACTGCACACTCCATCTCGATTTTCCTGCTCTACTGTATTTATTCATTTATTGCCTGCCACATAGTATTGTGGAGCTTAGAGCACCAATGGTTTGAGTCCAGGCTCAGCAGAGATTTAACAATCAGGTCTGCCTATCTGTTTTTTGGTGCATTTGCTAGTGAGAGAGCACAACATCTATTGTCTGCCTGTCGATTACTGCCAAACCTATTAGGCTAAAATGCTGCACTGTGGACTCAAACTTGCCTGGAAGTTGCGATAATATTGAGGCTTAGCACACACCTTCCAACTCGTTATTCTCATAGTTTCACTTAAGAAACGTAATAGCTGTGTACGGAGGCTAATCACTCAGTGCAGTAATGTTGGTAATTAGTTGTTTATGTGCATCCTTTAGCCAGTGCCTTTTTCCTAGCAAAATGGTGCCGCTACTCACATGCAGGGCTCTTTTATTAATACATGAGCACCATGGGTCAGTCTTAGCAGGCAATGAGAAAGGTGCCTGTACTGGGAATCACTGAGTACTCCTTCAAATAAAGTCCTGGTTTTAGCACTGCTCCCAAGTTATTCAATGGAACCTAGTTACTAATTATGCATATTAATTGCATGTTAATATTAGTGCACCTTAGTAACTAACCCCCTAAATGCACTTGTGTTTTGATTATAAATGAAGGCTAAAGAAAAATCCTAGGGAAAAGCAGAGAGCCCGATATTCAAAGGATTTATTCTCCTCTTTGAGGTATGTTTACTAATGTTCAGCATTGTAGTGCGTGTTAAGTGCAGAAGAGGTGTGTCTGACCTGCCCTAACTGTTGGGGGTATTCCTGGCGGTTACCACGGGGAGAAGCACCTCATCATGCTAAAACTGCAACCGCAACTAGCATGGGTGCATTTAATGCCACTTGTTGAGACGGCGGTAAGTGCACCAGTGCTAACCTCAGCATTCATCATTAGCACATGCTCATCACGCCGCACTAGCCAGGATCCACGGTCAATGTCCACTCTCCGCCTTAAACCCTCCCAGTCATACTTAAGCCATTACTGGGCATGGTGGTGGTCACTATGATCCCTCACAGTTTACCACGTGCTAAAGGCCACAGTAACCCTTAACACTCCCCTTGATAATCAGCCTCTATGAACAGTGACCAGGGCTAAGTGCCTACATTTATACCCAAAATTTCACTAAAAATGTCACTAAATTTAGGAGTATGAAAAGTGTGTGGCAAAAAGAGCAGATTTAGGATGGCAAAAAAGTTACGAGCTTAGCACTGATTTTCAGCACTGGACTCAGATTAGGCTCGTAAGTGAAGGCAAATGAATGGCAGGCCTACATTTATAAGCCTAGAGGCCGATATGGAAAGCCCTTAGCTGGCCAGTCATCAGGAGGCAGAGGCAGACCACAATATCCAGACAGGGCCGCTGAATATCTCCTTAGATCACCACAGCACTGTCCAGATGGAGCAGAAGTGGTTCTTGGGTAGAGTGGGACAGGACATGTTGACACTTACTCTGTTACTGTGATATTCAACAGCCCCTATCCGAACAACTTAGGCCTCATGTAAAGCTGGCCTACGCTGCAATCGAGATAATCAGGCTAAGCAGGTAACTGTCGCCATTTACTTGGTTTGTGCTGATGGTACTGAGTGGCAGGCTCCTAGTGGGATACTGCCAATGAATACCCCACCCATATTAAAGCGCCACGGTTGACCGCTGTGGCATTTAAATTATTATTATTTAGCTCACGCCTTTCCAGGAAATGATCAAGGCAAATTACATTCATCTACACTATGTACCGGCACTTTTTAATATTGGCCCCATAACTTTTGAGCACCTCAGTTACGATAAATTGTCAGCTGAAAATTAAGGATCCTAAGTTAGATTGAAAATAGAGCTCAGCTTTTTTGGAATACCTGTTTGAAGGAACATCGAGAATGCGCGCCAGGGACAGATTTACACTGATGTTCTATGAGAGGAATCCCCCTGCCACATGCACTCAACTTCTTGTCTTGCACCCAGGGCTGGCACAATGGTATGAGCCCCCCCCCCCAACAGTCCCTGCTCTGATTGCTGCCACTGCCACCCCTAACTGGGCTGCACAGTGGCGACACCAAAGCACCAGAGTTCCCTTCAGCTCTAGCACTGAGCTGCCGTTCCTGTTTACGCCCCTTGTAATTCCACCTTCTGTTTGCATGAGAGCAGAAGCTGCTTCCACCCCCTTGCGATTACGCTTCCTGTTCACATAAGAGCAGAAGCCGCTTCCACCCCCTTGTGATTACGCTTCCTGTTTGCATGAGAGCAGAAGCCACTTCCGCCCCCTTGCAATTACACCGTCTGTCTGCATGAGAGCAGGTGCCACTTCCGCCCCCTTGCGATTACACTTCTTGTTTATTTTATTTATTTATTTACATTCTCTTACATACCGCGCTATTCTGCATCAGTGCGGTTCACATTGAACAAACTGAAATTACATTGAACAGGGCATTATAACTTGGAGATAACTCTTTTACAGGGAACATGGGCTATGGAGGGTTAAGTGGCTTGCCCAAGACCACAAGGAGCACCTGTGGGACTAGAAACCTCAGTCCTTCCGGCCCAATGTTGCTGTCCTCTAGTGGGATTTGAACCCCCGACCTTCTAGCCTGAAGTACCTTGCCCCAACCACTAGGCCACTCCTCCACTCCTTGTTTGCATGAGAGCAGAAGCCACTTCTGCCCCCTTGCAATTACGCTTCCTGACTGCATGAGAGCAGAAGCTGCTTCTGCCCCCTTGCGATTACATTTCCTGTTTGCATGAGAGCAGAAGCCCCTTCTGCCCCCTTGCGATTGCGCCTCCTGACTGCATCTTTATCTTTATTTAAAACTTATTATACCGCCTGAACCAAAAGGTATACAGCGGTTTACAATAAAACAAAAGGATTCTACTGGAGAAGAAGGAAAACAAGAAAGGAACGCCATTTGTTTACAGAAAGGGATAGCAGTAGTAGACAGCGCGATAGGATAGACAGTGGTAGAGGCATGAGAGCAGAAGCCGCTTCCACCCCCTTGCGATCACGCTTCCTGTTTTCATGAGAGCAGAAGCCGCTTCTGCCCCCTTGAGATTACCCTTCCTGTTTGCATGAGAGCAGAAGCCGCTTCCACCCCCTTGCGATTATGCTTCCTGTTTGAATGAGAGCAGAAGCTGCTTCCACCCCCTTTGAATGAGAGCAGAAGCCGCTTCCGCTCTCTTGGGATTACACGTCCTGTTTTCATGAGAGCAGATGCTGCTTCTGCCCCCTTGCAATTACGCTTCCTGTTTGCATGAGAGCAGAAGCCGTTTTGGCCCCCTTGCGATTATGCTTCCTGTTTGCATGAGAGCAGAAGCCACTTCTGCCCCCTTTCGATTACGTTTCCTGTTTGAATGAGAGCAGAAGCTGCTTCCTCCCCCTTGCGATTATGCTTCCTGTTTGCATGAGAGCAGAAGCCGCTTCTGTCCCCTTGCGATTACGCTTCCTGTTTGCATGAGAGCAGAAGCCGCTTCCACCCCCTTGCGATTACGCTTCCTGTTTGCATAAGAGCAGAAGCTGCTTCCGCCCCCTTGCGATTACGCTTCCTGTTTGCATGAGAGCAGAAGCCGCTTCCACCCCCTTGCAAAAGGAAGTGAAATTGGATGAGATGGAAGCACATTGGCAGCTCAACGCCAGTGTTGAAGATTACTCTGGTGCTTTGGTGGTGCCACTGTGCATGCCAGTGAGGGCAGCGATGGTGCAATGGGTGCCCCCAGAGGACCAGTCTGCCCGATTGTAGCGTCGGCCCTGCTTGCACTCCCCTTTCGCATCCTCCAGCACTCAGCCATTCCTCGGGACTCCCACTTGCTGCCCACTATCATGTTATGTCTAATCTGCCTTAGGCAAGGGCACCATATAAAACAGGAAATAAGTAAATGTTGCATATAATATGGACTGCTCCAGCAAAACATTTTTTCTTTTAAATGAGTTTCAGTGATTTTCTCTTTTAAAATGTGCTTCTTTAATCTGTCAGTGAGGTAAAATAACAGCATTCTTTGATCTTTAACCTTAGAATAAGAGCCGCCTTTGATGTTCCCTAAGTTATGTTAATATCGTATCAAGGGGTTGACTACGAGGCTAGAGGGGCACAAAGGGCGCAGTCCCCTTAAAATCGCAAGAGATAACCATGGTTTCATGCATCCCAATCTATTTGGATGATATCTGTCACCTGTGAAAGAATGTGACAGTAAGCTGGATATTACCAGTATAACCCTACCTACTACACCTCATGTTCCTTGCCAGTGGCGAGAAGCTGGTGGTGGAGTGTACGGGAGCAATGAAAATAAGCTCACTCCCTTTCTGGAGGAAGAACATATAGAACTCTCCTGTGAATTTTCCACTCTGAAGGAATTATTGAGTCATCTTACGGAAGTGCAAGTCGGGCTTAAGCATCAGACGGTCGCCTTGGGTGGCAGATTCAGGGGTCTGGGTGCAGCAGCGAGCTGCACTAACCCGAAGAACCATCACTTTACGTGCAGAGAAGGCAGGCACTTTTCAAGTAGCCCATTTACACAAGTGAATGCTTTTTTGGAAATTCTCTTCCTTAATATAAAGATACCAAACAAAGTTTAATATTTAAAAAAATGATGTCCATTATGTATTTTTATAGCATTGTCCTAGAAAAGATGGTGGATATGATTGTTGAGTTTAATCAGCAAATTCGCTGCCCAAGCAGAAAGAAAATCAGTCCCCTAACTCTTCCACTGCAGCAAGCAGAGGCTGGCATAGCTCTACCTAGGGAGTGTCCTACTGAATTCTTGTATCATAGTTCAACTGATCTTCACAGAAATTGAGAACATTAGCAACTCATTGTTTCCAGTGGAATGCAATCTGCATAAATAAAGTCAGACCAGTTTGGAACAAGTCCTTCCAGTATCGGACTTGTGCCTGTAACCACAGCACAATGTCTTCCTTTGCAATGAGTCATTATTTGAGGTCCGCAGTGGCATGGTGTCAGGATCTTCAAGGGATTCAGTGAATCCCCAGCCTTGCTGTGACATGAAAAAAGACCTGAAGATTATTTTTCATCGCCTGTAATGTTGTCATGGTTCAGCCTAACTTCAAACCAGGGGATAACAGGTTAGCCAGAGAATGAAAGGAGAGATAAAAAGGAAAGGCCAACTGCAGGTGGCTAAAACCCCCAACCTCCATCCAATCACACATTCACTCTTCAAAAGCTTGCACGAGGCCAGATTCATATCCACTATCTGAAGTTTCCATATGTAGATAGTGTGGAATAGCGTACCAGCGTAACGGGGCCAAAGTGCAAGTACTCTAAAATCGGGCATGAGAAGGGGGTGAAATTGTTAACAGTTTCCATTTGGGACCATAGTACCTGGGATGAGAGGGGGGTGCGGTATAAGGAATCAGTGCATTGGAAAGATAAGCACGTTGACCTAAATGAAGGATCTTGTGAACCAGCCCCAGAATTCTGAATCTGACTAAGGACACATTACTTTTTAATATATCAGACCAGAGTCTTTTCTTTTTAAATTCAACTGATCAGCCAGTGTCATAGGGATCTCTTAGCCAGCAGTGACTTTTACTAGTCTGCCTACAGCACTGTGTTGGGCTGACACCATGGGTAAACCTCCATTTATCCATGCAGAATTCATCTGAAAATTACCATCTTGCATTTGCAAAACAAATCCGCAATCAGACACCTCCGTCCTCGGTTTATAGCAGAGCGCTATGCTGTAATAATCACTTAAAAATGAATAGCCCCAACTCTTAGTCACATAGCAAAAAATGCACATTCTACCCTTCTTTAACTCTTCTTGGTTACAATGGAAAGAAACATGGCAACAGTACAAGAGAGACGGGGAAAGGAATAGCAGTGAGGGTTTACTACCATCTACCTAGCCAGAATGAACAGACAGATGATGAAATGCTAACAGAAATTAGGGAATCAAACAAAATTGGCAACCCACTAATAATGGATAATTTTAATTACCCTGGTATCAACTGGGTCAATGTCACATCAGGACATACTAGGGAGATAAAGTTTCTAGATGAAATAAATGATTGCTTTATGGAGCAGCTGGTTCAGCAACTGAAATGAAGGAGAGCTATTTTAGAGCTAGTTTTTAATAGAACACAGAATCTAGTGTGAGAGATAATGCTGTTATGATCACTATTGTCAAGTGGCCCCTAACATGATCAAATTTGATTTAATGGAGGGAGGGCAGCAAGGGAATCTACTACATTAGTATTTAACTTTCAAAACGCGAATGATATCTTTCTCCTGCACCACACAGATTTTTCCACTCCTGATATTTCAGTTCTCAACACCTGCCTTTCCGCGGTGGCTTCTTGGCTTTCTTCTAACTTTTTACACATTAATCTCTCCAAAACCTCTGCTATCTGGTTTACCTTTGGAAGCCTCCCCCCCCTCTCTTGTTCCCTCATTCTCTTCCTCACCTATTCCTATCGTTTCTTCCTTTCGGTATCTGGGCATCACTCTTGACTCTTCTCTTTCTTTCAAAGATCATATCTCTTCTGTTGTACAGCGTTCCTTCTTCTCCCTGAAATAACTTCATGCAGTCCGTCCTTTTCTTTCCCCCTCCGCTTTAACCACTCTGCTTCTTTCTCTTGTCATCTCACGTCTCGACTATTGCAATGTCTCCCTGGCCGGTCTCCCTCAGTCCCAGCTCACCCATCTTCAACGTATCCAAAATATTGCTGCTCGTCTCCTCACTCACGCCTCTCGTTTTGACCATAGGATTGCGCAAGAACACTCTGAAATGGTTCACCTCATACCTGGAAGATTGAACACAGCAAGTGAAATGCTCCCAAAAGAAATCATTGCAGTTCTCCGCAACGCAAGGAATACCTCAGGGATCTGCCCTGTCATCAATGCTCTTCAATATTTACATCCAACCCATATGCAACATCATCAGACGACACAAACTCCACTATCACATATATGCTGACGACATCATGGTGTATGCTCCAATCAACCTACTAGCACCTAACACCATAACAATAACCAAATGCCTTTAAGACATGAATGTCTGGCTCACAGACAATAACCTGACGGTCAACTACGATAAAACTGAGGCAATGTTCGCCACCAGGAACCCCACCTTCATTCTACCATTGAATATCAGCATTCTAAACAAACTCATAGTAGTCAAAGATGAAGTTAAGTACTTGGGCATCACAATGGACAGAGCTCTGAACCTGAAATCTCATATTGCCAAAACCGCAAACAAGGCCTATCAACGTTTGAGGACCATAAGAAAGATCAAACCACTACTCCGCCAGGACCACTTCCGCACAGTGTGCCAAGCACTCATCACACCTCTGCTTGATTATGGAAATTCATTATATCAAGGCCTCCCCCAGCAGACCTTACACCCACTCCAAATGGTGCAAAACACTACAGCACCTATCATCACCGACACTCCAAGATCTGAACACATCACCCCCATCTTACAGCAACTACACTGGCTCCCAATGGTGGCCAGAGCAAAATGTAAAATAATCTTCATCTTCATAATCATCCACCATCTTTCGGCAGATGCACTACAACAAATCATAACAAGGAACATTAGTAATAGACCAAGAAGGAACAATAATGACAACATGATCAGCACACCTTCAGGATATCACAAGACTAAACATAATACGTCAAGAAGAGCTCCATCACTACTGGCATCTACACTATGAAACTCCTTCCCAATGAGCCTAAGGGCATTAGAGGACATCACAGACTTCCGCAAGGCCCTTAAAACCCTGCTCTTCACAGAAACTTACGAGAAGATAGACAACAGTCCCCACCCGAGCGGTATTACAATGTAAATACCCACACAAACTCAATATCCAATCAACCCAACTAGACTCACGACACCCTCATGATAAATGTAACCCTCAAATTGTGCTGTCTTAATGTTGTTAAATACCCTCATGTTAAATGTTGTAAAGCACCCACATGTTAAATATAACCACAATTGTGATGTGATGTAATCACTTTGATTGTAGGATAAGGTGGAATACAAGTCTGTCTAAATAAATAAATAAATATCACTCCCCTCCTTATCCGTCTGCATTGGCTCCCTATTTCCTTCCGGATCCAGTACAAGTTCCTCATATCTGTTCACAGGTCCTTTCACACTGGCACCCCCCTTTACCTTGCCGATCAAGTTCACCTTCACACCCCTCACCGTTCCCTTCGGTCCATTCACGGCAATCACATGTCCCTTCCTTCCCCATCCCAAGCCCACCTGGATTCCACCCGCTCCTCTGCCTTCTATTTCCTCGGCCCACAACTCTGGAACTCGCTCCTCCCCCCCCCCTCCGTTTAGAATCCTCATTTAAAACCTTTAAGGTTAAACTAAAAACTCATGTATTTTGTTCTCCCTTGAACCTCCACCCCCTTCTGTTCCTTTCCCCCCCCCTCATTGATTTCTAACTTTTATTTGTTTCCTGGTATTATCTTGTCTGTCCTTTTGAAATTTTAATGGTGCTCCTTTTCTTTTCATTGCAGCCTTTTAAAAATTTTGTTTGTAAACCGCCCAGATGCCCTGGTTATGGGCGGTATAGCAAGTTTTTAATAAACATAAACAAACGGAGATTATGATAAAATGAGGAAAATGGTTAGTTAAAAGCTAAGAGAGTTTATATCAGACCTGGATGTTGCCAAAAAAGCATCTTTCAGGAAATGGAAAAAAGAGCCAAATGACGAAACCTGGAAACAGCACAAGCACTGGCAAGTCAAATGCAAGGCATTGATAAAGCAGGCAAAGGGAGAATTTGAGAAGAAGCTTGCTGCGGAAGCAAAAACGTGAAATAAAGATTTTTTTCAAGTACATTCGTAGCAAAAAACCTGTGAGAGTGTCAGTTGGTCCATTAGATGATAGAGGAGTTAAAGGGGCACTAAGAGGCGACAAAGCGATAGCGGAGAGACTGAATGAATTCTTTGCTTCGGTCTTTACTGAGGAAGATGTAGAGATGTTACCCATGACTGAAGTAGTATTTAAAGGTGCGGAAGAATTGAAGGAAATATTGATACATCGGGAAGATGTATTACAACTATTAGATAAATTGAAGAGTAGCAAATCACCTGGGCCGGATGGTATACATCCAAGGGTGTTGAAAGAACTGAAATATGAGATTGCAGACCTGCTATTAGTAATCTGTGAACTATCATTAAAATCATCTCTAATACCTGAAGACTGGAGGATCGCCAATGTAACACCAATTTTTAAAAAGGGTTCCAGGGGTGATCCAGGAAACTACAGACCGGTGAGCCTGACGTCAGTACCGGGAAAAATGGTAGAAACCATCATAAAGAATAAAATTACTCAGCATATAGATAGTCATGGCCTAATGGGAGACAGCCAACATGGCTTTAGACAATCAAGATCTTGTCTTACTAATCTGTTATGTTTTTTTGAAGGTGTGAATAAACAGGTCGACAAAGGTGAGTCGGTTGATATAGTGTACCTGGACTTTCAGAAAGCCTTTGACAAGGTCCCTCATCAGAGACTTTTGGCAAAACTAAAGAGTCATGGGATAGGAGGCAGTGTAATACTATGGATCAGGAACTGGTTAAAAGATAGAAAGCAGAAGGCTAAATGGCCAATTTTCCCAATGGAGAAAGGTGAATAGTGGTGTACCCCACGGATCTGTGCTGGGTCCGCTACTTTTTGACATATTCATAAATGACCTGGAAAGTGGAATGTCGAGTGAGGTTATCAAATTTGCAGATGACACAAAACTATTTAAAGTTGTTAAAACCCAAGAGGATTGTGGAAAATTGCAAGAGGATCTTGATAAACTGGAAGACTGGGCATCAAAATGGCAGATGACATTTAATGTGGACAAGTGCAAAGTTATGCACCTAGGGAAGAACAACACAAACTATGGTTACACGATGCAAGGTTCCACTTTAGGAACCACCACCCAGGAAAAAGATTTAGGTGTCATTGTGGATAACATGTTAAAACCCTCGGCCCAGTGTGCAGCGGTGGCCAAGAGAGCAAATAGAATGCTAGGTATCATAAGGAAAGGAATGGAAAATAAAACAAAAGATATTATAATGCCTCTATATTGTTCCATGGTGAGACCGCACCTTGAATATTGTGTGCAATTCTGGTCGCTGTATCTTAAAAAGGATATAGCGTTATTAGAAAAGGTTCAGAGAAGAGCCACCAAAATGGTAAAGGGGATGGAAGGATACTCCTATGAAGAAAGGCTAAAAAGGTTAGGGCTCTTTAACCTGGAAAAGAGATGGCTGAGGGGAGATATGATAGAAGTCTATAAAATTAATGAACGGAGTGGAACGGGTAAACGTAGATCGATTGTTTACGTTATCAGAATATAGAAAGACTAGGAGACATGCAATGAAGCTGCAGGGTAAACTATTTAAGCCTAATAAAAGAAAATATGTTTTCACTCAACGTGTAATCAAATTCTGGAATTTGTTACCGGAGGATGTAGTAAAGGCTGTTAGTGTAGCTGGGTTTAAACCGGCGCGGATCATTGGAGCGAGGACCATTGGAACGAGATCAATGTGCCTGTTGTAGAGAAATGGGCCACTGGAAAAACAAATGTCCCAACAAAGGCGGCCAAAGTGATACAAGAAAAGGAAACTGTGGTCGACCAGCATTCCGAGGGCGAGTCGAAGGAGAAAGGTATACTCGGAGACCAGCTGATGACGTCGGCGAGGAACGTGAGGGTCTAACGGGGTTCATTGGATTGACCGCTATGGACCAGAACCAGGGTGACGATGAATAGGACAGACTGGGCTCGCAGATTCTTCTCAGTCCCCATGAGCCCATGGTCACAATCAAAATCGGGGACCAGCAAATACCATTCATGGTTGATACTGGGGCAGAGCATTCTGTTATGTCCCAACCGTTAGCAAGTGCTTCCAGGAAGACTGTCACAGTGGTGGGGGCAACTGGAAACCGGGCAGTCCGGCCCTTTCTTCACACCCGAGTCTGCGAAGTAGGAGGACAGCAAATCGCCCATCAATTTCTGTACATGCCTGAGTGCCCAGTACCACTTCTGGGCCGGAATCTCCTATCAAAGCTACATGCGCGGATCTCTTTTACCCCAACAGGAGAGGCTCAGATGGTTTTGGGGCCGCCAGTTTCAGGATTATTTTCTCTACAAATTCCAAGGGAAGAAGAGTGGCGGCTGTACTCCCAAGCTGATTTGCAACAACCCTTACCACCAGAACTGCAAAACTTCCCTGGAGAATGGGCAGAAGGTAATCCTCCCGGCCTTGCCCGGAACATCCTGCCTATTATAGTGGAACTAAAACCAGACGCCTGTCCCATTCGTGTCAAGCAATATTCCCTGCCCCAAAGAGCTGTTGAGGGCATTCATAAACATCTCCAGCGACTATTCAAGTTTGGACTCCTGAAACCATGCCAATCACCCTGGAATACCCCTTTGCTGCCAGTTCAAAAACCAGGTACTAATGATTACCGACCTGTACAGGACCTATGAAGCTATTGTTACCATTCATCCAGTTGGGCCAAACCCTTACAATTTACTGAGCTTGATTCCTGCACAAGCTACCTGTTTTACTGTTTTGGACGTAATGGATGCCTTCTTCTGTTTGAGATTGGCCACTCCTAGCCAGCCACTGTTTGCATTTGAATGGGAAGACCCTATTACTGGCAGTAAGGGACAATTGACATGGACACGATTACCCCAAGGATTCAAGAACTCCCCCACGCTGTTTGGGGATGCACTTAGTCAAGATTTGCGTCAGTTCCAGTCATGCCCTACTCAACGTGTATTGCTACAATACGTAGACGATCTACTCATCGCCGCTGTTTCCCCAGAAGAATGTCTTGCCGCCACTTCAGAACTTCTGCACTTACTTTGGATGTCTGGCTATCGGGTGTCTCGAAGTAAAGCCCAGTTGTGCCAGACTGAAGTCAAGTACTTGGGATTCCATGTTGCCCAAGGCCTTCGAAGACTGGGCTCTGAGCGGAGGGAGGCTGTTTGTTCTATTCCTGAGCCACAAAATCGCAGGCAGTTAAGAGGCTTCTTAGGGGCTACCGGTTTTTGTCGAATCTGGATACCCAACTATGCAGTGTTGGCAAAGCCCCTGTATGCAGCTACAACAGTGGGAGAACGAGTTCCTTTCGACTGGGGCCCGGAGCAAAAAGAGGCCTTTCAGAATATGAAGAAGGCTTTGCTATCAGCCCACAATCTAGGACTGCCCGACGTGGAAAAACCATTCCATCTGTACGTCCACGAAGAAAGGGGGATGACAGTTGGTTTCCTCACTCAGAGCCTAGGTTCCTGGCAATGACCGGTGGCTTATCTGTCCAAACAGCTGGATCCAGTAGCGAGGGGGTGGCCTTCTTGTCTCCGCGCAGTAGCAGCAACAGCTCTTCTGGAAACAGAGGCTGATAAATTGTCCCTTGGGCAAGAACTGTATGTTAAAGTGCCGCATGCAGTACTGACGCTGATGGAGTACAAAGGCAATTATTGGTTTACTAACGAGCGGATGGACAAAGTATCAAAGCATGCTGCGTGCGAATCCTCGGATTCACTTGGAGATAGTGAAAACACTCAATCCTGCTACTCTATTCCCTGTAGCACCTGGGCTACCCAAACATGATTGTATCCAGGTTATGGATGAAGTGTATTCCAGCCACCCAGATCTGAAGGATGTACCGCTAGCCTCTCCCGATGTTCAGTACTTTACCGATGGCAGCAGTTTTGTGGAAAATGGACAGCGGAGGGCCGGATATGCTGTGGTCACTCCTGGGGTTGTTGTGGAGGCTGAGCCCTTACCCCTGGGAACCTCTGCCCAGAAAGCTGAACCCATTGCCCTTACTCGAGCCCTCCAGTTAGCTGCAGGTCTGAAGGCAAACATTTTCACTGATTCTAAGTATGCATCCACTACACTCCATGCCCATGGGGCCCTTTATAGAGAAAAGGGACCCATAAATTCAAGCGGGAAATCTATAAAGTATGGGAGGGAGATTTTGGAGTTACTAGAGTCTGTGTGGGCACCAAAGGCGGTGGCTGTTGTTCACTGCAAGGCACACCAGCGAGGAGACACTCTGGTCATCCAGGGTAACTGCAGGGCAGATAGGGAGGCCAAGCTAGCAGCCCAGCGAGGAACAGTCCCAGTAAGTGTTCAAGCTCCCCTGTTTCCAATTCCTATGTCAGAGTGGGACCCACGTTATACCAGGAAAGAGATGGATTTCTTCACTCAGGAAGGGGCTACTCTCACTACTGCTGGTCTGTTGCGGTTACTGGGAGATCCACCCCGATATGTTATCCCTGAGAGTCTAGCACCTGCTTTTGTCTGGTGATTTCATGAGACCACCCACTTAGGCAAGACCTCCATGCAAACCATTCTACAGTCTTATTTCTATGCCCCACATCTGTCTGCCTTGACGGCAGCTGCAGCACGTCTCTGTCTCCAATGTGCCAGGAATAACCCCCGCCAAGGGCCTCTACCCCCAGTTTCCATACAGGCGGTTGGTGCTGCCCCTATGGAGAATATTGTAGTTGATTTCACTGAGTTATCCCGAGTAAGGGGTTATCGATATCTGCTGGTGATAATATGTACATTTTCAGGATGGGTTGAGGCCTACCCCTGTAGAACAGAGACAGCCCGAGAGGTTACCAGGGCCCTGCTGAAAGAGATTACTCCCAGATTTGGCCTACCTCTTACTATAGGGTCAGATAATGGCCCTGTGTTTGTTGCTAAGTGCCTTCAGGACCTTTCTAAGGCTCTCCAGATCACCTGGAAACTTCATACTGCTTACTGCCCACAGAGTTCAGGAAAAGTGGAAAGGATGAACCGAACCCTGAAGCTCCAGTTATCTAAACTCTGTCAGGAAGCTCATCTTAAGTGGGATCAGGCCTTGCCAATAGCTCTTCTCCGTGTCTGGTCCTCTCTGACTCAGATCCTGGGAATATCCCCTTATGAAGTACTGTATGGTCGACCACCACCCATTGTTCAGGGCCTTAAGGGAGACCTAGAGCAGATAGGTAATGAACTTATGAGACAACACCTACTGGTATTGGGATCTGTTTTTCAGTCTCTGAACAGGTGGATACAAGAGCGATTGCCTATCTCTTTGTCAGAGCTGCTCCATCCCCACCAGCCGGGAGATCGTGTGTGGATTAAGGAATGGAAACATGAACCATTGTGCCCTTCCTGGAGAGGTCCTTACACAGTTCTCCTGGCCACACCAACCGCAGTCAAGGTCGCAGAGGTTACCCCGTGGATTCACCATACACGTCTCAAGAAAGCTGCTCCTGACCTGGATGATAAGTGGACGGCGCACGAACATTCTCAGGATCCCTTACGTCTCACACTGCGGAGGACCAGGGAATCAGCAGAGAACAGAGCCCTGCGCTAGCCGCACACCGGAAGCCGGCTAGTCTACGCATGGCAGAAGCTTGAGGAGTCATCTTCAGATACTGTTAGTGGGGCATAAGCTCCATAGTTGGTATGCACCTGCTCATGCTGACTTTTGTTCTGGCATTCATGTGGGGCCTTCCCTTGTTGGCCTCAGGAACTATAAATGTAGTAACACTACTTGCTGGGACTGCTTTGAATACTTCAGACTTTTGTATACGCAGCTCATCGCAGCCTGGAGTTTTTTTTTATCAACATGCCTTATTGCTGTACCTACTACTCTGTGTGAAATGCAGAAGTTTACTATAATGCATAATCTGAACTGCAAACAGCCAAAGCTAACATTTTCTACATTTTTCTACTTCATTGGTGTTACTCGTCCTTCCTCAGCCTATTTTAACAAGATCCCTTTCTCCTTGCAGGTTGTCTCCATGCTTAAAGCCACAGATTGCTTTATTTTTGTAAATGTAACTAAAGGAGTTTTTAATTTGTCTATCACTGTATTATCGTGCAAGTCTATTACGAAGGTATCTTATGCTTACTCAGAAATGTATCTTCCCTTAGGGTGGTTTTTGTTATGTGGTAAAACTGCTTATACTTATGTTCCCGTAAACGCTACTGGAGGTCCTTGCACTTTTGGCAGACTTACTACTGCTGCTTTCTCTCATACCCCCAGTAAGGTTAGTTCCCACTTGCACTAGCCTCGATCAAAACCTATGCCCCCTAACTGTAACTCTAATATTGAACCTTATAGTGATCAGACAGCTCTGGGACTGGCAATGTCCATTGTAGGAGCACCTGCGTTAGCTTTACACAATGCTATGGAAGTAAGCCATATTGCTTCTTCCTTGGCCAAATCCATTCATTGTACCTCAACCATCCTAGCCACTATGAATCATGAAATGTCTGGTCTGCGGATGGCGATTCTGCAGAATAGGATGACCATTGATTTTCTGCTCCTACGTTTAAATCATGGCTGTGAGGAATTTGGGGGTATGTGTTGTTTTAATCTCACTGATGAGAGTGTTTCCATTGAACACTCTATTCAAGACTTAAGTGAATTGGCTAATCATATTGCTGCCCCTTCCACAGGTGCCGGGTGGTTTGAGGGATGGTTCAATTGGTTGGGTGGACTTAAAACCCAAGTGGTAGGAGTTCTTCTTATTCTCCTGATATGTCTTATCCTGCCATGTTGTCTCCCTATCCTTATGCGATTTATTACCTCTACCATTGAGACCATGGTGGAGCGGAAAACTGCTGCTCATGTGATGGCAGTAAGCAAATACAAATCCCTTCCACAGTCAGATCAAATCATATGAGAAAATTGAGTTCCTTCATTTCAAAGACAAATTTTTCCTTTAAAAAGGGGGGAATGAGGTAGAATCCAGACAGGGCTGAGGGCTGTAAGGTTTAATTTGGTTACTGTGTGAAGTGGACACAACCCTTGGTTACTTTGTGAAAAGGGATACATCCCCCCCCCCCCCCTTTGGTTACAACATACACGCATGCTCCTTCAGTTTTTCTTTGTTCCTGGTCTCTCTCCTTTGCTGGAGATAACTTCTCTCTCTCTGCTTTGCTAGAGATAACACTGCGGAATAGTTTCTCCAATCGGGATTGCACTGTGGTAGAGAGTGACCAATCATGAAAAAATGCTGTGATAAACTGATAATATGTCTATATAGTTTGGATGAGCCCTCTGATCTAGGCTCAAACTCTGAAAGTTATTTCTCTGGGCCTGTGCACATTAAAGGCTTGCTTCCTAAAAAGAGACTCCTGGGTATTTTTTTTCCCTTGCTCGTTTTGCTGCTTCACTTTCATCCTATGCCCCCTCATTGCAGAGCTTTGTTTCAGTTGAAAGAGGCTCTCCTATGTATTTATCTTTATTTCAGCTTTTGATATACTGCTCTATTTACACACATCAGAGCAGTTTACAAAGGCCACGGAGGTATTTAAACATCTCTATCATATTTCAAGGTGATAACAAGAATATTATTTTTTGTCCACTCAAATGAACTAGAATCCAAAAGTTCTGATTCGAGATTCCAGGAAGTCAGAGAACTAAAGAGAAGAGGCACCACTGCATTGTCAAAGGACGATGTAGCTGTTCATTCCATGCCAAGAGGTGACGATTATGCACTATGCGCTAAAGCAGTGCTCTTCACTAACATTTAAGTGAGGATCTTTTGCTACAAGAGGGGCAGAAGGTGAGATGACAAATATCTTCCCACATGAGGCTGCCATGATTCTGACCAGTTTGTGCCCATTTCGTCATATCCCTAACAGTATATCTCTCTTTCTCCAATCCCCTTGCCCTATGCCTCTGGCCTGTCTCTCTCCCTCTCTCAAAATCCCACTCTTGTGCCACCACTTTATGTCTCTCAAACCCCCTCCACCATGTGCTATCACTTCTCTCATACCCCTCCACCCCCTCCACACACTGAGGAAATCTGCCACAGCGTAATGGCGCCATCGTGACTCACACAGCACCAATCCTACCTATGAAAATGCAGCACTACAAATATACTGGGCCTTTGAACAGCAATACCCCTCCTTTTGGGAAAAGTGAGCAAGCAGTGCTAACACAGCAAGAAACACTAGCACCTCAATCACACTGGCAAAGCACAGAACAAGGGAGCACAAGTTAGAAGTATAAATTATCTAAAATTCCCACAAACTCGGACTCCACATGCAATGCAACACTGAAGAAAGCAAAATACAAAGACATCAGAGATGCACATTTCCCAGAGTTGACATATTCTACCTCTGTTGCCTGGGCATTTTATTATTCCATCTGTGTTGGTCCCAGTCTCTCTTTACTGCTTTCCTCTGCCTGTTTTCTCCTAATTCTTTCTAAGATCTGCTCTGGCCTCCTGTTTTCATCCATTCCTTCCTTACATCTGTCTTGGGTATTGATCTTTCCCTTTCAGCTTTTTCCCCCACGTTTTCTTTTATGCCTCTCTGTCCATTTTATTCTCCTTCTCATCCTCCCGACCTTATTCGCCCTCTTTTTTACTTTCCCCTATTAACATTATATCTCCTTTTTAGACCAACTTCCCACTCTTACCTTTTCCCTAGCTCATTCCACTTTTCCCATTCACTCCTTCCTGAACCTCTAATTATATTCCGTCATTACTCATTCTCTCTCCTCTGTACTGTCACAGGGCCTACCTTGGCAGCGTGCTGGACTGAGGTAGGTGGGACATAAAAACATTTAAGGTTGGGTTTGGCCAATATCAAACAGGGCCCAGGCAGGGGCGGCCCAAGGGGGGTGCGGGGCCATGTGCGGAGACTCGGTGCGGGGCCTCATTTGCATAAGTGGCCTTATTTGCATAAATATTTGCATAATGTTACCATACACTAACTTTTAGTAAACATGTCTCTTAATGAGTTGTATGGATAAAGAAAGACTAAAAGATTTCTACATTACTATAATCCAGTGCCAACCGCCAGGCACATTAGGAACTACTACAAACGCTGCCCATTTAGAACCCATAGCAAACCCGCTGTATCCTGACAGCATTACCAGGACTCACAAAGCACCAGTCCCTACCTATCAAAAGGAAACACTGCAAATATTAAACCAGTACATTTCAGAGAATACTGGGGAAAGAGAACAAGTGGCAATGTCAAATAGGAATTACATAAACAGAATACCTCAGCTCAGTTACACATGCAGAACATAGACCATCACCAAACAAGGAATCGCAATTTAGAAACAGGAAGGCAATAATTTAAACTGGGAACCCCAAAAGCCAAACTTGGAATGTACAACAACACTGTAGAAATAAAACTATAAATCAATTTCCTCTTGTACCAAACAAAGCGCAGACGTTAATGATGCACATTTCCCAGAACTTTCATATTCCAGTTAATAAATTCAAAATAAAGAGATATATTTCTAACCTTTTGTGCATTTTTTTTCAGTTGCAATTGCTCCAGCCACTTTCTTCTGGTTTCTTCATGTTTTCTGCTAACTCTCCATCGTCTGCTGTCCATTTGTCCTTTCTTCTCTCTTCTAGTTTTCTTTCCATCCTCTCTCTCTACATCTGCTTTAACATACTAATCTTTATCCTTTTGCTCTTTCCTCATTCTTATTTCATCCACACAAATTTTACCCCTCCATCCTCAATCCCCACTTACTCTCCCAATACCCGGCCAATTGTAGATTTTTCATCCCTCCCACACAAAATATTTTTCCCCTCTCCATTTTACTCTCCCAGCCCCATCCCATTCTAATCCTCCCCCAACATCAGCTCCCTTCTAGTTCCAGTCTCACCCAGCATCCATTCCCTTCTAGTCCCTGCATCAGCCCATTTCCAGTCCTAGCCCCCCATCAACCCATTTCCAGTCCTAGCTCCCCCATCCATTTTCAGTCTGAGTCCCTTCATCAGCTCATTTCCAATCCTAGCCCCCCATCAGCCCATTTCTAGTCATTTCCTAGCCCCACCATCAGCCCATGTCAAATCCTAGCTCCCCTCCACTCAGCCCAATTCCAGTCCAAGCCCCCCCATGAGCCTACATCCAGTTCTAGCCCCTCCAGGAGTCCATGTCAATTCAAGCCCCCACCCCAGCCCATTTCCAATCTTAGCTCCCCACAACAGCCCATTTCCAGTCCTATCCTAGCTGCTCCATCAGCCCATTTTCAGTTCTAGCTCCCTTCCCTCACAGCCCATTTCCATTCCAAGCTCCCTCCCCATCAGCTATTTGCAGTTCAAGCCTCCCCGTCCACTCAGTCCATTTCCAGTCATAGCAATCCCCCATCCCGTTACCAGTCCTAGCCCCCCATCAACCCATTTTCAGTTTAAGCCCCCCCTATAACCCATTACCAGTCCTAACCCCCCATCAGCCCACTTGCAGTCTTAACCCCATCAGCCCATTTCCAGTCAGCCCCCCATAGCCCATTGCCAGTCCTAACCCCCCCCCCATCAGCCCACAGCCCATTACTAGTCCTAACCACATCAGCCCACCTCAAGTCCTAACCCCTCCCCATCAGCCCTTTTCCTGTCCTAGCGCCCCCATAGCCCATTAGCAGTCCTAACCCCCCCCCCATAGCCCATTAGCATCCTAACCCCCATCACCCTATTTCCAGACAGCCCCATCAGCCCACAGCCCATTACCAGTCTTAACCCCCCCCAGCCCATTTCCAGTCCTAACCCCCCATCACCCCATTTCCAGTCAGCCTCCATCAACCCCCAGCCCATTACCAGTCTTAACCCCCCCAGCCCATTACCAGTCTTAACCCCCCCAGCCCATTTCAAGTCAGCCTCCATCAGCCCCAGCCCATTAGCAGTCTTAACCCCCCCAGCCCATTTCCAGTCAGCCTCCATCAGCCCCAGCCCATTTCCAGTCCTAACCCCCCCTCCAGCCCATTTCCAGTCCTAACCCCCCCCCCAGCCCATTTCAAGTCAGCCTCCATCAGTCCCAGCCCATCTCCAGTCCTAACCCCCCCCCCTTGCACATTTCCAGTCCTAACCCCCCCCCCTTGCACATTTCCAGTCCTAACCCCCCCCCTTGCACATTTCCAGTCCTAACCCCCCCCCTTGAACATTTCCAGTCATCACCCCCCCTTGCACATTTCCAGTCCTAACCCCCCCCCTTGCAAATTTCCAGTCCTAACCCCCCATCACCCCATTTCCAGACAGCCTCCATCAGCCCCCCCCCCCTTCCCTTCCCTTACCTTCCCTTCCGGCAAATTTAAAAACAAAAACCTGGCTCTAGCTGCTGCCGCGTCCGTCGCAGCAGCGGCAGAATGGCGTGTCCCGCGGGGCCCCCTCTCCACGTCGAGCCCTCTGCAAGGGCTTTCAGATTCGCGAAGGGAGAGTGCTCCCTCGCGTCTCTGTAAAGCCCGCAGGGGCTAATGGGAAATTTCCCATCAGCCCCTCGCGTCTAAAGGGGCTGATGGGAAATTTCCCATTAGCCCCTGCGGGCTTTACAGAGACGCGAGGGAGCACAACTCTCCCTTCGCGAATCTGAAAGCCCTTGCAGAGGGCTCGAAGAGGAGAAGGGGCCCCGCGGGACACGCCATTCTGCCGCTGCTGCGACGGACGCGGCAGCGGCAGCAGCTAGAGCCAGGTTTTTGTTTTTAAATGTAATAAAAAAAAAAGCAGAATGTTCTTTGCGCGGGGCCCCCTGAAACGCGGGGCCCTGTGCAAAAAACATTCTTGCTCAATGGACGGGCCGGCCCTGGGCCCAGGGACTTTCAGCCCTGGTAGCGTCCTTTGTTACCAAAATCCCACAGAAAACAAAAGGTCCGAGTGGAGGGAAAACAAAAGGCATTTATTTCCCCTTTCATGCACAAAGGTTCCTATGCTTGGACACAAAAACGTCAAACACAAATTCCTTGCTTCAGGTAAAAGAAAAAGAAAGCATTAAAGGAAAACTGTTATCTTCACAGCAAAAGGTATAGCAGGCAAACAAACAGTCTTAACTCCCAAGACAGAGCTTAGTTGCTTAGTAAGGACTCCAAGCTTCCTGTCTTACAGAAGCTACAGTCCATCTCAGTGTCTGATGCAAATTCCACCTGCATCGGTTCCCCTTCGGAAGCCTCTGAGCCTAAGTCAGTATTTGTTGGTAAGTTGTAATAAGGCTTTTTAAATATCTTCTGCACAACCTCCCAATGCTCAGGGTTGAATACAGGGCGTCGGTCCTGCGCCCTCAGATACTGGGAACTGTCTTCCTTTTGCAAGTGTTTTGTCTTTGCTTTCTGTAAAGCTTGGTCACTAACAAGTCTCTTAGTTGGTGCATGTTTCTTGCACCTTATCTCATAAGCATTCTCACAAGGATAATATTCCTGTGCTCCCTGTACTCCCCATACATCAGCAGTTTGTACCCTGCTTTTAGTTAAATATGGGTTACCTTTTCTTCTCGGCTTGTCTGCTCCAGGTGAGGTTTGAGGCCTGCTCCAGTTGGGATCCTGCCCGGCCTGAGCAATAGGCCTTGAGCTCTCCAAGCGTCTTTCTATTAGCTTTAGACCACAGTCACAGCCACGCCTTTGCCTCTCTGTACAACAAACACTCACTCTGGCTGGAGTTGTCCCACCTTCTCCACGGGGTCTCCTTTCTCCAAGCCAATGCGGCTGCTGCTGCCTCCTGCGGAACCGTGGTTCAGGGATTACTGCTCCTTCTGGATATCTAGCCCATGCACTCGGATGTCCTGCCCAACCTGCTGGTTCTCCTGGCAGTCCTCCTTTCCCAGGCCGTCCCGCCTGTGCCTTTCTCCAGGGCTGTCCTGTCTCCTCAGGATATCCTCCTTTCTAGGGTTGTCCTGCCAGTTCTCTTCCTGGCCGCTCTGCTCCTGATTCTGCTTCTCCTGACTCTGCCGGTTCCGCTCCTGGTTCTGCTTTCCAACCTTCCAAATTCCCTTTAAAAGGCACTCCTCTCTTTCTTGATTGGAAGCTGACTGGCATTACCTCATGACCCAGGAGGTGTGGTTCCTCAGTTCCTCGGAGGTCCCTCCTGCTCCCCCTATGTGGTTCCTCGCGATATTGCAGGTTGTGCTTGACTTTTCCTGCGTTTAAAACATTTTCTTCCCCTCTCAGAGGGTTTGCAGCATCACAGTACTCACTCCCTTCCAGTCCTCATATACTTCTGCTTCTCACCCCTTCGCTAGTCCCAGTTGCTGTCCTCATCATTCTCGCCAAAACCTTTCTATCTATCTATTATGGCCACCCAGCTCCAACTATCCCTTTTACCATCTCCCAGCTTTGTTTCCATCCACCTCTCACTCATCTTCTTGCCAAGGCTTCCAACCTTGGCCTCTCCCATATTGTTCCAGCATGGCCAGTATCTTCACTCTCTTTCTCTCTCTCCCACCACCCATGTATTCTATCATTCTTTCCTCTCCATATCTCCACCCCAAGTAATCCAGCATCTCCTCTTGCCTCCCCCCCCCCCCCCAAATATCCAGCATCACCACACACCGGAAGTGAAATCAGAATAAGCACTGCTTGCTGCATCAACTCAAGGAAGGAGTGCAGCTGATTTTGAATTCGGCTGTGTGCAACCTCTTCTCCCACTGGGCTTTCCTTGCATTGTTGCATCTCTGGCTGCTGCTGCTCTCTTGGGGAAAACCGAGAGATGAAAATGGGAGCTACACCAGAGGTCCTTGGGGCTGCCAGTGGCCCATGGGCCTTGCATTGAAGGTCACTGCTCTAGAGCAAAGGGTGAGTTGTTGGCCGTTACCAATTCCTTTCTATTGTACTTTTCATGGATTGACCCCATTTGAGTTGCTACTACGGATGAGCATTTCAGCTTGCTTAGGCAACTAAAAATTAAAAGTGCATGCAAATTGCTCAAACACCCATATACCTATGAATTAATGTCCATACAATCAATTTGCATGCGCAAAAAAGCTGCAAAGTGCATAAGAGGCTTGCAATTAATATGTACAAAAACAGAAAAAATAAATGAAAATCACTCAAAGCTGTTTTAAATGAAGACTAGCCAAACTTTATTTGGCCATAAATATCCCTAGTTACCATCTTTTTGGATATGTGCTGTGCAATGTTAATGCTGAGGATTCTCTGTGCAGTGCGACAGAATGCAAAGAACTTGTCTCTCGTTTAAAAAAACAACTGACAAATAAGAGGTATTCTGCAGTGCTTCTAAATCAGGATGCTATAGCACACTAGTGTAACCTGGGAAATTCCTTCCTGTCGCATGATGGTGGCGCCTCTGAGCACCATGCCCTGCCCTTTACTGGGCCAATTCTCCGACTTCCTGCTCAGCCCCGCCCCTTCTGTTATGTCCCTTCAAGCAAGTCAGCAGCACTGTGGAAGAAAGGAGGGAAGGGGCTCAAACACAGAGTAGTGAAGGGAAAAGAAGCCCTCCGCTCCCTGCTCTAGCTCCTCTTCACCCCCCATGTGCCGCCTAGAGTACTGCGTCTGCTCAGCTGAGAGGGTAGGAGTGAGTCACAAGATCCAGTTAGGCTGGAACAATTTGTGACGAGGATACTGGCCGTGCTGAAAGGGGATGAGGGCAGATAGAGGTAAAAGTTGGTAGAGAGAGAGGGTTTCAATGCTTGGGGGCAGTGTGAGGTAGAAAGGCGAGTGAATGCTTGGGAAACAGGGTCCAGGAAAGTGACTCGGTGTTAGACACCACTCCTTCTTACATCCAGGGGTGAGGAGAGGATAGGAGGACAAGAAATAAGCCATAGTGGGTGGGTGGAGGGGGGACACATACCAAGTATGAGAACATAAGATATGCCATACTGGGTCAGACCAAGGTCCATCAAGCCCGTATCCTGTTTCCAACAGTGGCCAATCTAGGTCACAAGTACCTAGCAGTTTCCCCAGAAGACACAGGTTCCACAATGCTTGTATTGGGGCAAGCAGTGGATTTCCCGGGTCGCCTTTAATAATGGTTTATGGATTTTTCCTCCAGGAACTTGTCCAAACCTTTTTTAAACCCAGCTATACTAACAGCTTTTATTACATACGCTGGTAACGAATTCCAGAGTTTGATTACACGTTGAGTGAAAAAATATTTTCTCTTATTAGTCTTAAATGGGTATCATAGATGAGATATGAGAAGAGCTTTAAAGGGATCATGAGTAAGAGAGAGAGAACTTCATGAGGACCAGGAGTAGGGAAGGGAAAAGAGAAGACCAAATCTAGGATGAAAGTAGAGAAGGAGGAAGAAAGGTTCCAAGATGGAGGGAAGGACAGAGAAAGAGGGAGAGGAGTGGATATGATGGAAAAAGAGGGAGAATATGTGAGGGGGATGGGCAGGGAAAGGGGGAAAAGAGAGAGAAAAAAGGGGAGGAGAAGCAGGGATCAAGAGACAGAACATGAGATAGGAAGACGGAAAGGATGACAGAAGGATCTTGGATAAGGGGCAGAGTTGTGGAGAGAGAAGAGGACTCAGGATGGAGAAAGACAGGGAATGAAGACCAGATACTGAGAGGACAAATATAACATAATAACATAGTATATGACGGCAGATAAAGACTAGTATGATCCATCTAGTCTGCCCAGCAAGACGGCAAGAGCAGGTGCAACTGTTGCTCAGTGCAGGTCACCCCTCCCCATGCCTTTGTTTAGGGATATACCCACCACTCTGTGTAGGTCACCACTTATTTCTTGAAATAGTTAGTTATGTTTATTTTTATTTTATCCTGTTGCTATAAAGGGATCCACAGTATCTGTCCCATGCCATTTTGAATTCCATCACTGTATTTGTCCCCACCACTTCCATCGGGAGGGCATTCCAAGCACCCACCACCCTTTCAGTTAAAAAGTATTTCCTGACATTGCCTCTCAGTTTACCCCCTTGCAGCTTCATGTTATGCCCTCTAGTTTTACAGCTTCCCTATCTTTGGAAGAAGTTTGTTTGTTCATTAATACCCTTTAAGTATTTAAAGGTCTGAATCATATCTCCACTGTCCCTCCTTTCCTCCAGTGTACATATTTAGGTCTTCAAGTCTCTTTTCATATGTCTCCTCATGCAGGCTCCAAATAATTTTGGTTGCCTTCCTCTGAACCCTTTCCAGTCTTTTTATATCCTTTGCGAGATACGGTCTCCAAAATTGAATACAATATTCCAAGTGAGGCCTCACCAGCGACTTGTACAGAGGTATTAGTACCTCTTCCTTTCTGCTGGTAATTCCTCTTTGTATGCAACCCAACATCCTTCTGGCTTTTGCTACTGCCTTGTTACACTGTTTCGCCACTTTGAGATCCTCAGAAACAATCACTCCAAGGTCCTTCTCCTGGTCCTTGCGCACCAAACTCTCACCCCCTATTGCATACAATTCCCTTGGATTTCTGCTTCCAAAGTGCATGACACTGCACTTCTTCACATTAAATCTTAACTGCCAAGCATTAGACCATTCTTCCAGCTTTTGTAGATCTTTCATCATGTTCTCCACTCCCTCAGGAGATCCACTCTGTTGCAAATTTTCGTGTCATTTGCAAAAAGGCAGACTTACATTCAGCCCTTCCACAATATCACTCACAAATACATTGAACAGTACCAGCCCCAGGACTGAATCCTGGGGCACACTGCTAATCACCTTTCTTTCATCCGAGTGAGTTCCGTTTACAATCACCTTCTGTCGTCTGTCAGTCAACCAGTTTCTGATCCAGTTCACCACCTCGGGACCCATCCTCAAGCTACTGAGTTTGTTGATAAGCTGTTGAGTTTGTTGATAAGCCTTCTATGAGGAACAGTATTAAAGGCTTTGCTGAAATCTAGGTTGATCACATCCATCGCATGCCCTTGATCTAGTTCTCTGGTCACCCAGTCAAAGAACTCAATCAAATTTGTTTGGCAAGATCATCCTTTGGTAAAACCATGTTGTCTTGAGTCATGCAATCTGTTGGTTTTGAGAAAGTCCATTATTTGCTCTTTCAGGAGCACCTCCATTACTTTGCCCGCCACTGAGGTAACACTTACTGGCCTGTAGTTTGTCACCTTTTCCCTATTACCACTTTTGTGACGAGGTACCACATCAGCCCTTCTCCAGTCTTCTGGAACTTCTCCCGTCTCCAAGGATCTATTAAAAATATCCTTTAATGGCCCTGCAAGAACCTCCCTGAGCTCTTTCAGTATCCTAGGATGTATCCCATTCGATCTCATGGACTTGTCCACCTTCAGTTTTGCAAGTTGTTCTAACACAACATCTTCTGTGAATGGTGTGGTATCTACTCCATTCCCCTTACCAAGAACAGGTAGAACTTCTGAGAATGCGATAGTGTTAACAATGGGCTTGAGTTTCTCTCCCAGATTTTGGAAGTCCCTTTCAAATGCCGAGGCACTGTTTCTAGCCAGGTCATTTGTACCCAAGTGGATAACAATGTCAATTTTGGAGTGCTCACTTTCTGCACTAACTATACCAACAATTTGGTTCATATTCCTGCTGGCTGAAGAGCCTAAGAGGCATTTGACCATTTTCTCTCCTTTCAACTGTGTTCTCAAGTTGGTGCCTTTGATGATGGAATCTCCAAGCAGTAGTAGTTTCCTATTTTGTGATTTTTTTTCTTAATATTTGGTACATTATCAGTAGATTTGGCATTAAGTCTTTCATTTAAGGGCACTTCAGTTTCCACAGATTGGGCACCCTCATTATCCAAGGCAGAGAAGTTATTATGTATAGATATCTCTTGATGTAGAGGGTGTCTCCGTGTTACAGGTTGCAATCTACCAGAACCCACTGTCATCCATTTGTTTCTGGGCTGTTTGATCCTTTGTGGAAGCGGTGATGGATTTTGTACAGTTTGTACCCTTGAGAAGGTGTGTTTAAGTGCAGCCAATTCTTTCCTTAATAGAGTCAGTTCTTTATGCATAGCAGCCAATTTGAGGCATATAGGGCAAGCTCTTAGTATCCAAATGATTCTTTTTGGAATGAAAGCACCACCTGTATTGCACTGAATACACGACATGCTGAATAAGACTGTTATAAAGTGGTCCTAGGAGAAAGAGAAAAGGCAATAAAGGTAGGTGTAACACCTAATTGAAAGACAGATGTCAATGTATATGATGACTATATAGGCAATGCAACCCTGGGGTGGGTGGGGTGAGGGGTAGGGTTGGTGGAAATGTAAGGGTCCCTGGCCAGTAGATCTTATATGAACTGAGGGCACACTCAGATATCTGATTTAAAGGCTATGCAAGGAATGTAGGTAGTATGAATAATCCTAAACGCATAGCCCAAGCTGAAATTTATATTAGAAAATAAAAACAGGCAGTTGTAAAATCTGAAAGCTTATCTTTGTGTAGTCTTCAGTGCTGGATCAATCAACTTTGTCAAGATGCAGAGTTGATTCAATTAACCTGTGAAACAGGCTTGTAACAGAGCAATGGCAGCTGAAAAGTTCAAATCGAAATCTTACTTCTATGAATCAGCCTCAGTATGCAAAGGCCACTGTAACCTTAAAATGTATACTCTTGCTACAAAATTAAGCAGGAGACTAAGGGGTATGTTTACTAAAGTTTCTTAACGTACGCAGCGCACATGAGTGCGCGCTAAGGTATCTTAGCGCACGCTAATGATGCTTTATGGGGCAAAAATGCGCTTTAGTGCGCGCTCATGCGCGCAGCGGCGCACACGAGCGCTGAAGGAGGGGAAAGGCTCCCGGAGGGCAGAGGAAGGCTCCCCAGGGGTGGAGAGAAGGGGTCAATGGGTGGAGAGTGGGAGGGGAGAGGCTCCCCGCACACTAGCGAGGTGAAATTCGAGGCCAAAAATAACGCAAGTGAAAACCTCGCGTTAGAGCCGATTTAAAGGGAAGAGAAACCATTTCTGTCAGCAATGTACAGCAAAACCAGGGAAACCTACAAAAGGTGATAAGTGTGATACATGTGCACAGAACAAAAGTACAAATAAACATTGAAAAGGACCCCAACAAAATTTAAAAAAATCATAATCAAGCTGGGCAATAGTGATAGTAATGGGAAACATCAAAACACACTCCCAAGAAAGCCCCAAAAAATAAATATGAATTTTGGAAGGGTCTACGCTCCGTCCCCATACAAGGTGAATGATCCCACAGTGAAATAGCACTGATCAGGGTTTCCCTCTCCATTGGACAGGTTACCTATGGCATGCACATGTTCCACAACAGCAGGGCAGGCATGTCAGAATGGGCAACTGGACAGATGCTGGGAAAGGGGATACAGAGAGCTGCAGGTGGCACATGCTGTGGTGCAGCTGGGGCACAGTGCGGACTAGGCAGATGCCTAGATGGCACTTAGGAATGCTGAAACTGAACAGCAGCCAGACAGCAACTGATGAGGGCCCAACATGGGCACGAGAGTGTCTATCACAGTGTCACAGGGGATAGTACCCAACAGGTACCCCCAAGGGCACAGAACATTGGCAGGCGGTGTTGGGGGGAAGCGTGGACGCCTATGCAGGCACCCCTACCCCAGAACACGCACCATAGGCAGCCGCCTACCTGCACACTGGATGGCTTGAGGCTGCACACCACCAGCACCACCAGCAGAAGGGCATGTCAGCATGATGGCAGAGGGGTACTGGTGGTGGAGGGGGGCAGTGGCAGCTGCCCAGAGCCGACCATGGCCTAGCCCTGTGTAGGTGGGTGCCATGCACTGCAACAGACAGGCTCTGTCTGACAAACAACCATGGTATCTCCAGGGACTGCACTGTCTCTGTGAGCACAGTGTGGTGCAGTGAACACAGCCAGTGTGTTCAGGAGCAGAAGGTCACAAGTTCAAGTCCCAGCTGGGGCTACTGCCAATCCAGTCCCCATATTTTACCCGCTACTAAACCGTGATAGTAAGGACAAACCTTTATTGCAGAGAACATACGCATGGTTCAAACGCCTATATTTTACCCCACCGAGCACAGACACCAGAAACATGCGCATTACCTAGAGCAGAGTCCCCCAAATGCAGTCCTGGAGGGCCACAAATCATTCAGGTTTTATGCTGTCTCCAATATAAGGCCATGTCAGCATGGTGGCGGAGGTGTACTGGTGGTGGAGGGGGCAGTGGCAGCTGCCCAGAGCAGACCATGACCTAGCCCTGTGTAGGTGGGTGCCATGCACTGCAACAGACAGGCCCTGCCGGACAAACAGTCATGGTATCACCAGGGAATGCACTGTCTCTGTGGCAACACGGTGATGCAGTGCACACAACCAGTGTGTTTGGAGGCAGAAGGTCACAGGTTTAAGTCCCAGCTATGGTGCCTGCCAACCCAGTCCCCATATTTTACCCACTACTACAACGTGCTAATACAGACAGAACGTTTAGTGCAGATGACGTAAACATGCCCAAAACACCTACATTTTACCCTACAGAGCAAAGACACCATAAACTGGCGCATTACCTAGAGCAGAGTCTCCCAAATGCAGTCCTGGAGGGCCAAACACCATTCAGGTTCCATGCTGCCTCTAATAAAGATGCCTGTGCTGCATATCTATGCACCACCCCCATGGTATGCAGATGTATCTCATGCATATTCATGAGGGACAGCATGAAAACCCGAACAGTGTTTGGCACACCAGGACTGGAGTTGGGAACCTCTGCCGTAAAGCAGCAGCCAACAGGGGCAGACACACCCACTCCCACACCCACAGGCTCCATTAGCCAATGCCTCCTGGAGAGGCAGGACATTGGGCCCTGCATGCATCTCCCAATACTAGCACTTGCATACCTTAGCAATGCCACCCTACACCTGGGAATATGGTACACAGCTATCAAACGTTTGCTATGATTACTGGCAGATAGCAATTCCTACGTTAAGCACAGTTTGCTGATTGAGCTCCATCATAGCAACCTTTCTGATGTGTGTGGAGTGTGCTTCAGGTCTGGTCTCTGACAGTGTTTACCACCCTGGGGAGTGACCCCCAACAGTATTGCGTACCATATCCATGCCTGCACTGTGCCCAGGAATGGTGTGGTGGCCAGGGCTGCTAAACTCCTCTATAGTAGCACAATGCTGGCATAGGTGTGGGAGTGTGTGTCTGTCTATCCAGTGTGTGGTGGCTGCAAACACCCTCCACAGCCCACACTGCCAGCACTGTTGCCAGTATATGGTTAAATCCTTAACAGGTGATCCAATCACAACCCAACCACCTATGCCACACCCTCAAGATTATGCTGAATACCTACAATCAAAAATGATACAGACCAGTTCGATCCTCACAGCATCAACACCTTCCACCCCACAGACTGACTCAACTAGCCACACTTGACAATTTCCCTCAGGTATCCAACAAAGAGATCGAAGAAATAATAGCAGCTATTAACTTAACTACTGCACCTAATGACCCCTGCCCAGCCAGGTGGATCAAAGAACTACGGCATGAACTTAGCCCAACTATAGCCAAGATTGTCAACCACTCCTTCTCAACTGGATCCTTCCCACAGAGTCTCAAGCATTCATCCATCCGCCCCCTACTGAAGAACAGCAAGCTAGACCCATCAAAAGTAGAATCTTTTAGACCTATCTCTAGCATCCCCCTTCTAGCGAAAATCATGGAAAAAGTAGTCCAGCGACAAATACAACATGTTGACGCAGAAGCTCCCCTGGACCCCTCACAACATGGTTTTAGAGAAGAACATGGTGTTGACACCCTCCTCACAACCCTCTTCAATAACCTAATCATAAGCATAGACAATATCCATCAAGGGTTCATTCTCATCTTTCTCGACATAGCTGCCGCATTTGATTCAGTAAACCACAATACTCTCCTACAGCGCCTCAGAGAGAAGGGTATTCAAGGTCTGGCCCTGAATTGGTGCAAATCCTACTTATCTGATAGACAGCAGCAAGTCAGAACAGGAGAAGCAACATCTGATCCATTCCCACTTAAACAAGGTGTCCCTCAGGGATCCTCCTTGTCCGCACTAATGTTCAATATCTATATGCAGCCAATCTGTGATGTGATACGCACCTTCAACATTCAATGTCTAGCGTATGCGGATGACATCCTGATGTATGCTCCATTCAACGTAAAACAACCAGGATTTTACATCAATAGTTCAGTGTTTCGAAGCTGTATCAAACTGGCTCCTCAAACAGAATCTACGTATAAATCACAACAAAACAGACGTCCTATTTGTAACACGGAATCCAACATTCATACCCCCTGCCTCATTACAAGTAAATAACATTGTACTGAAGTCACAACCCACAATCCGATACTTAGGGATTACATTAGATCAGCGACTTGATATGTCAGCACACATCAAGAAAACAACAAACTCAATTTACCAAAAGATTCGATCCCTACGTAATCTCCGACCTCTTCTTGACTACTCCGATTTCCGCACTATCTTCCAAGCCCTGGTACTACCTCACCTGGATTTTGCCAATAGCATACTACACGGTCTCCCACAATCTACTCTAAATCCCCTTCGTCTGGCCATGAATGCAGCCGCGAGAATTCTCGTAGGTGCTCCACGCTCAGAGCACATAACTCCAATACTGAAGAGTTTACACGGCTACCCCTCCAGGCCAGAACCCTTTACAAAACCCTGGTCATGACATTTAAAGCTGCAAAGAGCCCATCCCTATCACCTATCAGCAATATGATACATGTCACTCCAACAAACAGATCCAGGAGATCTGCTGCATTGAACTCTATTGACCTTCCGATACTCCTTACAAAATGTTCTAAATCAACAGCCTCTAGAGCCTTCTCACTGGTTGCGCCCAGAGCCTGGAATGCTCTTCCACCTGAAATCAGAGCCATCACTAGTCTCACGACATTCAGAAAGGTCTTAGAACATCACTTGTTCCTAATTTACTACCCCGAAGCAACTCCGATTGAACATAGCCCGCATGTTGACCTTGCCCACTTGACCCCAGTGGAAAATGGCTAATCATGATGGTTCATACCTGCACACTTTACCCATACTGTATTTATACTGTACTATAATTATATCTATTGGCCATTCCCATGTAGTTAACCAAAATGCCATTGTACATAGTTAACCCTACCTTCCACCATGTTTTTGTATATAGTTAACCCTGTTTACCGCCAAGTTTTTCTACCCTGTTCATTGTAAAAAAACAATGCTGACTGTATCATTGTGTTTAAATTGTTTTTTTGTAAACCGCACTGATTAAAAGCGCGGTATATAAGAAATAAAAATAAATAAATAAATATTGGCCTGCCAATGTGCATCATGAGGAGCAAGGTACCATGGGTATAGCCCGGACAGGGTGGCCTGGCCAGGATGCATCTGCACAGGGTATAGGGCACTGGCTGGGACATTGTAGTGCCCGGCCACCACCTGCACAGACAGGGTGGCCACAGCATGTCCTGCTGGGAGATCACTCTCACCCTGACTGTGCAGTGACCACAGCATGGCTAGGCACCCCCATAGTGCTATATAGTATTTCTCTCATGTGATATTTATGGGTTTCCTTTTGGGGCCCAGTCACTGACTTATCTGTTTGGTGTGTATGCTGACATCCCAGTTCTGGGTGCACGCATTTCCACCAGGAACATGCACTATGGACTAGCTAGCAGACTGTCTGCAGCTGGTATGTGTCTTGATGGAGCGCCTTGCAGGGTACAGCGGCTGAAGGCTTGCTGCAGGAGAATATCAGATAGTGGTGGGGTGCAGCTTAGCATATCCAGGCCTAATGTCTGTCTGCTATTGTGTTATGGATGTGTACAGAGCTGCATTGACTGCCCTGTAGGTGTCTGTTCCCCAGCAGGACTGGGGTTGATGGTCCCCTCTACTGCCACCATTGCAGGGAGGTAGAATGTGGATCTGTTGATGGGAGACCCTGTTTACCACCCTCAGCCCTGGAGGAGGAGGGTGGTGGTGGTACATAATCCTCCTAGGGGTCCATAGGGGCTACACCTGACTGAGATATACAGATATATCCAAGGTGTGTCTGCAGAAACTACCTATCTCACACATTAGCACTGCTGGGGACCTGCAGCATGGCCTATCTCTGCTGTGGACCTGGTGCTGGGCGCCCCACCTCACCCTCAGGGTGAGTGCAGTACCTGCACAATGTGACGGTGTGTAGCTACTCTGTGTCAGTACCACACACGGTCAGTTCCCCCTACCAGGCCGAGGTGCTGTGGGGGTGCATACCCCATCTTGTGATCATCTGTAGACTGCTGATTTGCATGTGCAGTGCATCATGGGTATGGGTGGGTTAACCCTATCCTGGTGACCACAGCAGACTGTTTGTGTGGTGACTTGCAGTCCTTCTGCAGCCAGCCAGGGGTTTGCTAGCAGCTATAGAGCTGTAGCCCACTGGTTACTTCACTGCCAGTAGAGCCAGAGGTCATGGGTTCAAGCCCACAGTGGGGTTATTTGATAGGGCTGTCCAAAGCATCATCTATTTTTAATGTACATTAGTGCTGCCAGCAAAAACACCCTCAGTGTACTGTACCCATAAGGTGCCTCAGAGGGCGCCCTATAGGGCACCTTATGGTTACCGTCCATATAAGGTGCACTATACAGTATGCTATGGAGCGACTGATAGGGTGCCCTTTAGGGGACATTATAGGGTGCCGTGGCGGATAGTGCACTTTATAATGTGCCCTATGGAGTGCCTTATAGGGTGCCTTATGCGGCACCTTAGGTTAAGGCACATGAGGGTGTGTTTGCTGGCAGCAATTAATAAAATACAAATAAAGTGCTGCAGGAAACAATACTTACATGTCAAAGCTGATGCCTCAGCCAGCCTTACGTATTAGGCACACTGGGGATTGAACTCATGACCCCTGTATCATCAGTCAGTGCCTTAACCATGGTGCTACACTGCTGTTCCTCCTTGCATTCAGCGCACCTACTTAAGATTTCCATGCGTTTAAATGCACAGTGCTGCCATCAAAAACAGTGCTATGACCTTGCTGTGCCTCATAGGGCACCCTATATGGCGCCCTATAGGCCACCCTTTCAGCAACATTGTAGGGTGCCGTGGCGGACAGTGCACTTTAAAATGTGCCCTCTGGGGTACCTTATGGGGTGCCTTATGCAGCACCTTATGTTACAGCGCTTTGGAAGTGCGTTTGCTAGCAGCAGTACTTAAAATAAAATTTAAAAACCTCATAATGCAATATTACACATAAATGGTAGTGCCTCAGCCACCCTTCTTTATTGGGCACAGTGGGGGATTGAACCCATGTCCCCTGCACCATCTGTCAGTGTCTTTACCATTGTACTGCAGCCCTGTTCCTCTGTTTGCACATCAGCGCGCCTGCTTATGCTTCCTGCGCGCAGCGCGCGCTAATCCCGTTTTGCTCTATTTTTGACCGGACCGCCCACTCCTTATATGGCATCCTGCAGACTAATGCGGCGCGCACGTTACATAAGAACATAAGAACATAAGATATGCCATACTGGGTCAGACCAAGGTCCATCAAGCCCAGTATTCTGTTTCCAACAGTGGCCAATCTAGGTCATATGTACCTAGCAGTTTCCCCAAGAGACACAAGTTCCACAATGCTTGTACTGGGTCAAGCATTGATATCTTCGGTCACTTCTTAATAATGGTTTATGGACCTTTCCTCCAGGAACTTGTCCAAACCTTTTTTAAACCCAGCTACACTAACAGCCTTAGGAACACGTTAGGAAACTTAGGAACATGTTAGGAAACAGCCTTAGGAACACGTTAGGAAACTTTAGTAAACATACCCCTATGTAAAAGTCTAGGCCTCTGCAAATCTAAATCAAATGTGCACTTCAATTCCAAGTAGCTGTATATCACAAGTGTCCCTGGCCAGTAGACCTTATATGAACTGAGGGCACACTCAGATATCTGATTTAAAGGCTATACAAGGAATGTAGGCCATCCGAATAAGCCTAAACTTATAGCTCAAGCTGAAATTTATATTAAGATAAAAACAGGCACTTGTAAAATATGACATGGGAACACGGAGTGAGAGTGTGCATGTGTGTGTACAGAGATGGGGATGCATGGGGGCTTGTGTCCAGGAGAGTGGAAATGGGAGAAAGGACCAGGAGTAGAGGGCGAGAGGGAGAGATTCCAGGAAGGGGCAGGGAGAGATGGGAGGTGAGAAAACATTGGATAATAGAGAGGGAGATGGTGAGAGAACAGGGTATTGGATGGATGAAGAAAGAGAAAGCGGGAGGACTCGGGAGGGGAATGAGAGAGAGAGGACCCGGGATTTGGGGTGGGGGGAAGGAATCCTAGGCAATAATGGAGGAGTAGGGGATAAAGAACGGAGGAGAGCAAGGAAGAGGAATGGGGAAAGGAAAGCAGGTAGGAAGAGAAGACAAGAAGAAATGGGAGAATCAAAGAAAGAGAAGATAATGAAGGAAAAGAAAGTATTAAATAGACACCCTAAAAGAAAGAGACAAATAACAGAGAACTGAAACAGAAAAAGACAGGGAGAGAGAAGAAGAAATTAGACCTTACCTGCTAATTGTCTTTCCTTGAGTATTCTCCGGGCCAGTCCAGGAACAGTAGGGTAGTCAACCTCCTTCAGCAACTGAGGACTGAAAAAATCATCAAAGCTTTGCTGACAGCCTACCTTGCTGCCCCTGGTGTCAGAGAGCCAGTCTAAGAATACCTAAGCAGTGAAGCAAAAAACAGCCAAGCACAAAAATCCAAGAACAAAATCAAAAAGCAAAAATCAAAAATCTATGTCAAAATCTATGACAAAATCCATGTCCCCTTCAAAGAAGCCTCCCAGAGCGGACACGTGGTACGGAAAGTAACGGGAGCCCCCTAGCCAGAACCTCTGTGTAAGACTCGCAGTCTTCATCGAGAATCAAAAAACCTGCCCAGCGAAATCTAGAGAATCTCCGGCCAGCGATCCCGGAACCCAAATCACCGCGGCTGTCACCGGCCAGAAAAATCCAAGAACCAAGTTCCCCTAACCACTGGGAGGGTCCTGGACTGGCCCGGAGAATACTCAAGGAAAGACAATTAGCAGGTAAGGTCTAATTTCTTCTTCCTTTTCGTCTCTCCGGGCCAGTCCAGGAACAGTAGGGCAGTACCAAAGCAGTACCTACTCTCGGGAGGGACCCAACAGCCCCGCCAAAACCGCAGCTGCGCCAACCTTCGCGTCACCCGCAGCCTGAACATCCAAACGATAATGCTTCGCGAAAGAATGCAAGGACGACCAGGTCGCTGCTCGACAAATATCTGCCGGCGGAACCAAAGCCCACTCGGCCCAAGACGTCGCTTGCCCCCGAGTCGAATGAGCCCTCAGCCCCTCTGGCGCCGACTTACCGACGGCCTCATACGAAGCCGCAATCGCTTGTTTCACCCAGCGTGAGATTGAAGATTTAGAGGCTGCATCCCCTTTCCGGGCCCCTGCAAACATGAATAACCTGTCCGACTTCCGGAACGCCTTCGTCCGTTGGAGATACCGGTGGAGTACTCTTCCCATATCCAACTTATGAAGGGACATGGCACTCTCCTCCGCTGCGGCCAACCGAAAAGTAGGCAGCGAAATTGACTGATTCACATGAAAACCAGAAACCACCTTAGGAAGAAAAGAAGGCACCAGTCGTAAAACCACCTTTTCAGCTAAAAACTGAATGTACGGCTCCCTACAGGACAGCGCCTGCAAATCCGAAATCCTGCGAGCCGAGCACAAGGCAACCAAGAAAGCAGTTTTCCAAGAGAGCTCTCAAAGCGGCACCGTTTTCCCTGGATCAAACGGAGCGCGCGTCAAGGCTCGCAAAACCACATTCAAATCCCAAGAAGGCACCACCGGCCTCCTGGGCGGCCTCACATTCTGCACCGCCCGAAAAAACTGTTGCACATCTCGCTGTGACGATAAACTCCGACCGCGCACTCTCCCGCGATAGCAAGCTATAGCCGCGAGATGTACCCTAAGGGTACTGGACGCTAAACCTTTATCCAGACCGTCTTGGAGAAAAGCCAAAACGTCCGGCACTAACGCCGCTCGGGCCCGTACCCCATGCCGAGCCCCCCAGCGTTCGAAGATCTTCCAAACACGAATATAGGCCAACGACGTGGACTTCCGGCGAGCCTGTAACATGGTAGAGACTACCGCTGCGGAGAAACCCTTCCGCCTCAACCGCTGCCTTTCAAGAGCCAGGCCGTAAGCAAGAAGCGATCCACCTGCGGCATGAGAATCGGACCCTGGAACAACAAATTCATCCGACTCGGCAATCGGTACGGCTGGTCGACCAGCAAGCGCACGAGGTCCGCATACCACGCTCGTCACGGCCAATCCGGGGCAATAAGAATCACCGTCCCTGGATGACAAGCAATCCTGCGAACGACTCGTCCGATCATTGGCCACGGAGGAAACACATAGAGAAGCTCCCCCGTCGGCCATGGCTGAACCAAGCCTTCGAGACCCTCGGACATGCACTCCCGGGTTCTGCTGAAAAACCGGCACGCCTTGGCATTGTCGAAGGTCGCCATCAGATCCATAACCGGCTGACCCCAGCGCTGCATTATGTCACGGAAGACGGCGTCGTTTAACCGCCACTCGCCCGGATCCAGCAGCTGGCGACTGAGAAAGTCCGCTTGCACATTTTCTTTTCCTGCTACATGTGCCGCTGAAAGAGCCAGCAAATGCTCCTCCGCCCACTGCATGAGCGCCAGACTCTCCGCCAACAAGACCGCACTGCCCATGCCTCCCTGTCGGTTGGTATAGGACACGGTGACCGCATTGTACGAGAAAACTTGCACTGCCTTGCTGCTCACCAGCGTCTCGAAGTTCTGCAATGCTAGTGCCACCGCTCGCATTTCCAGCTGATTGATGGACCAACGGGACATCTCCTCCGACCAAAGACCTTGTGCCACCTGAGCCAGACAATGAGCCCCCCAGCCAGAAAGACTGGCATCCGTGGTGACCAACACCCACTCCGGCGTGTCCAAGGGCATTCCCGCCCTGAGATGCGCGGGTTCGGTCCACCAGGCCAGACTGCTGGCCACCTCGACCGGACAAGGCAGGCGCCGGCTGAGGGTGGAGCTGCGGAGACCAGCGGGACAGTAACGAGTGCTGAAGCGGTCGCATATGGGCCCGGGCTCACGGCACCAACTCTAAGGTCGCTGCTATGGAACCCAGGAGTTGCAAGTATTTCCATGCCGTTGGCTCCTGGAGGCGCAAAAAAGCGGACACCTGACGCAAGATCTTTTGAATCCGGACCTCCGGCAGAAACACCGCTCCGCGAGAGGTGTCGAACAACGCCCCTAAATATACCAGGGACTGCACCGGAGCTAACTGACTTTTGGAGCGATTCACCACCCATACTAAACTCTCTAGAAAAGCCACCACCCTGGAGGTGGCCTCCTGCGACTCCGGCACAGAACGAGCCCGGATAAGCCAGTCGTCCAAATAAGGATGCACGAGAATACCTTCGTTCCGCAATGCTGCCGCTACCACTACCATCACCTTCGTGAATATGCGAGGGGCCATAGCCAACCCGAAGGGCAAGGCTTGAAACTGAAAATGACCCATGGGCACCGCAAAACGTAAGAACTTTTGATGGTGAGGCTTTATGGGAATATGTAGGTAAGCATCCGTCAAGTCTACGGACGAAAGCACCTCCCCCGGTCTCACCGACCGGATGACCGACTGCAGAGTTTCCATCCGAATGTGCGGCACCCTTAAACAGCGGTTTACATGCTTGAGATCGAGAATCGGTCGAAAGGAACCCTCTTTCTTGGGGACGACGAAATAAATGGAGTAGCAACCTAACCCGCACTGGTCTGGACGTACCGGGATGACCGCCTGAATACGTAGCAACCGCTGAAGCATGTGCTCCACCACCGAAGATTTTGCCAAACCTCCGCACGGCGACGGAATGAACGCTCCCGGTAGGGGTTGCTCGAACTCCAAGGAATAGCCGTCCCGAATTATCTCCAGTACCCAGCGGTCTGTTGTAATGGCGGCCCAGGCGGAGAGGAAAAACCGCAACCGACCTCCTATGTGCACCTCCGCCTGGACCTCCCTCGTTTCATTGCGGCTTTTTAGAGGCGCTAGACTGAGGACCGGCAAATCCCCGCCCGAAACCCCAAGCGCCCCGAAAGGGCTGTCCCCGAGAGAGAAAACGTTCTCTGGAATAAGGGGTAAACCGGGACCCGCGGAATCTACGAAACTCTCTGCCTTGACTCCGCTGAGACGAGCCCGGCCGTGGCCCCTTCGGATGGTCCTCCGGAAGGCGGCCGCCTTTGGAGTCCCCCAAATCCTTCACAATCTTTTCCAACGCTTCACCAAAGAGCAGCTTACCCTTATAAGGAAGCCTACTAAGCCGAGACTTAGACGACGCGTCCGCTGCCCAATTCCTCAGCCAGAGAAACCGTCGAGCAGCCACCACCGACGCCATGGATTTAGCCGACATCCGTACTAAATCGTAGAACGCATCGGCGAGATACGCGGCAGCCGATTCCAATTTCGCCCCTTCCGGCGCAGACACTCCTTCCAAACCCGGACTAGCCTCCGCTTGCAACCACCGAATGGAAGCCCGGGATACATAAGCGCCACAGATAGAAGTGCGCAATGCCAGCGCACTGGTATCAAAGGCCTGCTTCAGAATGGTCTCCAGTTTTCGATCTTGCAGATCCTTTAAAGCCGCCGCCCCCTCAACAGGGATAGTAGTCTTTTTAGTAACCGCCGATACCAAGGCATCCACCTTAGGCATACGCAACAACTCTCTGTCCTCCTGAGGAACCGGATATAAGCGGCTGAGCGCCCGTGCCCCCCGCAAGGAAGCCTCGGGAAACTCCCATTCAGATTCAATCATCTGTTTAATAACTCTATGTACCGGGAAACACCGTTGCTCCACTCAAAACCCCTGCAACAAGGGATCCTCCAATGGCTCCGCCGGAGCCGCCGGCAATGTAATATTCAATGCCGCTAGGGCGTGCTTAATTAATGCCCCCAGTTCTTCCTTCCTAAATACCCTAAAAAGATTGGGATCCTCCCCAGAGGACAACTCTCCTTCCTCTAGGTCCTCCGGCCACAAATCCAACCCAGCCTCTGAGAGAAGCTCCCCCTCTTCTGGGCCCAACAACTCCTCTGCCCCTGCTTGAGACACTCCCAACTTGGAAGTGCCCTCTCCGGGATCCCCTGGAGAGGCCGAACACGTGGAGAGCCCTGGCAGGGAAGAGCCCACCTCTTTGCCCTGCCCCCTTTCCAACCTTAAGCAGTAAGCTTTATGCATGGATAAGATAAAATCCGGAGTGAAAAAATTGCTAAACCCCTCCGGAACGTCTGTGACCTTCACAGGGCCCTCCGCTAGCACCGGGGCAGAGTTCTTCTCCTTCTCTCTCTTTTTCACCGACTTTCGGGGCAACGTGGGAGAAACGGCAGCCGGCTTTAAAATGGCCGCCATTCCCGCCTTTTCAAGCACTGCCTGAGGCTGTCCTGCCCCCGAAGGCCCCGATGCATTCTCCATTGCCACTAAGGCCCCGGGACCTCCGAGAACAGACCCCCGCGAATCGAAACTGCCGCTCCGTTCCGGTACGTACCCGCTGTCACACGCCCCTCTAAAAGACGCTCCCGACAAGGAGAAAGACACACACACCTACTAGAAAGCACTTCTCTCCATCAACCTGTCAGCACCGCTGCTCGCGGCCGAGAAGATTGGGAGTCTGAGCAAACAGAAGACGGGACTCCGGGGCTCCCAGAACCGTGATCTGCCAGTTTGAAGAAAAGCGGTCTGTGAGGCAGGCTCTGTCTCCACCGCCGTAGAAGGCAACGGCTCAGTACAAGCATGTAAGCTAAGCCGGTAGGCTTTGAAAAAAAAAAAAACTGACCGTTTGCCTTCCAGTACAGGTTTCCCCATTTATCCTTTTAATTTTTTTTTTTTTTAAAACTGCACCCCTCCAAGGGCAAAGACCACCAGAAAGGCAGATAAACTAACCCAGCTAGGGCTAGCAAGGAGAAATTAAGTCAAATTCCTTTTCCCCTCTCAGAGCCTGTCAGCAAAGACGTCCTTCAGCTGCTGAGGACTGAAAAGACTGGCTCTCTGACACCAGGGGCAGCAAGGTAGGCTGTCAGCAAAGCTTTGATGATTTTTTCAGTCCTCAGTTGCTGAAGGAGGTTGACTACCCTACTGTTCCTGGACTGGCCCGGAGAGACGAAAAGGAAAGAGGCAACATGAAAAACTGAACAGAGAGAAGATCATGGAATGAGAAATAATGAGCTGGAAAAGCAACCAGAGGTATCAGATCAAATTCTCTGACAAGGACATTCTGTGTCTCTCACCCAAAACGTATGGGATTGATAGTCAGAATCCTGTCAACTCTTCTCTTTTGAATTTGAGGGCTGATGACAGGTTCATTTTAACTGGTTAAATCTGGAAGGAATAAGGGGCTTGCTGCAAAAAAATAACGATATTCAGAACTATCTAGTTATGTTTATCCTCAGGGCTGGGTAACCACTTGGCAAACTAGGTGGTTACCTAGGGCGGCAGCTTCTTGGGGGGGCAAAGGGTGGCAAAGAGTAGGGCATTCAAAGCTAAACGATAGATTCTGACAGTCAGGAGAGCATAAGGCTTAAGATTTGCCTAGGGTGCCAACACCTTAAACCAACTCTGGGGCCGAGTCTATCTATCCTGTTCACTTGGACTGCATATTCAATAGTCCAATGTAACTGGACAAGATGGTTGAACATCTAGTAAAGTGAACTCCAACTGACTGTCATACTGTACAATATCGGCCTCTCCATCTTGGGAATAATTGTGTTTTCTTGGCTTATTTGACTTTTGCTGGTGTATAATGAATTCTTTTGTATGCAAGACATATCCTGTGCTTGGAAATATTTTGTCTCAGTGACAGTAAAATATTCCTTGGTTCAGTACAATTAAAGATAAAGAAAGCAAAACTAAACCCACAGCAAAGTCGCCTCCAGCCCATTCCAACAAAAAAAATTATTTGGGGGACTTTGCTGTGGGTTTAGTTTTGCTTTCTTTAACTGGAAATATTTTGTGGCAACAGAACTTAATGAATTTACATTTCAGTATATTTTTAGAATAGATTACTCTAGTTTTCCATGGAGATAGTCTGCCGGACTTTATCTTATTTATTTATTTTAAATGATTTCAATATCGCCTTTCTACCTTTCAAAGAGGTTTACATATAACAAGTAATCCGTACAGAGCATTATGCAATCTCTTTTACACTGTAACATAACATAATAAAAGTCATAAAAGGGGAGGCCAATTACCTTATAGGGAGGAAGTTGGAAAATAACATTTACAATTTAGTAATGCATTTACAAGCTGAGTACTCTGACAACACTGTCAAGTTCATGAATAGTTTGGGTGTATGGTTATAAGGTTGGATGTTCTGTACTGTTGCTTGAAGGGGGGAGTGGCCTAGTGGTTAGGACAAGGTACCTAAGGCCAGAGGTCCTGGGGTTCAATTCCCATATGGAGACAGTAATCTCAGGCTGGAGGGACTGGGGTTTCTAGTCCTATAGGCACTCTTTGTGGCCTTGGGCAAGTCACTTAACCCTCCATTGCCTCAGGTACACATAGATTGTGAGCCCTCTGGGGATGAGGGAAGGTATCCAGTACCTGCTTGAAGTGATTGTAAACCACTGATGCCCTTCAGCCTGGGCAGTATATCAAGAAATTGCATAAACATTAACATAGTTGTGGATCATGGGATATAGCAGGAGCTGTAGGATTCCAGAAATAGGTAGGTTTGGTCTGGGCATCCTCTTAGGTCTGGTGTTTGGGAGTTCCAAGTTGTGCGGCGCAGAGTGTGAAAACGCAATTGCACACTGACTGTTTACCCTTGGCCTTCTGTATTGGTATGTGATGAAAGCATGGAGAACTGTTGTTTTTACAAATGTCTTACACAGCGTATAATCCCTATTACCCCATCCCTTGCAATTAACTTTTTCTGAACTGTCTATGGTTCCATGTTGTCTTGACTAGATTGTAAGCTCTGATGAGCAGGGACTGTCTTTTTTGCTTATATTTCTGTACAGCGCTGTGTGAACAGCATTATAGTAGTCTAACCAGAGGTATCAGAGGAGCCTGTAGAATATGATGCTAGCTTATCAGTCCTTAACCAGCTGTCTTCACTCCTCTAAGCAGTCCCCCTTCCCCCCTCCTTCCTGCCTCCTTTAGTTCAGTAGGTCAAGGAGTACATAGCTCCTGGGCAACTGAGATAAGGGAGGTTACCACTTACAACTATCTTGCTTTATCTCGCTTTCTCTTAAAAACTGACAACTGATCTTAACACCCCTTGAAATACACATCTCCACTCATTCTCTGAAAAACAGTCCCCTCCTTCATCTAACTCACCCAATCCCTGTAAAGCAAGCTAGAAAAGCCAAATAGTGTATAGGAAATTATACAGTAGAAGAAAATATAGAAGTTAAGCACAAGCATAGGAATAAATGCAGATTTTCATATGGGAGTATTTAATGTTTGTCCAACTTTCTCAAACTTAAAACGGGTTTTTTTATTTTTTTTAATTGGAAGATTTCTTTAATGTGTTCTGTCTGCTGCCAGTAAAAAAAACCCAATAGTTCACTTAGTAGCTAAATCATTTTTAGATAATGAAGCTACAGTTTTATTAGTGCCTGGTTTTAAATATGCTTTTCTAAGATTTTGTAGTACATATTCACAGTAAAGCTCTGTTCTAATCTGCTTTAACTTCCATTTTCAGTCTTGTACTGTAGTGTGTGTCATAAATAGAAGTTATCAGCGGCTATTGATTTTGGGTTGAATTGGTGATGTGTATAAACAGCATATAAAAGTTTTACATGAATCATTTTAGTTCTTTTTAGGTTACATATATAGTCAGACTACTTGCAGGGTATATACATATAGCCAATATATATATATAGGTGTAAAATTAAAAAGAAGCTAAAAACTGCATTGTAAAAAGTTCTAAAACTTCCTCGGCTGCCCCCCCCCCCAGGAGGGGGCAGAGCTAGCGGTTCTAAAGAAAAGCAAGATAGCCCATATAAGAGGTATACAGGGGAAGAGACAGGAAAGGGGTATGTTCAGAGCAAAAGGATAAAAGTAAGGTAGCCCGAGCAAGGGGCGTACCTCACTTAATGCTGTTAGGCATGATGCTATGAAGGTACCCGCTGTCTAGACAATGAAATTGCACAATAAATCTGTTTCACAACAACTTCTCTCTGAGTCTCATTGGTCATATTGGCCATAGGGAAATTGGCTACAGGTAAAGGTAAAAGTATTTCTAACAGCTTGGGGGCTCGTCCGGGATCCCACCACAGGAGGGGGACTCCTGCTAGGAAGGGACGGGAAGACGCGTCCTGTTGAGTTCAACAGTCTCGCTTCCCTCCCTGCTGAGAGACTCCCCTGCTGGCTGGTAATGATTCCGGAGCTAAACAAAGAACAGAGGTGTTGTGAACCAGAGTGTGAGAAGTGATAAATTAAAAGGACTGCAGAAGCAACCAAGAAGATTCTGTGCACAGACCAAAGTAAGAAAAAGTGGGACTTTTTGAAAATTACCTTGGTGGTTGGGCCATTCTATCGGGTACTGAGACTGCTTGTGTGTGAGTGAGATGTACAATTGTGTACAAAGCAAGTGTGGAGTCCTGATCCGCGGTTCTGTACTCCCGCAAGGGGGACAGCCGGAGACGGATGAAGCAAAGAGGCAGAGCAATAACAATAAGTCTCAGTGGGATAATAAATAGATAGAATGGGGGGAAGCCTAAGTGTTAAAAAGGGGCAGGGAGAGGGAGCTAGGAAAATGAAGCTAGCTGATATTCCCTCAAATAGTCCCCTGGGTAGGATGTTGAAGCATTGAAAAGAGAATAAGCTAACCAGGGATAAGGATAGGCAAAATATGATTGTATATTACTGCTTGATTTGGACCCAAGAGAGTATCCACCCTCCTGCTGTATTTTGGCCCAAGTAGGGGGAAGATGAGGACTGGATCTGTCAAGCTTTAAATATATATGTAAAAAAGTAAACCAGGGGTGGGGAATGAGGAAGTCCAGTATGCAGAATATTGGTGTGGGGAGGGTTCAGAGCAGATGTTCCCCTTGAAAACTAAGCTTAGGAGAAGTAAGGGAAAAGGAGGATCAGGGTGATTCCTCACTCCCCAACAGAGCAGATGGGAGGGTCCTCAGGCTGGATGTTACCACTGTGGAGAACAAGGACATTTTAATAGGGAATGTCCTAGATTGAGAGATGAGGAAGAAGCAGCTATGATGACTTATGGAGAAAAATAGGGAGGTCAGGGGTCTTCTAAATCACGGTCCTACCGGGAACCCTTGATAAATTTGAAGGTAGGACCTTGGAGGGAGGAAGTGATGTTCCTTATAGATACGGGGACGATGAGATCTTCATTAAATTTTAAACCACGGGGAGCAACACTGACTAAAGATCAGTTGGTGGTCTCGGAAGTGAAGGGGGAGGACTTTGCTGTCTCTGTCTTCGAGAAAATGACCATAGAATGTGACCAGGAGCAGGTCCAAGGGGACCTGTTGTTTATACCTGGAATTGGCAGTAACTTTTGGGGAAGAGACCTCATAGTGAAACTAGGATTAAGATTAGGAGATAGCCGACCACCAAATAATACCCGTTATAGGAATCCTGACAGAGGAAAGTGAAAAGGAAATTGACCCGCAAGTATGGGTGCGGGAGGGAAATAGAGGGGGCTACAGATACCCCCATTGAAAATAACATTGAAAAAGGAAGGAGAGGTAGTGAGGCAAAGGCAGTACCTAATCCCGTCAGAAGGATGGAAGGGACTGACCCCAGTAATAGAGGTCCTAGTAAGAGATGGGTTACTAGAGCCCTGCATGTCTCCCTACAACACCCCTATCCTGCCATAAAGGAAGCTGGATGGAACATATCGGCTGGTGCAGGATTTAAGGAGCTTGAATAAGATTATTCAGACCCGACACCCTGTGGTCCTGAACTCTTATACACTGCTGAGCAAAATTCCACATGAACACAGGTGGTTCAGTGTGGTGGGTTTGAAGCCTGCCCCCTAGCGGTAAGGGATTTATTTGCATTTGAGTGGGAGAACCCATACACAGAGAGGAAACAGCAATATAGGTGGATGGTACTTCCCAGGGATATGCTGAGTCCCCAAATTTGGTTGACCAGGTATTAGAACAAGTTTTAAAGGTCTTTGAAGTGCCAGAAGAGGTGGGTCTCTTACAATATGTGGATGACCTATTGGTCTCCGGGACCAAGGAGGAGATATTATCAGCAGCCACAGCAGAGGGAAGGAGTTGGTACATGAGTTAGCAAAACAAGTTTTAGAGAAACTTAATGCTGCCCGATGAAATTGCAGTAGTGCATGTACAGAGACATCTGAGAGCAGCAACTCTAGAAGCACGGGGAAATCTGCTAGTAGATGAAGCAGCAAAAGAGGCAGCTTTAAACTCAAAGCCCATTACAATACACACATTAACCCCCTCCGTTCCTCTCAAAGTGCTAATCCTAAGAAGAACAAGCCCTAGGGGAATTGGGAGCAATAAAAACCAAGGAAGGAAGGTGGATATTGCAGGATGGGAGGGAGAGAGTGAAAAAACAAATTGCCAGAGAAATCATGAGCATTTTGCATCAAAGCAGTCGCTGGGTAGTGCAGCCAATGTGTGATTTGATTTTGTGAAAATACCGATGTGTGGGAATTTATGCTGTGGCCAAACAAGTGTGTGAGGGGTGTATGGTGTGTAAGATATTAATAAGAAAGTGTTGAAAACAAGCCCTGGGAGGACAAAAACCTAGCTTAAGACTTTTTCAGAATGTGCAGGTTGATTTTACGGAGCTCCCGAGGGCGGGGAGGCTCAGATACATTCTGGTAATTGTAGATTATTTAACAGGCTGGGTGGAGGCATACCCCAAGGCCACTGCAGGGGAAGTGTCTTAAGTGTTACTGGAACAAATGATTCCCCGATACTGAATCATAGAAAAGGTGGATTCCAATCAGGCAAGTAACTTCACCTCCAGGGTATTGCAAGGGTTAATGAATCAGTTAGACAACCTGGGATTTACATACCCCATGGCACCCTCCCTCCTCAGGAAGGGTGGAGTGTATGAATCAGACCTTGAAAAAGCAGCTGGCCAAGCTGATGTTGGAGACCGAATTACCCTGGACTAAATGTCTGCCCCTTGCATTACTTCGTATTAGAACAGCACCCAGGAAAGATTTGGGGCTGTCTTCATACGAAATGCTGTTCGGGCTCCCTTATTTTGGGGGGCAGGGGGAAATCCCTGTAATTGAGACCAACAATATATTTATCCGATAATATGTGCTGGCACTGTCCTGTGACTTGTCTGTCCTCAGGAAACGAGGGCTTCTTGCCCAGACTGCACCCCTTGAGTTTGCTGCCCATTTGATTCGGCCTGGGGAGTGGGTCCTGATTATGTCATGGAAAGAAACGAAGTTACAGCCTGACTGGGAGGGCCCATACCAAGTCCTGCTCACCACAGAAACAGCAGTACGAACAGCTGAGCGGGGTTGGACCCACCACACCCGAGTCAAGGGACCTGTCGCAACTCCAGCTCCAACTCAGACCCCAGAAGCCGGGAGGGTACAGCCAACTGAGGACCCCCTTATTAAAAGACTAAAAAGACAATAACTTTCCGTCCAGCAGAAGGAGACGGTTCCTGGTACTTAAGGAGTCAGTGAAACGGTGAATTGTGTCCAAATCGTTTTTTAGCCAAATTGAGCATGATAAGCATAAATGTGATATATTTCTTTTATATGCTCTTGAACATAATACTATGTTATTGGGGGAGGAGATAACTGTCATTGAAATAGGAATCCTAGTGACAGGCTGTATATTGGGAATTATTATAATTTGTATTTTTAAGAAATAATTATTGTGTGGGAGGAAAAGGAAGAGCCAGAATGGAGCCAGTGAGGGCACAGAGGAAATATTTCCTGGTAATATTAATAGCCCTGATAAATTTTCCAGAAGTCTCTGTGAAATTTACCCCCCCCCCCCAGAAGAAGCCCCCTTGGTCACAGAGATTTACAGGAGGATGACCAGTGGAGGGAGGGGGCGGTACCCAGTAAAATATGGGTTAATATTACTGAGAGAAATATACCCCAGGTCATATGACTGGATGCTTGCCAAGTATTCCCCTGTGGGAATTTAAAGAGACAAAGGGAATTAAGCCATGAAATAAAATATCTATGTCCAGAGGGGAAAAGGCGATTAAGTATGGCATCTCCCTGCTCCGGGTGGTCAAATGTATGGTGGACCACAGGAGGAAGGGGGTGGACCCCAACAGGTGGGAAGGGACAGCCCCTTAAGACACAAATAGTGTTCCGTAAAGATCCCGTAAGTAATCACTGTCAGCACTTGCAATGCAATCCCATAACTCTCACAGTCCTGAGAGCAGACGCTGAAGTGCATAGAACCTATGGCTTGGGGGCCTGGGTCTCAGGAACGGATCCCCAAGGAAGGTTTAGGATAGTAGTAAGGAAACCCCCTCCCCCACTTTCCCCACTCCGTAGCACTTCCAAGATAGAACAGCGGAAGCACCCCCCCCCCAATGACCCCCAAGGTAATAAAGATAATAGAAGTTAAAGATTTACAGCAGACCTTTGAGGTGGAAACAGGATACCAAGAACTAAATGCCTGGATGGAGTGGGTCAAATATACTGTGAAAAGTTTTAACAAAAGCAATTGCTATGCATGTGTCTCAGGGAGACCTCTTGCACAGGTAGTACCATTTCAACTCTACTGGAGATCAGACCCAGATGGGATGTACTGTATGCTAGCCCTGTTCCAGAGTGAGACGGCCTGGGGCAAGGAGAGCTGTAGTTCCTTGGCAAGGATGTTTCCAGCACTGAAAGAAAAGGACATAGGCATTCCCGCAAAATTTTTGCAGCAGGAGGAAATCACTCTGCCTGTCTCAGCAGGCAGGGGGCAAATTTCACCAGGGCTGTGGGAGTGCTGTTGTCATGTACCATGAACTTGAACATTACACAGGCTGGGGAACTACTCCAGGATGCAGGTGGCTAGAGCGGATGTCTGGTGGTACTGTGGAGGGAAGGTGTTGAGATCGGTACTACCTCAGCAGGAAGATGTGCGATTGTGCAATTAGCTATTCCCTTCACCCTGGCATTTAGAGAGGAAGGAGGGATGTTTATGGGACCTCCTTTGATGATCACATATATATAGATCCGATAGGGGTACCTCGGGAGTACCTGATGAATTCAAGGCCCGGAACCAGATAGCGGCAGGGTTTGAATCAGCTTTATTCTGGTGGTCAACAATAAACAAAAACGTGGACTGGATAAATTATATTTTTTATAATCAACAAAGGTTCATAAACTATACCTGGGATGCAGTAAAAGGGATAGCAGAACAGCTGGATGCCACTAGTCAAATGACCTGGGAGAATAGGTTAGCTTTAGACATGTTATTGGCAGAAAAGGGCGGAGCCTATGTAGTCCTGGGGGGCGGGCAATGCTGTACTTACATCCCAAACAATACAGCCCCAGATGGGACCATTAGCAAGGCTCTGAAAGGCCTCACCACCTTGGCAGAGGAGTTCGCAGAGAACTCCGGGGTAGATACGTCCCCAATTGGGTGGTTGGAGTCATGGTTTGGTAAATGGAAGGGGGTGGTAGTATCCATCCTAACCTCCTTATCCATAGTCCTTGGAGTCTTAACTGCAATAGGATGCTGCATAATCCCATGTGTCAGGGGATTAGTGCAACGACTAATTGAGGCAGCTATCACCAAGAAAATGACTATGGGACCCTCTGAGAATGAAATGAAGATCCTAGAGTCCTGGGGAAAAACCAATGGAGAAGATCCAGAGCCAGAATATGAAATTATGCGGGGGAAAGTGGAATTTCAAGTGGAAATGTAAAAAGCAACATGGGATAATAAGAGAAAAGGAAGGAATTGATGAAAGCATGGAGAACTGTTGTTTTTACAAGTGTCTTACACAGCGTATAATCCCTATTACCCCATCCCTTGCAATTAACTTTTTCTGAACTGTCTATGGTTCCATGTTGTCTTGACCAGATTGTAAGCTCTGATGAGCAGGGACTGTCTTTTTTGCTTATATTTCTGTACAGCGCTGTGTGAATAGCATTATAGTAGTCTAACCAGAGGTATCAGAGGAGCCTGTAGAATATGATGCTAGCTTATCAGTCCTTAACCAGCTGTCTTCACTCCTCTAAGCAGTCCCCCTTCCCCCCCTCCTTCCTGCCTCCTTTAGTTCAGTAGGTCAAGAAGTACATAGCTCCTGGGCAACTGAGATAAGGGAGGTTACCACTTACAACTATCTTGCTTTATCTCGCTTTCTCTTAAAAACTAACAACTGATCTTAACACCCCTTGAAATACACATCTCCACTCATTCTCTGAAAAACAGCCCCCCCCCCCTTCCTCTAACTCACCCAATCCCTGTAAAGCAAGCTGCAAAAGCCAAATAGTGTATAGGAAATTATACGGTAGAAGAAAATATAGAAGTTAAGCACAAGCATAGGAATAAGTGCAGATTTGCGTATGGGAGTATTTAATGTTTGTCCAGCTTTCTCAAACTTAAAACGGGGTTTTTATTTTTTTTAATTGGAAGATTTCTTTAATGTGTTCTGTCTGCTGCCAGTAAAAAAAAACCCAATAGTTCACTTAGTAGCTAAATCATTTTTAGATAATGAAGCTACAGTTTTATTAGTGCCTGGTTTTAAATATGCTTTTCTAAGATTTTGTAGTAAATATTCACAGTACAGCTCTGTTCTAATATGCTTTAACTTCCGTTTTCAGTCTTGTACTGTAGTGTGTGTCAGAAATAGAAGTTATCAGCGGCTATTGATTTTGGGTTGAACGGGTGATGTGTATAAACAGCATACATATGTTTTACATGAATCATTTTAGTTCTTTTTAGGTTACATATATAGTCAGACTACTTGCAGGGTATATACATATATATATGTGTGTGTAAAATTAAAAAGAAGCTAAAAACTGCATTGTAAGAAGTTCTAAAACTTCCTCGGCTGCCCCCCCCCCCCCCAGGAAGGGGCAGAGCTAGCGGTTCTAAAGAAAAGCAAGATAGCCCATATAAGGGGTATGCAGGGGAAGAGACAGGAAAGGGGTATGTTCAGAGCAAAAGGATAAAAGTAAGGTAGCCCGAGCAAGGGGTGTACCTCACTTAATGCTGTTAGGCATGATGCTATGAAGGTACCTGCTGTCTAGACAATGAAATTGCACAATAAATCTGTTTCACAACAACTTCTCTCTGAGTCTCATTGGTCATATTGGCCATAGGGAAATTGGCTACAGGTAAAGGTAAAAGTATTTCTAACAGTATGGAAAGGAGGTTGAGTGTGTTATGCCTTCATAGCCTATTGCGATTAGGTCTTGATATGAGAGGATGTAGATAATTTGCTGATTTCTTGTCGTATATGACTTTGAACGTGGTGAGTAGGGTCTTGAACGTTATTCTTGCAGTTATGGGGAGGGGGGGGCAATGAAGCTGCTTTAGAATGGGGGTGATGTGGGAGTGCCCTCCTTCCAGCAAAAAGAACTGCTCATTCACTACTAGCATCACAGGGGGCTTAGGAGTGAGATTCAATGCTGTCATGGTATGCGCAAAACTAACCTAGTTGGAGAAACTGCCCCCAAGACAAGTTTCCAGATTCACCTCTTACAAACCTGGTAACCTTATCCTCCTCCCCTCCCCCCTCCCCCTCCCCACTGCAGGAGGAGAGTCACACTTCTGACCCTGTGGACCTTCTCTGCCAGATTCCATTTGATGTCTGAATGCACTGGGTCATGTAACCTCTTAGGATCTGCAGACTCACATATTCAGATGCCAGACTGAACTGGCAGAATGAGACTCACACACAGGTAAACAATTCTGCTCTTCTTCCTGCTGGGGGAGGGGGGGGGCAGAGAAGTGAGGATCAGGCTTAATTTGGTTCAGTGTGCCCCGAGGACTGAGCAACCTCGAAAGCATGCCACAAAATTAAAATCACTGGTGTACAGTCCAAATAAGGAAGCACTATACACTCTGGGGCGTTCACTCTCTTAAACCTTTCCCCCAAGGCAAGAAACACCTGACATTCTAATAATCATCCTTAAATCGAGGCGGAATAACATAGCAGCACAGCAGTTGTCCACCCAGTTTTCCCAGCCGCCCCTGCCTACTCTCTGACCATAGATGCCTCTCAGTTTTGCCCTCTCTTTCTGTGGTCATCCCAAGCAGGCGTGAAACCTTTGACTCTCCTAGCTGCTGGTCAGTTGTCCTCTGCATTTGTGGCCCTCTTAGTAAAGAAGAATTAAGCTTTTTTTTCAGGGACTAATGAACTCCTTTCTCTCCTCTCGGTCCTGTGCAGTTCTTTCTTCCTCTCCCTCCATCCCTTCCTCTGACCCAGTTCCTCTTCCCTGTGGGGTTCCCCAAGGTTCCGTCCTGGCCCCCCTCCTCTTTAATCTTTTCCTAGCTCCCCTCGCTTTACTGATACAACAATCTGGGATCTCCGCTTTCTACTACGCAGATGATATAGTTCTTCTTTGTCACACTTCCTCTACCCACCCTGACCTTTCTACACTTAATTCCTGCCTTTCTACTGTTGCTGACTGGCTGACACGGAACTGCCTCCACCTCAATCTGACCAAGACCACTGCGATCTGGTTTCCTCATGGTAGCCCACCCCCCTCATTGGCCCCAACTTTCTCCGGTACGCCCATACCTTTGGTTTCTACCTTCCGCTACCTAGGCGTACTCTTTGACTCCAATCTTACCTTTCAACCACATGTCTCTCACATCACCAAGACCTCCTTCTTTTTCCTTCGCCAAATCCGTGCGATTCGACCCTTTCTCTCTCCACCTGCTCTCGCTACTTTACTACTATCACTTGTTATGTCACGCGTCGACTTCTCTAACTCCATTCTCAGGAGTCTCTCCAAAGCTCAACTGAACAGACTTCAGAGGATCCAAAACACTGCTGCCCGTCTCATCACTCACTCCTCCCCTCGAGATCAGGGACGGCCCGTCCATTGAGCAAGAATGTTTTTTGCACAGGGCCCCGCGTTTCAGGGGGCCCCGCGCAAAGAACATTCTGCTTTTTTTTTTATTACATTTAAAAACAAAAACCTGGCTCTAGCTGCTGCCGCTGCCGCGTCCGTCGCAGCAGCGGCAGAATGGCGTGTCCCGCGGGGCCCCTTCTCCTCTTCGAGCCCTCTTGCAAGGGCTTTCAGATTCGCGAAGGGAGAGTTGTGCTCCCTCGCGTCTCTGTAAAGCCCGCAGGGGCTAATGGGAATTTCCCATCAGCCCCTTTAGACGCGAGGGGCTGATGGGAAATTTCCCATTAGCCCCTGCGGGCTTTACAGAGACGCGAGGGAGCACTCTCCCTTCGTGAATCTGAAAGCCCTTGCAGAGGGCTCGACGTGGAGAGGGGGGCCCCCGCGGGACATGCCATTCTGCCCGCTGCTGCGACGGACGCGGCAGCAGCAGAGCCAGGTTTTTGTTTTTAAATTTGCCGGAAGGGAAGGGAAGGGAAGGGAAGGGGGGGGGGGATGATGGAGGCTGTCTGGAAATGGGGTGATGGGGGTTAGGACTGGAAATGTGCAAGGGGGGGGGGTTTAGGACTGGAAATGTGCAAGGGGGGGGGGGGGAGTTAGGACTGGAAATGGGCTGGGACTGATGGAGGCTGACTTGAAATGGGCTGGGGGGGGGGGGGGGTTAGGACTGGAAATGGGCTGGAGGTGGGGGGGTTAGGACTGGAAATGGGCTGGGGCTGATGGAGGCTGACTGGAAATGGGCTGGGGAGGGGTTTTAGGACTGGAAATGGGCTGGGGGGGGTTAAGACTGCTAATGGGCTGGGGCTGATTGAGGCTGACTGGAAAAGGGCGGGGGGGGTTAATACTGGTAATGGGGTGGGGGGGGTTAAGACAGGTAATGAACTGGGGGTTGAAGGATGCTGACTGGAAATGGGGTGATGGGGGGTTAGGACTGGAAATGGGCTGGGGGGGGGTTTTAAGACTGGTAATGGGCTGTGGGCTGATGGGGGCTGTCTGGAAATGGGGTGATGGGGGTTAGGATTGCTAATGGGCTATGGGGGGGGGGGTTAGGACTGCTAATGGGCTATGGGGGCGCTAGGACAGGAAAAGGGCTGATGGGGAGGGGTTAGGACTTGAGGTGGGCTGATGTGGTTAGGACTAGTAATGGGCTGTGGGCTGATGGGGGGGGGGGGTTAGGACTGGTAATGGGCTATGGGGGGCTTGACTGGAAATGGGCTGATGGGGTTAAGACTGGAAGTGGGCTGATGGGGGTTAGGACTGGTAATGGTTTATAGGGGGGGGCTTAAACTGAAAATGGGTTTGATGGGGGCTAGGACTGGTAAGGGGTTGGGGGATTGCTATGACTGGAAATGGACTGAGTGGACGGGGAGGCTTGAACTGCAAATAGCTGATGGGGAGGGAGCTTGGAATGGAAATGGGCTGTGAGGAAGGAGCTAGAACTGAAAATGGGCTGAATGGAGCAGCTAGGATAGGACTGGAAATGGGCTGTTGGGGGAAGCTAAGATTGGAAATGGGCTGTGGTGGGGGCTTGAATTGAAATGGACTCATGGAGGGCTAGAAACTGGAAGTAGGCACATGGGGGGGCTTGGACTGGATTTGGGCTGAGTGGAGGGGAGCTAGGATTTGACATGGGCTGATGGTGGGGCTAGGAAATGACTAGAAATGGGCTGATGGGGCTAGGATTGGAAATGAGCTGATGAAGGGACTCAGACTGAAAATGGATGGGGGAGCTAGGACTGGAAATGGGTTGATGGGGGGCTAGGACTGGAAAGGGGCTGATGCAGGGACTAGAAGGGAATGGATGCTGGGTGAGACTGGAACTAGAAGGGAGCTGAGGTTTGGGGAGGATAAGAATGTGATGGGGGCTGGAGAGTAAAATGGAGAGGGGAAAAATATTTTGTGTGGGAGGGATGAAAAATCTACAATTGGCCGGGGTATTGGGAGAGTAAGTGGGGATTGAGGATGGAGGGGTAAAATTTGTGTGGATGAATAAGAATGAGGAAAGAGCAAAAGGATAAAAGATTAGTATGTTAAAGCAGATGTAGAGAGAGAGGATGGAAAGAAAACTAGAGAGGAGAAGAAAGGACAAATGGACAGCATACGATGGAGAGTTAGCAGAAAACATGAAGAAACCGAAGAAAGTGGCTGGAGCAATTGCAACTGAAAAAAATGCACAAAAGGTAGAAATATATCTCTTTATTTTGGAATTTATTAACTGGAATATGAAAGTTCTGGGAAATGTGCATCATTAAACGTCTGCGCTTTGTTTGGTACAAGAGGAAATTGATTTATAGTTTTATTTCTACAGTGTTGTTGTACATTCCAAGTTTGGCTTTTGGGGTTTCCCAGTTTAAATTATTGCCTTCCTGTTTCTAAATGCGATTCCTTGTTTGGTGATGGTCTATGTTCTGCATGTGTAACGAGCTGAGGTATTCTGTTTATGTAATTCCTATTTGACATTGCCACTTGTTCTCTTTCCCCAGTATTCTCTGAAATGTACTGGTTTAATATTTGCAGTGTTTCCTTTTGATAGGTAGGGACTGGTGCTTTGTGAGTCCTGGTAATGCTGTCAGGATACAGCGGGTTTGCTATGGGTTCTAAATGGGCAGCGTTTGTAGTAGTTCCTAATGTGCCTGGCGGTTGGCACTGGATTATAGTAATGTAGAAATCTTTAGTCTTTCTTTATCCATACACTCATTAAGAGACATGTTTACTAAAAGTTAGTGTATGGTAACATTATGCAAATATTTATGCAAATAAGGCCACTTATGCAAATGAGGCCCCGCACCGAGTCTCCGCACATGGCCCCGCACCCCCCTTGGGCCGCCCCTGCTCGAGATCACGTAACACCTCTTCCTCTCCACCTCCATTGGCTGCCCGTTTCCTTATGCACCCAGTTTAAACTGCTCACCCTTGTCCACAGGGCACTTCATACAAACACCCCACAATATTTGGCAGATCTTATCCACTTTCGCACATCCAGACATACACCCCGTTCATTTCACCTTAACCGCCTTACACTTCCCCCCACCCCTCCCGTGCCCACCTCCAGTCCACCCACTCCTCAGCTTTCTTTTTCGCAGGCCATGCCCTCTGGAACTCCCTTCCCACTTCCCTTCGTTTAGAACCCCATCATACCAACTTTAAACGTGACCTAAAGACCCACCTCCTTTCCTTGGCCTTTAATCTTCCCTCCCCTGTCCTTCTACGTTTACTGTCCTATTTTCCTCTTTTCTCCCCTATTCTGTCAAGGATTGTAAATTCTTTTTCCATTTTCCTGGCCTTGTGCCTCTCCTTTTTTAAATTTATTGTATTGTAAACCGCTCTGATTACCACAGAAGGGCGGTCTATCAAGCAAAATAAACATAAACATAAACTCTTGCGACTTTTCCATACTTAAGAGACTATGTGCTCATTTATGGCAAAAGTAAATGTCAATTTGTACACTGTCTTCTTGTTAGTAGGCCTCTTCCCCCCAGGTCTTGTCCTCTAAAGAACCTTTTATTTGTTGGCATATACACTAATAATGCTTTCAAGGGCTCTTCGGTCTGTTAGTATCTTTATTTACTTAAATGTCCTGTTTAATATTGGCTGCCTTGAGGGGAGGCGGCAGAGTGAAGGGAACGTATGAAAGGAAAAGAACAAACAATGACAGAGGAGATTAATCAAAGCATTTAGTTTTATAATACAGTAATGAGATTACCATGTTAAGGCACGTGAATACATGAAGATAAAGCTTAATAACCAAAAGAGCATAAGTTGATTAATTTCTTGATTGCTTGTATATATTCAGCCAACATACATTTTTGCATTGTTTAGACCTAAAGAAGGGAGTGTCAGCTCCATAACCTAGTCAAAAAATGGATTTGTTAGTCCAAAAACTAGGACTCAGCTCCTATCTTTATTAGCCTTTATTTGGCAGAATTCAATTCACCCTGTACAGCAGAGGTTCCCAACTCCAGTCCTGGAGGCTGTCCCTAATAAATATGCATGAGATGCATTTGCATGCACGGCCCCCATTGTATTCAAATGTATCTCATGTATATTCATTAGGGACAGCCTGAAAACCTGAATGGTGTTTGGCCCTCCAGGACTGCAGTTGGGAACCTCTGCTATATAGTGTCATTGAGGTCTTTTGCAGGTTATTGATGATTTGATAACTATTCACAAGTATTACTCAGATACAGCTATTATTATAATCCAGGATGCTATAATGACTGAAAGAATAAGGAAATTAATAGCAATTAATTCTTTTCTTCCTTCAATCATGGCAAAGTACTAAACATGGGGCATATGGTGTTAATCTCTACCGCTCACAGTAATTAATGCATTCTGTATACTAACCCAGTAGCTTCAACTCAACCTGGACATTAGCACTCTAGGGGTCTTTCCTCATCTGCTAATTTAAACAAGTCTAGTTTTAAATATTAAAAAAAAAATCTTTAAATCAAAATCTGCTTGAAGATTATTAAAAATACAAAAATGGTCAGACTCAGACCAAGCACCATACAAACTGCTCCCAGCCCTGCTCGTTTTTCCCTGGTAATATGAGTTTGAACTTCACAAAGCCCTTCTCCTTATATATGCACCCACATACCCACATAGAAGCCACCCTCTCAACACACGCAAATACATGCTCAGATAGGACGCACGTATGGCGTGCATACCTGCTTTTGTGAATTTTCACATTGCTAAGAAGGATTCCCTGCTTTGCTGTGATTTTTCTCAGAAAGATAAATATATCCTCATTCTATGGGTGTAGGGTTCGCCCTCATTACAACAGTGCTGAAGTAACCTCATGAAAACCTAGATGGACGTTTCTTAGAAAAGCTCCCTACATTTTATCTCACTCGGTGCACAATAATCTCCCCCACCCATGTTAATGCACTAAGTTTTACAAGTTATTCTCGTGCTATAGCTGTTTAACCTGTTAATTACCATGTTCCATGTAAAGTTATACTCGTTCTTGTTCCCTGTACACCGCTGTGACTTGTAGATACAACAGTATAGAAATGTTGCAAAATAAATAACATAAACATAGAAACCTAGAACATGATAGCACATAGTCCATATGGGCTATCCAGTCCTTATTAGGTAACCCAACCAACATGGACATACAAAAATCTTTTTGTGGCAAGATTAATGCCCTGGTTACTGTGGCCAAGGGCTCTTCTGTTAAGTATGGTTGCATTGCCAACTTACCCACCTGATCCTTCATGCAAAATGGGAATCCACAACTCCCAATTTACAGAATGAATCTTTAAGGACATTATAGCATTGGAACTTGATTGTAAGCTCTGATGAGTAGGGACTGTCTTTTACATGTGCCTGTACAGGACTGTGTATGCCTTGTAGTGCTATACAAATGGTTAGTAGTAGTAGTTACCACTAAGGGAGGCATTATGATCCGATAGCACAGGAATTCAGATCTTCAAACACTGAATTTCAAATACATTATTGAGAACCACCTTCTGCTGCAATTCTTCACCAATATTTACTATAGGGGCTATTGGAAGCCCTGTTTGTGCTTTGAACATCCAAAAATGGGCACAGAGACATCCACAGTTATTTTAGAAGCCGGGTCTGAGGATGTCCTCAACATGAGGACATACAAACCTGAACAGGGGCATGGTGGAGGCATGGCTGGGGTGTTCCTGAGAATCTGGATGTCCCCAGCTGACCTCAGAAATGAACCAGACATCACACCTAAGTTTAGACTTGCTCCAAGCACCTGAAAAGTGCTCAGTTTGGCTGAAAAACATCCAGAGGGTGTAGATAAGAAAGCACGTCATCATTCCCAGTACAATTTCAATGACAGCAGCAGAGGGATTTGAACCCTGGCTTCCCTGTTCCTAACCCACTACTCTAACCGCATGACCTTGCATCTTTGTCACTAGGTCCTTCCTCGTGTTTTCTCCAAGATGGTAGTCTTCTAATCTACTCTGCTTAGCATGACCCTTCGACGGAGACACACTGCACCAGTAAGGGAATCAAACTGCCTAACCTACGTTTAGTTTTGCCGAGCTCTTTTTGAACACAGTCTTACGAAAAGCATTTGAGGTCTACCTCACTTCCATTCCTACTGGTGGAAGCTTTCAGTGGTCCTATTCTAAGTCCTTCTTCAGTGAACACTGAACAGAACAGAATTGTAATATAATTCTGCTATTCTCATCATCAGCCTTTACATATTCCTGCCCTTCACATCTGCGTCTTACAATCCTGCTTCTGCACTTCCTCCTGTAACTAATATACCTAAAAGCCGAGCAATAGCACCTTATCTTTAACTGCAATTTTGTAGAAATAAGCGTCAATAAACAAGTTGCAGGTGAAACCATTCTGCTGGACTAATTTAATGCATCTGTGACTTGCTTTTGAGAGCTATCTTCTCTCTATAAGGTCAATGTTATCTCACTTATTTCTAAATCTTTTTCCAAGTTACATCAACTTAAGAGGCTTCATCCTTATTTTTCCTTACAATGTTTTTGTCTTTTGGTGCAAAGTACGGTGCTGGTCTTCTTAGGTTACAGTAATCTGGTTCTGCTCAATTGTTCTTGCCACAGTTGAGTAGGTTGCAACTCTGCCAAAATACTGCGGCCAGGTTGATTTTTGATGTATCAAAATATGGCTCAGTTTCTCTTTTATTGAAGCATCTTCATTGGCTTAGGGTGCTTGCATGGGTATGCTTTAAGTTTTATGCATTGTTTCATACATTCTTATTTTTTGATTTGGCTCCTACCCGGTTCTCTGCACTTTGGCTGCCTGTCTGCTCGCCTTCGAGAAACGCAGAACCTTCTTTTTCCCTCTAGTAGGAGAGTTATGGGGAGACAAGTTTTAGATGTATTCTCCCTTATAAGGTGGCTGAGTTGTGGGTTGTGCTTCCGGCGGGCTTAAGAATTATACCCTCAGTTACAGTATTTCATAAGAGGGTACAATCTTGGCTTTTTTCAAGCTGAGAAATTGGAGTTTCCTGATTTATTGTATTGTTTCTTTTGTTAACCATGCTGATCCGATTTTTAATTGGGATTGTAGCGGTATAGAAGTGTGTAAACAAATAAATGAAGATAATTCTTGAAAAGCCCAGTCAGTTATATTGTTAGTCCAATAAAATAGTATCACATACAAATCATTTGCTGACCCTTCATCTACATATCCATCTTTGCTCTGGGCAATTTTGTGAATGTCTTCAACTAAATCTCTATCCGTTTCTTCTACCTGCGGGGTAAATAGATGTTGCCTAATGGTCGGGCCAACCCTGTGTTCACTGTAAACACTTCTAGACTAATTTTTTGGCTTGATTCAATTTTATAACACTTGATTCAATTTTTAAAAATAAAAACTACTAAAGACTTAGACAGAATACATAAGAAAACATTCAAAAGCTTAGTACAAAGGAAGGGAGATGTCTGTAGGTGGAATGCGGGGCCGGCCGTAGAGTTGGTTCAAGGTGTTCATGCCCTAGGGCAGGGGTCGGCAACCCGCGGCTCCGGAGCCGCATGCGGCTCTTTCTCGCCTTTGCCGCGGCTCCGGAGCACACTGCCCGCTCTAAACGTCGCGTTATGGGCTCCCTCCATGTCAGCTCCCTCCCTTCTTCTGCAGCCGCGGTTCCCTGTCTCTTAGGGAACCGCGGCTGTGCTTTTAAAATCATCTCGGAGCCCTTCCTGTCTTGACGGGCTCCGTGCAGCATTGTCCCGCCTCTAAAGGAAGTTTGGAGGCGGGACAATGCTGCACGGAGCCCGTCAAGACAGGAAGGGCTCCGAGATGATTTTAAAAGCACAGCCGCGGTTCCGTAAGAGGCAGGGAGCCGCGGCTGCAGAAGAAGGGAGGGAGCTGACATGGAGGGAGGGAGCAGATATGAATGAATGGATGGATGGAAGGGGGTGACTGACATGGAGGGAGGGAGCAGATATGAATGGATGGAGGGAGGGAGGGGGGCTGACATGGAGGGATGGAGGGGGCTGACATGGAGGGAGGGAGCAGATATGAATGAATGGAGGGAGGGGGGCTGACATGGAGGGATGGAGGGGGCTGACATGGAGGGAGGGGGGCTGACATGGAGGGATGGATCGAGGGGGGCTGACATGGAGGGATGGAGGGGGCTGACATGGATGGAGGGAGCAGATATGAATGGATGGAGCGAGGGGGGCTGACATGGAGGGATGGAGGTGACTGACATGGAGGGAGGGGGCTGATATGAATGGATGGAGGGAGGGAGGGAGGGGGGCTGACATGGAGGGAGGAGGGGGCTGACATGGAGGGGGCTGACATGGAGGGAGGGGGGCTGACATGGAGGGAGGGAGCAGATATGAATGGATGGAGGGAGGGGGGCTGACATGGAGGGATGGAGGGGGCTGACATGGAGGGAGGGGGCTGACATGAAGGGAGGGAGGGGGCTGACATGGAGGGAGGGAGCAGATATGAATGAATGGAGGGAGGGGGGCTGACATGGAGGGATGGAGGGGGCTGACATGGAGGGAGGGAGCAGATATGAATGAATGGAGGGAGGGGGGCTGACATGGAGGGATGGAGGGGGCTGACATGGAGGGAGGGGGGCTGACATGGAGGGATGGATCGAGGGGGGCTGACATGGAGGGATGGAGGGGGCTGACATGGAGGGAGGGAGCAGATATGAATGGATGGATGGAGGGGGGCTGAGAAGTAGGGATGGAGGGGGCTGACATGGAGGGAGGGAGCTGATATGAATGGATGGAGGGAGGGAGGGAGGGGGGCTGACATGGAGGGATGGAGGGGGCTGACATGAAGGGAGGGGGGCTGACATGGAGGGAGGGAGCAGATATGAATGGATGGAGGGAGGGGGGCTGACATGGAGGGAGGGAGCTGATATGGATGGATGGATGGAGGGAGGGGGACTGACATGGAGGGAGGGAGCTGATATGGATGGAGGGAGGGGGGCTGACATGGAGGGATGGAGGGGGCTGACAGGGAGGGAGGGGGGCTGACATGGAGGGGGCAGACATGGAGGGATTGGGGAGGCGGGCTGACATGGAGGGAGGGAGCTGATATGGATGGAGGGAGGGAGGGAGGGAGGGAGGGGGCTGACATGGAGGGATGGAGCACTGGTAATGGGGTTGAGGGGACGAGCACTGGAAATGAGCTGATTAGGGGAGGCTAGGACTGGTAATGAGCTGATGGGGGGTAGGACTGGTATTGGGCTGATTAGGGGAGGCTAGCACTGGTAATGGGGTTGAGGGGGGATTAGCACTGGAAGCGAGCTGATTGGGGGGCTTTGACTGGGCATGGGCTGATTGTGGGGAGGGGAGGATAGAGCTGCTGGCCCTGGAAGATAACTGGGGCTAAGGCTACAAATGGGCTGATATGAGGGGATGGGAGAATGGAACTGGATCTGAGAGGGGCTGCCATGGTATTTGTACTAGAAGGGACTGGTCAGTGGGGAAGGAGGGGGACTGGAAGGAAATGGACACCAGTGGCAATCATGGGAATGCAAGTTGACATTGGAAGGTACTGGGAGTGAGGACTGGAAAGGGGCTGATATTGGGGAGGGTTACTGGGACTGGAAATAGGCTGATGGAAAGAAGTGAAGAAAACGAAAGAAGAGATAAGAACTGGCAGATGGACCATAGACCACAGAAAGAGAGCTAAGAGAAGACAGGAAAGCAGAAGCCTCAGATCGGGACCAGCATGATCAAAGAATAAATTGGTCAGACAACAAAGGTAGAAAAAATAATTTTATTTCATATTAGTGATTTGACTACAAAATCATCATAATTTTGAAATCAAATATTGTTACTTCTTCTTGTTATATTTTCTGGCGTATTTTTTTTGGTGTGCGAAGGAAGAGGGGTAGTCTTATACGGCGAGTATAGGCCAAACACCTATATTTTAACAGGAAAAGTAGGGGGTCGTATATAGCATTAAGGTAAGAAACAATATATGCAGTGTTAGATTTGTTTTAAATGTCGCAATGGTTTTGCGGCTCCCAGTTTTTTTTTTCCCTTCGGAAACGGGTCCAAGTGGCTCTTTATGTCTTAAAGGTTGCAGACCCCTGCCCTAGGGAAACCTCAAGCTTTACAACACCCCCCCCCCCCTTGCTGTCAAAATCTATTATTTAGCTTTGAATACCTGCATTTGCTGTCCTCTGGAAACTGCTGTCCTAGGCGACTGCCTAGTTTGCCGAGTGGGAAGGGCGAGAAAGGGCTAGCATCAGAAGGAGGGAATAGGCAGGGAGACAACTGGGCAGGGAAGGAGAGGAATGATGGTTTCAGGGAAAAGGCAGGTGAGGTAAGCAGGAAGGAGGAGTAAGGGGCAGGCAGATGGAGAGGTAAGAGTGAGATAGGAAGAGGCGGGAAAGGAAGAAAGAGGCAAAGAGAAAGAGGGTAAGGAGTGGGCTGGGTTTACGCTATCCACAATGCAGTGCAATGGACCGGTTTACACGGAGAAGGGGAGAGAGAGTGTATCATGTGTGTGGCTGGGAGTGCACTCTTCACTCCCATCTCCCTTTTCTTTTCCTCTTTTATGCCCTTTTCCCTCCCTTTTACATGCTTCACTTCCATCTCCCTCTCTTCATTCCCAACCCCCACTCTTTACACCCCATTTCCCCCTTGTTTTCATCACTCCCCTCTTACTCATTCTTGTACTCTTCATACCCTTCTCTTACTCTACCTTCCCCCTCTTGCATTGCCCCTAGCATATGACCACTGAGAGCAAAGATATCTCCACAGTCCCCTGACCGGGCCTACCAACAAGCTATGCTGAAACCACGGCGGGAGCACCCTACCCTCCGCATGTAAAATAGCCAAAAGGCTATATGGAGTGACAAACTCCTTTTACAACACCCGTGGGGTAAACATGTGGTGCAGCTGACATGCCAGGGCATATCGCTGAAGGTCAGGGACACCAACACCCCCCCCCCCTTGTCCCGCTGCAAGAGCCAAAGCAGGAGGGTCTGCAGCACAAATAGCAATTTTGGAAATAATGTCATAAGGAAGACAGCCAACCGCCCCAACAGAGAAAGAGGGAGAGGTACCCAGTCCCTCATCTTGTTCTGTAAGTGGTTCAGCACAGCGGTACAATTCAGCTTGTACAGCCAATTTGGGTCTTGAGGCAATTGGATCCCCCAAGTAAGAAGAGGCCTTCTCTGACCACCGAAGCAGGAAGTCCATCCCCCAGGTTGACCGCAACCGGCTGAAGACATCCAACAACTTGGATTTATCCATGTTCAGCTTAAGGCCAGCAATCGCTCCAAAGCACTGAAATTCCTCTAATAACTGGGGAAGGGAATCCTGCAGGTCAGTGAGGTACATCCACAATGGCCAAGACTTTAAACTCACACTTTCCAATCTTAACATCTTGCACCTCTGTGCAATCAGAGATCCTATGTAGAAGGGCATCCAACAACAATGCAAATAGTAAAGGTGATAGAAGACACTCCTGTCTAGTCCCCCCTCCCCCCCTCGGCATAAGTCAAAGGCCTCCAATAAAGTGCCATTAATCAATACTACCATGCTCGGTTCTGTATACAGGAGACATACCATTGGAGAAAGGATTCCCCTACACCATACCACGGCAAGGTCTGAAACAGGTAATCCCACCCCACTCTGTCAAATGCTTTTTTGGCATCAAAACTAACCAGCAGCGAACGCACCTTTTGCTCATGCACCCATTCTAGAAATACAATAATTTTCCTTGGGTGCCCTGCAGCATACCGGCCCTGCACAAAACCGACCTGGGACTCACATACCTGCCCCAGCAGCAACAGCCCCAGCCGATCTGCCAGAATCTTTGCCAGTAGCTTAAGATCAAAATTAGTTGAAGAGATAGGATAGTATGATGTGGCTTTCAGCCGGTCCTTCCCAGGCTTTTAAGTGATTGGGTAATATACGACCGATTTGCCCTACATGTGAAACCCCCTTGAGCAATACATCCCTGATACATCTCTACTAGAGGTGGTACTATTTGGCCTTGCAAACAGTTTATAAAATTCGGCATTATAGCCATCGGACCCCAGTGCCTTATAGCACTTCACCCCCTGGATACCCCTTTGCACTTCTGCTGCCGTTATAGGGGCTCCCAGGGCTGCAGCTTGTTCAGTAAGTTGCAAGAGGCATGCAGCTTCAAAATACGCCTCTAACCGAGCCAGCAAGACCCGGTCACCCTAGTAAAACTCATGGAAGATCCGTGCAATACCCAAGGTATCCTTGTACACAATGGCACAATGGTTGCGGCACAATGGCACAATGGTTGCGGCACTGATCATCCTTCAGTGCCGCAACCATCTGGGGGCCATCTGTACCCTGCAAACATCATGCCAACAAATTCTCCATTTGGCCACTGTTTTGGTATAATTGAAACTTATAATACAACATGGACTTCTTAGCCCGCTGATGGAGGACCTCTTTGAGGGCTGCCTGCATTTCCAGGAGTCAGGCCCTGGAGATCGAACTCAGGTGGCACATGTAATGTTTCTGCTCCACCACCACCTGCCACTCCAGATGCAAAACACCCACATTGAGTAGTTTATGTTTGTATGCAGCACAAGCTATAATGTCATCTCTTAACACCACCTTAGCTGTTTCCCAAAATAGCTCTGGTGCCTCAACATGCTAGGTATTGTGCTACACAGAGTCCTTCCACCTCTCTTAGATAGAGGGGGCGTATTGCTCATCCGTGATACAATTCCAAGGGGAAATGCCAGAATCGAGGTCTGGTGCTCGCGGCACCCAGGCGAGGTCCATCCATATCAGCGCATGTTCTGAGATTTTGCCCAGTCCAATGGTGGCATTCTCCACAAGCTCAAATAGAGACTCTGAGGTCAACAAATAGTGTATATGGGCATTTGTGCAGTGGACTCGCGACAGGTGTGTGTAATCCTGCTCCGTTGGGCTCAACAGTCTCCAAGGATCCATGAACCACAGTCGCTTTTGGAACCGGCAAAGGATACAAGTAATCCCACCACACAACCCAGGCCCACCCTGGGATGTGTCAAGGTGCAGATCTAAAACCCTAATAAAGTCTCCACCTGCTACTAACCTCCCCTCGGAGAACTGTTCAACGACCGAGGCCATGCAGGCAAAAAACTGCGGATCCACATTATTTGGATCATACAGATTACGTAACACAACCCCGGGCTGCCATCCAGCATCTCACCCAAGACCACATATTGGCCCAGGGCATCCGAGTTTATCGGCACTGGCAAACCAGCCTCGCTTATGAATCAAAACAACAACTCCTCCCTTCTTTCCAACAGACGGCGCCCCAAAAACATGTCCCACCCAATCCCTCTTTAGCTTAGCGTGTTCTGTGACTGACTGGAGGGTCTCCTGTAGAAATGCTACATCACACTTCAGTCGGGTTAAAGCATGCAGAACCTTCTGGCGCTTGATTGGGGAGTCCAGCCCACACACATTCCAAGGTATGATCCTCAGCCCGCTTCCCAGTCATCAGGGCATCCAAATACATCACACACACACCAAGGCTCAGAGAGATCCCCCCAGCCTAGGATCCCCCTTCTTTCCGCCTCAAAGGCCCCCACCCCCAACCAGTCAACCCCCAGCTAACATGCAGGGGAACCGCAACCATCCCACTCCCCTCCGTTCCCTCCCCATCCCTCCCCCTTCCCCCTCCCTCTCTCACTTCTGTAACCACCCCACCACTCATTCTTCAGTCATGCACAGATGTGTCGGGGTCTCGCCGCCCCGTGCTTCCCCACTGATCCAATCACCCCTCCCCTCTGGTCATGGTACATATCCCTCTGCACACACTCCATCCCCAAGCACACCAGCCCCCTCCACAACACACAGCTCCATACCCAGTCAAAGACACTCCTGGGACTCGACACACCGTGGTATTCCCCAACATCCCAGCATTCACCACCCCTGTAGTAGTCACAGACTGTATTACTATAAAAAATCACTCTGAGTCCTCACTGACATCCAAACCAGGCACAATTTAGATAGTAATACTAAGCTACTGTTTATTGCATAGTAAATAAAAGATTATAAGTCATACATTGCATATAAGTAAGTTCTAATAAGTTCTAACATAATAAGTTCTAGCATAAAATGACTAATAAGTTCTAGCATGAAATGAAATGCATCAATATATATACCGGATATTGTAGTGTCACTTCAGCGATCGGAGGAACTTTCCACGATGAAGGAATCCGGGAAAGCTGCCAAAACAGAATTGCTTTGTCTCTGGTGCAGTACGGTTCCCCTCTCCTTGGAAAGTTCCACATTTGATATACAAGTTTCAGTAATTGTTTTCTATCAGAGATGTGTTTTCATTGGATACTACAGCGTGAGCTTCATGTGAAAGCAAAATTCTCATGATTATGATTGGATATAGATTTCATACACAATTTATGTACAGAGAAGTGCTTCTGACTCACTATACTAGTTCAGACCACTTCAAGCAAGCTGTTTATGCCCTATAATAACCCCTAATATCTCACAGGCAAGCTGTGTATGCTCTAAAATAACCCCTAATATCTTACAGGACTATTATGGCCATTCTGCAAGCTGTTATGCCCTATAATAACTCCCAATAGCTACATGTCTGCTGTATCCATTCCATTCATGGCAAAGCATGTCACATTCGTATCACATTCGGTCCTAATGGATTCAGTAGTACATGTAGGATGCCGACCAAATTGACGGCCAATTAATTTGTGACATATACAGCAGTTGCAGATGGAGAGGATAAAAACAACTATCACCAGTAACAAAGCTGGATGGACCAACATATTTAAAACACTAGTAGCCGAGGGGGACCCATAAAAATGTCATACCAATGATGGGAGGTAGCCTTGGCAATACTGGATCCTAGGTATGCCAAGTTATCTGCCATCAGCACGGTATGCACTTGGTGCATTGCAATAGTCTTGTTTAATCATAATAAATGATCATGCAGCAACGCAGAATCATTTAACAGCTTATGTAATCTTGTCAAATTTAGATCCCAATTCGGGACATCAATTGGTATGGGCGTCCAATAATGATGTACAGCTTTATGAGTAACAGCATAAAGTAAATAGGTTTCAATATGCCACCGTAGTGTAGTTACATTCTTCAAACAACCCACAAAGGGAAGAATCATCTTAGGTATAACTTCAGTATTGACTACCATGCATACTTCTTGTGGAGCTATTTCAATCAAGTATTCATAAACTGGTGGCATAATAATGAATTTGCACATGTTAACACTATTCTGCAATAAGCAAGGTTCATATACATTAGATTGGATGCGACAGATTGTTCCTCCTATCACCTCAGTACAAGTGGATACTATGAATTTACACATTTGCATCTTAGTTACATTATATATGGTAGCTTGTCCGGTGCAACTAGTCTCATTGCACTGCATTTTAGAAGCACTATACATCAACCATTCATTAGTGACATTCAATATTTGTTTCCAAATTTGTTCATTTCCGGATAGAAGTCCGGCTTGAAATCGATCACGTTGTGCAATAATTATCATAGCTTGCAAAGTACATACTGTCCAATTAGCAAAGTAGGTTATGTTTTCTGACATATTCAACGTATATTGAGTAGCATTTGTAAATAAGTTCAAAAGTCCAGAAGAAATAGCTGCATGCTCTTTGACTGGTGCCAAATGGTGGGAGCCCATCGAATCTGTAAAGTCAATGCATCATTAATGCCAGCTCCGGCATTATGCTAAAGTTTAATCGTCCCATTTTCTTGGTGTAATGCATATGCCGTCTGATAACCCCCCGCCTGAGGGGCACCTGCCCACAATTGTCCGGAAGTAGTGAGATTCAGGATCTTACATCGTTGCTTGGCAGGGCAGGTGAAATTATCTTGTTGTCGCTCTGTGGTGGCATTCTTCCAGCTCCAGTACATTTTGATTCGAGGTTTGGTTGATTAACAGCTCTCCAGGGGTCCATATTTCACTTAGGGATACCCACCAACATAATGAAAGGATGCCAAGGAACAGGGTCTGAAATACAAAAGATATACCTTATTCTCTTAAATAACACTTGTCTTTGGGGATATATTCCCATTGCTCCTTTCCAGGTCGCATTACCAGCAACACCTTATCCTTACATACAGCAATAACCTCCCCAGGTGATGGCGGTCCTTGAGTTTCATGAATCCATATTTTGGCCCCCACTTTGACGTTGTTAGTGGACCCAAAACCTTTTCATTTGCCAGATCTGCCCTGGCAGTAGTCCACGTCCAATATGCCCCATCCCTGTGTGAGGCACCGCCCGTTGCTGGGAATGCTGGCAAACAGGGCGGTGACTGATCACTTCCTTGATGATATCAAGGGTTAATGGGATTCCCCTACTTTGAGCCCACCTGAAGGTGGCTTTTTCTCCAAAGTGACCACTTTTTTGGTGTGCCCAAAGGGCTGTACCCTGAAGCCATACCGCTTTTTCAGAAGGATACGGCTCAATCGGCTGCGTAGTTTCCGCCACTGATATCGAAGCTGCTTCATCTGCTTGGGAATTAAACAAACAATCAAGTGAGTCAAGGGGCATATGTGCATCCTGCAATGTAAACCATGGTTTCTCCGAAATTGGCATATCTGTCTCATTGGGGTATTTGTCCAAATACCCAGCTACCAGAATTTGGGACAAATTCTGAGTCCCTACCCCCACATGATCCTGAAAATACTGTCGAATTGCCCTCTGTATCACGGGCTCACGGCTCAGTGTAATAAGCCGTAAAACATTTTGAGCATCTAAACTCACTCCTCTCCCTCCAGTATCATAGACCCTAACCAGCCTTTGCAAATCCCCTTCTCCTGGCTGCTGGCGGAACAGGGTCAGTATATCATCTACTTCTGCCTGTGTAAAATCCTCCACAGTGGTCCTCATTCGTGTATGAGGGACCAACTCAGTAAGATATTGGGGCTGCCCATCTGGCCCCAGCAGCGGTTCCCCTCCAGGCCCCATCTGCTGTATGGGTTGCCCATCATTACCACGTATAGGGCGTCTTCCAGGCCCCAATACAGTTTTTTCCTGTCTCCTACTAACGGGCTGAGCTTGTCTAGATAGTAACTCTTCTTTCACTTCTTCCCCCAAGCACCCATCCGGGTCTGAGGAATTCCAAATCTCTCCATCCCATCTATCTGGGTCCCATTCTGTGGTGGCAGTAGCCACTGCTTTATATACTTTCTGTTTGTTAACCTTACCTTTCCTCTTTCTGTATTTATTTTGTGCTATTTTTACTGTGGCTTTTTCTGCTATCCCCTGATAATGATCCAGCTTATCCTGCAATAGCTTCTGATGGCATTCCAAAACTATAATTTTCCCTTCTGCTTCTAGCAGTTTGTGCTCAACGTGGCTCAATTCCAGCTGCCTGTTCTGCAGCTGGGAGTGAACCTTTTGATAGGCTGATAACAACACCCAGGTCTCTCTTCCTGGGGTAACTACATCACCCGGTTTCCCGGGGGGGGGCCCTTGAGTACTCTCTCCACATCAAGGGGCATTGCTAACAACACCCAGGTCTGTCTCCCTGGGGTAACTGCATCACCTGGTCTCCCGGGGAGCCCCTTGAGTACTTTTTCCACATCAAGGGGCATTGCTAACAACACCCAGGTCTGTCCTAGGGTAACTGCATCACCCAGTTTCCCGGGGGGCCCCTTGAGTACTCTCTCCACATCAAGGGGCATTGCTAACAACACCCAGGTCTGTCCTAGGGTAACTGCATCACCCAGTTTCCCGGGGGGGCCCCTTGAGTACTCTCTCCACATCAAGGGGCATTGCTAACAACACCCAGGTCTGTCTCCCTGGGGTAACTGCATCACCCAGTTTCCCGGGGGGCCCCTTGAGTACTTTTTCCACATCAAGGGGCATTGCTAACAACACCCAGGTCTGTCTCCCTGGGGTAACTGCATCACCCAGTTTCCCGGGGGGCCCCTTGAGTACTTTTTCCACATCAAGGGGCATTGCTAACCTTAAAAAAAAAAAATAATGCATTCCATGATTCTACAAACCCATTATCCCCTAATCCTGGGATGGGTTGGCTAGCACTAAAGTTTTTATTCTTGCTTTTAAACATGTCTGGGCACTCTGCCAAAACAGCGATTTTCTTGGCACTCTGCCAAATGGGATTCAATCGACACAGAGCTCCGCCGTGCACTGCGTGCCTCTCTATCGATTAAATCACCCGGCTGCAACATCAATTAAGTCACCTAACATCCCATCCTCGTCGCCATTATGTATTACTATAAAAAATCACTCTGAGTCCTCACTGACATCCAAACCAGGCACAATTTAGATAGTAATACTAAGCTACTGTTTATTGCATAGTAAATAAAAGATTATAAGTCATACATTGCATATAAGTAAGTTCTAATAAGTTCTAACATAATAAGTTCTAGCATAAAATGACTAATAAGTTCTAGCATGAAATGAAATGCATCAATATATATACCGGTTATTGTAGTGTCACTTCAGCGATCGGAGGAACTTTCCACGATGAAGGAATCCGGGAAAGCTGCCAAAACAGAATTGCTTTGTCTCTGGTGCAGTACGGTTCCCCTCTCCTTGGAAAGTTCCACATTTGATATACAAGTTTCAGTAATTGTTTTCTATCAGAGATGTGTTTTCATTGGATACTACAGCGTGAGCTTCATGTGAAAGCAAAATTCTCATGATTATGATTGGATATAGATTTCATACACAATTTATGTACAGAGAAGTGCTTCTGACTCACTATACTAGTTCAGACCACTTCAAGCAAGCTGTTTATGCCCTATAATAACCCCTAATATCTCACAGGCAAGCTGTGTATGCTCTAAAATAACCCCTAATATCTTACAGGACTATTATGGCCATTCTGCAAGCTGTTATGCCCTATAATAACTCCCAATAGCTACATGTCTGCTGTATCCATTCCATTCATGGCAAAGCATGTCACATTCGTATCACACAGACCCAAAACAATTATGGTACAATGAGGAGCGTACGATACAACTTAACCAGTCAACATGATAAAAGAGGCAATACTTGAACCTTCAGTAATACAAAAGTCAGCTATTAGAGCTGTAATGCCCCCGCCCAGTTCGAAAAGCTGTCCCCACATTAGGCAAGGGGCAGAAGGACGGTATGCATTCCAGCTCCAATCCCGGGCCCTTCAAAGCCCTCACTAGTTCGGAGAGGGCCAGAGGCCAGCTTAATACAGTCCTTCACCAAAAGTATTCAGTGCCAGAATCTTGGAAGCTGCACGTTCAAAGCCAGCTGTGGCCAGCCAGAGCAGTCCAGGGGACATCTGGAGCAGTCCATGGAAGGATATGCACCCCAGGTCTCCCAAGGCTCATAAATTGTTTAAGCAGTCTAAGAAAATGCCACACCACTGTGTCTACACTCAGCTTCAGTCAGCCTCCTTCTCTGGTGTGCCCTTTAGGCTCTGGATGAACTGTAGAGCCAGATCCACATTCTTAAAGATTTACATTGTCCCATTATGGAAAATACGCAGCCAAGCCAGATGCAGAACTGCGAATTTGACATAGGCCTCCATCAGTCATTGGAAAACTCCAACATATGCTCTGCATTTCTGACAGCACAGCCGAGGAGTCCTGGAAGATAGATATACACTACCCCTCGTGGTGCAAAGGCCCCTGGCTCCAAGCGGCGTGCAAAACCCTATCCTTTCGTACAAAGTTTAAGAACTTGGCCAAAACAATCCAAGGCCAGTGATCATAGGCGCAAATGAGGCCTACCAATGCACCTGTTCGATCTGAGGTGGCCCACAGTCTTCCCCCAACTGCAGGGACAGTGGAAGCAATGTTTCTAAATAGCCGCAAACTCTTGGTCTTTGATAGCCTCAGGGATTCCCACAAATCTTTTTATTTCTTCTGCTCTGGTTTTCTAAATTATCTAGATTTTCAACATGCTTGTCCACGAGCGCCTGCAACTTCCGGAAATCATGCACTACTACCACAATGGTGTCTTCTGCCTGAGATTTAAGCATTGTTCCACCGCTGTTAAATGGCTGTCAAATGGCTGAAATGCCTTATTCATGGCATCCAGCTTGCCAGTTATGAGGTCAAATCTGGCAGCCAAGGCTTCCAGCGTTGCTCTTGTGACCTCCTCCACAAGGGCTGACTGAACGGGGGTAGTTTGGGACATCGGGGCCTCTGCCATCTTGCGTTTGGCTGGCGGGGGTTTATCCCTCTCTCGCCACACTGATTTCATCATCCGGCCAAAACAATGCTAGGGAGTTCCGGGGCAAGTATTCCTGGCCCAGTGGGGTTCAAAGCAACCAAACGGCTCTGTTTACCCATGCAGGGAGGGAAGAAACCTCAGAGCCAACGTAGCACACGTCTGTGCCCCTGAACATATCACGTGACTCCCCAGCATTATTTTAAAACACCACCCAGATTCTGAACCAGTCATCTAGCACTATCTAGAAAGGGGCAATTTTCAGCCTGCTAGCTGGATTGTTATGTGCATAGCACTTAGGAGGGACGTTTTCTGTCTTATTTTATGTGGATAGTTATCCAAATAGTGGCACTGAAAAATCGCTGCTATCTGGATAAGTTCCTGCTATGTCCCAACTCCACCCCCAGACTGCCCTGGTACAGTCCAGATAGCACTGAGCAGGTCTGTGGTGATCTGGATCGTGCCACTGAATATCATGGTTAACAGGTGCACAGGTTCCACTGAATATTGGGCCCTGTGGAGAGAATATGCAGTGGCGACGTCTAGCCCTTGTAAACAGCTAGCTATTGCCATTGAACAGAAAATCCAGATGATCAATGCCACTGGCCAGTGTTTGTCAGCCTTTAAGATGTCTAACTTTCGCCGCTTAGGGAGAACTGGGCAGCAGCTGAATATCACCGGTTAGCATCAGGGTATTCAGTGCTGGCACTCTGCAACATTCAGTGTTAGTAGCGCTGAATGTTTTGGTTGCTGTGATTAACGCGGTTAACAGACCAGCTAACCGTGTTCATTTATCTGAATATCGGGCCCTGTGTTTCTGTCTTATAACATCTATGCAGAAGCATCATTTCTCACCAACACATAGAGTGACTGCTGCCTCACGGGAGCTATGACTCAAAGGGCTGTTCTCTGGTGGACTATTTTATAAAGGCACAATATAAGCACTTAGGTGCCTTCCTTCCATAGGTGCCCTGTTATCCTCCCTGTGCTGTCTGTCTGTCTCACACAGTTGATCTTGTTTCCTCTGCTTCCATCGCAGTCTATCCCATATACGTACATTCTATCTCTCACTCTTTCCCTCCCTCCTTGTCTCTCACTCTCTCACATACCCATGCACGCACACAAGATCCTTTCACTCCTTGTCTGTCTCGGTCACATACATTCCGCCCTCCTGTGCTTTTCTGTCCTCTGTTGTACATGCACTACATCAATGAAGGGTTATTAAGGCTTCTGTAGGAGCTACTGGTATTTTAAGAAACATAAACATATTGCTTAATATTTTCTTATCAAGATGTTTTGGTTTTTCTAGACAGTTCAAACGGAACTAGGAGAAACAGAATGGTTTAAAATCAGCAAAGGTGTACGACAAGCCTGCATACTGTCCCCCTACCTCTTTAATTTATATGCAGAACAAATCACCAGAGAAGCAGGACTGTATGAAGACAACAGAGGTGTGAAGATTGGCGGGAGATTTATCAATAACCTCTGCTATGCAGATGATACCACATTACTGGCTGAAAGTCAAGATGATCTGAAACATTTGCTTCTCAAGATCAAGGAACATAAAAATGGGCCTGAACCTTAATGTAAAGACAAAGATCCTGACAACTGACAAATCAATTAGTTCATCACTGACAGAGAAGAAATTGAAATATTTAATAACTTTAACTTACTTGGATCAACAATCAATAAAAAATGGACAAGCAGTCAAGAAATTCAACGATGCATTGCTCTTGGCAGAATGGCTATGAAGGACCTAGATAAGATTCTCAAGAGCAGAGATGTCTCTCTCCATACAAAGATTCAACTTGTTCAAGCCATGGCATTTCCAATAACATCATATGGATGCGAAAGCTGGACAATGAAAAAAGATAGACAGGAAGAGAATTGATGCCTTTGAATTATGGTGCTGGCAACAAATACTGTGTATATCATGGACTGCCTGAAGAACAAACCAGTCAGTATTAGAGGAGATCAAACCTAAGCTTTCCTTAGAAGCTCAGATGAGAAGACTTCAACTTTCATACTTTTGACACATCATGCGAAGAGAGAGATCATTGGAGAAAGACATCATGCTTGGCAAGGTAGAAGGTCGCCGGCAATGAGATGGATTGATACAAGAACAGCAGCTGTGGATATCACTCTATCAACAATGAGCTACTTGGCTGAAGACCGAACAAAGTTTGGATCAACTATCCAGAGGGTCACCAGGAATTGACACCAACTCGATGGCACTTAACAACAACAATTATGTCTAGGTCCAGCTAGGGAATGCAGGCTTTTACACCATAAGCTTCTGCCTTCAGGCTCTAGGGCTCTCTAAATCAGAAGAAACCACGTTACCCCACCCTCCTCATTTTTTCCTGGGAAGCAGACTGCAGTCCTGGGACAATTTCTACATGTGTAAAACACCCTATTACAGCCCCATTTATGCCTGCATGAGAATCACGTTCATTCATATTTACAGTGTGAAAATAGCTGTCAACAAGAAGACTAACACTTTCAAGAGCTAACATTTCCTTCCTATCATCTTCTGGTCACCCATCACTCCCCCTTCACCAATCGCCACCTAGCTGCCCTCGTACTGTGCATTTTACAAAATATACAAGCAAACGCTGAACTCTGAATTTCACCCCTGGGAAAACCTACTTTATGCATGTACAAACATATACACGGGATCCTTCCATCTGTGTACATAGTGATATTGAAAGGGATTAACGCCATTAGCAAACCTACTATCATATTGTGTGTGGAGGAGGGGAGGAGTGGCCTAGTGGGTGGGGCAAGGTACTTCAGGCCAGAAGGTCAGGTTCAAATCCCACTAGAGGACAGCAACCTTGGGCCGGAAGGACTGGGGTTTCTAGTCCCACAGGTGCTCCTTGTGGTCTTGGGCAAGCCACTTAACCCTCCATAGCCCATGTTCCCTGTAAAATAGTTATCTCCAAGTTATAATGCCCTGTTCAATGTAATTTCAGTTTGTTCAATGTAAACCGCACTGATGCAGAATAGCGCGGTATATAAGAGAATGTAAATAAAAAATAAAATATTATGTTTATTAAAACATTTGAAATACCGCCCCCCCCCCCATTACATCGGGGCGGTTTACAATATAATAATAAAACTATACTGGAAAGGAAAAAGAAGTTACAATCATTAATTCCTTTGGCTAACCCGGTTAGTGCTGCTGAATGGCTGTGGCTGCTGTCGCTGCATACCTGATGCTAATCGGTTAATATCGGAGTGTTCGGGGGTAGCACCCAGGGCCGGCCCGTCCATTGAGCAAGAATGTTTTTTGCACAGGGCCCCGCGTTTCAGGGGGCCCCGCGCAAAGAACATTCTGCTTTTTTTTAAATTACATTTAAAAACAAAAACCTGGCTCTAGCTGCTGCCGCTGCCGCGGCCGTCGCAGCAGCGGCAGAATGGCGTGTGCTGCGGGGCCCCTTCTCCTCTTCTAGCCCTCTTCAAGGGCTTTCAGATTCGCGAAGGGAAGAGTTTTGCTCCCTCGCGTCTCTGTAAAGCCCGCAGGGGCTAATGGGAAATTTCCCATCAGCCCCTTTAGACGCGATGGGCTGATGGGAAATTTCCCATTAGCCCCTGCGGGCTTTACAGAGACGCGAGGGAGCACTCTCCCTTCGCGAATCTGAAAGCCCTTTGCAGAGGGCTCGACGTGGAGAGGGGGCCCCGCGGGACACGCCATTCTGCCGCTGCTGCGACGGACGCGGCAGCAGCTAGAGCCAGGTTTTTGTTTTTAAATTTTGCCGGCAGGGAAGGGAAAGGGAAGGGGGGGGGGCTGATGGAGGCTGTCTGGAAATGGGGTGATGGGGGGTTAGGACTGGAAATTTGCAAGTGGGGGGGGGTTAGGACTGGAAATGTGCAAGGGGGGGGTTAGGACTGGAAATTTGCAAGGGGGGGTTTAGGACTGGAAATGTGCAAGGGGGGGGGTTAGGACTGGAAATGGGCTGGGACTGATGGAGGCTGACTTGAAATGGGCTGGGGGGGGGGTTAGGACTGGAAATGGGCTGGAGGGGGGTTAGGACTGGAAATGGGCTGGGCTGATGGAGGCTGACTGGAAATGTGCAAGGGAGGGGTTAGGACTGGAAATGGGCTGGGGGGGGTTAAGACTGCTAATGGGGCTGGGGCTGATGGAGGCTGACTGGAAATGGGCTGGGGGGGTTAAGACTGGTAATGGCTGGGGGGTTAAGACTGGTAATGGCTGGGGTTGATGGAGGCTGACTGGAAATGGGGTGATGGGGGGTTAGGACTGGAAATGGGCTGGTGGGGGGGGTTAAGACTGGTAATGGGCTGTGGGCTGATGGGGGCTGTCTGGAAATAGGGTGATGGGGGGTTAGGATTGCTAATGGGCTATGGGGGGGGGGGGGTTTAGGACTGCTAATGGGCTATGGGGGCGCTAGGACAGGCAAAGGGCGGATGGGGAGGGGTTAGGACTTGAGGTGGGCTGTTGTGGTTTGGACTAGTAATGGGCTGTGGGCTGATGGGGGGGGTTAGGACGGCAATGGGCTATGGGGGGCTGACTGGAAAATGGGCTGATGGGGTTTAAGACTGGAAGTGGGCTGATGGGGGGTTAGGACTGGTAATGGGTTTTATAGGGGGGGCTTAAACTGAAATGGGTTGATGGGGGGCTAGGACTGGTAATGGGTTGGGGGATTGCTATGACTGGAAATGGGCTGAGTGGACGGGGGAGGCTTGAACTGCAAATAGCTGATGGGGAGGGAGCTTGGAATGGAAATGGGCTGTGAGGGAAGGGAGCTAGAACTGAAAATGGGCTGATGGAGCAGCTAGGATAGGACTGTAAATGGGCTGAATGGAGCAGCTAGGATAGGACTGGAACTGGGCTGGTGGGGGGAGCTAAGAGTGGCAATGGGCGGGGGTGGGGGTTTGAATTGAAGGGGACTCAGGGAGGGGCGAGAAGTGGAAGTAGGCTCAGGGGGGGCGTGGTCTGGAAGTGGGCTGAGTGGAGGGGAGCTAGGATTTGACCATGGGCTGATGGTGGGGCTAGGAAATGACTAGAAATGGGCTGATGATGGGGCTAGGATTGGAATGAGCTGATGAAGGGACTCAGACTGAAAAATGGATGGGGGGAGCTAGGACTGGAAATGGGTTGATGGGGGCTAGGACTGGAAGGGCTGATGCAGGGACTAGAAGGGAATGGATGCTGGGTGAGACTGGAACTAGAAGGGAGCTGATGTTGGGGGAGGATTAGAATGGGATGGGGCTGGGAGAGTAAAATGGAGAGGGGGAAAAATATTTTGTGTGGGAGGGATGAAAAAATCTACAATTGGCCGGGTATTGGGAGAGTAAGTGGGGATTGAGGATGGAGGGGTAAAATTTGTGTGGATGAAATAAGAATGAGGAAAGAGCAAAAGGATAAAGATTAGTATGTTAAAGCAGATGTAGAGAGAGAGGATGGAAAAAAACTAGAAGAGAGAAGAAAGGACAAATGGACAGCAGACGATGGAGAGTTAGCAGAAAACATGAAGAAACCAGAAGAAAGTGGCTGAGCAATTGCAACTGAAAAAAAATGCCAAAAGGTAATAAATATATCTCTTTATTTTTGAATTTATTAACTGGAATATGAAGTTCTGGGAAATGTGCATCATTAACGTCTGCGCTTTGGTTTGGTACAAGAGCGAAATTGATTTATGTTTTATTTCTACAGTGTTGTTGTACATTCCAAGTTTGGCTTTTGGGGTTCCCAGTTTAAATTATTGCCTTCCTGTTTCTAAATTCTGCGATTCCTTGTTTGGTTGATGGTCTATGTTCTGCATGTGTAACTGAGCTGAGGTATTCTGTTTATGTAAGTCCTATTTGACATTGCCACTTGTTCTCTTTCCCCAGTATTCTCTGAAATGTACTGGTTGAGTATTTGCAGAGTTTCCTTTTGAAAGCTATGGACTGGTGCTTTGTGATTCCTGGTAATGCAGTCAGGATACATCGGGTTTGCTATGGGTACTAAATGTGCAGATATTCTAGTAGTTCATAATGAGCCTGGCGGTTTGCACAGGATAATAGTAATGTAGAAATCTTTTAGTCTTTCTTTATCCATACACTCATTAAGAGACATGTTTACTAAAAGTTAGTGTATGGTAACATTATGCAAATATTTATGCAAATAAGGCCACTTATGCAAATGAGGCCCCGCACCGAGTCTCCGCACATGGCCCCGCACCCCCCTTGGGCCGCCCCTGGTAGCACCCAGCGATATCTGCGCAGCGACTCAATATCGCAGCTGCCAGGTTATGACAACATGGCGAAAGTCAGGAGCAGTAAAGGCTGGCCTAACCTCACCTCTGAAGCTAACGGGTCAGCGGCTCAATATCGCCACTGCCCAGTTAGTTTCATGGCAATCTGGCAACCCAGATATTCCATGCCTGGGTTTGAATATGGCCATGACATTGAATATCTAGGTTTAATGTTCAGCAGTGAGGGCTAGCAGTTTTAGCACAGCCACTAAATATCAATTACATAATACACTTTTAACCTGTAAATCAGGTTTACAAGTAGAAAACCTTTGTGACATTTTTCTCTTAATATTATCCTCTCATTTCTTTTGTAAATTTTCATTAAATGTTACTGATAATGACACAAACATTTAGGAATGTGCCTTGTCAAGCAAGCAACCTTTCTGCAAAGTCTATTTGAAGAGCTTGGACAAATTTGGAGAAGTTCCTGGAGGAAAGGTCCATAAACCATTATTAAAGATGACCCAGGAAATCTTTAACCTGTGTCTTCTGGGGAAACTGCTAGGTACTTGTGACCTGGATTGGCCACTGTTAGAAACAGGATATTGGGCTTGATGGACCTTGGTCTGACCCAGTATGGCATATCTTATGTTCTTATGAGCTAATCTCTTGCTGATATGAAGTTCATGAAAATAAACTCTCCTCTTTTGTTAAGGTTCTATTTATGTCGTGCATGAAAACACCTGAAAACAATACAGAAGAAAGGGTAGAGTTAATGAACTGCCCCTAAGCAGGTGTGTTGCTATATCCCTTTGTCAAGAGTATCAAATTAATGGCACTTTCAAAGAAAACTGATGTTTCGAATTCTCTGTAAGATAGTGAATCATCACAGTGTCATTTAGGATTATATAAATACACAGATATTTTAATGTATAACTTTATGAGTTGGCAAGCATGAGTTCATCAGAAGTTCTTAAAATGTGAGTCAAGCGGTATGAATGTAACATTTAGTTGTTTTTTTAAACTAAAACTATTTTGTAAGACTTTCCTGAACCAGCTGACCAAAGCAGTATGCTAGAAATAAAAGCAATGATTATTATAAAATCAGCGCAGTTCAGAAATGCATTCTTCCTAGCTATTATGTACCATTTCATATTGCAACAAAACCTCCATTTATTCCTCAACCCTTACACTTCTAGCACAGTAACCTAGCAAATAGCAGCAGATAAAGACCGTTCCTTGCTGTGCCATGCGGGTTTCCCTGCTCTACGCCTTCTCCTTTGGTTTGTAACTGCTGCTACCCCTGTAAAAGTCCTTTAAATTTTGCTTTTAGCAGGCATGTTCCTCCCCCTATATACTGTAGGGATCCTCTGTGTCTGTCCCAGGCCTTTTTGAATTCCATCACCATTTATGTCCCCATCACCTCCAGTGGAAGGACATTCCCGGTATCCACCGCCCTTTCCGTGCAAAGTATTTCCTGATGTTGCTTTTAAGCATTCCTCCTTTCAGCTTCATTTTATAACTTCTGGTTTTATAGCTTCATCTGTATCATATCTCCCCGTCCCTCCTTTCCTCTAAGGTATGCATATTCAGGTCTTCCTCTTGTAAGGCTTCAGGCGCAAACCCCATGCCATTTTGGTCGCTTTCCTCTGAACTGCTTCAAGTCTTTCTATGTCTTTAACAAAATACAGTCTCCAAAACAACACAGTACTCCAAGTGAGGCCTCACCAACAAGCCGTACAGGGGAATTAACACCTCCATCTCTCTGCTGGTTATGCTCCTCTCTGCGCAGCCTCCTTCTGGCTTTGGCCATCACTTAGTCACATTGCTTTGCAACCTTGAGAACGTCTGACACTATCACCCCAAGATCTTTCTCCAGATCCATGTACACCAGCTTCTCTCCCCCATCACATATTGTTCTTCTGGATTTCTGTACCCCAAGAGCATCACTTTGCACTTTTTTTGCATTACATCTTAACTGTCAAGCATTAAACCATTCTTCTAAGTTTTGTAGATCATTTCTCATGTTTTCTACTCCCTCTGGGGTGTCCACTTTGTTGCAAATCTTCATGTCATCCACTTTGATTATGTCACTCCTATAAGGGTCTTATGCAGCCAGTCTCACTCAAGTATTTCTGTAACAAAACAGAGTTTACAAAGAACTACTATTAATATACTAATCAAACTTGGACAGAACCAACTATTCAGTGAACATAAACACTTGCTCCAAGAAAGGTCCAGAACTCCAACTCTACAGCAGGGTCCTCTGGACCTGAAATATTAGCTGCTGCAGTATGACCAGTCTGCACAGTAGAGCAGAACAGGCCAGCAACCTCTCAAAAGCGCAAAGCGTGAGAACATAATCTGAGAAAGGCCCTAGAAACTCAGCATATTCTTCTTGCTGCTGTGCTCAACAATGGACAGACTGACAGACAGGGCATATCCTGGACTGGAGGGACTCAAGGAAAGAAAATTAGCTGATGAGCCACCATAGAAAAAGCTTGCTCCTATAAAGGGTTTTCTGCATGAATTTGGTTGAAGGTAAATGAAAGACTGCTTTCTGATTTATGTTAAATGTAGACAGATCATATGGCCTATCCAGTCTGTCCCTGAACACCAACTTCTCATCTCTACAGTCTCTTCCTCTTTCTCAGAGATCAGGGATCCCATTTTTATTTATTTATTTTATTTAGCAGTACTTATATATTGCTTTTCACTAGGTCAAAGCAGTTTAGAGATATATGCTAACAGGCACTTTTTTATTCCCTTGTCCCCAAAGGGCTCACAATCTAAGTGTACCTGAGGCAATGGAGGGTTAAGTGGCTTGCCCAAGGCCACAAGGAGTGGCCATGAGACTAGAGAGCTCAGTCCCTCCGGCCTGAGGTTACTTGTCACTATGTGGGAATTGAACCCCTGGCCCTCCAGCCTGAGGTAACCTGTCATAACCACTGAGCCACTTCTCCCATGCTTTCTCATCTGCACCACTTCTACTGGGGAGGAGTGGCCTAGTGGTTGGGGCAAGGTACCATAGGCCAGAAGGTTGATGGTTCAAATCCCACTAGAGGACAGCAACCTTGGGCCGGAAGGACTGGGGTTTCTAGTCCCACAGGTGCTCCTTGTGGTCTTGGGCAAGCCACTTAACCCTCCATTGCCCATGTTCCCTGTAAGCATTAGTGTATGTGTCTCATATCCCCCAATTGTGTTGTGACCACTTTGATTGAAGGATAAGGTAGTATACAAAACTGTCTAAATAAATAAATACTGGGAGACTGTTTCATGAATCTACCACCTTTCTGGAAATAGTTCCTTAGATTACTCCCAAGTCTTCACCCTTATCCTATAATTGTTTATTCCATAGCTTTCTTTCAATTGAAAGAGGGCCCACCTCCTGTGCATTTATAGATTGGAGGTGTTTAAATGTTTCAATCATATCTTCCAGTTTTCTATACTGCCTTAGCCTTCAATCAAAGCAGTTTATGTTATGAATCACTACAAACAGGTACTGCATACATTCCCTTGACCTCAAAGGGCTCACAATCTATGTGTATCTGAGGCAACAGACAGTTAAGTGACTTGCCCAAGGCCACAAGGAGTGCCTATAGCACTAGAAACCCCAGTTCCTCCAGCCTGAGATTGCTGTCCCCAGGTGGGACTTGAACCCCCAACCTTCTGGCCAGAGGTAACGTGTCCTAACCACTACTCCCTCCCACTCCCACCTTTCTTCCAAAATGCAATGTGGGCCTTCGAGTCAGTCCTGACTCCTGGCGACCCAGAAGCTCCTGGGTTTTCTTTGCAGTGTCACCGGAAGTAGATTGCCAGGCCTTTCTTCCAAGGCAATGGAGGGTTAAGTGACTTCCCAAGGCCACAAGGAGTGCTAGTGGGAATCAAACCCTGGTTGCTTGGTTACCAAGCCAGTCTTCTAACCACTAGGCTACTCCTCCACTCCCAATATACATATTTAAATCTTTAAGTCTTTCTCCCTATGCTTTATGATAAAGACCACTAACGATTTTAGTAGCCACCTCTAAACTGACTCTATCTTCCTATGAAGGTGCGTTCTCCAGAATTCTCCAAATGAGGTCTGAGATACAGAGGCACTGTCACCTCCTTCATCCTTCTGGCTATTCTTGAGCCTATACACTCAAGCATTCTTCTGGCTTTTGCCACTTCAACTCTGATTAAACAGCCTCCAACCCAAACTCTTTGCTAAATGCAATGAAACGTTCTTGCTGGTCTTCCTACAAACCACCTCTTTCCCCTTCGTTCTATTCAACATTCTGCTGCTCGACTAATTTTCCGTCATCCTCGCCATACCCACATTACTCCTCAAGTCACTTCACTGGCTTCCCATCCGTTTCCGTATCCAGTTCAAACTTCTCCTCCTGACCTATAAATGCATTCACTCTTCAGCCCCCCCAGTACCTGTCATCTTTTGTCTCTCCCTACATCCCTTGAGAACTTCGTTCTTCTATCAGTCTACGTCTATCTATGCCCTTCACTAGCACTGTTAATTCCAGACTTCGCTCCTTCCACCTGGCTGCACCCTTCACCTGGAACAATCTACCAGTGTCAGTGCACCGGGCGCCTTCCCTGGCCCTCTTCAAGTCCAGGTTGAAATCTCACCTCTTCACTGTTGCTTTCAGATCCTGACTCCTGTGTTGTGACTTCACTAGATCATAAATGCCGTGTTTGTGTTTGTGCGTTTTGCCCTGTCTAGATTTCTCCCTGAATATTTGTTACTTTGTCTTACTAGATTTTTAGGCCTGATTTGTAATATGTATTTTGTCTTAACTAGATTGTAAGCTCTGATGAGCAGGGACTGTCTCTCCTACTTGTCTCTACAGCGCTTTGTACGTTTGCAGCGCTATATAACTGCTCAAAAGATAGATAGATAGAAACGTTACTCCTCCATGTGTAAAACACCAGATCATTAGTCTGACTTGTGCCCTGGCCTAATCATAAGACAGAGACATTTATGAAAAAGCATTCTGCACTAATTCTTGCTGAGACACAAAAATCAATCATGCCACAATGTTTTGTACAATTGTCACCTATATTTGAATCTTGCACAGAAGCCCATTTAGCACAGTTACTTACCTGTAACAGGTGATCTCCGGAACAGCAGGAATTAGTCTTCACATATGGGGTTCGTCGGCGCCGACGGAGCCCGCACGGGAATGCTCCCCAGCATCCAATCAGAAGGCTTTTGGGAGCATCCCTCGCGCCTGCGCGGTAGCTTCCCGCCCTTCCCACTGCCTCTCCCCAGTTGCGTTTCATAGCTGAGACCGAAGGAGAGGAGAGGAAGGAAGAGAGAGAGAGAGAGCTACAACTCCTAGGGGAGGCGGTTGGGTTGTGAAGACTAATTCCTGCTGTTCCGGAGATCACCTGTTACAGGTAAGTAACTGTGCTATCTCCAGGAACAAGCAGGAATGAGTCTTCACATATGGGGACTCCCTAGCTGAGGGTGCCAGAGGAGATCCCAGAATGCGCGCCCCTGGGCAGGGCAGTGTCTCCCAACCTGGATCCCCGGCATCCCCTGAGGGATGGAGGGTAGGAGTTGAGAAGAGTCGCCAAAGGCACAGCGACCTAAGACTACAGTTGGAGTCTTCAAAACCACTTTGACATCACTAAACCGTTAATGATCTAGAACAATCTAGGGCTTACCTACTGGATTGTAGAAGGCAGAGCTGCGACGGGTACTGTAGGTGCAGTGGCGCAGTCTTCAAGGGAACGTCATCACAGACAGGATGAAGTTCCCCAGTCCGGGCTGGCTGGAGACACAGGTGTCCACTGGCACCGGAAAAACGGCAAGTCTTCACGAGGAGCTCCAAAGAAGCCGAGAGCACCCGTAAGAGCAGAGTCCCCAATCCGGGGGACTAAGCAGAAGACTGACCGATCTGGGAGAACCCAGCCCGGAGAAGAACAGGAGTGTACCCCGGGATATCAAGGGGTACGCCGCCTACCCTAGCCGGCCAGGGATAGGAAGACATTGGGTTCGAAAACCTCCAGACAAGGAGGCGTAAACCAGGGGCTGTTGACTTCACAGCAAGTTTAAGCAGAACCTGTCCGAGCACCCAAGCCGCAGGATGCGGGCAAGCGGGCCGGCCGGACCCCGTAAGAAAGGCAAAATGGCATTACCGATAATGGGAGCAAGTCGGTAAGACACAGGGCGCTATAAAATTTCCCAAGAGCGCCCACCTGTACCGATATATATCCAATGACAGGTATAGATGTATATCGGGCTATAGGTGGGTCAGGGAACACCCACCCAGGTTATTAACCCAGTATGCACACAGGAGAACGATACTGCCAACTCGGACTGGCACTTGATCCACAGGAGGGAGCCCACCCGGAAGGTGGCAAGGGAACGGACCATCGAAGTGATGGGCCGATGTGCGTGGGGCAGGCTGATCGGCGAGGATAACAGTATGGTTGCGTGACCGTCAGATCAGTTGGGGGGAGTACATCAGGAGTACGTAGGCCCCTGAGGTGTCTGCCTGACAGTCACGCCGAAACCGTGTCCTCTGTACCAAGGGAAGGTAGGAGGGTAGAAAACCTACGGCCACGGTGTGACCGTGGGGGTCAGCTCTGTCATATATAAAAACACCCCTCGGGGGTAGGGTCAATGCCCTCCGCCGCAGCATGGAGCAGTGCCGGGGCTCGATCTGGGCCAGTGGAAGTCCTGCCCACCGAAACCTGACAGAACCAGGGGTTTTATTGCAAGAGCGGAGGCACCGACCCGAGGGCGGGGGAGGTCCGGCCCTGTCGAGGATTAGTGAGGCCCATGCTCGGAGAGTAGCGGTCAAGGCCTCCACTAGGAAAAGAGAGAGCGGTGCGCGATTCCCTCAACCCGGGGGAACCCAGCAGAGGGGAGTCGAGGGGCGTACCCGAGGGTAAGCCCGCAGAAGACTAGCATGGCCCTGCGGAGCTAGGCTAGCCCGGCGTGGGAAAGGTCCCCCCCCCCGGGGGAGGGGGCCCAAACCTCCAATCTTAAAGAGCCACAGTGTAGAACTGGACAATAACTTCCAGTAAGAGGAGTTAGGCGCACACTGCCGCATACCGGAGCCTAAGGCTGCTTGGCGAGGGCAGCCTGGTGGGAGCTCAGGCACCGCCGATCGGCGTGAGATGTCCCCAGCATTGCCACGCCCGGCAAGTGGGCAGAGGAATGACACTTCCTCCTCTTCGGAAAGGAGGGTCGGGAAGGACATCTCCTACCCCCGAGAGAGGGGGAGGGCCGCGGGCGGCCAGCGCCAAACAGGTCGGCGGCGCACTGAGCAACCTGACGCAAGGCCTCGCCGTTGAAAAGGTTCTCCCCGGTACACGGGGAAGTACCCAGATTATGCTGCGCCCAGCTGCACAAGTCGCAAGCCTGCAACCAGGCTGTACGACGCGCCCCTATGGCGACAGCAGAGGACCTGCTAACGGACTCGAAAGAGTCCACTGCCGCGCGAGAAAGAAACAAAGAGATATTCCTGCGGTGATAAAGAAGCAAGGAATAGTCAGGGGCCCGAGGGGCTGACACAAAGGGAGACAAGAGGGACAACCTCTCGGTGACCTCCCGAAGCGCCAGGCTCATATAGAAAATATATGAGAGAATCCTGGAGGCCAACATGAACATTTGGAAGGTTCGCCGCCCGAAGTTGTCCAGAGCTTTAGCCGCACGATTCGGGGGGCAGGAAGAATGCTTCTTCTTGCTACCGACCTTCCTCAGGGCCGATTCCACCACAATGGAATGATGGGGAAGCTGGTGCGTCTGGAAACCTGGAGAGGGGGGCACCGGATACAGGGCATGCATAGCTGCAGACGGCACCGGCACCTGTAAGGGCGAGCGCCAAATCCCGAGCAGGAGATCCCGCAGGGAGGGATGTAAAGGAAGCATTATGGCTGCCTGTTCTGCAGGGCCCGGATTCAGCGGAGGGTCCGGGATAGGAATGGCGAGCAAATCCGCCATATCAAGGATGAAATCCTGAAAAGACGGCTCTCCCAGAGGAGCTATCTTGGGGAAGCCGAGGTGCAGAGGCCCGCTGGAACACCAGGGGACCCCCCGTGCAGGTGCACGGAAGGAATCGCTCTAAACAGAGGAGGGTACTGACAGTCCAAATGCGAGGCAGTTGGCATTGCATCGTCAGAGCCCGAGATCGATTCCAAGCTGGGCATCGAAGGGAGCGACGTCCCCAACGGGCCTGCGGGACCTGACCTCGGTCCCGACTCCGGGGGCGGAGCCGCCCCCGGGGCAATCCGCAAGGGCGGCTGGAGTGGCGCCGAGGCCGTTGGAGGGCAGTCGAGCGCCGCACTGCACCGTCGGAAGAGACCAGGGTCGGATCCGAAATGTGGCGGGACCACGCTTTCCAGACTGGAGATCGATTCAAGGCTGGGCATCGAACCGAGCGACGCCTCCTTAGGAGGACCCGGAGTCGGCGGCCGCGCCAGTGCTGCCACTCCCGAGAGTGGAGTCAGGGCCGTGACAATCGGTGCCGAGGGCAACGAGGACTTCCCAGGCCGAAACTCGGCGAAGAGGGAAGCACCCGGATTCAGCTCCGATGTCGGGAGAGAGGCCGCCTGGGCTCTTCCCGCGCCCGTTTTATTGGGTGGGAAACCCTTACGGGGTGCATTACGTGGCTTCAAGGGTACCCAGGTAACCCGCCGGCGAGCCCCGGCGGGGGGCGAGATGCGCCGCCCTGGCTCTGCTGCCGCGGCGCATCTGCGGGTTGACTCGACTGAAGATCCCGGGTCCCGCGGGAAAATAGTGACGAGTGGAATACTCGACGCCTGCGCAGATGCCGGGAGGTCGGTGACATCCCGGGAAGACCCTGGCCCCACGCAAAGTGGGGGTGCCGACCCGCCTGACCGGGATAGGTCGATCGGCTCCACAGGCGGAGCCCGGAGGCGACCCCTGGTGAAGACCGGGGTCCTTGTTGCCGAGACCGCCGCGGGAGGGGCGGAGCCGCTCAAGGCCAGTACCGCCCCCGTGGAAGCCGGGGGCGAGGCGATCGGCCTCGGCGGAGCCGAGGGCACCCGGTGCCAATCCCCGGCGGGGAGTGGGGCCACCGACTCCGACGCCCGTGCCGAGGACTTGGTCCCGCTCGAAGCGGTCATCACCTCCGCACATGGCAGGGGTGTGGGCACGCCATACCGGGTCAGGGTGGTCCGACGATTCCAGGTGACGGGCGGAACGCTCGACACCGACGCCGATGCCGGGGAATCGGCACCGCTGAAAGCGGGTACCGCCCCCGCGCAGGGCCGGGATGTCGCAGAGCCAGACTGGGTCGAATCGATCGGCCCCGAAGGCACCGAGGACACCAGTCGACAGTCCCTGGCGAAGAGTGGAACACTCGACGCCGGCGCCGATGCCGAGGGATCTGCACTGCTCGAAGCGGGTGCCACCCTCGGGCATGGCTCGAGAATGTTCTGTGAGGAGCGAACCTCAGGAACAACCCGAAACCCCGTGGAGGCTCTGGAGCCCAAAGACTCCCTCCGGGGTGTAAGGGACTGGAGGGGAAGGCCGGAGCCGTCGTCATGCGGCGCATGAGACTCACCCCTCAAGGCTCGGTTAGTCTTAACAGACTGTTGTTGGGTTACCTGATCCTGGCGAGGAGAGAACGCCGACGACCGCTCCCCAGAGGGAAAAACGTCATCGAGGGACAATCGAAACAGGGAGGGACTTCTCCCGACGCTGAAGACCGGGGAACCGGTGGAGAAGGGGTCAGGGCCCCAACAGGAGAGACACCAGGCGTTGGAGTCGGAGCAGAAGACAACGTCTCCACAGTGGGAGCACTTCCTAGGGGAAGAAGGCTCCATAGTGGAACGCCCGGTGGGCTCCGATAACACGAGAACTCCTTGAAGGAAATCAAAATTAAGGAAAAAATGGGGGCACCGAAGGTGCCAGAGTCAGCGGGGTAAGAAAACCGCGACCACAGGAACAAAAAAAAAGAAGAAGAAGAAGAAGAAAAAGGAAAAGGTTTCTGTGGTGACAGGAGTTATGTCCTGTCGGCTCCGCGGAAAAACGAAAACTGGGGAGAGACAGTGGGAAGGGCGGGAAGCTACCACGCAGGCGCGAGGGATGCTCCCAAAAGCCTTCTGATTGGATGCTGGGGAGCATTCCCGTGCGGGCTCCGTTGGCGCCGACGAACCCCATATGTGAAGACTCATTCCTGCTTGTTCCTGGAGATATAGGTAATTACAATACTCTAAGAGGCATGTTTACCAAGTCCTGTGCCAGTAACGCATGTGTGGACTGCCTTACTAGGATGGGGCCTCTAGCTAAGTGCATCTGTCCTCCTGGCACAGACAAGTCACACCTTAATGTGACAAATGGACCATGGATGCAATTAATCACACCCATTTAGGTAGCATTAGTTGCACCTCTGCTACTTGCCTGAATTGTGCTAGTGTCAGCAACTAACATCCACACTAGAAATGTCCCTGTCCCTGCTTCAACACAGGCTACCAGAGTAGTGCATGGTTTTAGCACAGGGGATCCATCTATTTTATTCATATTAATCCAGCTATTGGTAGGCAGGGATAATTTGGAATCTTTAAGCTCTGTCTGCTCCGTAATGTAAAAAGGGGAAGGTGATGGCAGTGGGGGTGTACTATCGACAGCCTGGCCAGAATGAACAAATGGATGATGAAATGCTCAAAGAAATCAAGGAAGCTAACAAACGTTACAGCACAGTAATAATAATGGGTGATTTCAATTACCCCGGTATCGACTGGGTCAGAGTCACGGCAGGACATGCTAGGGAGATAAAGTTCCTAGATGACATAAATGACTGCTTCTTGGAGCCGCTGGTTCATGAACCGACCAGACGGGAAGCCATTTTGGATGTAGTCCTTAGTGGAACACCAGATCTGGTGCAAGAGATAAGGGTCTTGGGGCCACTTGACAATACGTAACTCCTCTACTCTTACACCTTCACTGGCTTCCCATTTCTGCCCGCACTCACTTCAAACTACTCACTCTGGTTCATAAAGTTCTCTACACCAGCACCCCTCAGTATCTTGCTGACCTTAGCCTCCACTCTCCCAGGTACACACCCCGCTCGTTCCACCTCAACCGCCTTACTCTTCTCTCCCCCTCATCTGCTCACCTGCAATCCACCCGTTCTTCCGCCTTTTTCTTTGCCGGTCCCGCTCTTTGGAATGCTCTCCCTTCCTCCCTACGCCTAGAGACCCATCACCCCACCTTTAAACGCAATCTCAAGACTCACTTATTTGCACTAGCTTTTGACCTCCCCTCTCCTTTTGTCTGACCTCTCTCCCTACCCAGCTGTTTCCCCTACAACATACAGTCTCCCTCGTCTTGTGCTGTCTTGTCCTCTCTTCTTCTTTCCTGTCAATTGAAACTAACTTCCTTTCCTACCTTCACTGGCCTCGGCCGCGAACCTCTCTGTGTTTGTATATTGTACACCGCCTTGCCTTATGTAGAAAGGCGGTATATCAAATTTAATAAAACATAAACATAATGATCATAGCATGATCACGTTTGATTTAATTAGTGGAGGAGGGATGGTAAGGAAATCCACAGTACTACCTTTTAACTTTCGAAAGGGAGACTATGATAAAATGAGGAAAATAGTTAAGAAAAAACTAATAGGAGCAGTTGCAAAGGTTAAAGACTTACATCAACGACCACGTTAGATTGAAATCGAACCCACCGGACCCGGATCCCCCCGACAAGTAGCACCACCTTCACCCCAACATCAACCATTACACGGATGAGCCAATAGGACACAACCAAGTTATTATTGAACATATGCTGTAATATACCTGTATACATATGTATATAGTTACCCTGTTTTTTATACCCTGTTACAAGTTCCCATGTTATATTGTAAATCCAGTGCAGACCTTCTGCCCTGGACAGTTGTGTTTGATGTAAACCGCACTGATGCAGAAAAGCGCGGTATATAAGAAAGTTAAATAAATAAATAAAATAAATAAAAATAAATCAAGCTTGGGTGATGTTGAAAAATACTATCTTGAAAGCCCAGACCAGCTGTATTCCACGCTTTAAGAAAAGTGGAAGGAAGTCCAAACAGCTGCCAGCATGGTTTAAAGGTGAGGTCAGAGAGGCTGTTGTTGCCAAAAAAGCATCTTTCAGGAAATGGAAAAAAGAGCCAAACGACGAAACCTGAAAACAGCACAAGCACTGGCAAGTCAAATGCAAGGCATTGATAAGGCAGGCAAAGGGAGAATTTGAGAAGAAGCTTGCTGTGGAAGCAAAACACGAAATAAAGACTCTCAAGTACATTCGTAGCAAAAAACCTGTGAAAGAGTCAGTTGGTCTATTAGATGACAGAGGGGTTAAAGGGACACTAAGAGGCGACAAGGCTGTAGCGGAGAGACTGAATGAATTCTTTGTTTCAGTCTTTACTGAGGAAGATGTAGGGATGTTACCCATGACTGAAGTGGTATTTAAAGGTGTAGAAGAATTCCGGTGGTATATTCTCAAGATCATATTTTGCTACATTCATGAGTGGTTTGCTCTTTTTCAACTTTAGCTTGAGTTTGCATACTAGTAGTAGGTGATCTGTACCACAGTCAGCTCCAGGTTTTGTCTTTATTGATGTTATAGATCTTTTCCATCATTGACTTCCAGAGATGTAATCAATTTGATTTTTGTACAATCCATTGGGTGAAGTCCATATGTACAGTTGCCGCTTGTGTTGCTGGAAGAAGGTGTTTGAGATAAATAGATCATTGGTCTTGCAGAATTCTATCAGTCTTTCTCCAGCTTCACTTCTGTTGCCAAGTCCATATTTTCCAACTATTTTGCCTTCTTTGTTGCCAACCTTTGCATTCCAGTCACCCATGACTATCAGGATATCCTGTTTGCATGTTCTATCAATTTCAGCTTGTACTTAGAAACATAGAAACATAGAAACATGATGACAGAAAAAGACCACAAGGCCCATCAAGTCTGTCCTTCCATAACAACAACTACAACAGTCCACTTTTTACCTTTAGAGATCCTCTGTGTTGGTCCCATGCTTTTTTTAATTCTGTTACTGTCCTCATCTCTACCACCTCCACTGGGAGACTATTCCACGGATCCACTACTCTTTCCGTAAAGAAATATTTCCGCATATCACTCCTGAATCTATCTCCCTTCACCCTCATCCCATGTCCCCTCGTAGCAGAACTTGCTTTCAATTGAAAAAGGCTCTCTCCCTGAACATTTATGCCACGGAGGTATTTAAACATCTCAATCATATCACCTCTATCCCGCCTTTCCTCTAAGGTGTACATATTAAGATCCTTAAGTCTGTCCTCATATGCTTTATAATGAAGCCCATTAATCATTTTAGTAGCCACCCTCTGCACCGACTCCATCCTGTTCACATCCTTTTGAAGGTGCGGTCTCCAGAATTGCACACTATACTCCAAATGAGGTCGCACCAAAGACTTATACAGAGGCATTATCACCTCCTTTTTTCTGCTAGCCATTCCTTTCCGTATGCACCCAAGCATCCTTCTAGCTTTTGCCGTCGCCTTTTCTACCTGTTTAGCTACTTTAAGATCATCAGACACAACCACGCCTAGGTCCCGCTCTTCTTTAGTGGACAAAAGTACTTCACCTCCTATACTGTATTGCTCCCTTGGATTGCTGCAGCCCAAATGCATGACCTTACATTTTTTAACATTAAATCCCAGCTGCCAAATTCTAGACCATTCTTCAAGCTTAGCTAGATCCCTCCTCATGTTATCTACACCTTCCTGGGTGTCTACTCTATTGCAGATTTTGGTATCATCCACAAAGAGGCAAACCTTACCCGACAGCCCTTCTGCTATATCACTAACAAAGATGTTCATAGAACTCATCAGTTTCATCCTCTTCTGCAGCTATTGTTGGGGCATATACTTGAATTATATTGTTTTGATAGGCATTCCTTGTAGACAATTAGAAATGAAGCGTTCACTGATTGCAATGTATTTCATTACATTTCTTGCAAGTTTCTTCTTAATTATAAATGCAACATTTCTTGTTTTTCATTTCCTGCATAGTAGACCATGTGATCATCAGATGCAAAGTGCTCGATGCCAGTCCATTTCAGTTCGCTGACACCCAACAGATCGAATTGTACACATTCCATTTCATTCTTGACCACCTCCAACTTCCCTTGGTTCATGCTTTGTTCGTTCCATGTTCCAATATGCAAGACATCTTTGCAGCTTCTGACTCATTTCATGCGCAGCTATGTCAGCAGTCAGACGTCCCGAGGGCTTTGATCCAACCACATCATAAAAGTTGGCTTTACTCTCAAAAGTCTTCAGCTCCTCCCCAGTAGCCAGTTGAATGCGTTCCGACCTGGGGGTCTCATCTTCCAGCACTATAGTGCAATTTGTTTTGTTGTGACTATCCACTGGGTTTTCTTAGCAAGGAGTGGAGGAGTGGCCTAGTGGTTGGGGCAAGGTACTTCAGGCCGGAAGGTCGGGGGTTCAAATCCCACTAGAGGACAGCAACCTTGGGCCGGAAAGACTGGGGTTTCTAGTCCCACAGGTGCTCCTTGTGGTCTTGGGCAAGCCACGTAACCCTCCATAGCCCATGTTCCCTGTAAAATAGTTATCTCCAAGTTATAATGCCCTGTTCAATGTAATATCAGTTTGTTCAATGTAAACCGCACTGATGCAGAATAGCGCGGTATATAAGAGAATATAATAAATAAATAAATAATAAATAAGATAGGGAAATAGATTGTCAGGCCTTTCTTCCGCGCAGTTTAAGTTTAGTATTTTTGCCGTTGTCACAGAAATGTGATCCTCTGCCGCCAACACTGTCCTATTCTGCTGCTGCCCAGATGGGTAGTTTGTCTTTGTCTGGCACCTCAGCTGAGATCTGTCCATCTTGGGAGACCCTGCCAGTAGTTAAGTTACTGATAGCTTAGCCTTCAGCATCATTGATGTACACAAGCCCTCAAAGCATGACAAGCTGAAAACAAAGTGAGTCTATTTACTTTTAATTTACTTTCTATGCTAAGCTATGGTCTGCTTTGACTTAAATACACAATTCTCTGGTGGTACTAGACCTGACTGACTCAGCAAAAACACTAAATTGTAAAATACACAGATCTATCAGTTTTAACTCAAAGAATTCCTTTTATCCCCCAAGATTTAATTTCAGAAGATTAAGACTCACAGGTGTACTGTAGATCTATTTCCTTGTAGCAGTCCCTTTTTGTAGTCCTTCAAGTTTTTTCTTGCCATCGTGCAAATCTTTACCTTTGGTGTAATTTTATAAGAGGCCTTTTATCCTTTATAAAATTATCCCCAATCAGGGCAATGTCCAAAGCTCAGTAAATGGGGCTATGCAGCTAAACGTACACACTGGTGGTTCTTTGAGTTTGTGGAACTGTCAGAAGCTAATGTTTTGCCTTGACCGAGGCTGCTCTTTGCACCCTACAGCAGCTGATGCCCTAGGTCAGTGATGGCTAACCTTTTTGAGCCCGAGTGCCCAAACTGCCGCACAAAACCAAAGAATTTCCTCAAAGTGCCAGCACGTCAATTAAAGCTCCATTTGCATAAGGTGCTTCATTTGCATAAATATTTGCATAATGTTACCATACACTAACTTTTAGTAAACATGCCTCTTTAAGAGTATATGGATAAAGATAGACTTAAATGTTTCTACATTACTATAATCCAGTACCAACCGCCAGGCACATTAGGAAACTACTACAAACGCTGCCCATTTAGAACCCATAGCAAACCCGCGTATCCTAACAGCACTACCAGGACTCACAAAGCACCATACTCTACCTATCAAAAGGCAACACTGCAAATATTAAACCAATACATCTCAGAGAACAACAATACATGACCTACTGGGAAAGAACAAGTGGCAATGTCAAATAGGAATTATATAAACAGAATACCTCAGCTCAGTTACACATGCAGAACAGACCATTACCAAACAGGAATCACAATTTAGAAACAGGAAGACAATAATTAAACTGGGAACCCCAAAAGCCAAACTTGGAATATACAACAACACTGTAGAAATAAAAACTATATATTAATTTTCCTCTTGTACTAAACAAAGCGCAAAAATTAATGATGCACATTTCCCATAGCTGACATATTCCAATTAATAAATTCAAAATAAAGAGATATTTTTCTACCTTTTGTGCATTTTTTTTCAGTTGCAATGTTCCAGCCACTTTCTTCTGGTTCTTCTTCTTCTTCGTGTCTTCTGCTAACTCTCCATCTGCTGTCCATTTGTCCTTTCTTCTGTCTTCTTGTTTTTTTTTTTCCATTCTCTCTCTACATCTGCTTTAACATACTAATCTTTCTCCTTTTGCTCTTTCCTCATTCCTATTTCATCTACTCAAAATTTACCCCCTCCATCCTCAATCCCCACTTACTCTCCCAATACCCGGCCAATTGTAGATTTTTTATCCCTCCCACACAAAATATTTTTTCCCCTCTCCATTTTACTCTCCCAGCCCATCCCATTCTAATCCTCCCCCAACACCAGCTCCCTTCTATTCCGCCTCACCAGCATCCATTTCCCTTCTAGTCCCCTGCATCAGCCCATTTCCAGTCCTAGCAGCCCCCCAACCCATTTCCAGTCCTAGCAACCCCCCAACCCAATACCAGTCCTATCCCCCCCTCATCAACCCACTTCCAGTCCTAACCCCCCATCACCCCCATTTTCAGTTTAAGCACCCCACTATAACCCATTACCAGTCCTAACCCCACATCAGCCCACTTCCAGTCCTAACCCCCCATCAGCCCACTTCCAGTCAGCCCCCCATAGCCCATTGCCAGTCCTAACCCCCCCATCAGCCCACAGTCCATTACCAGTCCTAACCCCATCAGCCCACCTCAAGTCCCTAACCCCTCCCCATCAGCCCATTTCTTGTCCCAGCCCCCCATAGCCCATTATCAGTCCTAAACCCCCCCATAGCCCATTACCCAGTCCTAACCCCATCAGGACCACCTCCAGTGGTTAACCCCCCCCCATCAGCCCATTTCCAGTCCTAACCCCACCCAACAGCCCACCTCAAGTCCTAACCCCTCCCCATCAGCAGTCCTAACCCCCCCTAGCCCATTAGCCCATTAGCAGTCCTAACCCCCCCCTCTCTAGCCCATTAGCAGTCCTAACCCCCCCCCCCCATAGCCCATTACCAGTCCTAACCCCCATCACCCCATTTCCAGACAGCCCCCATCAGACCCACAGCCCATTAGCAGTCCTAACCCCCCCTAGCCCATTAGCATCCTAACCCCCCCAGCCCATTAGCAGTCCTAACCCCCCCCTAGCCCATTAGCAGTCCTAACCCCCCCCTAGCCCATTAGCAGTCCTAACCACACCCCCCATGGCAAATTTAAAAAAAAAAAAAAAGCAGCTGGCTCTGGCTTCTGCCGCGGCAGCGGCAGAATGCAATGTCCCGTGGGGCCCCCTCCGCCCGCTAAGCCCCTCTGCAAGGGCTTTCAGATTCGCGAGGGAGAGCGTCTCCCTCGCGAATCTGAAAGCCCTTGCAGAGGGGCTTAGCGGGCGGAGGGGGCCCCGCGGGACACTGCATGCTGCCGCGTCCGCGGCAGCAGCCAGAGCCCGCTTTTTCTTTTTATGAGGACCATCAAGCGTTCCAGCTGCAAGGCCTTCTCGTGACACAGATGGCACGCGTGCCATAGGTTCGCCATCGCTGCCCTAGGTCATTGCCTAGTCCAGCGATGGCGAACCTATGGCACGCGTGCCAGCTGTGGCACGCGAAGGCCTTGCAGCTGGCACGCGTGAAGGTCCGCAGAAAAAGAAAAAGCGGGCTCTGGCTGCTGCCGCGGACGCGGACGCGGCAGCATGCAGTGTCCCGCGGGGCCCCCTCCGCCCGCTAAGCCCCTCTGCAAGGGCTTTCAGATACGCGAGGGAGACAGCGTCTCCCTCGCGTCTCTGTTAAGCCCGCAGGGGCTAATGGGAAATTTCCCATCAGCCCCTTTAGAGGGACTGATGGGAAATTTCCCATTAGCCCCTGCGGGCTTAACAGAGACGCGAGGGAGACGCTCTCCCTCGCGAATCTGAAAGCCCTTGCAGAGGGGCTTAGCGGGCGGAGGGGGCCCCGCGGGACATTGCATTCTGCCGCTGCCGCGGCAGAAGCCAGAGCCAGCTGCTTTTTTTTTTTTTTTTAATTTTGCCAGGGGGGGTGGGTTAGGACTGCTAATGGGCTAGGGGGGGGTTAGGACTGCTAATGGGCTAGGGGGGGTTAGGACTGCTTATGGGGTGGGGGGGTTAGGACTGCTAATGGGCTGGGGGGGGGTTAGGACTGCTAATGGGCTGTGGGCTGATGGGGGCTGTCTGGAAATGGGGTGATGGGGGGTTAGGACTGGTAATGGGCTATGGGGGGGGTTAGGACTGCTAATGGGCTAGAGAGGGGGGGGGTTAGGACTGCTAATGGGCTAGGGGGGGTTAGGACTGCTGATGGGGAGGGGTTAGGACTTGAGGTGGGCTGTTGGGTGTGGTTAGGAATGGAAATTGGCTGAGTGGGGTTTAACACTGTAGGTGGTCTGATGGGGTTAGGACTGGTAATGGGCTATGGGGGGTATAGGACTGATAATGGGCTATGGGGGGCTGGGACAAGAAATGGGCTGATGGGGAGGGGTTAGGACTTGAGGTGGGCTGATGGGGTTAGGACTGGTAATGGACTGTGGGCTGATGGGGGGGGTTAGGACTGGCAATGGGCGATGGGGGGCTGACTGGAAGTGGGCTGATGGGGGGTTATGACTGGAAGTGGGCTGATTGGGGGGTAGGACTGGTAATGGGTTATACGGGGGGGGCTTAAACTGAAAATGGGGTGATGGGGGGTTAGGACTGGAAGTGGGTTGATGAGGGGGGGATAGGACTGGTATTGGGTTGGGGGGTTGCTAGGACTGGAAATGGGTTGGGGGGCTGCTAGGACTGGAAATGGGCTGATGCAGGGACTAGAAGGGAATGGATGCTGGGTGAGGCTGGAACTAGAAGGGAGCTGGTGTTGGGGGAGGATTAGAATGGGATGGGGCTGGGAGAGTAAAATGGAGAGGGGAAAAATATTTTGTGTGGGAGGGATAAAAAATCTACAATTGGCCGGGTATTGGGAGAGTAAGTGGGGATTGAGGATGGAGGGGTAAATTTTGAGTAGATGAAATAGGAATGAGGAAAGAGCAAAAGGAGAAAGATTAGTATGTTAAAGCAGATGTAGAGAGAGAATGGAAAAAAAAAACCAAGAAGACAGAAGAAAGGACAAATGGACAGCAGATGGAGAGTTAGCAGAAGACACGAAGAAACCAGAAGAAAGTGGCTGGAACAATTGCAACTGAAAAAAAATGCACAAAAGGTAGAAAAATATCTCTTTATTTTGAATTTATTAATTGGAATATGTCAGCTCTGGGAAATGTGCATCATTAATTTTTGCGCTTTGTTTAGTACAAGAGGAAATTAATATATAGTTTTATTTCTACAGTGTTGTTGTATATTCCAAGTTTGGCTTTTGGGGTTCCCAGTTTAATTATTGTCTTCCTGTTTCTAAATTGTGATTCCTTGTTTGGTAATGGTCTGTTCTGCATGTGTAACTGAGCTGAGGTATTCTGTTTATATAATTCCTATTTGACATTGCCACTTGTTCTTTCCCCAGTAGGTCATGTATTGTTGTTCTCTGAGATGTATTGGTTTAATATTTGCAGTGTTGCCTTTTGATAGGTAGAGTATGGTGCTTTGTGAGTCCTGGTAGTGCTGTTAGGATACGGCGGGTTTGCTATGGGTTCTAAATGGGCAGCGTTTGTAGTAGTTCCTAATGTGCCTGGCGGTTGGTACTGGATTATAGTAATGTAGAAACCTTTTTAGTCTTTCTTTATCCATATACTCATTAAGAGGCATGTTTACTAAAAGTTAGTGTATGGTAACATTATGCAAATATTTATGCAAATGAAGCACCTTATGCAAATGGAGCTTTAATTGACGTGCTGGCACTTTGAGGAAATTCTTTGGTTTTGTGCGGCAGTTTGGGCACTCGGGCTCAAAAAGGTTAGCCATCACTGGCCTAGTCTATCTAATGGTTATCCAGCCCTGAAAGACAGACTTGGGGATACAATGGAATTTTGTCAGAATGTGTCAAAAAGATTAACCAAGGATTACATGGTAAATCAGATGATACACTGTTTCAGGGTGAACCTCATGACACGGTTTCAGGGCACAGCTTTCATGAAGTGTCCTAGGCAAAGAAAAGGTGCAAAGTATGCAAATACTTCTAAGAGCAATTTTCAAAGCTTATGCCACAGGTAGAGCCTCACTGAAACTGCCTCCCTCACTTTTACCTGCACCTAAAAAGAGTCTAAGAAGGAAGCTTAGAGCGATCAGGGAGGGAAAGCCCCACAAGATTTCCCCATGGGTATGGTGGACCCACTGTTTTCCTGCCTGTTTGATTTTCAAAGAGAAACATCTCGTGGGCTTTCATTTGGAAATAGATCTGCAAGTACATTGTACCGTATAAAAATTGTCCTCTCTGATATACTTAACTTTACACTGCTAATTTTAAGCCGCAAACAATATGGGTGAAAATTTGCCTAAAGTCGGTAAGTTTAAACTGCCTATTTTCAGCTACCTGCTCTATTTTACAACTGCCCCCTGCAAAACTCTATTAACCCTGTTTAGACTTTGATATTGATATTCTTGGCAAACCCGCCAAAGTTTGATTACAGAGAAAAGGACACTTAAGTTATAGGACAGTGATGGCTAACCTTTTTGAGCCCGAGTGCCCAAACTGCCGCACAAAACCAAAGAATTTCCTCAAAGTGCCAGCACTTCAATTAAAGCTCCATTTGCATAAGGTGCTTCATTTGCATAAATATTTGCATAATGTTACCATACACTAACTTTTAGTAAACATGCCTCTTAATGAGTATATGGATAAAGAAAGACTAAAAGGTTTCTACATTACTATAATCCAGTACCAACCGCCAGGCACATTAGGAACTACTACAAACGCTGCCCATTTAGAACCCATAGCAAACCCGCCGTATCCTAACAGCACTACCAGGACTCACAAAGCACCATACTCTACCTATCAAAAGGCAACACTGCAAATATTAAACCAATACATCTCAGAGAACAACAATACATGACCTACTGGGGAAAGAACAAGTGGCAATGTCAAATAGGAATTATATAAACAGAATACCTCAGCTCAGTTACACATGCAGAACAGACCATTACCAAACAAGGAATCACAATTTAGAAACAGGAAGACAATAATTAAACTGGGAACCCCAAAAGCCAAACTTGGAATATACAACAACACTGTAGAAATAAAACTATATATTAATTTCCTCTTGTACTAAACAAAGCGCAAAAATTAATGATGCACATTTCCCATAGCTGACATATTCCAATTAATAAATTCAAAATAAAGAGATATTTTTCTACCTTTTGTGCATTTTTTTTCAGTTGCAATTGTTCCAGCCACTTTCTTCTGGTTTCTTCGTGTCTTCTGCTAACTCTCCATCTGCTGTCCATTTGTCCTTTCTTCTGTCTTCTTGGTTTTTTTTTCCATTCTCTCTCTACATCTGCTTTAACATACTAATCTTTCTCCTTTTGCTCTTTCCTCATTCCTATTTCATCTACTCAAAATTTACCCCTCCATCCTCAATCCCCACTTACTCTCCCAATACCCGGCCAATTGTAGATTTTTTATCCCTCCCACACAAAATATTTTTCCCCTCTCCATTTTACTCTCCCAGCCCCATCCCATTCTAATCCTCCCCCAACACCAGCTCCCTTCTAGTTCCAGCCTCACCCAGCATCCATTCCCTTCTAGTCCCTGCATCAGCCCATTTCCAGTCCTAGCAGCCCCCCAACCCATTTCCAGTACTAGCAACCCCCCAACCCAATACCAGTCCTATCCCCCCTTATCAACCCACTTCCAGTCCTAACCCCCCATCACCCCATTTTCAGTTTAAGCCCCCCCCTATAACCCATTACCAGTCCTAACCCCCCATCAGCCCACTTCCAGTCCTAACCCCCCATCAGCCCACTTCCAGTCAGCCCCCCATAGCCCATTGCCAGTCCTAACCCCCCCCATCAGCCCACAGTCCATTACCAGTCCTAACCCCATCAGCCCACCTCAAGTCCTAACCCCTCCCCATCAGCCCATTTCTTGTCCCAGCCCCCACATAGCAAATTATCAGTCCTCTACCCCCCAATAGCCCATTTCCATTACTATCACCATCAGACCACCTCCAGTGTTAACCCCCCATCAGCCCATTTCCAGTCCTAACCCCACCCAACAGCCCACCTCAAGTCCTACCCCCTCCCCATCAGCAGTCCTAACCCCCCCTAGCCCATGAGCAGTCCTAACCCCCCCCTCTCTAGCCCATTAGCAGTCCTAACCCCCCCCCATAGCCCATTACCAGTCCTAACCCCCCATCACCCCATTTCCAGACAGCCCCCATCAGCCCACAGCCCATTAGCAGTCCTAACCCCCCCTAGCCCATTAGCAGTCCTAACCCCCCCAGCCCATTAGCAGTCCTAACCCCCCCCCTAGCCCATTAGCAGTCCTAACCCCCCCCTAGCCCATTAGCAGTCCTAACCCACCCCCCATGGCAAATTTAAAAAAAAAAAAAAAAGCAGCTGGCTCTGGCTTCTGCCGCGGCAGCGGCAGAATGCAATGTCCCGCGGGGCCCCCTCCGCCCGCTAAGCCCCTCTGCAAGGGCTTTCAGATTCGCGAGGGAGAGCGTCTCCCTCGCGTCTCTGTTAAGCCCGCAGGGGCTAATGGGAAATTTCCCATCAGTCCCAGCCCTTGCAGAGGGGCTTAGCGGGCGGAGGGGGCCCCGCGGGACACTGCATGCTGCCGCGTCCGCGTCCGCAGCCAGAGCCCGCTTTTTCTTTTTCTGCGGACCTTCACGCGTGCCAGCTGCAAGGCCTTCGCGTGCCACAGCTGGCACGCGTGCCATAGGTTCGCCATCGCTGTTATAGGAACTGCATAACTTCTTCTGTCACTGAGAATGCCTTCTGCCAAACTTGTTCTCAATAATGTCCCAGAATAGTTTTTAAGAGTCAAAGAAACATACTTCTGGCAGAACTGCACCTTGCCTTGGGGGTAGAATCAAAATAGTTCCCTACCTTGCTTACTGCATTCCAACATGCATCTTGATGTCATCTTATAAAAAGGGGGACACTGCCCTGATCGGCAACAGTTCACAGTTCAGCTCTAGACATATCATTTCACAGAATATTTCCCATGAACTCCTGAAACACAGTAAGTTTGGGGTGTCGGGGAGCAGGTTTTCAGTCATATTCTCAGGTATATATTTCTAGCTTGAGTCACTAAAACAACAGTTATTTGCTAAATTCATCAGTATTCTTAAATGCAGTTAAAAAGTGCTGATGACTGCACAGTCATAGCACGTTCTGTATTTTATTCTGTAAATAGTATGCCGTGTTTAACTGCCTTAAAACTTCCTGTTTTTATCGGAAAGTCTATGGCTGTTTTGGATAAAGCTGTGAAAAAGCATGTAATAGGCCAGTTCAAGAAATGTTTGCAGTTGATGAGTTTCATCTGCAGAAGAGATCTGTGAAGTCTCAAAAGTTCATCAGCATCTGTTTTAGTGGCTCTTTAAAAGATGTCGCATCCTCTGAAGTGTGTTACAGGTTATACATTTTGAGACAACTACTGTGAAGAACCATGCGCACATCTTGACCAAACGCGCCCTATGCCAGTTTGACTGTGAGCGATTTAGCCTGCTAGAGATGATTGTTGCCGGAGATGGGCTGGGGGAGAGGGATCCTGTCATGTGTACGTTATTATTGACCAAGGCGCTCCAGAGGGAGATTTAGGGGTCATTTGAGAAATTACAGGACTTCTCTGGATCTTAACAGAGGGGCAATGTATAAGGGCCCATTAGGGTTAAATTAGTACCTCTGTGCATTATCTATAGAAATGATTAAATTATATTTTAAAAACACTTCCATTTTTATTTCTATTTTTTTCTTACAGATCCTCTTAATTGTGGGCTCAAGGTCATTGACTTATAATTTTTTTCTTTCTTATTTTACTCTGGGTGAGGACACACAGAAAATGCTGCAATTATTTTCTCCTTTATGTGCTCTTCACTGTAACAAATTATTGCAGCGTTCTGACTATAACTGGAGCAAATGCAGTAAGACGATATCGATCTATAATATAAATTATATTCTATAATAGAGGGCTGTATTAGAATTTATACTATAGCTCTGTATTATCCCACTATATTTGTTTCAGGGTGTTGAATGACTCTTGAATCTGCCTCCAGAATTCTCTAGGGAATAGGAGCATACATGTGACAGGATCCCTCTCCAGCAACAGTTGTAAGTGATTGAGTGGCAAGTTTAGTTAGATGGAAACATGGTGCTTCCAATCCCACCTCAACACTTGCACAGGGGCTGAATGATGAGTTGAATTCATCATTTGCAGAATCTTGGAGATGGATCTTATCTTAATAATACACTTCTGTAATAGATCCTAAGTCTCATGGGTTTTTTATTTTAATTGGGTTTCCGGCTTCATGTGGAAGGCTAAAGTTGTACTTGGGAGAAAGATGGGAGTTTCTCATAATCTTTCAGCCATGTCGCCTGTTTTACTAAGCATTTGCAGACATTGATAATAGAGGAGATGCTGTTCTTGTTTGAACTATGACATTTGTCAGTAGGTTTCACGATGATACCTTGAGATGAACTTTTCTCTAGTTATGCTGCAGAGAATTAATACAGGTAAAGTGAAAATGTAATTTTAAAGGGAGCATGAAAGTTTAATTTTATATTCTAGCTTTCCATACACAGAGCATTAAGGGTTACATTTTCACAAGCTTAGTTAGGAAACTAAGGAATTTTCAAAAGTCAGATCCACATACATCAGTCAATGATATGCAGACGGGTTCTACATTAACTACTAGAGATAGAGTCCTACATTGATGCAAGCAGAAAATCTCATCACCCCTCTTGGAGGTGTAGATAGGTTTTTTCAGTTAGCAGAGCTGTGTTCACTCTTCTAAGTTTTAGCATGGATTTGTTTTCTATTGTAATGAACTATTTTGAATAGTTTAACATCTCATTACCCCCTTAGGACTCTTCTGAGCTAATTAACTCACTTAAACTAGCCTGGGTGCAGTAGCGGCATTTTTTGTGCACACTGATATTTCGAAAAGCATCAGAGCACTGTGGCACATAAGTCTTTACTTTCAAAATCCCGAATATAACTCTCGAACTTATGAGTTTAGCTTTCAATTTCCAACCAAACTTAACATCAACAGACCAAAAGGCATAAAAAGTGCTGACGTATGAAAATAACGTCCAAAATCCAACGTCATCATTAAATCTGGAGAAGCATTCCTATCAGGGAAATGAGTGAGAATCTACTTATACACAAAGAGAAGAATTTGCAAAACAAATGAAAAAGCTCTTCAAAGAATCCAGTCAGTAAATGGGGAAAAATAAAAGGCAAATGCACAAATGCAGTGTGAAATATGAAGAATTACTCCAGGAACTATACATTGATCAAAAGCAGACAAAGGAATGGTTAAAAAGAAGTGAACTGAAACCTAAGGATAAGAAACTGATAGCTGCAGTCTAGGACAGTGGATTACGGACAAGATAACTGGCTGCAAAGTTTTGATGGCAGAAAATTTCAGTATAGAAAGGCACAATAAAGTGGCATGTGTCATCCACTGGAAACTTTGGGCCAATATTCAGAACCTTTAGCCAGTCAGGAGGCCAGTCAGTTAAGGATGCTGACTGCGATATTCAGCGGCACTATTCAGAAGGTACCCTTGAATATCCCCATAGACCACCTTGACCCTGGCACTACCCTGTTAGTCTAGGGTGGTCTGGGGACAAAGTGATGGCAGTGTTGGCATCATCCAGATAAGTGCCAACACTTATCCAGTTAGCAAATTTTCAGTTGGCACATATCTGGGCAACTTAAGTTGCATGAAAAGCTGGACTAAGGGGTATGTTTACTAAACTGCGGTAATGCCATTCACGTTAGGATCTGCGGTAGAGGCAGAAATACCCAAATAAGGACATGGGCAGTACATCATTACCGATAACGCGCATTACATGGCGCCATAAATTAACGAGCGTTACATGATAGAGGGAGCCGTGGCACGTTACCGTGCATTAATATTAAGAAGGCGCGCAGACATGCAAACACAGAAATAGAGCTGTAGCACAATGGTTACTACACTGACTGATGGTACAGGGGTCATGGGTTTGATTCCCCAGTGTGCCTAATGAATAAGGCTGGCTGAGGCATTATGTTTAAGTATTGGGTTGTGAGGAATTGTAGTTTTACTTTAATTAGTGCTGCCAGCAAACACACCCTCACAGTGGCGTAACCTAAGGTGCCGCATAAGGCACCCTAGAAGGCACTCCATAGGGCACATTATAAAGTGTGCTGTCTGCCAAGGCACCCTATAATGTCCCCTATAGGACACCTTATAAGGCACCTTATAAGGTGCTTTATAGGGCACCTTATAAGGCACCTTATAAGGCGCTTTATAAGGCACCGTATAAGGCACTTTATAAGGCACCCTAAGGTGACAGTACTCTGAGGGTGTTTCTGCTGGCAGCACTAATGTACATTAAAAATAGACAATGCCTCAGACAGCCCTATCAATGAACCCCACTGTGGGTTTTGAACCCATGACCTCTGGCTCTATGGGCAGTGAAGTAACCAGTTTGCTACAGCTGCTAACAAACCCCTGGCTGGCTACAGGAGGACTGCACGGCACCACACAAACATTCTGCTGTGGTTACCAGGATAGGGTCAACCCACCCGTACCCAGGATGCACAGCACATGCAAATCAGCAGTCTACAGATGATCACAAGATGGGGTATGCACTCCACAGCACCTCAGCCTGGTAGGGGGTGCCGACAGTGTATGTTAGTGGCACAGAGTAGCTACAGACCGTCATAGTGTGCAGGTCCTGTGCTCACCCTGAGGGTGAGGTGGGGTGCCCAGAACCATTTTCGCAGCACCTGGCTTTGCTGAGATTGGCACTGATGGGGACCTGCAGCATAGCCTATGTGTGATAGGTAGTCCTTGCAAACACCCCTAGGATATGCCTGTGTCCATCTGTATTTCACATCTAGCCCTTGTGGACTATGAAGCACCCAGAAAAGTGCATACCCTGTGTGGGTGCCATGGTCACATGATTTAAGTGAAGGGGGGTGTTTGGACCCACAGGCGGATTACGTACCACCACCCAACCCACCCTCTGTGGCTCAGGGTGGGGGACAGGATCTCCCACCAACAGATCCACATTCTACCCCCCTGCAATGGTGACAGTAGAGGGGACCATCAACCCCAGTCCTGCTGGGAATAGACACCCTACAGGGCAGTCAATGCAGATCTGTACGCATCCATAAATAAGGCAATGGCAGACAGACAGTAGGCCTGGAAATGCACAGCTGCCCCCCACCACCATCTGACATTCTCCAGCAGCATGCACAGTGAGTCACCAGCCGCTGCACCCTGCAAGGTGTTCCAGCCACACACATATGAACTGCAGACAGTCTGCTAACTAGACCATAGTGCATGTTCCTGGAGGAGATGTGTGCACCCAAACCTGGGATGTGAGCACACCCACCAAACAGATAAGTCAGTGATTGGGCCCCAGAAAACAGAACCCATATATATCACTTAAGAGAAACACTGTATAGCACTATGGGGGAACCCAGCCATGCCGTGGTCACTGCACAGTCAGGGTGAGAGTGACCTCCCAGCAGGACATGCTGTGGCCACCCTGTCCGTGCAGGTGGTGGCCGGGCACTACAATGTCCCAGCCATTGCCCTATGCCCTGTGCAGATGCATCCAGGCCAGGCCACCCTGTCCAGGCTATACCCACAGTACTGTGCTCCTCATTATGCACATTGGCAGGCTAACACTGGCACCAGTGCAAGCAGTGTGGGCTGAGGAAGGTGTTAGCAGCCACCACACACTGAACAGACAGACACACACTCCCACACCTATGCCAGCATTGTGCAACTATAGAGGCTTTTGGCAGCCCTGGCCACCGCACCAGTCCTGGGCACAGTGCAGGCATGGCTATGGTATGCAGTACTGTTGGGGTCACGCCCCAGGGTGGAGGACACTGTCAGATACCAGAGAGGTTGGTATGATACAGCTCAATGAGCAGATTGTGCTAAACTTAGGAATTGCTATGTGCCAGTAATCATAGCAACCTTTTGATATCTGTGTACCGTATTCCCGGGTTTAGGGCGGCATTGCTAAGGTATGCAAGTGCTAGTATTGGGAGATGCATGCAGGGCCCAACATCCTACCTGTCCAGGAGGCTGTGGATAATGGGGCCTGTGGGTGCGGGTGTTTCTGCCCCTATTGGCCGCTGCTCTAGGGCAGGGGTTCCCAACTCCGGTCCTGGTGGGCCACACACTGTTCGGGTTTTCATGCTGTCCCTGATGAATATGCATGGAAGATATCTGCATACCATGGGGGCGGTGCATAGAAATGCAGCACAGGCATCTTTATTAGCGACAGCATGGAACCTGAATGGTGTTTGGCCCTCCAGGACTGCATTTGGGAAACTCTACTCGAGGTATTGCACATGTTTATGGTGTCTGTGCTCTGTAGGGTGAAATGTAGGTGTCCCAGGCATGTTTATTCTATCTGCAATAAAGGTTCCGTCTTTCTTACGACGGTTTATTACTGGGTAAAATATGGGGACAGGGTTGGCAGGAACCACAGCTGGGACTTGAACCTGTGACCTTCTGCTCCTGAGCACACTGGCTGTGCGTACTGCACTACACTGTTGCCACAGGGACAGTTCATTCCCTGGAGATACCATGACTGTTTGTCAGACGGAGCCTGTCTGTTGCAGTGCACGGCACCCACCTAAACGGGGCTAGGCCATGGTCTGCTGCGGCCAGATGTCGCTGCCCCCTCCGCCACCAGCACCCCTCCGCCACCATGCTGCCATGTCCTTCTGCTGGTGGTGCTGGTGGTGCGCAGTCTCAGGCCATCCAGTGTGCGGGTAGGCGGCTGCCTATGGTGCGTGTTCTGGGGTAGGGGTGCCTGCATTTACGTCCACGCTTCCCCCCAGCACCGCCTGCCACTGTTCTGTGCCCTTGGGGGTAGCTGCTGGGTACTATCCCCTGTGACACTGTGGGAAACACAGTCGTGCCCATGTTGGGCCTTCATCATTTGCTGTCTGGCTGCTCTGCTGTTTCAGCATTCGTATGGGCCACCTAGGCATCACTCTAGTCCGCACTGTGGCCCAGCTGCACCACAGCATGTGCCGCCTGCGGCCCTCTGTATCCCCTTTTCCGGCATCTGTCCAGTTGCCCGTTCCGACATGCCCACCCTGCTGTTGCGGGACATGTGCATGCCATAGGACACCTGTCCAATAACAAGGGAAAGCCCTGATCAGCGCTATTTCACTGTGGGATCATTCACCTTGTCGGGGGACAGAGCATAGACCCTTCCACGCTTAATATCTTTTTTGGGAGCTTTCTCGGTAGTGATTTTTGCTGTTTCCCAATATTATCACTATTGGCAAGCTTGGTTAGGTTTTTTTCCAGTTTGTTGAGGTCATTTTCAATGTTTATGTGCCCTTTTGTTCTGTGCACATGTATCACACTTATCACTTTTTGTAGGTTTCCCTGCCTATGCTGTACATTACTGACACTTAAATGGTTTCTCTCCCCTGCAAATGTGCATCTAACGGCAGGTTTTCAATCGCGTTAGGATTCAGCTCTTCAGATCAGCGCGTTAGTGTGAATGGAGCCTCTCCCCACCCACAATCCGCCCATTGACCCCTTCTCTCCGCCCTCTCTCCACCTTCTGCGGTGTTTTACCGCGCCGCGGAACGTCTACGATCGTTAAGTACCGATAATGCGCGTTATGTAACGTTACCGCAGTTTAGTAAACATACCCCTAAGTTGCAATATGGGTAAGAAGCAACTGAAAATCCACTAATCCACTATGAAATGGCAATTATCCAGATAGAACCTCTCAGCCCTGATATTCAGCTCCTGCTCTTATCCAGATACTGCCGTTGAATGTACTGCCGATATTTAAGCGCTGCGGCTGACCATTAGAGCATTTGAATATCAGCCCCTTTGTAAGCACTACAACATCGCTGTACTGGTAAAGCATTGGGATCATGATCATAAGAGAAGTATGGAGAATGAAGAGCTTGTGATTACCTGGAACATTCCCATTCCAACCAATAAAAAACTGGATGCAAGGAAACTACAGTTATAGTGGTTAAAGGAGAAAAACACCAGAATGGCGTCACTATAATCTAAAAACTCTTTCTCAAGAAGGAAAAAGTCAATAACATCCACAAGAAAAATCCTTCTGTTCTACTGTATATTCAAAAAGATTTTTGCAAACTGTTATATATGGGGCACACCAAACACACCATATAGAGTCTCGTAAGCACATATATGTATCAAAAACACATGTGAAAGAGGTGTGTGGAACCATCAGAATGGATCCAGGCAGGCTACTATATCACCTTGCATTCTCGCTCCCCATTTAACACACCCAAACGTTACCAACACACCTTTTCTAAAGTTTTACTTATCTTTTTTAAAATTTGTTTTGCAAAATTCTATAATGTCCAAATTTAAAATTATTCGGTGTAGATTCAAAAGCACAGCAGTGTCCCCACTGTTTTAAAAACATTCAGAACATGTGCTGAAGTTTTAAATTAGAACATTATAGAATTTAGCAAAACAAAATTGCCCCAAATTTATGGAATGCACTACCACTATCCCTGCGGTTAGAACAGAATATTCAATATTTTTGAAAGCAATTAAAGCCAGGGGGTAGGGACATAGCAGGGGTAGGAAGATGGACCTATTTCTGACCCCCTCATCCATTACCTGGGAGTGAAGGAATTCTATGTACTGCTCTGTCTGAATAGCTCTTTGCTTCAGTTTCCTTTCTGTTTGAAAAGGGGAAAAATGCCCCCCCCCCCACTCGATTACTATTTGTGGGATCAAGGCAGGGAATAACCTCTTTATTGAAAGGCAAAATACACTGTACTGAAATGTATCATATGTTGTAAAGTAAAATATTTTAAAACCTCACAACCTTTTAGGAAATGGCTGGTAGCAAGGCATAGGCAGTATAGGTCACAGTGTTGACTTCCTGGAAAATCTTTTGCGGTTGAAACCAGTATTAAGTGAGCATAAAATGTCATGCTCTGTAATGCAGGCCATTTACACAAAATAAAGCCAGATGGGTTTCAATGTTTCGTTTTTTTTCTATGGAGGTTTTACATGTTTCCCAGACGTAAAATATTCATTAGTATTGTAATTGTCTATGTAAGATTTTCTTTCTGGCAAATTCTGGAGAAGAGTTAATGCAAAGAGTTATCCATTAAAAACTGGTGGTCTTTGGTAGAGACGTCATGGGCAATTTTGGCTAAAACCCCGGAAAGTCATTAGTACATGTGGCTTGCTGTACCTTCAAAGCCTATATTGCGCATCTCTGAGAACCTGATGCGTCAGGGCACAAAATGGCACAGTACAAAACATAGAAGCAAATCTCTTAGATCACGTCTCAGATTTTACTTCTTAAAAATTCCATTCTGTCCCATCTGTAGTTTCTTGTAATGAAGGGAGGGCTGTCCAATGAATTTAGAGATCATAAAACAGTGGCATTCACTTCCAGTCCTCAAAGATCACAAACTGGTTGGTTTTCAGGCTCTCTCTAAAGAAAATGCATGAAACAGATTTTGCAAATTGCATGCAAAATTTATCTCACGCATATTCATAAGGAAAGTCTGGAAACTCTGTTTGCAGAATTTGCAGAGCAGATATGAATACCACTGACATAGAAAGACTTGGTTTTTTTGATATGCAAAGAGAGACGATGAGGACAGTGAGATTAATGATAAGATCAAGCCCAGATGCCACTATAATGCCCAAATTGGGAGCCCGTGAATCTCCAGATGGACTCCAATATGATCTACAGGAAGGACATGTCTAAAAAATGGTGGTTTTGTTATTGGTGCTGCACACAGTTGGCCTAACTTCATATGTTGTTCTGTTTTCAGATCCGATCTGAGGTCCGTTTTGGACACTTCAATTTAAAAGAACATGGCAGGGAAGGGGGCGATGCAAACTTTGACTGTTTTTGTAGCTTTGCTCTTTCTAGGTAAGTAATTTCCATCTCTCCCCTCCTTGTTCTCGCTGTGATCATCACCACTGATATAAAACAGCATATTTAGTGCCATCACTCTCCAACACCTGTTACCAAATCATTAGCATCTATCAAATCCAAAGAGGCCAATTTTCAAAGCACTTACACAGTTGGCAGTGGTGTTGGTTGCATAAAGTAGTTTTAAAACAATTTCTTGGGGCAGAACAGATTTGAGGTATATACAATATTATAGTAATATAGTATATGATGACAGATAAAGACCAGTATGGTCCATCTAGTCTGCCCAGCAAGGCAGCAAGAGTAGGTGCACCTGCTGCTTCATGCACGTTACCCCTCCCCATGCCTTTGTTTAGGGGTGTACCCACCACTCCGTGTAGGTCACCTCTATTTGTTGAAAAGGTCTCCAAAACTGAACACAATATTCCAAGTGAGGACTCACCAGCGACTTGTAAAGTGGCATTAGTACCTCTTCCTTTTTGCTGGTAATTCCTCTCTGTATGCAATCCAGCATCCTTCTAGCTTTTGCCACCGCCTTGTCGTACTGTTTTGCCACCTTGAAATCCTCAGAAACAATCACTCCGAGGTCCTTCTCCTGGTCCGTTCACACCCTATCGAGTACAGTTCCCTTGGATTTCTACTTCCCAAGTGCATGACACTGCACTTCTTCACATTAAATCTTAACTGCCAAGCATTAGACCATTCTTCCAGCTTTTGTAGATCTGTCCTCATGTTATCCACTCTTTCAGGGGAGTTCACTCTGTTGCAAATTTTCATGTCATTTGCAAAAAGACAGACTTTTCCATTCAGCCCTTCAGCAATGTCACTCACAAATACACTGCACAGTACTGGTCTCAGGACCGAACCCTGGGGCACACCGCTAATCACCTTTCTTTCATATGAGTGAGTTCCATTTAGCATCACCTTCTGTCATAGTAACATAGTATCATAGTAAATGACGGCAGATAAAGACCAGCATGGTCCATCCAGTCCGCCCAGCAATACGGTAAGAGTAGGTGCACCTGTCGCTCTGTGCAGGCCACCCCTCCCCATGTCTTTCTTTAGGGGTGGACCCACCACTTCATGTAGGACACCCCTATTTGTTGAGAAGTTAGATGGTTCAGTTTATTTTGTTTTTATCCTGTTGCTGTAAAGGGATCTGCTGAGCTTGTCCCATGCTGTTTTGAATTCCGTCACCGTGTTTGCCCCCACCACTTCCATCGGGAGGGGCATTCCAAGCATCCACCACCATTTCAGTGAAAAAATATTTCCTGACATTGCCTATCAACTTTCCACCTTGCAGCTTCATGTTATGCCTCTAGTTTTGCAGCTTCCCCGTCTTTGGAAGAGGTTTGTTTGTTCATCATTCCTCTTTAAGTATTTAAAGGTCTGAATCATATCTCCCCTATCCCTCCTCTCCTCCAAAGTGTACATATTTAGGTCTTCAAGTCTCTTCTCATAAGATTTCTTACGCAGGCTCCAAATCATTTTGGTTGCCTTCCTCTGAACAGTTTCCAGTCTTTTTACATCTTTTGCAAGATATGGTCTCCAAAACTGAACACAGTACTCCAAGTGAGGCCTCACCAGTGACTTGTACAGTGGCATGAGTACCTCATCCTTTCTGTTGGTAATCCCTCTTTATATGCAGCCCAACATCCTCCTGGCTTTTGCCACCGCCTTGTCGCACTGTTTTGCCACCTTGAGACCATCAGAGATAATCACACCAAGGTCTTTCTCCTGAACCATGCACACCAACCTCTCGCCCCCTATTGCATACATTTCCCTTGGATTTCTGCTACCTAAGTGCATGACACTGTGCTTTTTCGCATTAAATCGTAATTGCCAAGCATTAGACCATTCTTCCAGCTTTTGTAGATCTTTCCTCACGTTATCCACTCCCTCGGGGGAGTCCATTCTGTTGCAAATTTTAGTGTCATCTGCAAAAAGACAGACTTTTCCATTCAGTCCTTCAGCAATATCACTCACAAATACATTGAACAGTGCCGGGCCCAGGACCGAACCCTGGGGCACCCCGCTAATCACCTTCCTTTCATCCGAGTGAGCTCCATGTACCATCACCTTCTGTCGTCTGTCAGTCAACCAATTTTCCTGACTCATGGCGACCCTCTGGATAGTTGTCCTAAATTGTGTTCGATCTTCAGTCAGTTGGCTCATTGTTGACAGACTGGCACCCGTAGCTGCTGTTATTGTATCGATCCATCTCATTGCTGGCCTAAATCTTTAGAATTTGCTTTAATTCTACGGAAAGCCCATTTCATGAAATGACTCCTCATCTTAAAACAGATTGAAAGGGTAAATAATCATTCTCTAGCTTCCTGTTCCATCTCACTCATGATTTTATAGACCTCTAGCGTCTTTACTTCAAGCTGGGAAGCACTAATTTGTTTAACCTTTCTTTATACAGGCCTCTTTTCTCCTCTTTAGCATTTTGTTACCCTTTTCTGTCCTGACAATGACACTGGTCCCTAATGCATGACAGGGGTGTGAGGCTGGAGATCAGTAATGTCTATAGAGCCCTGAAATACTGTAGACAGGAATACCCAAGGACAAAATTGGGAGGAAACATTTCTCTTTCAAACCTATGTGCTAAAAGCATTAAGACCAGGGAACACATGTGGGTTAGAGTCTTTGTAGCACTATACAAATGATTAGTAGTGATGGCAATCTACTTTTGGTCATACTGCCAGGAACTACTGGGTTGCTAGGAGTCAGCATTGACTTGAAGGCACACATTGCATTTTACAAGGATCTGTCTTTTGGGAGGGGGGGGGGGGTGCGGGGGAGGGGGGAGGTTATGTTTATGAAGGCAAGTAGTTCTGGTGGCACATGTAATCACCAGAAAAAGATTATCTTGCCTCCTGGGGTATATTGAAATATTATTATTATACTGGATTCTTTATTGGAAGACACAGTCTAGATTATTAGTATTTAGCTCAAACCTTTCCAGCAGTAGTTCAAGGTGAGTTACAATCAGGTGACCTGCATTAACCTACTTAGATATTATGGAATATCCAGCCTTAACACCAAATGAAACCATTATAATTAGCATTTTTAGTATTTGCTTGTGTGTTTTCGTTATGTTTGGAGGTTTGGCGGTAAGATTAGCACACATGCTTCACCCAAGGAGCATTAGCACTAACACCCATCGGTGAAGAGATCCCAAAATGAACCAAAGAAAGGAACAGATGGAGCAGCAGAGGACACTATAGCGAATGACATACAGCTGAAGAAATACGCTGCAAAATGGTTTTAATTGTATTTCAGTTTTTATATTCTAATTCTGAAGCTGTGCTTTAGTAAACTTACAAATTTCATTGTATAAATGTATTGTATTATATAGACAACACATTGTACATTTCTGATCTGACAAATATAACATTTCTCTTTCTCTAACTAATCTTGTTTCTTTGGATTCGTTTAGGTCAACATGTAGAAAGTCAGGTGAGTATTTTATAAGAATAAAGATGTCTGATCACCTATGTGTTTGCAGGGGTGGGGATTGGCCAGAGCTTAGGTGGAGCCTAAATTTTCATGCATAAGTTATAAAATATGATCATTTATGGGTGTTTCTGAACAATCTATTTTTATTTATTTTATTTAATTATTTATATGCTATTCCCCAGTTAATCCTTGTTTTATTCCCCTGTTACCTGTAACTTGGACAAGTTCTCTAAATCTGAGTGTATTTTGTTTAATGTAAACCGCACTGATGTCAAATAGCGCGGTATATAAGAGCTGTTAAATAAATAAATAAAATCTAGGTGTGGATATTTATACCTGCTCTTGCAATGACTAGGTTTAGGCCCCTATTCTATAAAGTAACATAAGCATGCACATTACTTTATAGAACAGGTGGTGGTGGCACGTGTTAAACTAGGGCGACCCTTCTAAAATTACCCTCTATGGAATTTTAATCAAATCATAAGTCAAACATTCTGCACAATTATGTGCTCCTCATCCTAGTATAATTAGTTCAACTGTAAGCACAAACTGAAGATTAACTAGGTTTTGTCTTTTTCCAGTGCCCAGCATATCCTGTCAATGGTAAGCAGCTACTGCTGTTTAAGCTGATGATGCGATGCTATGCTATGTATTTGTCATCATGGCTTTGCTTATTCTGGAGTGTCAGCCAGGGATGTTGGTTTAATTATGCTCCAAAGGACTTTCATTACTCATCAGCAATCATAGCACCGATAGATGCTTTGACAATACAGGTGTGAAACACAAAGCAGTCTTCTATTGAATTGGGTTGTGTTGGGAAGTCTAAAGTGAGGTAGAGTAGTGGTGGGGCCTAGCTTCAATCATATACTCAAACGCAATATATTCTCTAAATACATTTAGGGGGTAAATTTATAACAAGTTGCCTAGGTTAAGTGAGTAAGAAGGAACCTATTTTTATCCTATTTTATGGCCCTTATTTTAGGCACATCACCACATGTAACAAGTAGCTTATAAACATGTAGATCGCTTACACATGCAAATAGCAATTTTCAAAAGACACTATGTACAAGTTGTGATCCACACCACGCAGATATTGCAAGGGGGCATAGTTAGGGCATGGAGAGGGAGTGGTTTGGCCAGACCTAAATTATCAATGTATATTGGCCATTTTATAAGGGGAATATATGTGTGGATATCAAAAATGCATAAGTGCCTGCTTGCAGGGGGGTGCAAACCCCTTCCAACATGACTCTCTCCCTACGGACACTTCTCATGACATTAATAATCCCCTTTCAATACTCTTCCCAACATCACTCCCCCCCCCCGCCCAGTGAAACCCCCCCTTGACAGCCAGAACTCCCTAATCCCCCCAGGCAAGCACCCTCACTTCCCAATCCCATCCCTGTTCTCAGGAATTCCTGGTGTCTAATGGAGAACAGGAGTAATTCCCTGTCACTTTTGTTCTGCCACAGTCCCATGTTCAAAATGGCAACTTTGACCCTAGTGGTAGTTTGGCAGTACTAGCACTAGGAATAAGGGCATTTTGGCAGCTTGACCTCTAGCTGCAGTATTGCAAGGCTACTACTCAGAGACAACTAGTGCTGTTTTGAATTTAGTACTTGATGGAGCAGAAGTGATTGGGGATTGCTATCGCCCCACCCACTAGCCACTAGGGTCAATTTAGGGGGGTTTTCAGGGGGTGGGGGGTCCAGAGAGTGATTTTGATGGTTGGAGTCTGTTCAGGGGCGGGGGCGGGGGTGGGGGGGGAGGAGGCATCTTTGATGGAGGTGAGAGGGTTTGTGTGCCACTTTCTTTAGCATTGGCCCTTTTAAGATGCCCCCAGGAGCTTCGAGCTGTGCTCCTACAGAGAGGAATAATACAACTTGTGAGTTTGTTCATAAATTGCAGAGTTCATTTACCACAGGAGTCACTAACTTGCAGCAGTGAGTTTTCACAGGGTAATAACTAGTACAATAAATTAAACTTTGGTAAAATGCAACATTTTACTGCAGCTTTGTAACTTGCCTCTAGTTGGAAACTGGGGTAAGTAAAATCGAATGTCACGCAGTTGTATATTCATACTTGGGAGAGAAATGTGTATATAAAGCGGTAAAACTCTTTGCTCATAGGGCACACATATGCTTTACATTATTTCAGCATGTTTGCGTGTACCCATGGACCTCAAACTGCGTAACAAGCTGCTATTCAAGCACAATATGCGCCACACTTTGTGTTGAATGTCAGATGGATTTATGCAGGCTGAAAAGTTGATGAGTAGTGTGCCAGTCAGGGGTTCTAGCGAAACATTACCCCACAAAACACAGTTGTGACCATATGAATATTAATCTTAAGATCAACGACTATAACTCTTCTTCTTCTTTTCTCATAGGCACAACCTACTGCCAGAAAATTGTTGGGCTGTAAGTATGATGCAAATAAAATGAATGGACTAGTTGGATGAGAGAGAGAAAATGCTGTGTGAAAGCTCTAACGCATCAGAGAGAAGGGATTCTATGTACTAGGGATGCGTGTCCGTGAACATGCGTTCAGCTCATTAGTGCAGCTTAAATTTACTGGGGTCAATGTTCCAAGGGACAACAACCACTAAGGGCCCGATTCCATCCCACACATAGATCCCCTCTGTACATCCAGTCTGAGCCAGACTTACAGAGGGGATCGTGATTCTGATCCCGCGGAACACATCTAGCCCCACGGGATCAGAATCACGACCAGCCATGTATGTGCAAGCTGGGACTGCAATTCAGTCCGGCCTGCACATACATGAAAAGCCCGGCTAACTCAGTCAGGGATTATAAATGGAGCCGTGGCGCCCTGGCGTCTGGTTGCCATGGCACTGTAGATCCATTTAAAAGCCGCAATACCAGCCGCTTGCAAAAACTGCTTATTTTCTGCAGCCCAACCCCCAATCTGGCCTCCTAAGGCCAGGGTCGGGCTGTGGGGAATGTCCCCTGGACCCCCTGCCCCAGGCACACACTTTAAAAACAGTCCAGGGAAGTTATTCCACCTTGGAGGTGGAATAACTTCCCCGCACATGTTGCCAGCCCTGGACATCCAGGGCCAACATTAGAATCGGCCGTGTATATCGAGGGCCAACATTAGAATCGGCCGTGTATATCCAGGGCTGGCGACCACCCACTGCCCGCCCCGATTCCGCCCCCATCTAACTTTCTCGTACAACCAGCAGGGAAGTTAGTTGTGGCCAGGGGAAGGCACAAATAGCGGGGATGGACGTCCCACCTGCTATTCGTGGCACAGAATAACCCCGCAAATGTACAAGCTCGCTATCTGTGAATTTTCAGCCTGGATGTCTGAAAACGGGCCTTTGAATAAACCACCCATTGTTTTCTAATTGTGACCACCAGTGTTTAAAAAAACGTGTTCATCACTGCGGCTGAGTATTGATTCGACTGTATGCAAAATGGATTTAACATGCCTTAACCTACGAATGAATGTACGTTATATTGATTTGCATATGTAAAAAATATTATTATAATGAATGTGTGATATAATCTGAAATAAAGTCCAAAAACCAGGAATCAAGGTTAGATGAATCAAAAATTCTCGACCTGTGCACATCTCTTTAAAAACCACTGGCTAACTGTTTCTTTTCCTCCACGCCAGCCAGTTTAGCACCTACACACAGTACAGTCCCGCTGACTTGTCTAATATGCAAACACACACACTAGCACAGATTCAGACACAGCAAGCTTGACCCAGGCTTTCTTTTTTTTTTGTTCTTTCTAGCATGGATCTAAGAAGTGCTTTGGAAAATGGCATAAGCGACGTGGACGCTTGCATATATTCTCTCCGGCAGTATGCGTGTGCTTTTGTAAGTTATTTCTCTGAAAAGGACAATTCCCACTAAATACAGCTGTAACCCATCTGTCCCGGAGCAGTATGCGAGGATACCCTGGTAGCCCAAGAATCTTAGGGGCAGGTACTTTGTAAGAAGCAGACGTGCACGTGCCTGTTACACAGAGGACCCAGTTGCTAGTGCTTCTCCTTTCCACCATAGCACTATCATAATTTGCCGAGAGAAGGATCAATTTCTTGGACTGGTGGGCTATTAATTAACATGAAATAAAGATGTAAATCAAAGCGAAGCTCAGTGACTACGGCCAAAATGCAACTGCCCAAATATTATTTATTTATTTAGCTGCCGCCTTTCACCGGGTCAAAGTGGTGCATCTGAAAGAGAACCATTACTAGACGATTGGACTATATATGAAATAGAATAACAGGTTCAATTAACTATATACATGTGTATCTACTATTTTCAGGGTTACCAGCTCCAAGGCTGAGAGAAAATGTTCTGCTGAAAAGAGTCTAAGCTGTTTTGGGGTTTTTTCAACAGTTCAGACTGCTTTTCTCCTTTCATCAAATGTGCCTACAGGGACACATTCACCAGAAATTAGCATACCAAATAAAGGGCCTTAAATCAATTTGTGTCTTTCCTAGACAACTTTGACCTTCAGTAAGTGAGGAACAAGATCATGAAACTGCAGCTTGCTGTATTTGCAGAAAGCTCATTTTAAAAATTCCCAACAGGCACTCCTGCCAGGGAAAGGCTCAGTTTGTCAGGGCAGTCACATATTCCCAGTGGTAAATAAGCAGTATCAATCTCTTCTTATTTATTAGTATTTCGCTGACACCTTTCCAGTAGTAGTTCAAGGCGAGTTACATTCAGGTACTATTGGCATTTCCCTGTCTCCAGCGGACTTACGTACAATCTAAGTTTCTACCTGAGACAGTGGAGGGTTACAAGAAATCAGGGTCGTACCGAGACTGAAATGCGCCCTGTGCGACTTGCACATCGGGCGCGCACACCCCTCCCGCACCTCCATTTAGACACTTTATGGGGGTGTGGGGGGGGGCGCACGCCCGATCTGCAAGTGGCCGGCACGCTAAGCAGGTCTGGTGACCCTCCCTGGAGAGACCAGACCTGCTTAGTGTGCCGGCGCGAAGACTTAAGGGGCGCATTTCGTCTCTCTGCTGCTGCCTGCTGCTGAAAAGTGGTGGCGGCAGGCAACGACAGAAAGCCAAAATGCGCCCTTTAAGTCTTTGCGCCCTGTGCAGCCGCACCACTTGCGCAGGGCTCGGTACGGTCCTGCAAGAAGTGTTAGTGGGATTTGAAACCTGGTCTTTGTGAGCTCAGGTTTCTGCCCTCACTACTAGGCTACTCTGCCATCTATCTTAGTAAGCGGAGTAGATAAGACTGTGCTACCTGAGGGAAGAGGTTGATACCTGAGAGAGCGATGGAATCACTGGCTCTTGCAGTCCTCTTCTCTCATATGCAATTACACTAGCAATAGCTATTTCAAGGTTCTGGCACAGCATCTAAAGTATAAATCAAAATATTTAAGCAACAAATATAAAAGATTAAAATAAGAGTCATCCAAGATATAAAGCACAGTTACTTACCTGTAACAGCTGATCTCTGGGAACAGCAGGAATAAGTCTTCACATATGGGTACGTCGGTACCGATGGAGCCTGCGCTGTAACGCTCCCCAGCTTCCCAAAAAGGAAAGCTTTTGGGAGCATCCCACAGCGACTGCGCGCTGCCTTCCCACCTTTCCTAACCGCCTCTCCCCAGTTCGAGTTTTAAAGCTGAGACAAAGAGAGAGGGGAAAGGAAAGATAGAGAGATACAACTCCTAGGGGAGGTGGGTGGGTTGTGAAGACTTATTCCTGCTGTTCCCAGAGATCACCTGTTACAGGTAAGTAACTGTGCTATCTCCAGGAACAAGCAGGAATGAGTCTTCACATATGGGGACTCCCTAGCTAGAGATGCCTGGGAGATCCCCAAGGTTATGAGACCCTGAGAAGGGCTCTACCTCCTCTTATGGATCTCAGGCATCCATCCAGGGAAGGAGGACAGGAGTTGATTAAGAATGGAACAGGTGTTTGAGAACAGCCTGACCAAACAAAGCATCCCGGCGGGAGTCCTTGTCCAAACAGTAATGGGCTGTGAAGGTATGAACTGAGGCCCAGGTGGCCGCTCGACAGATCTGGTCGATGGACACAGAATTTAGATGAGCCATAAAGGTGGCCATGGCCCTCACATTATGAGCTGTGACATGGCCCTCCAGAGAAAGGTTCTTACTCTGGTAGGCGAAAGAAATACACTGAGCAATCCAATTGGACAGTGTCCTTTTAGAGACTGGAAGTCCCAAACGAGAGGGATCAAAGGCAACAAAGAGTTGAGAAGACTTTCTATGTTGCTGTGTCCTTTGTAAGTAAAAGGCAAGAGCTCTCTTACAATCCAGGGTATGAAGATTCCTCTCTGCACTTGATGCATGAGGACCTGGAAAAAAGACAGGTAAATACACCTCTTGATTAAGATGAAAAGGTGAGACCACTTTAGGCATAAAGTGTGGATTGGTCCTAAGGACTACCTTATCATGATGGAACCTTGTATAAGGTGGATTAGCCACTAAGGCCTGCAGTTCACTGATGCGGCGAGCTGAGGTGACTGCAATGAGGAAAATAACCTTCCAGGAAAGAAATTTCAAGGAGGTGGTGGCTAAAGGTTCAAAAGGTGGCTTCATAAGCTGACCAAGAACAGATTTAAGTCCGATGCCACCGGAGGAGGTCTAATGGGAGGTTTAGTTAAAGTTACGCCTCTCATGAATCTTGCAATAAGAGGATGAGAGGAAATAGGCTGTCCATTGATAGGCTTAAGGGATGCTGCAATAGCACTCAAATGGACCCTTACTGAATTCGTCTTAAGGCCTGCATTGGAGAGATGCAGGAGATATTCCAATAGAGAATTCAAAGGTAGTGCTAGAGGGTCAAGACCCTTCTCAGTACACCAAATGGAAAACCTTTTCCATTTAAAAGCATAGGAACGTCTAGTAGAAGGTTTTCTGGAAGCATGGAGGATGTCCTTCACCTGCTGGGAAAGATTCCAACCTTGAAGGTCTAGGCCTTCAGCAACCAAGCTCTGAGGTGAATGGACTTGGGGTTTGGGTGCCACAAAGTCCCCTCCTCCTGGGACAGAAGGTCTGGAGCAGCTCCCAAGTCTAGGGAGGGAGCTTGAGAGAGATGCAGAAGTAGAGGGTACCACACTTGGCATGGCCAGTGTGGAGCTATGAGGATCATAGATCCTTGATCCCTCTGGAGCTTGAACAGAGTCTTGGGAATTAAGGGAATGGGTGGAAAGGCATACAGGAAGTCTTGACTCCAAGGCATCCTTGGCCTGAACTCTGACACAGAATTCTGGAACAGAACCGGGGAAGTTTGGCATTCCACGGACTTGCAAAGAGGTCTATGTCCGGGGTTCCCCACTCTTGAAAGATTCTGAGTACCTGGTCCATGTGCAGGGACCATTCGTGTGGAAGCAGAACTCGACTGAGTCTGTCTGCCCAAGAGTTTTGGATTCCTGGAAGGTATACGGCCAGGAGATGGATTTGATGCTCTCTGGCAAAGGCACACAATCTTAAAGCTTCATTGCAAAGCGACAGAGAGCCAGTTCCTCCTTGCTTGTTTATGTAAAACATGGCTACCTGATAGTCCTCATTCATACGGACAGTCTTGTAGCTGAGCAGGGTATGGAAGACCTTGAGAGCTAGAAAAACTGCTCGGAGCTCCAAGTGGTTGATATTTAGAGAGGTCTCCTGTGGAGACCAAGTGCCCTGAGTGGAGAGGTCTTGCAGATGAGCTCCCCAACCTGTTTGTGAGGCATCTGTTGTGAGGGTTGCCTGGAGCAACAACTGTTGGAAGGGGGACCCCAGCAACAGATTTTGGGTGGACTTCCACCACTGGAGAGACCAAAAGAGGCGCCTGGAGGTTGCTATTTTGTCTGACAGAGCCCCTGATGCTTGAGTCCACTGGGTGGACAAAGTCCATTGAGCTGCTCTCATGTGAAGGCGAGCATAGGGGACCACATGCACTGTAGATGCCATGTGGCCTAGCAGTTGTAGCATCTCCCGGGCAGTTAAATGGCTCTTTGACTGAATCTGGGAGGTTAACTGCACTAGGCGTAGGCAACGGGCCTGAGGAAGATAGGCCCTTGCAGTGGTAGTATCTAGCCAGGCCTCTATGAACTCTAGGGACTGAGTAGGGGTGAGCTGGGACTTTGGGAGGTTTACCACAAGTCCCAGATACTGCAGAATGTGCCTTGTGCAGTCCAGGGAAGTCTGGGCCTCTGACTGAGATGGAGCTCGGATGAGCCAGTCGTCCAGGTATGGGAATACAAATATTCCCAGAGTGCGTAGAAATGCAGCTACTACTGCCATGCATTTGGTGAACACTCTTGGAGCAGAGGCCAGACTGAAAGGAAGCACCCTGTACTGGTAATGCTTTCCTTGGAAAAGAAAACGGAGGAACCTTCTGTACGCATCCTTGAGATCTAGAGAACAAAGCCAATCCTGACTCTAAAGGTATGGAAGGAGAGTGCCCAGAGAAAGCATCTTGAATTTCTCCTTGCATAGAAATTTGTTCAATTCTCTGAGATCTAATATGGGTCTGTAGCCCCCTGTTTTCTTTGGGATCAGAAAGTAGGGGGAGTAAAACCCTGACCCCTGTTGAAGAAGAGGTACTTCTTCTATTGCCCCTTGGGCAAGAAGGGTAGCCACCTCCTGACCTAGAAGGTCGAGGAGAGATGTTGGAGAATTGAAATGTCTCACCATGGTGTGAGGAGGAAGGTTTGAGAAATGAAGTTTGTAGCCCTCTCTTATGATGGAGAGGGTCCACAGCTCTGCTGTAATTTGCTCCCATCTGGAAGCAAAATGAGCTAACCTTCCTGGAATGGTGAGAGGCTCTGGCTGTTTCAGAGCCAGAAAGGCTAAGTTCTCTAGCATCAAGTCAAAAGCCCTGAGGAGGCTGGGTCTGCTGAGTTGCAGCAGCCCCTGTAGGCTTAGGCCTGGCCTGTTTAGGTTGCTGACGCTTAGCAGCAAAACGACCTGTAGATGATTGTTGGCCAGAAGCAGGATGGAATCTGCCTTTCTTGAAAAAAGACTTCTTGAAAGGTTTTTTCTTGGCAGGAATGGAGGTTGACTTTGAAAGTCTATCCAAAGCAGAATTTCCTGCATCCATTTGAGTGGCTTTTATTTGCCAATCTTTGCCAAACAGGTTTTCTCCTGTACAGGGAAGATTTCCCAAGCCATCCTGGACCCAAGATTCAAGATCAGAAGCCTGGAGCCAAGCAATTCTGCGAGCAGCTATGACAATGGCCGAAGCTCTGCTGGCACCTTCAAAGGAGTCAAAAGCTGCACAATTGGAAAACTTTGAAATATCTTGCGTATGCTTAAGCCAAATAAGAAATTCTTCCCTTTTATCCTCTGGAAGAAAAGGGAGGAAAGTGTGCAGCTTATCTGCAACTTCTTTCAGAAACATCCCCATATAAAGGCTATAGGAGTTGATTCTGGCAATGAGCATACTGGCTTGGAAGATTTTCCTACCGAAAGCATCCAAGGTCCTGCATTCTCTTCCTGGAGAAGCAGAGGAGTGTCTTTTTGCACTCTTTATCTTTTTCATAGCTGACTCCACCACAATAGAATGGTGAGGAAGCTGTGTTTTATGAAACCCAGGACAAGGAGGGACACGGTACATAGTGTCCAATCTTCGAGAATGAGGAGAGATAGTGAGAGGAGTCTCCCATAAGTCAATCATGTGATCATAAAGAATCTCATGAATTGGCAAGGTGACTGCCTCCTTAGGAGCCTTAGAATAACCTAAAATATCCAATTTTTTAGCTCTAGGCTCTAATTAAGAGGATACTGAAATAGAGAGCTTTTTAGCCACTTCTCTTATGAAGTCTTGAAAGGACAAGTCTTCTGGAGGAGACATTCTTCTTTTTGGAGAAGAAGGCTCTTCAGGAAGGGCTATGGATACTTCAGCAGAAGCCTCCGATGCATCAGAATCTTCAGAGGAATCAAAGTATCGACTGTCAGGGTGCTCTTTCAAAGTTCGATACGCGTACCGAGCCGTATCGACATCGGGCATTATCGGTACCGGTTCGGTACCGATGGGCATCCCTAGGCAGGGAACCACTGCAGATGACACCATGGCCGATGTCGATGCAGTCGGTTCCGGTACCGGCATTGGTGCCGGTACCTGGGCCGATACCGACAACGGAGTTTGTTGTGGTATCAGCAGCGTCACAGCTTGAATGAAGGCCGTGATAGCCTGCTGCATGGATAGAACATTCTGATCCATCAATGCCATGAATGCCTGGAATTCGGTACCGGAAGGTTGTGCCGGTACCCCAGAGCATTCTAACAGGTGATCGGTCGAGGCCGTGCCATCGATGTCAACCTGTAACCCCATAGGTGGAGCTTTGGAAGCCGGAGCTTCCCGCCGGGGTAGTTTTGCCGGTGCAGGATCCTCGAGGGCAAGCCCGGAGGCATCTCGATGCTTGGAAGGAGATCTACCCTTCGAGGACCGGCTGGATTTATGTTTGGTTACCTGAGATCCATGGGAGGAAGAAGAAGTCCTGGAAGACGTCGATGCCACTGAAGTTGCATCAGAGGGAAACAGCACATGGAGCTTGGCTGCTCGGTTCTGTAAACCTCGTTTAGACATCAAGGAGCAGGACGGACAATCCAAAATAGAGTGAGGGAAAATATGTTCTTTTATTTTATTTTATTTTTTTTTTGAAGAAAAGAAAGAAAGACCGGCGGTACCGGTCCGCCGTCGGGGAAGGCAGACGCGTGACCAAAGAAATAAAATAAAACAAAGAACTTCTTCAGCGGTGACAGGAACACGACCTGCTGGCTCCACGGAAAAGAAGAACTGGGGAGAGGCGGTTAGGAAAGGCGGGAAGGCAGCGCGCAGGCGCTGTGGGATGCTCCCAAAAGCTTTCCTTTTTGGGAAGCTGGGGAGCGTTCCCGCGCAGGCTCCGTCGGTACCGACGTACCCATATGTGAAGACTCATTCCTGCTTGTTCCTGGAGATTATATGCATCAAATATTACAGCTGTTAACATTTGTTTTAGTGATAGCAAAGTGGAATTTCGAAAACCAATAAATAGATTTTTCAAATTCTAAATGGAAAAGCCCAGCTCTCAGCTTACATGTGTATGATGGTAGAGCAGGCAGAGCACTGTCCAGACAGCACCAGCTTGCCTTTGAATTTCTCCACATAGGTATCGGATATATTTCTTTTTCTTTGACAGGAAACTCCCAAGGCTCCCTGTCTGCATATTTGCATTTCTGACTAAAGAGCTTAGGGTCCTATTTATTACAGTTAGCATGTGAAGTAGTGCAGGTCTGTGCTAAAGGCCCAGTATCTTGAAAATTAGCGCCTGCTAATTCCATGTTAACTGCCAAATGTGGAATAGGGCAGGAAATGGGCCGATGAACATGGAGGCATTAACGTTAGCATGTTACATAACACAAGTGGCATTAACAGCATCTGCGCTGTTTGCAACACAGTTAACCCCTAGTGCCTGTATTGTCTCTGGGAAGATGCTGGGCATTGCCCCAACACTTAATGCAGAGGCTTTGCACTTCCCACCCATTGATTTTGCAATAAATGCACAGACGAAGCACACGTTATTAAATAGGGCTTATTAATCCTAAAATATCTGTGAAAGGACTAATATTCCCAGAATGGACCCGTAAGAGTCTCCTGGGTGCTTAAGAATCACTCTGAATCATTCCCAGACATTGCTACGGTTCAACGCTTTACTTTTGGTTGGGTTATTTAAATGCTGACTGCGGGTGCTCTTCTGGAATAAGAGTGTATCTTGTATAAATTCTTTCACTCATCCTTGACTATGCCTTTGAAAAACATGCATTAGCTTTATCAAACATTGACTGTTCTCCTTTTCAGAGCGAGAGCCTGTCAGCAGACGCGTTGGCCTCCATTTTGAAATGCTACGTTGGAAATCCTGATGGCATAGTAACTGAATCCAGTTTGGTCCTATTGTTCTCCAAGGCCAGTCTGCAAGCTATCAAAGGTGCTTTGGACACAATTAATATCCAGGTAAAGGCATCAAAATTAAAGGTCATGTGAAAAGGGAACTGGACGACTCACTAAACTACTACTGGTCTCAGTACAATTAGGGGCTGATTCTACAAGGGAGCCGGCTAAAGACATGCGTCATTTAGCTGTGTAACTCCTTACTTTAAAGGACTTGTATGCGTAAATGAGTACTGAGGCACACACTTTGGGTAGGTGCTATTCAGTAAGCGCATGTACTTTCAGTGGGGCTGTGCACACAGGTGAAGCTTGGGTAAGTTGTAAAATACTACAACATAGATGCATACTTGAAAAATCTAGGCACCTGCGCTTACAGCTGCCTAGATTTCTGACGCGCTTATGCCCCTTTTTCATAAAGAGCATAAGATATGCCATACTGGGGCAGGCCAAGGTCCATCAAGCCCAGTATCCTGTTTCCAACAGTGGCCAATCTAGGTCGTACATACCCAGCAGTTTCTCCAAAAGACACAGGTTCCTCAATGTTTGTATTGGGTCAAGCATTGATATCCTGGGTCCCTTTTAATAATGGTTTATGGACCTTTCCTCCAGAAACTTATCCAAACCTTTTTTAAACCCAGATACGCTAACAGCCTTTACTACATCCTCTGGTAACAAATCCAGAGTTTGATTACAGGCAGGGGTGGCCCAAGGGGGGTGCGGGGCCATGTGCCGAGATTAAATTGCAGGGCCTCATTTGCATAAATACTTGCATAATGTTAACATAATGTATATAAGTTGCACTGTTCTGTGCCATTCAGTTTAATATTACTCTGTTTATTTTATATTGCTTATAGTTATCTGATGTTATATGTAAAACAAACTATGCTTTGTTGAATGTTGTTATCTGTAAACCGCAGCTGAACTATGGAAGCAGCGGTATATAAGTTCTTGTTAAATAAATAAATAAATAACATGCATTTTTAGTAAACATGCTTCTTAATGAGTGTCTGGATAAAGAAAGACTAACAGATTTCTACGTTACTATATTCCAGTGCCAACCGCCAGGCCCATTAGGAAGTACTATAAACACTGACCATGTAGAACTCATAGCAAATCCACCATATCATAACAGCTCTGCCAGGACTCACAAAGCACCAAACCCTACCTATCAAAAGGCAACACTGCAAATATTAAACCAATACATCTCAGAGAATACCAATGCATCTCCTACTGGGGAAAGAGAACAAGTGACATGGTCAAATAGAAACTACATGAACAGAATACCTCAGCTTGGTTAAAATGCAGAACATAGACCGTCACCAAAGAACAAGGGATCACAATTTAGAAATAGGAAGACAACAATTAAACTGGGAACCCCAAAAGCCAAACTTGGGATGTACAACACTGTAGAAATAAAACTATAAATTAATTTCCTCTTGTACTAAACAAAACATAAAAGATGTTAACAATGCACATTTCCCAGAGCTGATATATTCCAGTTAATAAATTCAAAATAAAAGAGTATTTTTCTACCTTTTGTTGCTTGTGCATTTTCTTTTCAGTTGCAATTGCTCCAGTCATTTTCTTCTGGTTTCTTTGTGTCTTCTGCGAGCTATCCATTTTCCTTTCTTCTCTTTTAGATTTTTTTCCAAATTTTTTCTCTATATCTGCTTTAACATACTGATCTTTCCCCTTTTGCTCTTTCCTCCATTTCTTTCCTTATTGCTTTATCATCCACTCAAATTTCACCCTTCCATTCTCAATCTACACTTACTCTTCCAATACCCGGCCCTTTGTAGACTTTTCTTCCCTCCCACACAAAATATCTTTTCCCCTCTCCATTCTCATTCCCCATCCCTTTCTAGTCCTCCCCCCAAATCAGCTCCTTTATAGTTCTAGACCCACCCAGCATCTGCCCCCTTCTAGTCCCAGTCTCCCAAGCTTCCACATCAGCCCATTTCCAGTCCTAGCCTCCCATATGCCCTTTTCCAGTTCCATTCCAGCCCCCATCAGCCCATTTCCAGCCCTATTCCAACTCCCATCAGCCCACTTCCAGTCCTATTCCAGCCCATCACCCATTTGCAGTCCATATTCCCCCCATCAGCCCATTTCCAGTCCTATTCCAGCCCCCATCAGCCCATTTCGTCCTATTCCAGCCCATCACCCATTTGCAATCCACGTTCCCCCCCCCCATCAGCCCATTTCTAGTCCTATCCTAGCTCATCAGCCCATTTCCAGTCCTAGCCCCCCATATGCTCTTTTCCAGTACCATTCCAGCCCACCAACACCCCATTTCCACTCCACCCTCCCCCCTCAGCTAATTTCCAAACCTAGCCCCCTCGTCAGCCCACTTCACCCTATTCCAGCCCCCATCAGCCCATTTCCAGTCCTAATCCAGCTCTTCATCAGCCCATTTCCAGTCCAAGTTCCCCCCCACCATTACAGCCCATTTCCAGTCTATTCCCCCCCATCACAGCCCAATTTATTTATTTTATTTAGTATACATTTGTATACCGCTACTTCCAGCGATCAGCAGCGGTTTTGATTACAGATTGGAAATTGTCAAATCATGACAGGAAATTTTTGAGGTATAAACACATTGATTAGACAGGAAAGCACAGCACACAGAGAACTATTTTACAGGGAACATGGGCTATGGAGGGTTAAGTGGCTTGCCCAAGACCACAAGGAGCACCTGTGGGACTAGAAACCCCAGTTCTTCCGGCCCAAGGTTGCTGTCCTCTAGTGGGATTTGAACCCCCGACCTTCCGACCCGAAGTACCTTGCCCCAACCACTAGGCCACTCCTCCACTCTAAAGGCAATGCCCTTTAACCTCTCCCGGCATTCGCGGCTTCATTGAAACAGCCGCCAGCGTGAAGGTAAAGGCTCTTCACGCTGGCGGGCTGTGCAGAGGGAGTCGGGGCTTCGGCGGGCTTCCCCGGTTCCCTCTGCAGCCGTCCATTGAACGAGAATGTGGTTCGCGCAGGGCCCTGTGCGAACAACATTCTCGCTCAATGGACGGGCTGGCCCTGCTTACAGTTTGAGTGAAAAAATATTTCCTCTTATTAGTCTTAAATAGGTTATCCTGTAGCTTCATTGCATGTCCTCTGGTCTTTCTATATTCTGATGACGCCTGCTTTTTCTTTATAAAATAGGGTCAGGATAGGTATGTCGTGGGTGCCTGGGTATGAAATTACCCTCATAGGTCTTTACAGTATGTGACAAGTGTGATTTTGGCTCAGTTTGGGGGAACAGATAAAACAATGAACAGCAGTAATTCGGTTAAAGGCCAGAGATGACTAAATGGCTCTTGAACCCTGGGGCTCTTTTGCTAAAGGCCGCTAACAGCTAACACATGTGTAATCCAGCAGCTGAGAACACTAAGCATGCATGTGCCAGCCAGAAGCTGCTAAAGAACACGGCAAGTGGCCATAATGTGCCAGGGACAGGGCCGATGCAAGGATTGGAGGTGCCCTAGGTGGGCCCCTCCATCTTGCCACCCTCTCCGCAGCTTCCCTTGCCTCCATTGGCACTGCTGCCACCCCCCTCTGGAGCCAGCAGCGGCAGCATGAAAAAGGAACTACTATGCAGCACTTACCAAAGGCTCTGCTGCTGTGTTGTGGTTCCTGCCAATTATCTTTGGACGGGTCTATTCCCCTCTGATGCCAACTTCTGGTTTATGCCAAGCTAGAAGTCTGCCTTGGTGGGGGTTTGGAATGGCCCAAAGAGAGCAGGTAGTAACTGCAATGCAGTGCCGGAGCCTTTTCCCTTGCCGCTGCTGATGGCCCCAGAGAGGGGCGGCCCCAAAGGGCCACATTCTAGGTGACTGCCTAGTTTGCCTAACGGTAGCACTGGCCCCAGCTAGGGCAGTTTTAGAGCGCAGTGTGGGCACAGAGAATGTATTTTGCAGGGGGTGCACACTGAGTGCTGTCAGTGTTGCAATTAGCACAGGTGCAACAGATGCCCCCTCAGTAGGTAGATTTAGGTGCACCCGTTGTAATTGTGCTATGTGTTAGGACACACATCCAAACGTTGACCGCCAAAGACATGCTGGCCACGCCCCTGAATGTTACCATGGAGGTTTTGTACACTTATTAAACTGCAAAAACCTAATGCACTCTAGTAAAAGGGCTCCAAAATGTGACTGAGCTTTTCACTTTCCATTTTTATTTGCGGAAAGCATGAAATTGTGAAGGAATAGCACTTTAATCACATCTCACTCCTGTGCAAGATGTGCTGACATCAAGGGTTGAGAAAGGTTTCTGGAAGTTAAGAGAAGTCAGGTATCTATAAGCCCCATCATCATTACTCTGCTGTACCAACCGTGCATCCACAAATCTAAGCTGGTTCTAATGCCCCTTAGACGTATCAGCAGAAGACCAGGCTGCCTGTGTGTCTCAAATAGATTGTAAGTTCCATGGTGCAGGGTCTGCCTCTTTTGTGTGTCAGTACAGTGCTGTGTTCACCTAGTACTGCTGTGGAGATGCTCAAAAGTGTACTAGAAGAAAGATGTTGATTATCTGCTCTTCTCCCTTGAAGAGAAGTTGTGAAATGGAAAAAGTCAAATCACTTAGATGTTAGAGCATTAAACTCGCCCGCATCCTGGAGGGGGCACTTTTTCTCCTAACCTTAGAGAGCTTAGGGAAGGCCAGAAGGAGTTTAAGGTTGTGGGTTTATGCCTACATAAGAACATAAGATATGCCATACTGGGTCAGACCAAGGTCCATCAAGCCCAGTATCCTGTTTCGAACAGTGGCCAATCTAGGTCATACGTACCTAGCAGTTTCCCCAAAAGACACAGGTTCCGCAATGCTTGTACTGGGTCAAGCAGTGATATCCTGGGTCCCTTCTTAATAATGGTTTATGGACCTTTCCTCCAGGAACTTGTCCAAACCTTTTCTTAAACCCAGCTACACTAACAGCCTTTACTACATCCTCCGGTAACAAATTCCAGAGTTTGATTACACGTTGAGTGAAAATGCTTGGCTTGGGGGAGCCTAGAATTTGCCATTGGGTAATTTTATCAAGATTTCCTGCAGACTAAGTATGGTTTAGATGTTGAAAAGAGCTCTTCGACGTGCATAGAGAGTAGGTGCATGGGAAAAGCGTGCCCTCTTTACACCTATCTCATGCAGGCAGGACCAGATACTTCATAGAGTATACACGAACCGCACAGAGTGCATGCAGAAAGTCACACCTGCCTTGGAACAGCCGAGAGGATTTGTGTACTACAGGGAATTATTCAAGAAATATATTTTGTAAGGACACACGGGCATTTATGTTGTCTCTATAAAACAGACACCATTCCACATGGGGGCTCTGTTATAAAATCAAGTCCTTTGTGTCGATGGGACGCAAATCTCTACCACAGCACTTCTATTAGTTTTACATGAAATTTCAGGTGCAGTCATCAATTACTATAGCTGATAGTATAGGAGGAGCTCGATGTTCAAAAGCTGAACTCCTAAAATTTAGGAACCTAAGAGGTGTATTTACTAAAGTGTACTAACAGCACAGAGTTTGCTGCACTCTAAGTACACCCCACTAAAGGTTAGAGCAAGGCCCCATGGCAAAAATCCTGCACTAAGCAGTTAGCATATGACTGAGTGGGCATTGGGCGGGTTAGGGCAGAAGATGGGCACTGATAGTGAAGCACGATTAGCATGGGCATCTTTGCTGCGTACTCACTGCAACTGTTGCCATTAGCGTGGGTACACTTAACGCCACCTCACTGCATCCATGTTCTAGTTAGCACAGTGCCACGCGGATGCAACATGCTGATGGCAGGCAGACGGATGTACCGCCCCCTTGAGGTTGGCATGGGCCTCTTGGCTAGAATCATAGTCCAATCAGCACACTTCTGCAAGCATGTCCCCTAGCTTAGGTACCTAAATTAGACCCCTATTTTCATCCAAACTTTGGAGCCTCAGTTTCAGCTGAAAATTCACTTATGAAAGAATATCTTTGCTTGTGCTACTCCTGACCAGGTAACAAAATTTAACCTCGGCTCTTTGACGTCAATTCTCTAAATTGAAATGCAAAAAAGGAAGCACACATACACAGAGAGGTATATAAAGCTTAAGTGAGGCAATCACAATTGTGCAAATTTGTGCAGGTTCGCATGATTCCTACTCAAGCCAGGTCATCACACCTTCTTTTATTAAGAATTCTACAATTCTGTGTTATTGTGCTATGTCATGCTTCAGCACCAGTGTTACAATCAAACTAGACACTACATGTTATAGTTCAAAGTAAGCAGCACATGTTTTAGATCAAAGCCCAGACCTTTCTCAGCTCTAGCATTCAGAAAATAAAAGCATCCTGTCTCGTTCTGCTAAACACGGCCTTGGCGTCTACACACATCTCTCTCCAGGCAGCTAAACTGCCAGGCTTCAGGCTGTCAGCAAATTTTAAGCCATCTCCATATTAACCCTTTTAGAGGGCCCTGATACCCCTCTTCAAGTCCCCCTCAACAACTTACATTTAAAATGGCATTTTAGAAGAATGTCTAAGAGGAATGTGGGATGTCCAGAGTAGAATATCCAAAAATCCGGGAGAGTGGCCGCAGTGAAGGGAGGCGCGTCTAATTGCCATCTGAAATCATTCCGTCTCCACCCCAAAAATTGAATATGCCAGTAATTGGTTCTGGTGATGAACCCCATGCAGATAGCAAGGCTGGGCACATGCACGGATATGGGCTATTTCACAAATGTGAAGGTCCCCGATTTGACCGCCCACAGAACCGGGTACTTGCACGTTCCACCCTGGTAATTCAGAAGGGGGGTTTCTATGTTATGAGACTAGCACATCCTGCCCTGTCATTTCAGATACTCGACATGCAAAGGAGGGCCTGTAGTGTGTTTGGAGTATGTATTTACATGTAAGTGTCTTTGGCCAGGAAACATTAACCATAATGATGTTGGCGCATTTTGATCTTTCCCGAAGCGCTGCAGCCATGAATTGAGCGCATTTGCAGCTTATTCGTGGTCAGGCGCATATATAGGCATGGATGCTTCAACAACCAGGGCCAGATGCGCTTCTGCCGTGCTGAACTCGCATCGCAATGTGCAGCTCCCTTGCTGCACCCAGGGCACGCCTCCACCACGCCCCCATCCTACATGGACATTATGTACCTGGCTTTCTAAAATGGCTCTGGCATGTCCTGCATGATTTGCATGTCTAAGTGCCCATTTTCAGATGTCCAACTCATGAATACAGCTTCTAAAATATCCACCCTAGGATCTTAAGTTATGCTCTTACATTTAGGTCTAGATTTTGGCAAATAATTTAGTTGCCTAATGCTAAAATTAAGAATTAACTTCTTAATTTTTTTCTTACTTTTTAGGCTCTAAATTTAGGAGTTTAATGAACTTAAGAATATAAATTTGAAGACTCTGTCTTAATCAATTTTGAAAGAAGCCAGGTTAAGAACATAAGAATTGCCATATCAGTTCAAAGCAAAAATCCAGCAAGCCCAACATCCTGTTTCCAACAGAGGCCACTCCAAGTCATGAGTACCTGTCAGGATCCCAAAACGTAGCTAGATTGCATGCTACCTATTCCAATGATAAGGGTGGATTTCACCAAATCTACCTTAATAATGGTTTATGGGCTTTTCCTCCAGGAACTTGTCCAAATCTTTTTTTTTTTAAGTTAGGAGCCTAAGCCCTTTGAAAATCAGCTTCCAGTTTTTTTCCCTCGTTTATAATGTTCTTATTGATACCAAACTATCAAATACTCTGTTTCTTTCAGCTTGCTGCAGCCAACATCACTCAAACAACAAAAGGCTACATGCTGAGAGCAGTATGGGAGAGACTGAGAAGTGACCCTACCCAGCTGACCGATGGCTTCTTGGCAGTCTGGTTTCAGCAGCGGCTTTTTTTCTACCTGACTGCTATAAACTCTGACATCCTGAACTGTATGACCCAAATCCCTCTAAACTGCAGCGGACTAGAAATCATGTAAGAGCCCATTAGGAAATGGTAAAACCCACCTCTGCGACATCTGCTCAAGAAAGCTGAACTGATCCACACTAAAACCTTTAACCATAGGATCCAATTAACTATTTCTTAAGCTTATGATACTGACATCTAATGTAGATCTTGCTGAAAAGTTATAGTTTGAGTCCATGTTGGTGGTTCTGTGGCATCATGCTGGAGACCTGGGTTTGATTCGCAGACCAGGTTGCTGCACCAGCATTGGAATACCACAGAGGTCACAGGTCACAGCCCTCCCCCCTCTGGAAGTGTGGGAATCCCGGCCACTGAAGAAGCGATAGTCTGTGGTCAATGCCGTCACTGCAGTGATGGGGAGGGGAGGGTTAAAAAGGGGAAACACTCCAGGTAGTTGCAAATGAAAGCTGAGAATGTGCAGTATCTCAACAGAGGCCCGCTTTGATCTCAGAAGCAACCTGCCAGCCAAATAAAGAAACAACAATCTTTTGTGTATCCCAAACATCTTCAGAATTTCCACGGTTTCCTTATTAGGACTGATCTCTTCTCTCTGTTTTTAATGTTCTTTTCACTTGTGTCCTGCATTTCAGGATTCAGGCTCTGGACGCCGTGTATCTGAAAATGGATAACAGCACAAGGCTTTTAGTTGTCAAGTGGAATGTAGAATTCCTCAGCCGGCAAAGTAAGTATGGTGTGTGCCGTGTTTGGAACCTTTACCGGAAAATGCCGCTGGCAAAATGTGCAGACAGCCATCACCAGGGAAGAGGATTCTTGCTGATGTGCTATCCAGCGGCAGCACCAGTGTTGCTAAAGCGGCTGAACATTAGACTCTGATGTTCAATGCTGTGGCCATATCCCAGTCCCAACACCGAATATCCCGGTTGCCCAGAAAGCGATGAGGCTAGCCGGGCACTGGTGATATTCAGCCCCTACCCAGTTAGCTTCCACAGCGAAGGTCAGGCCAGTTTTTGCTGCACCCTACTACCGTCACCTTGCTATAAGCGGATAGTGACTCAATAGCGCCGCTGCCCAGTTATGGCTGGGTGCCAGCCCAGACTGCCCCTGGAATGTGCCAGTGCTACTGGTTAGCACTGGGACCTGCACCAGCGGCACCCATGAATATTCAGCTTGGCACTGACCCAGGGATACTGCATAATTCATCAGCGCAGAACCTTAGACCTGTTTATCTGCAGATTTATTAGGTCTAGCGTTAGCACAGCTCAGATAGTCATAAAATACCAGGACTGATCCAGACTATGATACCCCATATCTACAAAAGTAAATTGCAGAACTTTCCCTGCTGATTTTTCCCACAGGTATATGGGTCTTCAACCTTCACATACTGACACATGTGCATGCACACTAATATAGTATATGATGGCAGATAAAGACCAGTCTGCACAGTTAGGTGGCTAGAGTAGTTGTAACCACCGACCCTCTCTATGCTTTTGTTTCGGGTTGTACAATATTCCTCACTATTTTAGAAAAGGCTCTGGGCCCGATATTCAAAAGGCCTTTTCCTGGTTTAGAGCACTGTAAACCGTGTAAATGCCGCTCAGAGGGATATTCAAACAGCACTAACGCGGTTAGTGCCGCTGAATATCCCCGATCTTCTCCCCTACACGCCCCGATGCTAACCGCTTAGCATCATGGTGTGTTGAGGGTGTTCTGGGTCATGTTGTGGGCAGCGACAGAGGCTAACCGGGTGGCGGCGATATTGCACAGCTACTCGGTTAGCTACTATGGGTAAAAGGTGGCGCTACAAAAGCTGCTAACAGGGCAGCAGTGCAATGTGGCCGCTACCTAACGGAATTCTATCAGGAGTACCTAAAAAAACCTAAAAATTCTGCAAATGGCTCAGAATGTAACAGCAAGGATAATTTCTAAAGCAAAACTAACTGATCACATCACTCCGATACTCTATTTCCTGCACTGGCTACCTATACTAAGTAGAATACAATACAAAATTTTACTAATCACATTCAAATTAATTAACCAGATAGCACCATCCTACCTATCCACATTGATTCATAATCCCTCAGATAACAGGATAAGACGTAAGAATAACCTCAATACCATCTTAGTGCCCAACTCAATCAGAAAAACAAAACATAATACAAGCAACACAGCATTCTCATTTGTAGCCCCTTCATTGTGGAATAATCTCCCTGCTCAATTAAGGGAGATAGAAGACCTAAAGCAATTCTGAAGAGATTTAAAAACATATCTATTCTCCCAATATTACTCTAACATAGATAATAGTTTAGACAAGGCCTCCCATCCTCCATAAATCACCAAGGATTTCTTCTGCCCTAATAACCATGACACTGAATCACATAACTAAACATAGGATGAAACATGATGTATATATATGTGTATAAATATCATAAAAATCTGTAAATAGTTTAAAATTATACTTACACCTATTGTTCATAGTTCTGATTACCGTTCATTGTACCAGTTTTATTATTGAGCTGTTCTATGTATCTTATTGTTTGATGTAAACCGCCACTGATCTTGGGAAGTGGCGGTATATAAAAGACTTACAAATAAATAAATAAATAAAAATAAATACCTGCTTAGCCTCTGTAGTGATCCCGGATATTCAATGCCGGGACTGCATATGACGCTGGCATTGGATATCGGGGTTAGAGGATGGCGGTGACGGCTAGGCACCGTACTCGTACTTAGCCATCCTAACTCAATAACAGGCCCTCCATGTTTAGCAGAACTGTGTATGTCACAACCTTGATGCCTCAGTTCTAATCTCCATGTACTATCCACGATGTGCCGTCACGAGTTACATGCCGTTCTGCCCTGGGAGAGTAAATGCTGTGCACATGTAGGTGTTTCTATCCCAGAGATCGCTTGAAGCTATGACCCAGTGCAGAGGACACATTTATTTATTTATTTATTTAACAAGTTTTCTATACCGCCTTTTCCTTCAATCAAAGCGGTCACAAGAAATACAAAGGTTATAGGCAAGGGAAACAAACACAGTATAAACATAACAGTACAATGGGAATATAGGAAAAATAACAAGGGTTAACATAAGGCAAATTAGTTAAAATAATTAAAATAAATATAATATATTTAGTCACTTGTTGATCCATATTGTTCAATGAAAAGTGTAGTTTTCAATTGTTTACGAAAGTCTTTTAAATCATCCAGTGAGCGTAAATCATGAGGGAGAGAGTTCCCAATTAAAGGGGCGGCCAAAGAAATTGCTCTTTGTGAGGTACATTTGCATGATTTAGAGTAGTTTTTTTGGGGGTGCTGAGGGTGTTTAGAAGTGGATAACCTTCTTGGTCTGTTGTTGATATCATGGAGGTAAGAGGGCATGAAGGCTGATTGCAGAAACTGTTGTGTTTCATTTTGAATATATTAATGATTAATTTATACTTTATGCGAAGGATTATTGGGAGCCAGTGGAGTTCTTTAAGGATGGGGGTAATGTGTTCATAAATTGAGGATCCATTGATGATTCTAGCTGCTGTATTTTGTGCCATTTGAAGTGGCTTGAGAGCATGCTAGGCAGTCCATTGTAAATAGGGTTGCAGAAATCCAGAATGGGAGTAAAGAGTGCCTGACAGACTGTTCGAAAGTGATCATAAGAGATAAGAGGCTTAAGACGTCTAAGTATCTTCATATTGTAATACGCGTTTTTAACAGTATTTCTTATATGATAACGAATTTATAGATTCTTATATAGGGTTATTCCGAGGTATCTTACTTAGTCCTAAAAAGGAATATTTGTGATTTAGCATTTAATGTAAGGTGTAGGGATAAAGCTGGTGTTTCTAGTTACAATAAGGTGCTTCCGTTTTGTTCAGGTTTATTGCAAGGTTTATTATTTGTTAGCCAATTTGAAATGCTGGTAATACAGTTTGAAATTTTGCTGTAATCTGGGCAGTTGATATCAATTGGAGTGTAAAATCTGATTCATCCGCATAAATCGTGTAAATCTATTTGATGATCTGCTATTATGTGACAGATTGGTTGGATAAACAAATTAAAAAAGAAGTGAAGAGAGTGCAGATCCTTGCGGCACGCCTTGTTTGATTACTATGTGACGTGAAGTGTTTAGGCCAATTTTAACTTGGAACTGTCTATCAACTAGGTAGGATTCAAACCATTTTAGGACGGTGCCAGTTAATCCGATGCTCTTTAGTCTTGTTAAGAGGATTGCATGGTCCACTGTATCGAAGGCAGCTGAAATATCTAAGAAGATCATTAAGGTACCTTTGTTGAAATTATCTATTGTTTGAGTGATGTCATTAAATAAGTATAGTAGGAGCGTTTCAACACCATGGTTGGGGCGGAAGCCATGCTGATGTATATCAAGTGGCGCATGTTCATCAATATGGTCTTGAAGTTGTAGCTGTACTGCCTTCTCAATAATTTTGCTAGGAGTGGTAAGCTGGAAATTGGTCTATATGCAGCTGGATTGTCCTTTTCAAGGTTGGTTTTTTTTATGGGTAGGCCTAATTGTTGCTAATTTAAGTTGTTCTGGCATGATTCCATGAGTAAGGAGTTAGTTACAAGATTGTGAATAAAATTAATGAAGTTTGAACTTGGTAGCTTTGATCCAAGGTACAGGGCAAGGATCTGTGGGTCGTGTTGCTTGTGTAAGTGCAGCCAATGATGTCTGAAAGTTGTGTAGTCGAGGGAGTGTAAAACTTGTTCCAAATTGTACTTGGTAAAATAAGGCTGTTGTTTTCAGGTTGTTTTAAAGGTGGTGTTTGGCCTATTTTCAATTGGAAGATGATCTGCATATACTTGAGGACTGATCTGAATGTCTTTATCAGAGCTTGGTTCGTTGACTAGATTTTTTTACAATTGCAAAAAGTTCTCTAGGTTTTGTTAAATGCTTTCTGTATAGTATTTGTGTGGTGCTCTTTTTTAGTTTTGTTGATGAGATCGTTGTAATTTCTTTTGCTGAATTAAATATAAATTTTGAGAGGTAGGAGATTTTGATCGTCTCCAGTGGCGTTCAATTCTCCTTAATTCCTCTTAGCATTGCGTATGTTTTTTGGAATACCATGGAGCATGATGTCTGTTTTTGAATGTTCTTGAGTCTGAAAAGGCCTTGGATGCAGTGCTAATGGTGTTATACCAGTTGTTCACTTGTTTGTTCAAATCAAGTTCAGTTGAGTCAAGGCAAGGTAGTGTGTCAAGTAGTGTATGATGGCAGATAAAGACCAGCAAAAGATCACTCTTCCGAAACAAAAAACTTTTTTGAAGTGGGATTGAGAAATGAACATTAATAATATTAAAAAAAAAGTAAAAAAATTTAAAAATTTAAAAAAATGCAATATAGGAGGAGCATGTGGGAGTAAGGTCATTGATGTTAACTACAGCGGTTGACAAGGAAACTTGTCAAGCCTTGATTTTACGCTGTGCTTTTTGACTGAGATCTTACCATAGTAATTTCTATCTTCCTATACTGGAGGACAAATTCTGGTTTTCAATAATGTTTTTTCCACATTTCGAGTGGTGAGTTATGAGCAGATAACATTTTAGGAATTTTTCATCTAATCTGCCCAGCAAGGCACAACTGTGGCTTTGCTTTACTTCGTATTCATGTTGCTTGCATAGAATCAGGGCTGGTCCATCCATTAGGTGGCCACCTAGAGCAGCCGGCCCAGGTGGGTGATGGCAGTGGCATGCATAGGCAGTGGTGGCAGCAGCACACATGGGCGCCCACATTGCTCCCCCCCCCCTCCAGCTGCTGCGATTACATCTCGGGAGGGGGAGGTGGGAAGCAGCAATATTTCCAAAAGTGGCAGCAAAAAGCCAGTACTTTTGGAAATGCTGCCCGCCTCCCCCTTCTTGAGATGGAATCGGGGCGGGGAGCAGTGGCAGCGGTGGCAGGTGGGGGGCGGTGGCAGCAGATGGTGGCAGTTGGGGGGCAGCAAGGCCGCGGTGTCTGCCTTAGACGGTAGAAATCTTTGGGTCAGCCTTGCATAGAATACTGATTCCCAAGAAATAAAAAGAGGGTGGAATTGACTGTACGTAGCCACCCCTCCTCCTCCCCTTGCTGTCTGCTAAAGGCAGAGACCACTGCTGCATGGTTCTCAGTTTGATCTATATAGTGCCGGAACTCCACAGCCTGTCTCATATTGTGAGATTAGCATGGGAATTCCTGCACCAGGTGAGAGCTGCATGGTGCCAGCCAACTACTTACTCACATAAAATTTCATCTTCCATTTAGATGTCCAATCTCTTAATCTCACAAGATCCTTTTGCAATTCCTCACAAGCCTCTGCTGTTTTCATGACTTTCAATAATTTTGTGTAATCTCCTTTCTCAGTTAAACAGCAATAACCCCAGTTCAGACTCTTTTGGTACCTCGCTAGTGACCCTTTGCCATGTGGATAACTGATTATTTAGCCCTACTCTGTTTCCTGTCTGGTAGCCAGTTTCCAATCCACAGTAGGACATTACCTCCTATCCCATGGCTTTTTAATTTCCTGACGATTCTTTCATAAGGGATTTTGTCAAACACATTCTGAAAATCCAAATACACTATATCAACCAATTCATTACAAGGCCAGATATATTCTGATGCCTATAGTAGAATGTCATTAATATAGTAAAATATCCACACTGGATGCATATCTCATAATACTAACATCCTGCTGATAATGCAGTAGAATGGTTTTTAAATTGTTTGGAAATGCTAATTATGATTAGCTGGAAATAAGTCTGGGGAGAGAAATGAGTTGACGGGGCAGGTTGGAATAACAGAACCAAATAATAGTTCTGACAGTAATGTAGGTGCCAAACTTAGAAGTGCCACAGAACTGGAGGCTTGAAAGCAACCAGGATCATCTGCTGAAGTGAAGTGACTCTTACGCTCTTCATTAGTTCTGGAGCGGGGGTTCTCAACTCGGTCTTCAGGACACACCTAGCCAGTCAAATTTCCAGGATAACCATAACAAATATGCATGAGAGAGATTCGCATGCATTGTCTCCACTGTATGTAAATCTCTCTGTCATGCATATTCATTGTGGTAATCCTGAAAATCAGACTAGCTAGGCGTGTCCTGCGTTGAGAACCCCTGTTCTAGAGATTTTATTACTGGAAACACAAGATCTATTCCTTATTGCTTCTGAGCAAACTAAGAGCTGGTGATGGTATTTTGAGAGATTCTTTCCTCCTGTTTCAGAATGTGTCAAAAGTTCCGGGGCAGAATGGATTTCCACCTACTGGAAGAGCTTCCGATTCAATGCCACCTACAGAGATTTCATCATGGTCTGGCCTGCGTTTAATGAGGTAAGCTATCTTAGAGAAGATCTGTTGGTTAGGGCATACATTTCTGTAATGTTAACGTTGTCTACTGGAGATTCATTACACTGCAGTACAAACCTCATAGATTTCAGTTTTCTCCTAGTAGACTTCAAATTCATGGATAAACTCAAATGAGCCAGCTCAGCCAAGGTGAGGGGTCACTGTGTATTCTTGAAGTCATCAATAGGAATGACAAGTTGCTGATTTACCAAAGGACTTTATGCAGCTCCAACAACACTAAGTAGATTTTGCAGGCTTTTCTCCCTTCAGTGAATGCTGAAAAGTAGTGTCTATGTGCACGATGAGGCATGAATCTGATTGGCTGCTATCTAACTGCATGCATTTTTACTACAGACTGCAGCTCTGGACAGCCTGACTGCCACCCAGATGGCTGAATATACTGTGGCCTCGAATGCTTTAACACAGTTATCCTCCGCTGAAGCTGCTCTCCAAGTCCTGAACAGAAGCGACCTTTCTTTTGCCATCGCATTCCTGTCACACCTGGAAACACTGACGCCCCAATATTCATCCCACCCCGATGTCACATACGCCTTGCTTGAAATGGTTTTGACGAAACTGAACACAAATCTGCAGGACATCTGTTCTCCCAGTTTGAAAGATTTGTTTCAGGTGACTCTGAAGAGGCTGCTGCTGGCTGTCAATGAGACTGTGCTGAATCTGCTCCCCACCAACATCAGCTGCAGCGATTTTCATAACATGTAAGAATGCGTTCCTTCATCCACCGCTGCCGTTCCAGGTCGTACATGAGAATAGCAGGGAGCTTTTATAGTATAGCTAGAGCACAGAACATCTATACCAAGGGTATCAGACATACAGTTCTCCAAGTTTTTTCTCAGGTAAACTGAACCCTGGAAGTCAAGGCTGTTCTTCCCCCGATGCCATGTACAATCAGTGGCCTCCCCTGCCGCTGCCAACAGTTTGACTTACTACTGTAACCCGGCACTTCCAGGTTTGCCACCACTGCTGAAAGAACCACTTCTACTGCAGGCATCCTGGCTAATAAATCCCTTCCCTTACAGCCAACCTATTTACAGGAGGAGTTGTACAGAGTACAGAGGAGAGGAACCACTGGGGGAAATGAGAGGAGGAGGAAGTTGAGAGGGGCAGAGAGAGACCACTTGGGAATGGGCAGAGAGGCACACAGATGAGCAGCAGTGGTCTACAGCAAAGCAAAAAATGAAATCAAAATAAGAAAAAAATACAACATAAGAAAATGGCAACAAAGGAAGAAAATTAAAAAAAAAAATAAAGAATGTGCAGGGTGAAATGGTGCCATAGAAGAAGGTTTTCCTCTAGCTCCTAAAACATTTTGGTTAATGCCCAAGATCTGAGAAAATTCTTCCATGTTCTGTGGACTGGAGCCCATTTCAGATAGATTGCTATAAGTTCTGATCCATCACTCCTGATCTCTACAGTGTTACTATACTGCATCCTATACAGTGAACAGTGTGTGCACTGTAACGGCAGTGTGCTGAGGTATCACACAGTGTAGAGCTACAGTGGAACTGCAACACATTGAAGTTCTGAAAAGAGCAATTGCAGTGAACTTATAGAGGAGTGAAGCATTAAACCATATTTTCGCAGTGATACTAGTACCCATACAGTTTAAAATGTCAACGCTTTTACAGTCTTGGCACATGGCATCAGTGCCACAGGTTTCCTGGGGGTTGAGCCGGCATCGTGATGCAGCTCCATTGATTTCAGTGGAGTGAATTGCAGCTTTTATTCCAGCAGTGGTGACCACTCCACAAACAACCAGAAGCACAAAAAGGACCAGCACGTCATGTGCCAGTTAATGGTCTCAAGAGAAGGGAATCATTTCTAGATGAGCTACGCAGAAGAATCTTTAAAAGTCGAAGTAAAGACCCTGTTTCATTCATTTCTCTATAGATACGGTGGAATAGATTCCATATATAACCAGTTATCTCCAGAAAACCAGAGGGCGGTATACAATGCCAGATGGAAGTATCTAAACATGACAGCATATACCGAAGGTGAGGCATATCACTTTCTTACCGTTGGCATCTTTGTGCGGTAATAGAAGAGTTAATGGTATTTTATGCTTTTAAACTTGTAGAAATACAATCACTTTTCTGTAGACAGATCAGTAGACAGATCTGGGCAAAAAAATGATATGAAAAGCAGGAATGTGTGGCCAAGAAAGAGCTTGCCTTCATGTGTCAGACGGAGACACAAGGGAGCAGGGTCAGTCAACCAAGAAGCGAGCTATAAGAGGAGACATGGCCAGAGAGTGGGGTATGAGCTTAGGTTGCAAGATATGAAGGGAGAGTGGTGGCTGCAATCCAGGCTATATGGAAGGAATAAGAAGAAATGAGGACTAATCAGCGACAGAATTCAAGTATGAAACAGACACAGGGCAAGGGTGAGAAAAGGCATAGATCAAGTTGAGTCGGCAGCAATTGATGCAGTTTCGGGGGTGTAGAAAGATGTTTAAATATTAGGCATCAGACATATAAACCAGGGTCCACATTATATTGTTGAAGGATTTTCTATGAACTGTAAGTAACATTCTTCTTGGGTCAGAATTTGGAGAGACAGCTGAATACCAAGCACGGCCCTTTAATGGTGCTATTGTGAGAACAGTCTAGTTGCTCCACACAGAGCAGCTCAATACAGCTGTCTAGTTTAGTCACTCAAAAAGTAGGTGTTAGAGGAGAATGGGTTGGGTTGGATCAGCTCAGAGAAGTAAGCAAAGCATTCAAGTGGAATATTCAAACATGGAAGAGTACTTTCTCCTACCTAACACAATCCACAGATGCATCCAAAGCAGAGTATATGATTACTTTCGTAACTCCATAGAGAGAAAATATATGGATACTTTATCTTTGAACATTCATTAAAGTTAAGAATATAACATAAGAAATGCCATACTGGGCCAGAACAAGGGTCCATCAAGCCCAGTATCCTGTTTCCAACAGTGGCCAATCCAGGTCACAAGTACTTGTCAGGTTCCCAAAAGGTCCACAGATTCCATGCTGCTTGTCAAATGAGTAAGCAGTGGATTTCCCGGGTCCTCTTTAATAATGGTTTATGGACTTGTCCTACAGGAACTCGTGCAAATCTCTTTTAAATCCAGCTACACTAACGGCTTTTACCACATCCTCTCGTAACGAATTCCAGAGTTTGATTACACATTGAGTGAAAAAATATTTTCACTGATTAGTCTTAAATGTGCTACATTGTAGCTTCATTGTGTGTCCCCTAGTTCCCCTAGTCTTTCTACTTTTTGAAGGCGTAAACAACCAATCTACATTTACCCCTTCTTCTCCATTTATTATTTTATAGACTTCTATCATATCTCCCTTCAGCCATCTCTTTTCTAAATTGAAGAGCCCTAACCTTTTAAGCCTTTCCTCATAAGGATATCCTTCCAACCCCTTTACCATTTTTGTTGTGCTTCTCTATACCTTTTCTAATTCTGTTATTTACTTTTTAAGACATGGCAACCGGAACTGCACACAATATTCACAGTGCGGTCCTTCATTTTATTTTCCATTCCTATCTTTATGACTCCTAGATTCTATTTGCTTTCTTGGCTACCGCTGTACACTGGGCGGAGGGTTTCAACGTATTATCCACGATGACGCCTATACCCTTTTCCTGGTTGGTGGTTCCTAATGTGAAACCTTCCATTGTGTAACCATAACTTAGGTTGTTCTTCCCTATGTGCATGACTTTGCACTTCTCATCTAAGAACATAAGAACATAAGATATGCCATACTGGGTCAGACCAAGGTCCATCAAGCCCAGTATTCTGTTTCCAACAGTGGCCAATCTAGGTCATATGTACCTAGCAGTTTCCCCAAGAGACACAAGTTCCACAATGCTTGTAGTGGGTCAAGCATTGATATCTTCGGTCACTTCTTAATAATGGTTTATGGACCTTTCCTCCAGGAACTTGTCCAAACCTTTTTTAAACCCAGCTACACTAACAGCCTTTACTACATCCTCCGGTAACAAATTCCAGAGTTTGATTACACGTTGAGTGAAAAAATATTTTCTTTTATTAGTCTTAAATAGTTTACCCTGTAGCTTCATTGCATGTCCCCTAGTCTTTCTATATTCTGATAAGGTAAACAATCGATCTACGTTTACCCGTTCCACTCCGTTCATTAATTTATAGACTTCTATCATATCTCCCCTCAGCCGTCTCTTTTCCAGGTTAAAGAGCCCTAACCTTTTTAGCCTTTCTTCATAGGAGTATCCTTCCATCCCCTTTACCATTTTGGTGGTTCTTCTCTGTACCTTTTCTAAAATCGCTATATCCTTTTTAAGATACGGCGACCAGAATTGCACACAATATTCAAGGTGCGGTCTCACCATGGAACGATATAGAGGCATTATAATATCTTTTGTTTTATTTTCCATTCCTTTCCTTATGACACCTAGCATTCTATTTGCTCTCTTGGCCGCCGCTGCACATTGGGCCGAGGGTTTTAACATGGTATCCACAATGACGCCTAAATCTTTTTCCTGGGTGGTGGTTCCTAATGTGGAACCTTGCATCGTGTAACCATAGTTTGGGTTGTTCTTCCCTAGGTGCATAACCTCGCACTTGTCCACATTAAATTTCATCTGCCATTTGGATGCCCAGTCTTCCAATTTATCAAGATCCTCTTGCAATTTTTCACAATCCTCTTGGGTTTTAACAACTTTAAATAGTTTTGTGTCATCTGCAAATTTGATCACCTCACTCGTTATTCCACTTTCCAGGTCATTTATGAATATGTCAAAAAGCAGCGGACCCAGCACAGATCCCTGGGGTACACCACTATTCACCTTTCTCCATTGGGAAAATTGGCCATTTAGCCCTACCCTCTGCTTTCTATCTTTTAACCAGTTCCTGATCCACAATAGTACACTGCCTCCTATCCCATGACTCTATAGTTTTGCCAAAAGTCTGATGAGGAACCTTGTCAAAGGCTTTCTGAAAGTCCAAATACACTATATCAGCTGACTCACCTTTGTCTACCTGTTTATTCACACCTTCCAAAAATCATAACAGATTAGTAAGACAAGATCTTCCTTGTCTAAAGCCATGTTGGCTGTCTCCCATTAGGCCATGACTATCTACATGCTGAGTAATTTTATTCTTTATGAGGTTTCTACCATTTATCCCAGTACTAATGTCAGGCTCACCGGTCTGTAGTTTCCCGGATCACCCCTGGAACCCTTTTTAAAAATTGGTGTCATTTGGATGCCCGGTCTCCCAATCTATCAAAGTCCTCTTGCAATTTTTTACAATCCTCTGGTGTTTCAACAACTTTAAAAGATTTTGTATCATCTACAAATTTGATCACCTCGCTCATTATTCCATTTCCAGGTCATTTATAAATACGCTAAAAAGCAGAAGTTGCAGCGCAGATCCCTGGGGTACTCCACTATTCACCTTTCTCCATTGGGAAAATTGGCCATTTAGACCTACCCTCTGCTTTCTATCTTTAGCCAATTCCTAATCCACAATAGTACACTGCCTCCTATCCCATGTCTTTTTAATTTCCTCAAGAATTTCTCATGAGAGGCTTTGTCAAAGGCTTTCTATATCAACCGACTCACCTTTAACTGTTTATTCATGCCTTCAAAAAAAAGAGATTAATAGGACAAAACTTTCCTTGGCTAAATCCATGTTGACTTTCAGCCATTAAACCATGACTATCTACATGTTCAGTAATTTAGTTTTTTTATAATGATTTCTACCAATGTTCCTTCTAATAGCTAGCACTGCACTGGAGTCCTCTCCCAGCATTCCTGCCAGCGGGGGATTACATTTCACCTCCTCCCACCAGCAAGAAAGCCGGGGGGGAGGACTCCAGCATAGTGCAAGCTGCTTAGAAGGAACATTGGTTTCTATCATTTTGCCTGGTACTGATGTTAGGTTCACCGGTCTGTAGTTTCCCGGATTACCCTGGAACCCTTTTTAAAAAATTGGCATTACATTGGCCACTCTCCAATTTTTGGGTACTACAGATGATTTTAATGATAGATCACAGATTACTAATAGCAATTCTACAATCTCATATTTCAATTCTTTTAGCACCCTGGGATGTATGCCATCCGGGCTAGGTGATTTGTTACTCTTTAGTATATCAACTAGCTGTATTTTCTGATTTATCGAGATTTGTTTCAATTCCTCTGATACATTACCTTTAAATATCATTTATTTTATTTATTTAATTATTTATTTATTTACTGGCATTTATATACCGCTTTTTCCAGGGATCAAATGTGGTTTACATTAAACAACAACAAGGTCAATTACATGTAATAGTTCCAATAACTATGTACAATGAACAATAAACTTGGGACTTAACTTATAATCCAATTGTGAACTATGTGCCCTGATCAATAAATTTGGGATTAAATTTATAGGCCAATTGTGGGCCAATTACAATGAGAAGATGTTTGTGCCTTCTATATGTGTGTGTAGAGAGTGTTTTGTTTTTGTACTCAGGGTGTGTATTTTTGGCATTGATAAGTTTTCTACATCTTCTTCAGTTAAGACTGAAGCCAAAAATTCATTTAGTCTATCCGCTATGGCCTTGTACTCTCTCAATGCATCTTTTACCCCTCCATCAGCTAATTGTCCAACTGACTCCTTCACAGATGTTTGCTATGAATATACTTGAAAAAGTTTTTATTATGTGCTTTTGCTTCCATGGCAAGCTTTTTTTACAAATGTTCTCTTTGCCTGCTTTATCAGTGCCTTGCATTTAATTTTCCATTACTTATGCTGTTTCCAGTTTACATCATTTGGCTTTTTTCCATTTTCTGAAAGAGTCTCTCTTCACTATAACGGCCTCTCTGACCTCAGCCATGCTAACTATCATTTGGTCTTCCTTCTACATTTTATAAAGCATGGAATACATCAGTCTGGGCTTCCAAGATAGTATATTTAAATAACACCCAGGCCTGAAGCAAACTCGTAAGCTTTGCAGTTGCTCCTTTTATTTTTTTCATGACCATTTTCCTTATTTTATTATAGCCTCTTTTTAGAAAATTAAGCTAGTGCAGTCAATTTGCTTGCTATCCTCCCTCCATTTATTAAATCAAATGTGATCACGTTAATGATCGCTATTAACAAGTGGCGCCAAAACAGTTACCTCTCGCACTAGATCTTGCATTTCACCAAAGACTAGGTCTAAAATAGCATCCCCTCACATCAGTTCCTGAACCAGCTGCTCTATGAAGCAGTCATTTACTTCATCTAGAAACTTTATCTCCCTAGAATGTCCTGATGTGACATTGGCCCAACCAATACCGGGGTAACTGAAATCTCCCATTATTACCATGCTGTAAGCTTTGCTAGCTTCCTTAATTTCTGCTAGCATTTCATCATCTATCTGTTCATTCTGTCCAGGTGGAGGTAGTACAATCCCACTATTATCCCCTTCCCCTTTTTACTTGGCATTTTTGTTTCTTGCAAAACCTTTATCCTATTTGACTCTTTAACATATAGAGCCATCCCTCCACCAATGTGATCTACACTATCCTTGAGGTATAGTTTGTAGCCTAGTATCACAGTGTCCCGTTGGTTATCCTCTTTCTATCAGATGCCAAATTATATATAACCTTTTATTCATTTTTATAACTCTCCCATCTTAGTTTTTAAACTTCTGGAATTTGCATACAGTTATTTCAATGTTTGTGTTTTTGCTAATATTAAAAGTCTGGCTAATTTGGAATCTTTCAACTTTGATTCTTACTTAAAGACACCTTGGTTACTTTTACCTTTGTTGGAACCTCTATATTGGGATGCACTGACTTCCCTGTTAGCATCCTTCAAGGATGCACTCTTGGCTGACTGTCGGCTTACCTAGTTTAAAAGCTGCTCTATCTCCTTTTTAAAGGTTAATGCCAGCAGCCTGGCTCCACCCTAGTTAAGGTAGAGCCCATCCTTTCAGAAATGCCCCCTTTACCCAGAATGTTGCCCAGTTCCTAAAAAATCCAAAACCCTCTTCCTTGCACCATTGTCTTATCCACACATTGAGACTCAGGAGCTCTGCCTACCTCTTTGGTCCTGCATGTGGAATGGGAAGCATTTCTGAGAACGCTACCCTGGAAATTCTGGATTTCAACTTTCTACCTAAAAGCCTAAATTTATCTTCCAGAACCTTCCTCCCACATTTTCCTATGTCACTGTTACCAATGAATACTGTAAGCAACACTTCCCTGGTGGCCAGTGGATGCCAGGGCAGGTGCGACACAAAAATATAAAGTTAAGATTTGAGAGTTTTTTTACAAGGCCCAGATGGCTCTTGGTCTTCGTAGTTTCCTTGAGCTTCAAATCTTTAATGAGATACTTAAGCAGAGTGGTGGGAAAAATAAGGCTTTTATTTCCCGTCTTTGCTGAGGTTCAAAAATATTGGGTTACAACGTGAAAGCAAAAGTCCTTACTTCAGGTAGAATAACAAACTTAGGCTTTTCAAACAAAACTATCACACATTACAGGAATGGTGGTGCTTAACCAAATTAAGAATGCTCTGTTGATACTTTAAACAGATCACAACTCTGGCAGAGCTTCTAGACTTCCGGAAATACACAATGTACAATCCATGTCATGGTCAGATACATCTTCTATGGGATCCACTTGCATTTGCTCACAATCCAATACCTCTGATTCACTGTCCCTGGTTTCATGCAAACCATATTCAGGGGTTTTATATATTTGCTCTATCAAGTCCCAATGTCCTGGGCCTAACCTAGGGCGTCAGCCCTGTGCTATATATCAGCCCTGTGCTATATATCAACAAATACTCTAATCATCCCTAAAGCAGCGACAAAATGCCTATCAGTGACATCTAACAGGGCCTTCAGATTCTATGCCCCTAAGTACTGGAACGCTCTACCCCCAGAGATTCGTGCTATCAATGATCTATCCCTTTTCAGGAAGGCACTCAAATCCCACCTCTTCCCCCAATATTACTTGACCAACTAACCAATCTTAATCACTACCCAAACTAAGAACAAATCCTGTAATGTATACTTGTAAATACTCTTGTAAATACTCTTGTAAATAGTTGCAGTAATGACGTTCCATGTTTTATTCCAAGTTCTCTGACCTTGTTCTCTGTAAAACCTAACAGTTTGTTGTTATGGTATGTTGTTATATTGTGAACCGCGCTGATTCTGAATAGAGCGGTATATAAGAGCCTGTAATAAATAAATAAATAAAATAAATAAATATTGAGCTTACAAGTATCCCTTCTTCTTGGAGGTTTTATATCAGCATTATATAAACCTTTATCCTTCACAGCATTCTTCTTAGGCATATATTTTCCATACCTTTTATTGCAGCAGCCTGATGATGAAAGGTTTTCTCCTTTGGCTTGCTTCCTCCACTCAGAAGTTTCGTGCCAATCCTTTCTCTGAAAGATTGCTTTATCTTTCAACCGTGGGAACAGCTCTCCTGGTAAATGCCTGCTCCTGCAACAGCCCAAATCCTGGCTTCTGTGCTCAGCCTGGCTTTTCCTTCCCAGCTGATTCCCACTTGCTTCTTGCTTGCAATCAATGTAAGGCTTTCTCCTCTGCCAGCCAACAACTTTCTCACCAACCTGAGCCGGTCCTTCCTTGGCCCCTTGTGGCTTCCTGTTAGCTCCTGGAGATTCTCTGTTAGGTCCTTCTCTGGCTTGAGACGATTCTCTTCCAGCTTGACCCGGTCCTCTCTCCTGGACCTGACCTGGTCCTCTCTCCTTGACCTGACTCGGTCCTCCCCAAATCCAACCTGGTCCTCTCTCCTGGACCCAACCTGGTCCTCTCTCCTTGACCTGACTCGGTCCTCTCCGAATCCGACCTGGTCCTCTCTCTTTAGCTTGAGGCAGTTCTTCCTTATAAAGAACTCCTCTCCTTGAGGCATGTGAATTGTTTGTCATGTGCTCCTGACCAGCTGGGCGTGGCACTCCAGTCTTTCTGACTGCACTCCTGCTCCCTCTAGCTGGTCCCTGTGAACATTGCACTCTGTGCACATCTTTTCCTCTGTGTAAAACAGTTTCATTTCTCTCATCAGGGCTCTCATCAGCCCCTGCTGCATCACAATACCAAGACAACAGGATCCTCCCCAGCACTATCTAAAACCTTGTCTAGGTGATGCATGAGGTCCGCTACCTTTGCATGTTACCAGACAAAGCATAGTTACTCACCTGTAACAGGTGCTCTCCGGGAACAGCAGGAATTTAGTCCTCACATATGGGTATCATCGGTACCGACGGAGCCTGTGCGGGAACGCTCCCCAGCGTCCAATCAGAAAGCTTTTGGGAGCATCCCACAGTGCCTGTGTGCTGCCTTCCCGCCTTTCCCAACTGCCTCTCTCCAGTTGAGTTTTAAGCTGAGACAAAGAGAGAGAGAGAGGGAAAGGAAAGAGATAGATAGATAGAGAGATACAACTCCTAGGGAAGGTGGGTGGGTTGTGAGGACTAAATTCCTGCTGTTCCCGGAGATCACCTGTTACAGGTGAGTAACTATGCTATCTCCAGGAACAAGCAGGAATCTAGTCATCACATATGGGGACTCCCTAGCTTTAGGTGCCAGGGAGAGACCCCAGAAGTTGTGTGTCCCTGAGAAGGGCTCCACTTCCCCTGTCGGCGCGCCCCCGTGTGGCCAGGCGGTTGCCTAGGGCTACAGAGGAGGTGCCGATTGTCCTTTGTTGAAATTAGCCCAGTAGCATGTAGTTGTGTCCCCGAAAGGATTGGAACCAAGTGTAAAGGACGCAGGAAATATTTCTTTATTTTTAGAAACAAGGATTTCCTAACCAGTTCAATTCTTTGACATGAATTGATTGAAGTTGACCAAAACAAAATTCAGGATACTTCTCCAAATAACAGCACACAAGCCTATTATACAGTCCTTGGCTTGATACAGCTTTCAAACTTGCTTTCTGGTAAAACTCTATATACAGCAGTATTCTGTTTCCTGGTCTCCAGGAGGCACTATACCACCCTCTGTTACTTCACAGTAGGTGTAGCAAAACTTCCTGGCCCACTTAGATACTTTCACAAGCAATAGAATTCTTTTCCAAGTATAACAGAAACATTCAGCACAGCTTCTTCCCAAGCAGCTTTAAACAGGACAGCTACTTTTAAAAGCACAGCTAAAAAGTAATGGGCTTTAAAATGTCCTTGCAAAAGAACTTCTGGCTCACTCCAGATACCAAACTTCCTTCAGTTCTTTTACTTAGCACGAGGTAACACAGATGCATTCAGTAATCAAGACCAGCTGGGTTTCTTTCTGCTTTCAAACCCTATTTGGTTCCTTCATACATCTTTAGCACAGATTGCACAGCTTATTTCCATGTCTGAGACATTGTCTAAATCCACAGTGTCTCCCAAGTCCATATCCTCCACGCTAGACTCTTCTTGGTAACTGTTTCCCCTGGTATCTTCCTGAGAAGCCTCACTAGATTGCACAGCCTTTAGGAGCTTCTCCCAGGTACCCTTAACAGTGTGTGAGCTTGTGGGGGAAGGGCAGGAAAAACCCTCTTTGTCTAATAAGCCTTTCAAACGTTGTAAAGGGCTCACCTTATTAGTGCTGCTTTTCCTCCTTACAGATTCCTTACTAGGAGAAGAGTTGAGCCATGAACTCTTGGAGAATATTTCCTCCTCTGAGGACTCCTCCCCTGAGCTTTCCACTGGCCTTGTCAGCTCTTTGCTCCTGGTTCTCAATTGCTTCTGTGCAAGGGACTTCCATGGGTTTCTTGTCCTTCCTTCCTTCCTGGAACCCTCGTGTCCTCTGTGTCCGTATCCTCTCTCTCTGATACGGTTCTTCCTTCTCTCTCCCCTTCTCTCCTGTATAAGTGCAGCTTCCGTTCCTAAATGTTTGGGGCTGTCCTATCTCCTTTGACTCCTCCCCCAAACCACTCCCTTCTCCTCCCTCTATCTCCATGGGAACAGGGCGTGTGCTTAGGTCTGCACTTCTCTGTGAGAAATCTTTACCTTTAGTGTTGGTGTTAACCCTTTCAGTGCCTGCAGTTTTATGGGTAAAAGAAAAAAAAGGCAGTTTTCCCTTTTTTTTTCTGCCCTCAGCGGCTGCTTCTCCACCACACCCCCCATGGATCTCTGGCATCCTACCAGGGATGGTGGGTAGGAGTTGATTAGGTATGGAACAGGTGTTTGAGAACAGCCTGACCAAACAAGGTATCCCGGCGGGAGTCCTTGTCCAAGAAGTAATGGGCTGTGAAGGTATGAACAGAGGCCCAAGTGGCTGCTCGACAGATGTCGTCAATAGACACAGAGTTCAGATGAGCCATTGAGGCTGCCATGGCTCTCACATTGTGAGCTATGACATGGCCCTCCAGAGAAAGGTTCTTACTCTGATAGGCGAAAGAAATACACTGAGCAATCCAGTTAGATAGTGTTCTCTTGGAGACTGGAAGTCCCAAATGAGAAGGGTCAAAAGCAACAAAGAGTTGAGAGGACTTTCTATGTTGCTGTGCCCTTTGTAAGTAAAATGCTAGAGCTCTTTTACAGTCCAGGGTATGAAGATTCCTCTCTGCATTTGATGCATGAGGTCCTGGAAAAAAGACAGGTAGGTAGATCTCTTGGCTGAGATGAAAAGGCGAGACCACCTTAGGCATAAAGTGTGGATGAGTCCTAAGGACTACCTTGTCATGATGGAACCTTGTATAAGGTGGATTAGCTACTAGTGCTTGCAATTCACTAATGCGGCGTGCTGATGTGATTGCAATGAGAAAGATAACCTTCCAAGAAAGGAATTTCAAGGAGGTGGTAGCTAAGGGTTCGAAAGGTGGCTTCATGAGCTGCCCAAGAACCAGGTTCAAGTCCCATGCCACCGGAGGTGGTCTAATGGGAGGCTTAGTTAGATGGAGGCCTCTCATGAATCTTGCTATAAGAGGATGAGAGGAAATAGGTTGTCCATTTAAAGGCTTAAGGGAAGCTGCGATAGCACTCAAATGGACTCTTACTGAATTTGTTTTAAGGCCTGCATTAGACAAATGGAGGAGATACTCCAGCAAAGATTCCAGAGGTATGGCAAGGGGGTTAAGACCCTTTTCAGAACACCAAATAGTAAACCTCTTCCACTTGAAAGCATAAGAACGTCTAGTGGAAGGTTTTCTGGAAGCATAAAGAACATCTTTCACTTGCTGAGAAAGATGAAGATCTTGGAGATCTAAGCCTTCAGCAACCAAGCCCTGAGATGCAGAGACTGGGGATTGGGATGCCATAACATTCCGTTCTCCTGAGATAGGAGATCTGGAGAAGACCCTAACTCCAGGGAGGGAGCTTGAGAGAGATGTAGAAGCAGAGGGTACCACACTTGCCGTGGCCAATGTGGAGCTATGAGAATCATGTGGCCTCTGTCTCTCTGAAGCTTGAAAACAGTTTTGGGAATTAGGGGAATGGGTGGAAAGGCATACAGGAAGTCTTGACCCCAGTGAAGGAGGAAAGCATCCTTTGCCTGAGCTCCCTGAGCCGGAGTTCTGGAACAGAACCGGGGAAGTTTGGCATTCCACGGACTTGCAAAGAGGTCTATGTCCGGGGTTCCCCAAAGTTGAAAAATCCTGGCCACCTGGTCTGCATGCAGAGACCACTCGTGTGGAAGGAGAACTCGACTGAGTCTGTCTGCCCAAGAGTTTTGAACGCCTGGAATATACACTGCCAGAAGATGAATCTGATGCTCTATGGCGAGGGCCCACAGTCGCAAAGCTTCGTTGCAAAGCGACAGAGAGCCTGTTCCCCCCTGCTTGTTCACGTAGAACATGGCTATATGATTGTCCATATGAATAAGGACTGTCTTGTAGCTGAGCAGGGTGTGGAACACTCGCAGAGCAAGGAAGATTGCTCTGAGCTCCAAGAGATTGATATGTAGACAACTCTCTTGTGCAGTCCAGGTGCCTTGGGTGGAAAGGTCTTGCAGATGAGCTCCCCAACCCATTGGAGAAGCATCTGTTGTAAGAGTTGCTTGGGGCAGGGGTTGCTGAAAGGGGGACCCCAGCAACAGGTTTTGAGTGGACTTCCACCACTGGAGAGACAAAATGAGGCGACTTGTGTTTGCTATTTTGTCTGACAGGCAACCTGATGCCTGGGTCCATTGGGTGGATAAAGTCCACTGAGCTGCCCTCATGTGAAGGCAAGCATATGGTACCACATGCACGGTGGATGCCATGTGGCCTAGTAACTGTAACATTTCTCGAGCAGTTAAAAAGGGCTTTAGCACTGCTTGAGAAGCTAATTGCACCAAGCGAAGGCAACGGACTTGGGGAAGATAGGCCCTTGCCTTTGTGGTATCCAGCAAGGCTCCTATGAACTCTAGAGACTGAGTAGGAGTTAGACTGGATTTTGGGATGTTTATTACCAGCCCTAAATACTGAAGGATACGCATTGTGCAGGATAGAGAAGTCTTAGCCTCTGACTGTGTTGGAGCTCGAATGAGCCAGTCATCCAAGTAAGGGAAGACAAATATTCCCAGAGTGTGTAGAAATGCTGCTACCACAGCCATGCATTTCGTGAACATCCTTGGTGCAGAGGCCAGACCAAAAGGAAGCACCCTGTATTGGTAGTGCTTTCCTTGAAACAGGAACCGAAGGAACCTTCTGTGGGTTGGATGGATGAGAACATGGGTGTACGCATCCTTGAGATCTAGAGAACAAAGCCAATCTTGACTCTGAAGGTATGGAAGCAGAGCTCCGAGAGAAACCATTTTGAATTTCTCCTTGACAAGGAATTTGTTCAATTCTCTGAGATCTAAGATAGGTCTATATCCCCCTGTTTTCTTTGGGATAAGAAAATAAGGGGAATAGAACCCTGTGCCCTGTTGATGAAGAGGCACTTCTTCTATTGCCCCTTGGGCAAGAAGGATAGTAACCTCCTGACCTAACAGGTCGATGAGAGAGGTCGGAGAATTGAACTGCTTCACTATTGTGGGAGGGGGCATGCTTGAAAAATGAAGTTTGTACCCCTCTTTTATGATGGAGAGTGCCCAATGCTCTGCTGTTATTTGCCCCCATCTGGGAGCAAAATGGCATAACCTTCCTGGAATGGTGGACGGTTCTGGTCCTTCCAGAGCCAGAAAGGCTAAGTTCTCTAGCTGAAAGTCAAAGGCCCTGAGGAGGCTGAGGCTGCTGGGCCAGTTGAGGCCTAGCAACCTTTGCTTTGTTCTGTTTGGGTGGTTGCTGACGTTTGGTTGAAAACTGACCTGCAGAAGATGCCTGCTGACCATAAGAGGGAGGAGTAGCCTAGTGGTTGGGGCAAGGTACTTCAGGCCAGAAGGTCGGGGGTTCAAATCCCACTAGAGGACAGCAACCTTGGGCCGGAAGGACTGGGGTTTCTAGTCTCACAGATGCTCCTTGTGGTCTTGGGCAAGCCACTTAACCCTCCATTGCCCATGTTCCCTGTAAGTATTAGTGTATGTGTCTCATATCCCCACGTGTTAAATGTATCCCCCAATTGTGTTGTGACTGCTTTGATTGAAGGATAAGGCGGTATACAAAACTGTCTAAATAAATAAAATAAATAAGCAGGATAAAATCTTTTCTTTTTAGAAAAAGGTGTTTTCTTGAACAAGTTTTTCCTAACAGGATCAGCAGTAGACTTGGATAGTCTATTCAAAGTGGAATTTTCAGCATCCATTTCATTGGCTTTTTCTTGCCAATCTTTACCAAACAGGTTCTCACCAGTACAAGGGATATTTCCCAATTTATCTTGTACCCAGAGCTCTAAATCAGATGCTTGGAGCCAAGCAATTCTACATGCACCTATGGCAATAGCCGAGGTTCTGCTTATACATTCAAAGCAGTCGAAGGCTGCACGGTTGGAGAATTTAGAGACATCTTGGGCATGTTTGAGCCAAGTGAGAAACTCCTGCCTTTTATCCTCAGAGATGAAAGGACTTAAAGTCTGTAGATGATCAGTAACTTCCTTTAGGAACATTCCCATGTAGAGACTATAGGAACTGATTCTTGCAGCAAGCATGGAAGCTTGAAAGACTCTACGTCCAAAAGCATCCAGAGTTCTGCATTCACATCCTGGAGGATTAGAGGCATGTCTTTTTGCACTTCTAATCCTTCTCATAGCGGATTCCACCACAATAGAGTGGTGAGGAAGCTGAGTTTTATGGAAGCCAGGACAAGGAGGCACACGATACATAGTATCTAACCTACGAGAATGAGGAGAGGTGGTAAGAGGTGCTTCCCACATCCTCAACATGAGATCATATAGAATCTCATGAATGGGTAGGGTAGCTGCCTCCTTAGGAGTTTTGGGATATTGTAAAATATCCAACTCCTTGGCCCTTGGCTCTGTCTCAGGGGCCACAGTGATAGACAGGCCCCGAGCCTCCTCTCGGATGAAGTCTTGGAAAGACATATCCTCTGGAGGCGACATCCTGCGTTTAGGAGAGGAGGACTCCTGTGGAAGAAGCATCGCTGCATCAACAGAACTTTCAGAGTCCTCAGATTCTTCTGAGGAATCGAAGTATCGTCTGTCCGGATGCTCTTGCAGAGCCCGATACCCGTACCAAGCAAAATCGGTATCGGGAATAACTGGTACTGGGGAATCGGTACCGGCGAACATCGGAGGACAGGGTACTGGCACAGCAGACACCGATGTCGATGTCATCAGTACCGGTGCTGATACCGATGCCGGTGGAGTTGTCTGTCGCGGTACCAAGGGCGTCGATGCCACAAGGAAAGCCGCTAGACTGCGTTATATGGACAGAATTCTCTGGTCCATAGACGCTGCCAATGCCTGGAAGTCGGTACCGGTGGGAACCGCCGGTACCCCAGAGCATGGCACCAGGAGATCTGTCGAGGCCGAGCCATCGAGAACATCCTGGAACCCCGATGATGGTGCTTTGGAAGCCGAAGCCTCCCGCCGGTGTAATTTTGCCGGTGCAGAATCCTCGAGGGCAAAGCCAGAGGCATCTCGATGCTTAGAAGGAGATCTACCCTTCGAGGACCGGCTGGATTTATGTTTAGTTACCTGAGATCCACGGGAAGAGGAGGAAGCCCTGGAAGACGTCAATGCCACCGAAGCCGCATCAGAGGGAAACAGGGTACTGAGCTTAGCAGCTCGGTTCTGTCAACCTCTTTTAGACATTATATATATATATATTGTGCACTTTTTAAAACCTGAGGCAGGTTTTTCCATGTTAAGGAAAGTTTTTGGGCCTAAGGCCCAAAAAGGCAGGTGCACCTGAAGAAAAGGAAAAAACATATATATATTTTTTTTTTATAAAAACTGAAAAGAAAGACCGGTGGTACCGGTAGAGCATCGGGGAAGGCAGACGCGACCACATAAAGAAATAAAGAAATAAGGAAATTCTTCTGCGGTGACAGGAACACGACCTGCTGGCTCCACGGAAAAAGAAGAACTGGAGAGAGGCAGTTGGGAAAGGCGGGAAGGCAGCATGCAGGCGCTGTGGGATGCTCCCAAAAGCTTTCTGATTGGACGCTGAGGAGCGTTCCCGCGCAGGCTCCGTCGGTACCGATGATACCCATATGTGATGACTAGATTCCTGCTTGTTCCTGGAGATTCCTAATGCCCACCAGTCACCAAGCTATCTACATGCCTAATGATCAAATCACCAGGAGTGGAGGAGTGGCCTAGTGGTTGGGGCAAGGTACTTCAGGCCGGAAGGTCAGGGGTTCAAATCCCACTAGAGGACGGAAGGACTGAGGTTTCTAGTCCCACAGGTGCTCCTTGTGGTCTTGGGCAAGCCACTTAACCCTCCATAGCCCATGTTCCCTGTAAAATAGTTATCTCCAAGTTATAATGCCCTGTTCAATGTAATTTCAGTTTGTTCAATGTAAACCGCACTGATGCAGAATAGCACGGTATATAAGAAAATGTAAATAAATAATAGCCATCCTAACCCTTCCCTCGTAGGTATATGGCCCTAGAGACACATCCTCAGTGTGAGAGGGTATTATATCACCTAGAGGACAGGTCCTAGCTACAGGATCACTTCCTGTCACATCAAGGTGATGCTCTCCTTTCATGTGACCCCCTCTTCTCCATGGCCGTAGAGAGGCTGCCAAACTGGCGGTGGGACCTCTCTACTATATCCCTGTAGGTCTCACCTATATACCTCTCTATCTGCCTCAGTTCCTCCAAGTCCACTACTCTAGCAGAGATCAGACTTGTTCCCTGAGAGCAAAGAGCTCTTTGCACTTAGTACACACATAAGATCTTTCACCAACTGGGAGAAAATCATACATGCAATACTCAATGCAAAAGACTAGATAGCCCCCATCTCACTGCTGGACTGCTGTCTGCATCTTAAATGTAAAGATTTATTTTAGTTATTTAAAATTGTTAAGTTATTTAAAGTTCTAGGAGAATAGGAGTACTTAAACCACTACAATTATACCTAATAAGTATAAAGGACATTTAGGTCCCGATATTCGAAGGGCATTTACGTGGTTTTCAGTCTAGTAAACCGGTAACTGCCTTAGATGGCGCTATTCAATGGCACATACACATCTTTGTCCCCTATGCACCCCAGTGCTATCCGGTTAGCATTGGGGCATGTTGGGGACATTCTGGGGCAGTGGGGGAAGGGAATGGCACTAACCGGGCAGCAGTGATATTGCATGCTACTCAGTTATTGATCGATGCCTTCAAGATAGATGAGAAAAACCCTTGCTTATCTTTAAGGCACCAATTGCTAACTGCGCAGCAGCCAATATTGCTGCCATCTGGTTAGCTCGGCGACTTCCTGTCCCTACGGCAAAGACCATCAATGCCGGTTTAGAGATCAGTGGGGACGGCTGTGCACCTCATCAGCGCATAGCCCTTCCAAACGGTGGGCAGCTGAAAATCGGGACCTTAAAAGTGAGTAAGATCATCCCCTTTCCCTTAAGTGGTTTAGGAGACTGTAAATCAAGGATTATGCCTGGGGTGGGTGGGAGGGATGACCTATGTATATCTGTGCTTTTAAGGCAATCTCTTAATTTCCTGGGTCATTCACACTGCCCTTGGTTTGATAGAGGGAGCCTTTCAAGTTGCCACTTTGATCTGTCACTTGGCTTTAACAGCTATTTAAAACAATTTCATAGTTCTCTTGCCTCCTGACTGGAAGGCCTCCTTATAAAAGGTATCTAGAAAACAATTTCTTTGTAAATACTCAAAGAATATTTACCCTTTTCTACTTTCTCTGTTAAGATATACCCAAACTGACTTAAATTTAACTGACAGCTGGCTTGTAGTACTATGCCCTAACAGATGTAATAAAATGATGAATTTTAAAATACACAAATTTTATCAGTTTTAACCCAAATAATTCCCTTTACCCAAGATTTACAGAATTTCTCAGGAGGTAAGTACTTACAAGTGCAGATTTCTTCCCAGCAGTAGCAACCCTCTTGATAGTCTTTCAAGACTCAAACGTCCCTGTGTATCCTACCATGTCTACATTGGTTACCAGTGGAGTATCATATTACATTTAAAGCATTGTGTTTAATCTACAAGTCACTGAAAGTATAAGGGGGCCAATATTTTCTGCCCATGTTCTGGGATCTTTATTCTCCAACATTCTCATTGTGCTCCTTTGAGCTGTGGTGCTTCAGCTTCCTCTTGCTAGTTAGGAACGTGGAAACTCAAACTCACACAATCTCAGTAGCCAGTTCCTTTTTGTGCAATGCTCTTGATGTGCAGCTGCAATCTATTTGCACATTAGAAAGAAGCTGAAAATTGTGGGGAGGATATTCAACGTGATTAATGTGGTTAGCAGACCTGCTAACTGCATTAATCATGGTCACCAGGATATTCAGTGGCATTAATGCAGTTAGTGCCTCTGAAAATCTCTGGGTGCCACTGTTGCAGGCCCCGATGCTAGCGGGTTAGCATTGGGGCATTCGGTGGGTGAAGCAGAGGCCGCACCCAGTGATAACTGGGCAGCGGTGATATTGTTAGCCCTCCCCAAATACTTCCCTAAAAAATACAGGGGGAGATATTCAGTGGGGGTGGCTAGTCATCGCCGCTGAAGCTTACATCCAGATATATGATGCTAGGGCTACCTCCAACCACTGACATTGAATATCTGCATCAGCCAGAGAAGAAGGGTGCTAACCAGGCAGAGTCTCAATATCGCCCCCTGCTGCTCTGGCTGACCCAGATACTATTATCTGAGCAGCGAAAGTCAGGCACCTAAAAGGATGGCCTAACCTTTGCTCCAGAAATTAACTAAACAGAGGCTCAACATTGCTGCTGCCAGGTTAGCTTCCTGATTTTCTGACTGACCCCGAAATACAATACCAGTGGCCGGATATAGTCCCAGCACTGAATATCTGAGTGTAAGTTTCAGTGAGGAAGGCTAGCTGCTACCACTGAATTTCTCCCTGCATTTTTCAGGGAAGCATTTGGAGAGGGCCAACGATTATTTATTTATTTTTTTGTCAGTTTTATTTTATGAATGTGATATTGTAAGTCATTATCAGCTGAGGTTGGAATAGCAGTTTTATAAATTAAATAAATACAAACATTTTGTGACTTAACTGTGATTTTAAAAGCTCATTTCATGAGTTGGATGTCTGAAAACAGGCATTCTGACGTGCAAATCACAGAAACATCCCCCTACCCATTTTAGAAAACCTGGTATATAGAAGTCCCTGGAATGAGCATGTCCATGTAACATGCGGGCATGGTAAGGGCGTGGCCTGGATGGAGCAAGGGAGATATACAGTATGTCGTGGTGCAATTTCAAAGCAGCACTAGCACATCTGGCCCTGGTTGTTGAGGCCTACACCTGCTCCTGACCACTATTAAAGTGCTCATTTCATGGTTGCAACACTTCCAGGGAGAGACCAAAATGCACTTTCATCACCACAGTTAATATTTCCTGGCTGAAGAATCCTGCATGTAAATATATACTCAAAAGATTGCCACAACGGAAAACACTCAACCTACCTTGCCGATAGAACAGAGTCCTCCGTGCTCATCCTGCAAGGCTCCATTCTACACCAGCAGGGCCAACAACAACATGAGCAGCAGCAAATCCACAGCAGCAGCGTGCAGATTCAATGGAGGTAACGCCTCCTCTCTGCACGCTACTCCCCTGGTGCCACTGTTCCTGGCACGCCCACACTTATGGGCCACACCAAAGGGCCCTTAGACATGGTTCTTAGAGTGGACTAACAAAACAGCAGATTAAAAAGCCTCCATCAAGAATCCCACAATCTAGACATTCTATTTAGGCTTCTAACCTTGTCTCCGTATCATTACCCCTAAATTCGGAAAGCAACTCCTGCTAACGCTAGATACCTTATGTCACAACAATGCTCCACCTAGGTCTCTGGCTCCCTATTTATTTATTTATCAGATCTTTTATATTGCTTTATCATTTCAGCAGAACAGTTTGCATTGTAACTTATTTATTTATTTTCTTAACTAGACTTATATATCGCTTTTCTACCAGTTAAAGCGGTGTACATTCAGATACTGTACATATATTTTCCCCTTGTCCCTGAAGGATTCACAATCTATGTTTTTGTACCTGAGGCAACGGAGGGTTACATGGCTTGCCCAAGGCCACAAGGAGCACCTGTGGGACTAGAAACCCCAGTCCTTCCGTCCCAAGGTTGCTGTCCTCTAGCGGGATTTGAACCCCTGACCCTCCGGCCCTAGGTAAGTTTTTCCCTCTGCTAGGCCTCTTCATCATATTCCTCACTGGCAGAACCAGCCCTGTCCATCAACATGTCTCGATCCCAATTATCTACAAGGCAACCTCTCAACAGCACACAAGCATCCCAAATGCTCGAACAACAATATACCACTAAATTGTGCCCTTATCAATGTTCGCTCAACCCGCAACAAAATCCACACACTATATGAAATCATAGAAGACCAAAATGTTGACATTATGTTCCTGACTGAAACTTGGTTTACTGAAACAGACAATGTTCTTCTAAAGCAGCTGAACACCACAGCCCACGAGATACACAACTATCCCAGATCTGTCAGTAGAGGCATGGGGTATGCATCTTAATCAACAAAAAACTGGAATTCAAAAATATCAAAATATCATCCACACACAACCTGAAATTAATCACAATCACAAACAACCGCTATACAATATGCTTTTCATACAGAGCACCTCAACAACTACCCTCCATATTATAAGCCATATGCACTCACTCCACCAAACTGACTAATTTTACCCTTCTCGGAGACTTCAATCTCTCCTCTGCACCCAAAAAGCCAGCTGCCATGAATGACCTCCAATTCACCCAAATCATTAACAATCCCACCCACAACGAAGGCAGTGTGCTGGACCTTATTTTCTTACCAACCTCAATAGCAAGCAGCTCAAAACCAAACACCCCCATCTATCACTCCAGTCCTATAGTCAGATCACCACCTGACAAACTTCTCACTTCCTTACCCAAACAAATACAAGCAAATAATTGAAACCAAAAGTACTACTCGAAGGTTCCAACCATTTGATATTCAAACCTTCATCCAGAAAACAATACCAAGCTTATCAATCCACCCTTCTGAGCAACACATTGAAACATTGATAGACAAATGGAACTCAACAATTGCCACTGCTGCCCAGGCACCACTAATGGTCAACAAGGGTAAATGACAAAAGACCACCCCCTGGTACTCAACCACACTGAAGGGTCTGAAATGCAAGCTACGTCATACAGAATGCAAATGGAGAAAAACTATGGACCAACAAATACAAACAGTATGCACAGAGCAACTGAACAAATATTGTACGCTCACTATCAAAGCCAAACAGGAATATTACTGCAATCTAATCAAGGCTGCAAGTAACAAATCTAGGGAGCTATTCGATATAGCAAAGTCATTCACAAAGGACCCCACCTCAGCACAAAATGGGACCACCCTCAACCATATGGCACCCTCAACCATATGGCACTCCACCTACAATTCACACACAATACAGGCAACTACAATAAACCTGAACTTCCCTTCCAAAATCAAGGGAAAAATAACATCAGCCCTTGGAACACTTTGGACATCATTAGCCATGAATACTTCAATAACATAAGTACTACTACTACTACTACTGAGCATTTGTATAGCGCTACAAGACGTACACAGCGCTGCACAGACACATGTAAGAGACGGCCCCTGCTCATCAAAGCTTACAATCTAGTCAACACAGACAACACAGTAGCTGTAGACATAGGACACATCTAGGGGGAATGGTAGGGAAACACAAAGGAGACCAGGTGAATCAAGATCCAAAAGCAGCAGTGAAGAGGTGAATTTTCAGCCTGGATTTGAAAAGGGCCAGAGAAGGCATCTGACGTACAGATTCAGGTAGTTTGTTCCAGGCATAAGGAGCATCAAGGTGAAAGGAGCAAAGTCTGGAGTTAGCAATAGAAGGGCACAGATAGAAGCAATTTATCAAAAGAGCGGAACTCCCGAGGAGGGGTGTAGGGACAGATAAGAGAGGAAAGGAAGTGAGGCGCTGCAGAGTGAATGCACTTATAATAATCACTTTTTAAACACAACATCGCCTCTGGATCTATGCCTACTCTTCTGGATCAAAATTGCAAGACTTCACCTTATTCCTTTCATTGCAAGCATGATCAATGACTCATTCCACCAAGGATTCCTCCCACCCTCACTCAAGCAATCATCAATCTGCCTGATCCTAAAGAAACCCAACTTGGACCCATCCTCTCCAACCTCATACAGACCAAGTCCCAGTATCCCTTTCATAGCAAAGATCATCAAAAAATCAGTTCAAATTCAACTGCAAAATCATATTGACAAACACGCACCTTTAGAACAGCAACAACATGATTTCGCCCAAATCATGATGTGGAAACCCTCCTCACCTCCTTATTCAGCATCCTAATAACAGGCACTGAAATCATCACACAAGTATTTATACTGTTGTTCCTAGACATATCTTCATCATTTGACTCTATCTCTCATCAACTAATGTTCAATAGACTTCATGATAGTGGTCTTCAAGGCATCACCTTAAAATGGTTCCAATCGTACCTATCAGATGGCACACACCAAATAAAAATAGGAGCTCATAAATCCATGCCCTTCTCTCTATACCATGGTGTACCCCAAGGCTCTGCACTCTCATCAATTTTATTCAAGATTTACACTCAACCACTATGTGATGTCATACAAAGCTTTAACATCAAGTACCATATATACGTAGATGACATCATGATATATATTCCCTTTTCCACCGCCTCACCGGACTATTCCACAATATCCAGATGCCTTACAGCAATTACCAAATGGCTACAAAAGCACAAGCTATACATCAATTACAATAAAACTGAAGACCTACACATAAAGAGAGACCCCAACTTCAACCCATCAGCCACACTCAAGATAAACAATAATGAGATCACAGTCAAAAGTGAAATTAAATACTTAGGTATCCTAATAGATCAAGGTCTCAATCTAAACATTGTAACATAGTATATGACGGCAGATAAAGACCAGCATGGTCCATCTAGTCTGCTCAGCAAAGCGGTAAGAGTAGGTGCACCTGCCGCTCTGTGCAGGTCACCTCTCCATATGCCTTTGTTTAGGGGTGTACCCACCGCTCCGTTTAAGCCACCCCTATTTGTTGAGATATAAGAGAAAGTTATGTTTATTTTGATTTTATCCTGTTGCTATAAAGGGATCCACTATATCCGTCCCATGCCATTTTGAATTCTGTCACTGTATGCAGCCCAGCATCCCTCTGGCTTTTGCCACCACCTTGTCACACTGTTTCGCCACCTTGAGATCCTCAGTTGCAATCACTCTGCACAAGTAAATCAAACTACCAAAAATGTATACTATAAACTCAGGATACTAAACAACCTACATCCCCTCCTATGCCTTATGGATAGCCACACAATGTGCCAGGTGATCAACACCCCATACTAGATTACAATTTACCAAGGACTTCCCAAATGTATTTATATCCCTTGCAATTAGCCTAGAACACTGCAGCTGGAATTATACAAGGGAGCTCCCTGCAGACCCACATCATCCCAATCCTCAAACATCTTCACTGGTTACCAGTCGCTTATAGAATCAAGCACAAAGTAATCCTCAATACCTACAAGATCATGAATAACCTATCTGCTGATGGTCTAACATCTCTAATAAGAAAACCCACCTACAACAGGCCTAGAAGACGAAATACAATCAACCTACTGGACATACCACCTGATAAGCTCACAAGAAGTCAAAGGACAAACAATAAGGCATTCTCCCTATACACTCCAACAATTTAGAATGCTCTACCGCCTCAATTAAGGTCTAGCAATTCTATGGGAGAATTCCGCAAGAGGCTGAAAGCTCAACTATTCCAAGATTACTATGGGGCCGACCCTCATTAGACACAGCCTAACACAATACTAGCTACAAGATCCTCAATTCAATATTGTACATAGTTAACGTTTATGGCATTCTGCTGAATTCTTCGCCCTAATACTTGTTATTCCCTATTTATTTATTTATTTATTTAACAATCTCTTATATACCGCAGCTTCCTAAGATCAGCTGCGGTTCACAAATAACAACAGGCAACAAATCATGGATTTGTTTTACATATAACGTCATATAACTATAACCAATGTACAGTAAACAGAAATGTTGAACAGATAGCACTGAACAGTGCAACACTATATACATTATGTACATTAACATTATATTATTAAATACATATACAAGTTATGTGGGATATAATCATTATGAGTAGTACAGATGCAGATAGGGCAGGTTTTCTTTTCTGTTATAGTGAGATGTAGATAAAACTGTTTAGCCTTTGTCTAATTCTTTCTATACCTTTAAACCCCAACCTATATATTAATGTTAAATGTAACGTGCACATTGGTTACTCTTATTTCATGTTATAGTCACTGCATTCCCTGTGGCCATCTTGACTTGTAGAAAAATGGTATAGAAAAGACGTTAAATAAATAAATAAATAAAATGCAACATATTAATAGCCCATGGCCACACGTGATTATCTGAAATATCCATCCAGAACGCACAAGTCTTATACCATCGTTGCCCCCCCCCCCCACCCCACACCTTCTCAAATACCACAGCTGGCATGTCCAAGTACCTATTTCTGAGGCTGTGCAATTCTGGCATGTCCACATTTGTAAAACGGCCTACACCCATGCACGTACCCAGTCTTGCTATCTGCACAGCTCTGTTGCTAATATTGGTTGCTGGGATGTTCAATTTTCAGGGCAAAGATGGGGTGATTTCAGAAGGCACTTATACTTGCCTCTCTTCACTGCTGCCTCTCCCCCAGATTTTTGGACATTGTGCTCTAGACTTGCTAGATTGTGGACATTGTGCTCTAGACGTCCTAGATTCTTTCTAGACATCTCTTTTAAAATTTCATTTTTAGTGAATGTTATCCTCTAAATTCTTTATTAACACCCAGGTGTTCCATATAAATAAATATATGTATGATTGTTTTATTTAACTTTATTAGGTTTATATTATTTTAATGATTATTATTTTATTGTAAACTGCCTTCAATTATTTGTATCATAGTGGTGGTTCAAAAGATTTAATTAATTACAAAATTTAGGAACCAATTGTTTTAAGCAAGGCACTGTAGAAGAAACATAGTTAAACTCAAATCTACACTCCATCATCAGAAGGAGCAAGTCCCGTAAAACACTGCAAAGGCTTTCGCTGACTAATCTTGCCAGCTGGTATAGAACCACAACATAATCCAGGGTTTCATATCACTGAAGTGGAAGATTTGCTAATGAATGACATTTGTATGACTTTCTGTGTAACTATAGTTGTAATGAGATGCCTTTGCAAATTCTAGAAGTGATTTATGTGGGGAGGAGATATCTGGGAGAGGAGAAGAGAGGTGGAAGAGAGTTAGACTCAAGAGGATGACACCATTGAGATCTTTAAAGATGACTGATGTAGGGAAGAGATATTTAATACAGTGAAACCATTGAGGTGTATGAAGTAGAATTTCATTCTTGCAGTATGGGTGAGTTGCTAGATATGCTCTGACAAAAATCCTTGAGAGTCTTAAATGATCATGAGCAATGTAAAGACCTGACTTCGGCATTTAACTCCTTGTTTCCTTTTATGCCCACAGGATCAGCCTGTACATTCGGAAGTGTAAGCAGCAGGCAATGGTTGCAAGATAACTGGGGATCTTCCAGCATTTTCTTACCCTACGATCAGATCATTCAATTCAACCCAAAGTTTAACGGAGTAAGTGGATTCTGTGGACAGGCATCAATTTACCTTGTGTACACTGGTCTATTAATGAAGGAATTCTGTGTCAGCAAAATATTGCCCAATTATATAATGGCATAAACTAAAGATCCTTGCCTGAAAGCCCCTTAATGTCCCAGAGATATTGGTAGTTGCACACTTTCAGTAATACAGAAGTGCTCTCCTTTATCACAGCATGGAAACGAATAAACTATAAGCTTAAGTTTAAGGCAATGCAGAAATATATGAATGTAAAACTATATCATTTCAACATTTCAGCCTTGGTAATATAACATATTATCTTGTATGTCTTTTTCTAGTTTGAGGCGGCAGATATGCTTACAGCAGATCAGTTGGTGGGCCTGCTAACATATTCCAAGATACTAACTGACGTTAGTCAGCAAAATGTAGATGCCAACATCACAGCCATTATAAACTCCTTGAAGAACAGAAACTTCTCTGTGTTTGAAGAATTCATTGATGGTTTAAATGTGAGTCAGAGACACTTTGTCAGATTAATGTATATCAGCAAAACTCTGATCATTGTAGTACAACCACCTGTCAACAGGTGAAAATTGCCACTTGTACCTGGCGGCTCATGCCTCTTGCACCACTTCTGACTGCTGCCCATCCACTCTGTGGGTCTCCTTGCAGCCCACATGACCTGCTGTGATTCCACCACAAGAAGCCTCCTTTCACCCACGTGTAGGCATGTTCCCAGGTAGAGTTCACAATGAGCAAGCGCAGAGTCGCAATATACATACATATGCGCATGCTGTATGCACGAACATTGACACCTGCTCCTGCTCCTGCTCCCTTTTGTCTATAGTATTTTATAAAGACACATAGACGTCTATCTAACTTTATAAACAGCGTCAACAAAAATGTCTTCCTGACCTTCACATATAGAAAATTACCCGTATACAAGGTCATTTTACAAACTCCTGTGTTAGTACATGTGTATTTCAGGCTATTTTATAAAGAGCCTGATGTAGAAAGGGGCACATCCAGGTTGCCCAGATTGCCAGAATATGGATGGCCCGGAGCTGTAACCGATTCTGTGTCCGCCAGACATGCCCCTATTCTGCAGCATGGGATGCCCGTCTGCTCCCCAACTAACCCTCCCTCTGCTCCTGCTGGAGCCCCAGCACTGTGGCATCTTGTCGCCATGGTACCAGGACACTATGCAGAAACTCACACGGCCCGCCATAGACACAGGTACCGTTTCCCCACCACCTGACCCTCAGATGGGCCAGCCAGGGCTGGGGCCGGGCGGAGGGGGCCTGCATTCTGCAGTCCATGTGCTGGAGGGGGGGTACCGGGCGCAATCGCTGTCCTCGGGGGGACTTATTCCACCTCTGAGGTGGAATAAGTCCCCCATCCATCTTGGCACTGCCGGATGTACAGGGCCATGACCTGAATTGGCCCTGTATGTCTGAGGTCATAGGCCTACCTCTGCTCTGCCCACTCTCCTCCCTGTTGGTGCCCCCTCCCGCCCCATCCAGAGCTCCCTGCACAGCGGCCTTGTATGTGCAGGGAGCTTTGGACCCAGAATCAGGTCCTTGCGAATAGTGGGGGTTGGACATCCAGATCGGACATCCATTCCCACTATTCACATCTCTGTATGGCCCCCAAAGTGAATATGTGCAAACTTCTCTTCTTCTCTATAAAATAGTGGGGAAAGTGGTGCAAAAAGACATGTCAAACTGGTCGCGAGCAGCTATGGCTGTTCTATGGCAGGTGTAAAGGTTCGCACCTAGATTTTGCAGAAACACGGAGTGCAGGAGTAGCCTAATAGAGCAGTGGACTAGAACCAGGGCAACCAGAGTTCAAGTCCCACTGTGGCTCCTTGTAATCTTGGGCAAGTCACTTAACCCTCCATTGCCTCAGGTACAAACTTAGATATGCCCTCTGGGACAGAAAACCCCCCACTGTACCTGAATGTAACTCATCTTGAACTTCTGTGAAAAGATGTGAGCTAAATTCATTTCCCACTGATGTATTTATGTTATTTTATAACTTACGCATGTAAATTTATGCTCCGTCCACACTCCATTCAAACTCGGTGCACAAACAAGAATGAAAATATGTGCAACCAACTATCGTAAGCATGATTGCCAATTCCCACACGTACGTCCTTGAAAATAATGACTTACCCACATAATGGTGCATATCTTTATGCAGCTCCCTTATAAAATTACCCCCTTTAGGGTCTATTCTGTCCTGCAAAAAGCGGGGATGGACATCCTGTTGGGATGTCCATCCCAGCTATTCACCCCCCTTGCTGTCCCCGACTAAGCCTCCCTGTATGAACAAGGAGTTTGTATGGGGAGGCTTAGACGAGGGCAGGAAGAGGCGGTGCGGAGGTGGAGTTAGGGCAGGCAGTGGACAGTCCACGGCCCTGGAAGTACAGGGCTGATTCTGAAGTCGGCCTATTGCACCTAAGAGGTAGAATAAGTCACCCTAGACATCGGAGGACAGGAGGCTTGACTGGGAACAAAAGGTGAGGGGGTGCAGGAGATTCCCCGCAGCCCGACCCTGGACATGGGAGACCAGATCAGGGTTGGGCTGTGGGGAAAGGAATTTTTGGTCGGTGGCTGGGGATTGTGGCTCCTGAATGGAGCCGCAGTGCCATGGCAACCGGACGCCATGGCATTGCAGTTCCATTCAGGAGCCTGACTGATTTAGCCGAAGGGAATCTGGTCCCGGCCTGCATGTACAGGTCTAGACGCGATTCTGATCCTGCAGGGGCTAGACATGCCCTGCGGGATCAGAAATGGGCCTATCTCTATGCCTCCACATGTATTATATAAGAGACTAGAAGATACCCACAAAACAACTGGGTTGGCCCTAGTAGTTGGCCACTGCTCTAGGGCACCAGTACTGCTGACTCTTTCCTCCCACTGCTGCCTCCTCCTTAGGGAAGGCCACTTGTCTTCTACATTCACCGACCCATGCAGTCATAAGGGAAGAGCAGCAGCAAAAGGAAGGTGCTAGCAGCACTGGTACGGTAGGGGGGGCAGGGGGGAGGTGAGGACTGGGGGCACGTAAGTATTCAGTGAAGTCTCCACATCCAGCAGAGGCAGTTCTACGGCTGAGTGTTCATGCATACAAGCATGTGTATGTCTGTCAGACACTTCCGGACAAGCGTATTTTATATATATATAATGAAATGGACGATAAGGAAAGCCTTTATGAAGAAGCTGAATATACTGGAGTTTGACCATCAAGTCAACAAGTGATCCTGCCGAGAAGAATGATTGAACGATGACAACATGAGAGATCATTAGGTCCTTTGGATCTTCATCAGAGTAAATATATACAGAATCCCCTTCCTTGCTCCTATTAATTCTGCAATACGTTCCCTATAAATGACAGAAGAGTATCAAATTACTCACTACTTTATTACATCCTCCAATAACTTTTCCTGCTCAACATTATTCAGAAATCTTACTGATGATCTGAGTTTTATTTTGTGTCTGATGCAAATTAAGGGCCTGCGATTGAAATGAGGTCTGAAATAAGCTGTTACTTGCAGGCAGTAGAGCTTTCTCAGAATGTTTGGCATGCTTGGAGCTAAGTTTTATTATTGTTAAATTGGTCTATCTAGTTAAAATCATTATGTCTGCTTCAGCTGATAGCTAGAATGATGGGAATACTAGTTTTATTTATGAGTTGTCTCCAAAAATCCACTACTTAGGGGCTTGGTCTCTGTGCAAGGTGCAAGAAGCCTTCCTTTATTGTGCAAATTTGAGATCTGACTTAGATTCCCTCTCATCCTGCCCCACAATCATCCATCCCACTGCTTTTCTTATATGAAACAGAAAAACAGAGAAACACAGAAAAAAGACCATATGGCCTATCTATCTCAGCATTGCATGGACTTATAAAGAGTATTTGGAACATGAAGTTACAGAAAATAAACCAGTAGTCTAAGCAGCAAAACATGCTGTCTAATAAAACTAAAAATAGCCCCAATTTGTATGAACTTCATAGAGGTCTAATTCCTTACATTTTTACTCATTTAAATTTGCTCTTTCCTCAGTTAATTGAACCTGGATCCCATCAATTTCAATTGTTTCCTATTATGGCCTCACTGCTTTAACTCATTTGATTGTTGTGTGACTGTCTGGATTAGATTGTAAGGTGCCATAAGTACGGACCTTCCATTATATATCCTTCTTCAGTTCTGTGTACAGCTGGTATGCACTATACAAATCATGACAATAATAATAATAATCATCATAATAAATCATGCCATTGATAAATTATATATACCAAGATCCAAAGATGGCTTGTTGCTATTAAAGCAAACTGTGGAAGATTAAAAGCATGGTCTGGGTGATTACATTATAAAAAGCAAAGAGTCCATGTTAATTGGGGTTTGCCAGGAAGAAATGCTGAAAAAATCGGAACAGAAAACAGAATCTAAACGCAAGTAAAGGAATGAAGGTTCAGCAACTGGACGGCCAAACTATAAAAGATATTGATGGAAAATGTGACAAAAACCTCTCATGGCAATGGCCTAAAGAAGGGTCTCAGCAATACAAGGACAAGCCTTACACAGAGGTGCCATGAAAGCTAAGATTTGAAATGACAGCCAATGTTGATTATGCAAAGCCAAAGATGAAACTGCAGAACATCTGATCAGTGCCACATTCACTATAAACCACGGCATGATTGAGTAGCTAAATTCATCTTTGCAAAAAGTAGATTTTACTGTAGCTAATGACTCTTGCCATTGTATCACAGAAAAGTTAAAGAAAATGAGCAGGTCAAGATCTTGTGGGATTTTAAAATACAATCTAAGCACGTGGAGCATAACATTCCTGATATCACGGTCATGGAAAAGAAAAACGTGTGGTACAGATGTGGCAGTACTTGGTGACAGTAGAATTACTGGGAAAAAAATAACAAATTTGCCATGATTTACAAATTGACTGGAGGAAAAAAAAATCGATGCTAATACCAATTGTGACTTGAGTGCTTGGAGCAATACAAACTGTACTTCCAAAATACTTGGACTCTTTAAATCTAAAACATAAGCCCATCAATTTTGCAAAAAGATGACCCTACTAGGAATAGCGGATCTTCTGCACTGATATTTCTATGATTCCCAGGACTCAAATTAATAGCGTTAAAGCCAGTCAGCACTGACTGTGATGTGCCGCACATGAAGGATAAATAAAAATAATAATCATCGGACTTAACTCCACAAATCCTACAAACGACTACTGTACTGTATATCTTATACCAATACCTGCATGATTCCTAGGTTCTTATTAGAAACCGAATCACAGGACAAAAACCAGTCCAATGAAGAATCCACTATATAATATATAGATTCTTAGAGCCAAAAATCACGGGGAAGCCAGGAACATGCTAACTCATTTCAGGATCAGAGGGGAGGCCCCTGAACCCTATTCAGCAACACTGTACCTTTTGGGCATTCTTTTCATACTGAAAGTCATTCACCAATGAAACGTTCTGCCTTTAACTTGTATCCTTTTGTTTCATTGCAGCAAACTGTATCCATGATAAACAATGTCAAGGTCAGGATGGCGCTGATGGCTGGCTTCTGGGATATGCTGCAGGCCCATTTTCTCAACTTCGCCTCTAGTGGTTGGGAGTCCTGGATACTGGAGAAATTAACCCTCTTCCTGCCCAGTATAACCAAGGATCAGCTGGAAATGCTGAATGTAACAAACGACTGTGCGAAGTTCCAGTCCATGTGAGTTTAAGTTATTTCATTTCTAGAACTCAGAAATGAGAAAATTCAATACTAAATCTGAAGAAATGTTGGTATACAATTGCAGCTGACATCTCTGCTATCCCCTAAAACCTTCTCCTTCCGCATTCCCAGCTTCTCTATAACTCCATGCTTGCTTCAATGTAATGAACATTAGCCTGATGGAAGCACTGGTTCACCCAGTGACAGGACAAATGCTGTAGGTTGAAAATCCGAATTATCTTCTCCTGCTCCTAGGGTTAGGACAGGATAGGGAAGCTCCCAACACATCATTCAAGTCCAGGATCGGAAGGCCTAATTGCAGAGCTGCTAAGACACACAGTTCCAAAAGACAGACACTGGCTAGTTCTAGTTTTGAACTTGTATCCAAAACATTGTGGTATTTGTAGTCCCCGATTCTACCCATTCAAATCAGTGCTGCAAGTCCCACAATGCAACTGGATAGGATTGTCAGAAATCCTGAACTGACCTAAAATCTCTGGAAATGGATAACTTGGTAACTCTTTATCTGTGACTCTGTGCTAATATCCTCTTCAGAGGCCCTGTAGATTAGGCCACAGCTTCCTATTCAAGAGAACAATTTTTAAAGCGATTTCTATGATACAGTGCTCTACCTGCATAAATCAGCTGTCTGAAAATTGGCAACCCTCAATACAGCGAACGGTTTTGGTGTTCCACAGTGCACATACTTTCAGCCTCATTTCCAGGTTGGGAGGAAAAATGTGCACATAGATTATAATTTCAAGACTGTGCACAGACTTTCCACCTGTGCAGAAAGCAGATGCAAGTGTCCCCACAAGCTTTACATCCATAGAAAATGTCAAAAGTGAATGTCCACACAAAAGTTTCCTTTGAAAACTGGCAGCAAGGCTATGGTTAAAAGCAACTTTGAGTGAGTGAGGTGCATTCCTGGATCTATTGGTTCACAGAAGGGGCTGAGAACCAAACGAGATAATGCCCCAAATGAGGGGCTCCTGTCCCAAATGCCCCCATCTTAGAACAGGGGTGTAGTTAAGAAGGGTTCTAGTAGAAGACCCTAGGAAAAAACGAAAAAGAAGAAAACAAGATTGGCGTTAGGACTCAGTAGTGCATTCCTTGTAACCAAAGGACACCCTTCTTAAAGTCTCTCGACTGGGAGGTCAACACTTCAGGCACGTAACCACATGCTCTGAAGCCACCCCTCCTTACCTTCATTCATTTATTGTGCCATTAAACCAGGGGCTTTCAACCCAGTCCTTGGGACACACCCACCCAGTTAGGTTTCCGGGATAACCACAATTAATATGCATGGCAGAGATTTACATACAATGGAAGCAGTGCATGCAAATCTCTCTCATGCATATTCATTGTGGCTATCCTGAAAACCTGACTGGCTGTGGGTTTCCTGAGGGAAGGGTTGAGAACCATTGCATTAAACAATAGTAAAACTATATTTGCTTGCAGTGAAATACTTCAGTGGTACTGTACCACTTTTGTAAAATCATTTTTTCAGTTTTTTCACTTTTATTATTTCTTCAGTGAAAACTTATTTTTTTGTTTAGCTTATTTTTTAACTTATTCCTCTCATATACAGTATGTATTGCTGTGCAGTGGCGTTTATTTGATACTGTGGAAAATGTACACTTGGATATCTTCTACTTTAGTATTATTTCCAGAATGTTTTAAAAGATATGTGAACGGATGGACTAAGGGAGTAATTTTATAACAGGTGCTTAGGCTCTGATGACACAAAAGCAACAATGTCCCACCCACCACATTGAGAGATAGCACGGGCCACATCAGGACGGGGTCAGCCTGTCCCTAATCATTTGGAGCCATCTTGTAACCCTGACTTGCTCCGCCCCAGTTCTGTCTCTGTCTGCGATGGTGCCAGTTGGAGGCAGAATTTATTGCATAGCCCAGATGAAGCACTGTGCCAACCTACAATTGTACGTTATGCAACTTGTGAACCTGGCGTCCCCCACCTCCAGGGCCAGTGCAAGGATATGAAGCACCCTAGATGAACCTCATTCCAGGTCCCAACCTGCCTCCTCTCTCACTGCCACCCTCTCCGATACCTGCAGCGGCTGCAATTTCTTCAGAGTCCTGCAGCTCTTACCTAAATCTCAGGCGCTGCAAGGCTGTTTGTGCTTCCGCTCCTTCCAATGCATGATGCTGACTTCCTTTTGCATGGGGCAAAGTTGCTTCCACTCCCATGCAAAAAGGAAGTCAGCATCGTGCATCAGAGGGGATGCACCAACAGCTCCACCGTACCAGAGGTTTAGGTAAGTACTGCAGAACACCACTGCAAGTCTTGGAGAGGGGCGGCAGCAGCAAAAATGGGCTACCCTTGGACCACTGGTGCTCTAGGCAACAGCCTAGTTTGCCTACTGGTTGCACCAGCCCTGATTCCTCCATTATGACATATCAGACTTTATCAGTTCTGAGCTCGATATTCAGTCCGCAGCAGTCCATGCCAGCAAAGCACCTGGAAGTCGTGGGCAATAATGAAACTGGCTATTCGGCACTGAAGGATATCTGGTATTTGCCACTGAATATCTGGTTTTGCCGCTGACTTATTTTGCTATCCGGTCTGCAGCAAAATTCAATTGCTGACTGTATAGCAAAGCCACATAAAGAAGCATATTTACTAAAGTTCACTAACGGTTAACATGGTGCATCATGCTAAAAGGTAGCATGGGGCCCTGTGGCAGAAATCCAGTGCTAACCAGGTAGTGTGCAACTGGGAGGGGAGTGGTTGGGTTAGGGAGTGTCTCTGGCATGCGCCGTTAGCACAGGTGCACTTAATGCCACTTCAGTGGGTGGCGTTAGGCTCATCTATGTGCCTGTTAGCGTGGTGCTGCACAGACACACATCCCCCTGAGGTTAGTGTGGGCCTCTGCGTCAGAATCATGGGCCAACTTTGCACTAACTTAATGGACTTTAGAAACCATGCCCCGAATTTAGGAAAAATCAAAATAATCACCAAATGGGGATATGTGATAAAATACTGAAAAATGTATAAAGGGTTAAGAGGAGACATCAACAGGCGCTATATATCAGACCAATAAGACTCTGGTCTTGAACTGTCTTTACTACCTCAATTTTTGCATATTTTTATATATATAAAAATTTCATGTCCAAAGTATCTTTATCACATAATGCCCCAAGATGCAAAATCACAGTTTTTGCAGCACCCAATGGGAACAGAAACACTTACCTTGTAATAGTGTCTTTTTGAAGCCACAACGTGCTAGAGATTCAGCTGTAACAGCACAAACCACTCAATGCGTTTTCCAACATGGGCATAAACAACGTGTGTCCTCAACGCCGTGGAGGTTGGAAGACGCGCTGAGTGGTTTGTGCCGTTACAGCTGAATCTCTAGCACCTTGTGGCTTCAAGCAAGATGCTATTTATAAGATAAGTGTTTCTGTTTGCGTCTTGGGTCATTATGTGATGAAGATACTTTGGACATGGAATCTTTATATATAAAAATATACAAACATTGAGAATGCGTAGTGGAGAAAGGTGATGAATTTATGGCAGTTCAAGACCAGAGTCTTATTGGTTTGATATAATGCCAGTTGATGTCCCTGCTTAACCCTTTATACATTTTACAGTATTTTGTTTCATATACCCATCTGGTGACTATTTTGATTTGCATGATTTATTTATTTAAAAGGATTTATATCCCACACAATCGCTGAGGCGGGTTACAATAACTCATCATGTACAAGAAAGACAAATACAAACATTATAGTTAAAAATAGCCATTAAAAACACTGCTATATTATATCATAATTGCCATCAGAGGCTCAACACAGGTTATAAATGCCCACACACCACACATGCCCATCCGACAAACTCAGGAAAAGCCTGTTTAAATAAAGCGTAGTTACTCACCTGTAACAGGTGATCTCCAGGAACAGCAGGAATTAAATCTTCACATATGGGTATCGTCGGTACCGACGGAGCCTGCACGGGAACGCTCCCCAGCATCCAATAGGAAAGTTTTTGGGAGCATCCCACTGCGCCTGCATCGCTGCCTTCCCACCTTTCCAACTCTCCTTCTTCAGTTGAGTTTATAGCTGAGACAAAGGAGAGAAGGAGATAAAGAGAGAGCGAGAAAGACAACTCCAAGGGGAGGTGGGTGTGTTGTGAAGACTTAATTCCTGCTGTTCCCGGAGATCACCTGTTTCAGTTGAGTAACTATGCTATCTCCAGAAACAAGCAGGAATGTAGTCTTCACATATGGGGACTCCCCAGCTGAGAGATGCCAGAGAGATGACCTCAGAAAGTTGTGAAACCAAGGTTGAGATGGGTCATGCTTCCTCCCATGGATCTCTGGCATCGAAAACCGGGACGGCGGGTAGGAGTTGTTCTAAGTCTGAAAGAGATGCTGGAGAACAGCCTAGCCAAATGAGGCATCCCAACGGGAGTCCTTGTCTAAGCAGTAGTGGGCTGCAAAGGTGTGTACTGAAGCCCAAGTGGCTGCTCTACAAATGTCGTCAATGGAAACAGAGTGAAGGTTAGCCATAGAGGCTGCCATTGCTCTCACATTGTGAGTTGTGACATGACCTTCGAGAGAAAGTCCCTTACTCTCATATGTAAAGGATATGCAATTCGCAATCCATTTAGACAAAGTTTGCTTGGAAACTGGTAGTCCAAGATGACTAGAGTCAAAGGCAACAAAAAGCTGGGAAGACTTTCTCTGTTGTTTCTCTGAAGGTAAAAAGCCAAGTCTCTTTTACAATCTAGAGTGTGAAGATTCCTGTCTGCATTAGAGGCATGAGGCCTAGGGAAGAATACCGGAAGGTAAACCGATTGGTTTAAATGAAAAAGCGAAACCACCTTTGGCATAAAGTGAGGGTGAGTCCTAAGAACTACTTTATCATGGTGGAATCTTGTATAAGGAGGATCAGCCACTAAAGCCTGTAGCTCACTGATGCATCTTTCAGAAGTGAAGGCAATTAGGAAGATCACTTTCCAAGAAAGAAACTTTAGAGATGTAGTGGCTAAGGGTTCGAAGGGCGGTTTCATGAGCTGACAAGGACAAGATTCAAATCCCATGCCATGGGTAGTGGCTTAATGGGAGATTTTGTTAAGAGCAGACCTCTCATAAATCTTGCTACAAGTGGTTGAGAGGAAACAGGTTGTCCATCCAAGGACTTGTGGAAAGCTGCAATGGCGCTAAGATGGACCCTTACTGAATTGGTCTTAAGAACAGAGGATGATAAATGGAGGAGATACTCCAGTAATGCCTCCACTGGCACTGAAAAGGGATTAAGTTCCTTTTTTGAACACCAGATAGAGAACCTTTTCCACTTAAAGGCGTAGACTCGCCTTGTGGAAGGTTTTCTTGAAGCCAAAAGGATAGCCTTTACCTGCTGAGAAAGGTTGATATCCTGGAATTCTAGGATCTCAGCAGCAACACCCTGAGGTGTAGAGACTGAGGATTTGGGTGCAATAGCATCCCGTTCTCTTGGGAAAGAAGTCCTGGAGCACATCCCAACTCCAGAGTTTTGACTTGAGAGAGACATAGAAGCAGAGGATACCACGTTTGTTGTGGCCAGCGTAGGGCTATGAGGATCATATGGCCCCTGTCCCTCTGAAACTTGAATAGAGTTTTGGGAATGAGGGGAATGGGTGGGAAGGCATAGAGGAAGTCCTGACCTCAGTGGAGGTGGAAGGCATCCCTTGCTTGACAGTTCTGAGCCGGAATTCTGGAACAGAACCGGGGAAGTTTGGCATTCTGAGGACTTGCAAAGAGGTCTATATCTGGAGTTCCCCAGATCTGAAAAATTCAAGCAATTTGCTCTGGATGAAGAGACCACTTGTGTGGCAGCAGTACTCGACTGAGTTTGTCTGCCAAGAGATTTTGAGTGCTTGGAAGATACACCACTAGTAGGTGGATTTGAAGATCTCTGGCGAAGGCCCAGAGGCATAGAGCCTCGTTGCAGAAAAATAGAGATCCCATCCCACCCTGCTTGTTCCCATATAACATGGCTACTTGATTGTTGGTCTGGACCAGAACTGTCTTGTAGCTGAGGTGGGCCTGAAATACTTGAAGAGCATAAAAGATGGCTCTGAGTTCCAGGAGGTTTATGTGAAGACAAGCCTCTTGCTGGGTCCAGAGAACCTGAGTGGAGAGATTGTCCAAGTGAGCCTCCCAGCCTATCTTGGACGCATCTGTCGTCAAGGTGGCTTGGTGTAGTGGCTTCTGGAAAGGAGAGCCTACGAGAAGGTTTTCCAGCGATTGCCACCACTGTAGGGACGAAATGAGATGTGTCGAGTTTCTGATTTTGTCCGTCAAGCGGCCCGAGGTCTGTGTCCACTTTGAGGTTAGGGTCCACTGGGCTGCCTGCATGTGAAGGCGAGCATAGGGAACCACATGGACAATGGATGCCATATGCCCCAGCAGCTGAAGCATCTCTCGAGCAGTTAGCAGAGTTTTCATAGCTGCTTGAGAGACCAGCTGGAGTATTTGAAGACAACGTGGCTGTGGCAGAAAAGCCTTTGACTGCCTTGTGTCTAGACGAGCACCTATGAACTCTAGATATTGAGAAGGGGTGAGATGAGATTTTGGGAGGTTTATGACCAATCCCAGGTACTGCAGGATCTGCATTGTGCGAGAGAGAGTGAAGCTGGCTTCTGGAGCTGTTGATGCTCGGATGAGCCAGTCGTCTAAGTAGGGGAAGATGAATATTCCCAGAGTTCTCAGGAATCCTGCTACTACTGCCATGCATTTCGTGAAGATTCTTGGGGCAGAAGCCAGTCCAAAGGGTAGAACCCTGTACTGGTAGTGTCTTCCTTGAAAAAGGAATCAAAGAAACCTTCTGTGATCTGTATGGATGAGGATATGCATGTATGCATCCTTTAGATCTAGAGAACATAACCAATCCTGACTCTGAATGTAAGGAAGAAGTGTTCCAAGGGAGATCATCTTGAATTTTTCTCAGAATAGATACTTGTTCAACTCTCTGAGGTCCAGTATGCGTCTGTATCCCCCTGTTTTCTTTGGAATGAGGAAGTAGGGGGAGCAGAAACCCATGCCCTGTTGGGATATGGGTACCTCTTCCATTGCTCCTTGAGCAAGTAGTGAGGTGACCTCTTGACACAAGAGAGTGGTGGAAGGGCCCTGAGAATTGAACTGGCTTGTGATGGTGGGAGGGGGCATACTGTGAAAATGGAGTTTGTACCTCTCTCTTACAATGGAAAGAGTCCAGTGGTGTGATGTTATTTGTTGCCATCTTTTGGCAAAATGACAAAGTCTGCTGGGGATGGAGAGAGGCTCTGGACCTTTCAGGGACAGGATGACTAAGTTCTCTAGGAAGGAGTCAAAGCCCCTGAGGAGGCTGTGTCTGCTGAGCAAGTTGAGCTCTGGGGACTTGGGCCTTCCTTTGCTGTCTGGGTTGCTGTTGCCCCTTCTGGGGAGCATGAACTGGACAGTGGACAGCTTGGGTGTAAGATGGGTAGAATTTATTTTTCTTGTTGAAAAAGGGTTTCTTAGTTGTCTTTTTCTTTGCTGGGTTGGCTGTAACTCTTGATAATCTGTTCAAGGTTGTATTTTCAGATTCAATCTGATTAGCCTTGCCTTGCCAATCCTTGCAAAGAGATTTTCTCCTGTGCAAGGAATGTTTCCCAGCTTATCCTGCACCCATTGTTCTAAATCTGATGCCTGAAGCCAGGCAATGCGACGAGCACTAATGGAAATAGCAGAGGTTCTGCTAATGCACTCAAAGCAATCAAAGGTTGCACGATTCATGAACACATTCTAGGCATGTTTGACCAGAGTGAGGAAGTCTGTTCTTTTATCATCAGGGAGAAGTGGAGCCATGAGCTCTAGATCCCTTGCAACCTCCTTAAGAAACATTCCCATATAAAGAATGTAAGAGCTGATCCTGGCTGATAGCATCGAGGTTTGAAAGCATCAGTGCCCAAAGGCATCGAGTGTCCTCGCTTCATGGCCTGGAGGATTGGAAGAATGCGCTTTAGCACTCTTGATCCTACACATCGCCAATTCCACTACCATTGAATGGTGTGGTAATTGTGTCTTCTGAAAACCAGGTCATTGTGGAACTCGGTACATGGTATCGAGTCTCCGAGAGTGTGGAGACACCGTTAAAGGAGCTTCCCACATCCTTAGCATGAGGTCATGCAAGATTCGGTGAATGGGAAGGGTAGCAGCTTCTTTAGGAGCTGCCGGGTACTGAAGAATTTCTAATTCTTCTGCTCTCAGTTCCTTCTCAGGGGTCACCATGATTGAAAGTCCTCGGGCTACATCATGTATGAAATCCTGAAAAGACATGTCCTATGGAGGAGACATCCTACGTTGAGGAGAAGGAGAGGGATCCTCTGGTAGAATCACCCCAGTACCGGCGGAGTCCTTGGAGTCATCGGAATCGGAGGACTCAAAGTATCTCCGTGCCGGGTGCTCTTGCATTGCTTGACGCCGGTATCGATTGAAGTCGACATCGGACTCTCGATACCGGGCCCTCGATACTGGATATTGATTCAAGAGCCGGTATGGGGGAGAAGCACATCGGTTAAAGCAGGTGCGGTCGGTACCGGTATCGATGACTGCGGAACCGTCTGAAGTAATCTTAGCGGTACCGAGGCTGCTAAGAGAGCCGCTAGACTGCGTTCGATGGCCAGGATGCACTGATCCATAGCCCCTGCCGATGCCTGGATGTCGGTACCGGTGGAACAGGACACGACACCAGAACATGGCACCAGGAGTTCTCCCGATGTAGAAGCTTTGGGAACATCCTGGAGCCCCGTTAATGCTTTGGAGGCTGGCGCCTCCCGCTGGGGCTGTTTTGCCGGTATGTTTTCCTCGAGGGCAATGCTAGTAGCATCTTGATGCTTTGAAAGAGATCTACCCTTTGAGGATCGGCCGATCTTGGAAGACCTGGGTTTAGTTATCTGAGATCCATGGGAGGAAGATGAAGTCCTGGAAGATGTCGATGCAATGGACATCGCATCTGGGGCAAAGAGGGTGCTGAGTTTTGCAGCTCTGTTCTGCAGGCCTCTCTTGGTCATCTTTCTATAGAGGAGACACTCCGATGGTAAATGGTCAGGACCTAAACATTTAAGACACCAGTCATGGGTGTCGGTAGCAGAAATGGTACCACTACACTTTGAACATTTTTTGGAACCACTAGCTGGTTTCTCCATTTTAGAAGAAAAGAGAGCCTAGTGCCCAAAATAGCGCCTGGCACCTAGAGGGGACAGACCCTCCAAAAAGAAGAATTCTTTTTTCTTTTTTTTAGGAAAAGAAGTAGAAAATGAAGAAAAGACCAGTGGTACCAGTATAGGTGTTGACGGTGAAGGCAGACGTGACCACAAAAATAAAATTTTCTACGGTGACAGGGTTTGCTGTCTGTCGGCTCCACGAAAAACGAAAAACTGAAGAGGGAGAGTTGGAAAGGCGGGAAGGCAGCGACGCAGGCACAGTGGGATGCTCCCAAAAGCTTTCCTATTGGATGCTGGGGAGCGTTCGCATGCAGGCTCCGTCGGTACCGACGATACCCATATGTGAGGACTTATTCCTGCTGTTCCTGGAGATATGACATTTCAGGTTTTTTTGAAAATTCATCAGTTATACTTCAGCACGCAAATCAAATGATTGTTGGGTTTGGTCACTTGATTTGTTTTGCCAAATTTAGGACAGGCATTTACCTGTCCAAACTTTATGCAGGTCCCTATCTGACAATCACTAGTAACTGGATAAGTAAAGGGACCATCCCAGCACTGCCCGTAATGTGCCTAGACAGTCTGTGGGGACATTCAGACACACTGGCCAGTGAGTGCTGCTGACTACTGAGCTCAGCGGGGTTTATGCGGTTGGCAGTTCCCGTAAACTGTATAAACCCTTTTGAACATCAGGCCCTCAGTATTAATGCTGTAGTCAAACAGCATTTCCAACTTCAACCAGTGCAAAAACATTGTTGACTTTGTCAGGTTTATGTTTAGAATTTTTCTGTAATTTAATTTCTGTGGCCTGTACGATGTTACCTTGGTATGGTGCTACCCAGATGTTCTAGTGGATTGTTTTACTTCTGTTTCAGTGTGAAAGGTTTGGACAATGTTTTTGACAACATGCCACTTGAGACCAAAATAGATGTTGCCAGATGGATTGAGTATGTCCTCACCTCAACCAGTAAGACTTTTACCTTTTTTAATCAGATGTATAGACATGCGGCATTTCAGCAGCTCCCGGGGAGACAGCTTTACAACCAGTGTTCTGTGTGATTCTTTGCCTCTACCCTCTCCCCAGCCAGCAGAAAGAGAACAGCACTTCTTAATTGTATCTGCTGTTTCATCCACTGAGGCTTGAACTTGCAATGTCGGCAGCGGGTTGCTATGGAGTGGCAGAGGTCTTTAGAGAACAGCATTGCAGAAGGATAATTTAATACACAAACTCGGGGAGCTACTGAGTGCCAATTGACTGCACCATGCCAGAGTATTTTCCAACCTTATGGGCTGTCTATGCTGATCTTGCAGTGTTCTTGACACTGAACTATGTTTACGTTGCCAGTGGTACATGCCAGCTGTCCAGGGCCGAACCCCGGAAAGCTACAACTCTGACCTCCCAGCTGCCCTGGCTCTTTCTTCCCCACAACTGATAGTCACCCCATCCCCACAACTTGCATCCCTCCTCAGTTTCTCTCCTCTCAGGCCTCCCTAAATATCTTCCATTGAGGGGATATTCAACATCAGCAACGAGCTCTGTTAAAGCAGCTGGCTATCGCCACTTTAATTTATGGCGATCGACACTGAATTTCTGGCTTGCTTGGATAACATTTTACCTAGCCAATCAACAGTCAAATTCAGCTGCTGGCTGGATAGATAAAAATGCCTAAAGTTAGGACAGCCTTTTTACTGTCCTAACTTTAGTAATTTTAGTTAGCCGGTCAATATTGCACTCTGCTCCAATTAGTGTAGGGGGGTATAACCGGCTTAGATAAAGATGTTCAGCATCACTAACTGTGTTAATGCTGTTGAATATCCTGGTGACTGTGTTTTAGTGGGTTATCAGGTCTACTATCCAGCTAAAATGTTTTGAATATGCCCACCTGTATTTTTACAAATTGCAGGCTCTGCTGATCTCACAGTGCACAAAATTAGCACACCTTGAGCCACTGAATCAGCCCGATACTTGTGCTGCCTGGCTCAGATGCACACTCTGTGGGTAATTTTATAAGGAGTTGCCTAGTTTAGGTGCCAAAAAATGCATAAATGTTAGTATTTTATTCATTTATGTGTGTAAGTGACCCTTACATGTGCAAATAGCCTTTTTTTTTTTAATATGTTTATTGAATCAACAGGCATAACACAAAATTGGGGGATCATGGGCACACTTACATAACCCCCTCGAACATAAAAGATAACATCAGGTTCCAACAATATTTTACAGTTTCATCCCCAGTCCAACCCTCCCACCCTTCCCCTTTCCCCCTCTCCACCTGACAGCTAGATCACTACTGGGGCCCTGCCCCTGTACAGGTTATGACTTCCAGCTCCTGGAAATGAAACGCCAAGCATTCCAGACCTCTAGGCCCCAGCCCACCTCCAGTCCACTCATAATCCACGCAAGCACACACTCAGACAGATACACGTCTGGGCTCCCACAGCCAAGCAATTCCTACTTATCCTAAGGTGAAAAGCTCATTCTGGGCTCATGGGGGTCAAGGTATCAATGTAGCAGCCTCAGAGGACATTATAGGCTTCTTTCTTATGCTCATTCCCTCTCGCTGATAAACGCTCCATAAGCACTAGGTTGTAGAGACAAATGTGCCATTCCCAATATGAGGGAGGATTTTCATCATGCCAATGTTTAAGAATCGGTTGTTTCCCAACTAAACAGGCCATATGGGCCAATAGTCTCACCTGGCATCCCTTGGAAATGCCCGGTCTTAATAGGTCAAATAAAGTCATATGTTCATTCAGTTCTACCTGGTGTTCCAGTAACCGCCCCAAGTATGCCTGCCATCAGCGCCAACAGGATTGCACCATTGGGCATTGCCACCACATATGAGCCAAATCTGTCTGTAACGGCCCACGCCAGGGGCAATCGCCCAACTCAGACAGACCACTGCGAAGCATCTGTGGCAGGGAAAACTGAGCCCGGCTGACCGCCCAGAACTGAAGTTCCCATAAACGCATTGTCTGTGTAAGGTGGGGGATACACGCAGTTGTACCCAAGATAGTTCCTGAGCTCACCTGCATCCCAGGTCAACTAGCCCAGGCGGTCTCCAGAGAAGAGAGGTCATGTGGTAGGTCCCAAGTGGCCATCTTTTGCTTGTACTGTGATATAGATAAGGCCCCCACCATCATCCCCATCCAAATCAAAATCAAAATCAAAACATTCAACCACCCAGGCCAGCCCTGCTGATGTTTATGTTTATTATATTTGATATACCGCCTTTCAAACAACAATCAAGGCGGTTTACAATTAGTAATGAAAAAGTTGGCCACTGGCCCAGAAAAGGAAAGGAAATTACAATCTCAAAACAGGACAGTGAAAGATAAAAGCCAAGGATAGGCAGACAAGACGGACAAAAACACAACAGAGGGAGAGAGAGGGATACCAGGATAGATATAGATTGGTGGGAGCTACAGTGACTCTCAAGGGAACGAATGAACACAATGGTGAAGTTTACAATAGGCAAGATGATGCCATTCATCAAGGTCATACTCTTCCCAAAGGTCAGCAAAGGTACGAAGATTCCCCGCCCTATCAATCACTTGCTTAAGAAGTCGAAAGCCTTGGCGTCCCCAGTGACAGAAAGAGCTCGCTGCCATGCCTGGAGGGCAAATAGGCAAAAAACCTGACACTGATGAGGAGGTCTGCCATCAAGTGCACAGACCTCGCCATACACTCCAAAGAGGCTGAATCAAAAAACTACTACGAAGGCGCTGCGGAAGTAACCAACCGTCAATGTGCAGTACCACCAGCACGCTATGAGGGGAAATGAATTCTTCTTCAAAGGGGGTGGGGGTGTTTACAAATGGACGTTAATTCTAACCAGTCACATAGATGTCTCAATTAACATGCCAATGCATATTGTTGAAGATCAGGCATACCTACTCCACCATATCACCAACCCCCCTGAAGTTGTGTCAACACCACCTGCGCCCGATGGCCTCTCCAAAGAAAACTATGAATCTCCCTTTCAATCCTCAAAAGGTCTTGTTTTCAAAACCACATTGGGAGGGTCTGTAGGAAATAAAGGATCCAGGGGAACATAGTCATTCGGAAAGCTTCCACTCTTCCCAACAGAGACAAAAGCAGAGGGGTCCAGTCTCACAAAGCCGTCCACAACATTTTGAAAAGGGGAGCAAAATTCAATTGATAAAGTCTGGGAGAATCCCGTGGCAGCTGTATCCTCAAGTAGGTGAATGCCTGTTTTGCCCTGCGAAGGGAGAATGTGGAACCCATGACTCACGTAGCTGGCCCAAGATATTTAATGCCTCCGATTTGTCCATATTAAGATTAAGCCCAGTTACAGCCCCATAGCAGCAAAATTCATTTAGTAAAACAGGTAGCGACAATCGAGGTTGAGAAAGGTGGACTGCAAAAGGCTGAAATTTCAAACTCTGAATGTCCCATCCTAATTCTGGTTATTCCAATATGGTTTGCGATCGTTTGGAGGAGTGGGTCTAGTGAAAGGATGAATAATAAGGGCGATGGTGGCTAGCCCTGTCTTGTCCCACATCTCAAGGGAAAGTCCTCTGAAAGAGCAGAGTTTACCAGCACTGCAGCTGTCAGTCCCAAATAAAGCAGCCTCACCATCTGAAGCAAAGGATCACCTATCCCATACCGAGGAAAGGCCGCGAACAGATAATCTCACCCCACTGTCAAAGGCCTCCTCAGCATCAAAGCTGATTAATAAAGACGGCTGAGGATGTTCATGTACCCATTCCAGGGTAGATTACTAGTGACCAAACAACAGACCCAAAAGGCACAGCAAATTGGATACTATCATAACCCAAGCACCTTCACAAAATTCAACCAATCTACATCCGGGCGGGTACTTTCCCTTGCGGCACCTGCCCTCTGGAACTCCCTGTCAGGTGACCTAAGAGCCACCAGGGATGCTAAAGACTTCCGGAAAAAACTGAAAACCTATTTTTACATTGAGCACTTCGGGACCAATACCTGGTGTGTAGCTCCCTCCCCTCTCCCTGATGGTCTCACTAGCATGGCACTGTCCCAGCTTTTCCTGCTAACCTCTAGCACCATGCACCTCTCTGTGTAAACTGTCTATATGCTATTATATACGTATAAAGATTAGCTTGTTAAGCAACTCCCGCAGGTTTCCCCTTATACCACTGTTACCCTGCAAAATGCACAAGTTGCTCTGTAAACTGTTTTGATTGAAGGAAAAGGTGGTATAGAAATAAATAAATAAAAATAAATAGCGTCCCCTAACAAGACCCAACTGCAAATCATGAAGCAGTTTTGGAAGCACTGGGGTCAAGCAATCGGCCAATGTTTTTGCTAGACATTTATTTATTTATTTAACAACTTTTATATACCACTGTTATCAGTGCGGTTCACATATAACAAGGGTGCACAGTCAGAAGACTGTTCTGTGCTTACATTGTAACAGGCGTTTAAACTTGGAGCTTACATTGTAACAGGGGTTTAAACTTGGAGCAACAGGGTAACTATAAACATATGTACAAAATACAATTAGATTAGGTTTGTATATACAAGGAGGGCTAAGGCATTTAAGGTCATAATTGATAACGGAAATGGGTCAATATGATGCTGCTGCTAATGGATCTTCTCTTGGTTTTGGTAATAATGTAATATAGGCCCAGTTATCTCTCCATGCAAATCGGCCCTCTTCTGCCCATACACGCTACATTTCCACCATAGGCGGAATTAACTGATATTGCAGAAGTTTGTAGAATTCGACGCTAAAGCCATCGGGTTCTGGGGTCACAACAGGAAGCTAGGCATATCCCTTTTGTACTTCCTCCACAGTAATCAGTGCCCCCAGCTCCGCTGCCTGCTTTTCAGACAATCACGGTAACTGTAAATTATCCAAATAGGCATCAATATGAGCTCGAGAGGCCTGGTATATAAGGTCTTATAGAATTCATGAAACAACTGAGTGATACAGGGCTTATCCCACTGTAGGTTACCCCCAACATCTGTAAACGGGGGCGCTGGGTGAGAATGTCCACAGTTTTGGCAAAGGCAAATATTAATATGACTTGCAAAGGATTGTGGGAAATGTAGTCCATTCATACCAGAATCAGCCGTTCACAATAAATTAGTTGTGCTTGCTCGAGTGTTAAGCAAAGAAAAGATATTTTATTTATGGGGTTATTTCTCCCAACACAGATGTACTTGGTAGCACAAAAAAAAGGATACTTGCTTTCAGTATTATATTTAGAAAAACAAATCAGGAAAAACAACAACAGCTGAACTTCTTAAGCAATCAAATCAATCCATAAAGACCTTGATGGGAACAGAAAGGTCTTTCTTTAGGCTCCTGCTAATATCGTTTTAGCAGTGCTTCAAAAACAAACCAAAACCCACAAAGTAAGGAAAAACTGTTCTTTTTATCAAGGATAACTTCTTGTATTTTAACACACACCCAGAAGTGTCCCTTCAGAGCTCACAGGCAATTAGGCAAGGCTCAATTGCTAACAATTAACCAGCTGCAAACCTCTTGGCTGGTTTATTTTCTATACGTGGCTCAAATCCTGCTCAAAGCTTTTCTGAGTAGATCAAAGAACACGTTTACATTTCTTTGTGATGGTTGTTGTATTTTGTGAAAGAATATTACCACAGAAGTTTAGACAGAGAGCAATCCATGTATTCACACTGTTCATTTACAATGTCTCCTTCTTCTTCAACTATCATAGAATCAATATCATGGATTGGCACAGAGGAATTTCTTAATGGAGCACTCTCAGAACAATACTTGTTTCCCTGCTGACTTCCAAGTGAATAGCTAGGGCATAGATCAGTGTTCATACCTGAGCTTCCATTGCAGTTAGGGTTCCTCTCCCAATATCCTGGCCAGTATGTAGTCCAGTTTTTATGTCCAGCCTTCCAATCAAGATCCCTGGACACTGGGTCTCTCTTCACATACCTTCTTGCACTGGTCTTAGGGTCCCTTCCAAATGCAGCCGTCTCCCTCACAGGTGCCGTCCGGGGATTCCTGGCTCTGTAACCCCACTCCTCTGGTTTCCTCCAGTCCAATGGAGTATGCCTGCCTCTGGAATTACTCCCAGCACACGTACTGCTCTGGACTCCTTTAGACCTCCAAGATACTTTTCTCTTCTTTCTTCCAAAGTGTTTCTTGCTCTCTCTGTCCGTCAGCTCTGGCTTCTGCTGCCTCTGCTGTGGCTCCAGCTGATCAAGATGATCCTGATGATTCTCTGTAGAATAAGCTTTACTTTTAACCTGCTTAGAGGGATGCTCCACCCTAGCACAGCGCAGCTGTGCTGAATCAAGCCCTGCCCTTGGAGATGAGTGCTTGGGGATTACCTCATAGTTCTCCTGATTGAACACACGTTTCCCCACTTCAGCTCTTCTAGTGGCTGTTGGAAACCTGGTGCATTCTGGGACTGGTAGTCTTTTATGGAAACATTCTGTTTTATTATTTCTACCAGAAAAGACAGGTTGCTTGTTCAGAGTCACTTCACCTCTATTATAGCTCCTTCCTGAACTATGATAAGCTTCCTTATCACACATCTCACAGCGGGATCCCCGATCACCTCGCAAACACCTTGCCAATAATTTACCTCCCTGATCTCCATGCTTGTACCATTGAAATTTATAATATAGCACAGACCTTTTTGCCTGCTGATGTAGCAGCTCAAGCAGGCTGGCCCTCTAACTGGTTGAGGGACAACGTGCATGCTTATGATGGGCCACTACAATCTGCTGTTCCAACTGGAGAATCCGTGTATTTTACATCCATTGTTTCCTGGTGGACTAGGCAATTATAGTATCTCACAAGACTACCTTTGGCCATTTCCAAAAGAGCTCTGGGGTGCCTTTATGTATTGAATTATGACTAACAAAATCCTCCCATTGACTGCAAATGTATGAGCGAAAGTTCTCATCATGATACAAGTTGAATGGGAAGCACCACAGCTGAAACCTCAGGTCTTGCATGCCCCAAGTCAGTTCCAACCACACCGAGGCATGGTCTGAAATTTCCCTATCAATCACAAAATTTGACACCAACAATAATCTATTCATTAACTTGTCCCATGGGGTGAAGAACCTGCCATGGGTCCAGTAAGTGCAACTGATCTTTAAATCTATGAAACACTCTACAAGGGCCCAGGCATGCCACAATATCCCCTTGTGGGGCATCTAGTGTGGGATTTAAAACAGCATTGAAGTCACCCCCAACAATAAGGTGTGTGACAGGCAGCTGTTCCATTACAGCAGCCACTTTGGCAAAGGAGGATGTATTTACCACATGGAGGCCTTATATATTACACAGAACAATAGGAGTGCCCTTCAGAGCTCCCTGAAGGATACTATAATGCCCAGATAGGTCGGTAACCATCACTAAGCACTCAAAATGAAGATTCTCCAGACTTACAGTTAGCGGGTCCCATAAACAAACTGGTCCCATACTCCTCACCCATCCGTGAGTACAGTAAGGAGCTATTTATTTATTTTTTATTTATTTATTTATTTAGCGCGTTTCTATACTGCGCTCTTTAAAATCAGTGCGGTTTACAAATAATATTTTTGTACAAAGCAGGGGGAGCCTGCTTCGTACTTACATTGAACGGATAATGTAACTTGGATTTAGAACTGGGGTAACTGGAGTGGAGGAGTGGCCTAGTGGTTGGGGCAAGGTACTTCAGGCCGGAAGGTCGGGGGTTCAAATCCCACTAGAGGACAGCAACCTTGGGCCGGAAGGACTGGGGTTTCTAGTCCCACAGGTGCTCCTTGTGGACTTGGGCAAGCCACTTAACCCTCCATAGCCCATGTTCCCTGTAAAATAGTTATCTCCAAGTTATAATGCCCTGTTCAAATTAATTTCAGTTTGTTCAATGTAAACCGCACTGATGCAGAATAGTGCAGTATATAAGAGAATGTAAATAAAATAATAAAAAGTACATACAGTATGAGCAGGATGTCACTGAGCAGTTGTAGCAACATGGCATCTGGCTATGTGTGAGAGGGCTGAAGATCCATCTGAACAAACCACGCCTCAGCCAAGTCAAAAGTCTGAAAGGAGCCATTAACAAGTATGCAAAGTCTTGCAGGGTATTGAACAGTGAACTTCACTTTAGCTTCTGACAAACAGATGCATATGCCCAATGCCATTGACTCAAAGCTGCCAAGTAATCCTGAGCAATTCGTAGAGAAAGACCTTCATGGTGGATTGGCCCATGACTTCCGGCTGCTCGCAAAACTAAGGGGCCTGTTTACAAAGCCGCGGTAGCGGTTTGCGATCGTAATCGGAGCCGCGGCTGCGATCGCGAACCACTACCGCGGCTTTGTAAACAAGCCCCTAAGTCCTTTTGGGCAAAATTAAGAAATCGTTCTAAGACGGCGCGGGGCCATTGATCAGATGAGCGAATCGGTCCAACCCGGTGGGCCCTCTCCAACAGCAGTGGACCTCAATGATCCCCCAAAGGCAGGAGCTGAGGAAACAAAGTCTCTAAATAACCACGTAGCTCACCGTCCTTCACCCACTCGGGGATGCCAAGGAAGCGGAAGTTATTCCTTCTGCTTCAGTTTTCAAGATCATCTAGTAAGTTTAACTACATGTTGCGCAACAAGCTCCTGCAGTCAGTGAATCTCCTGCTGCACCGCCCCAGTAGCATCCTCGTTCAAGATAATGCAGCATTCGGCCTCCTGCAACCACCCACCAAAAGCTTCAAATGCTTTGGCCATAGAATCCAGCTTGCCAGCGAGAGTCTCAAATCTTGAACTCAGGGCACCTACCACTGCCGAGGTTACATCCTCAACCAAGGCAGCTTGGGTTGGTGATCGTGGAGATGATGGGACCTCTGCCATCTTGGCTGGTTCGGTTCCTGCTTTTTCTTTATCCTGACGTGCCGATTTCATGACCGCTGAGATGCAAGCCTATCTCCAGAACAGGTAGGCTCTGAAACATTTAGGAGATATGGCTGGTGAAACAGCACAATGGAGCCGGTAAGAGGAGGAAGCCCTGGAGAGAGAGCTAAGCACGTCTGCTCCTCTTCAGCACATCATGTGACTCTGCAAATGGCCTTTTATTAAAATCCCAACCAGCGTAACAGTATGCACATTGTTTGTGTTGTGTGCATTTTTGCTGTAGGTCTGCAGGTGGGCGGAGTTTGGGCAGAGCATGTAAGTATATGCATTAATTATGGAAAACTGTAATTGATGTGTGTATAAGTGATTGTGCCTAATTTAAGGTGCACTCTCTGTCACTTACACTTGCATTATATAAAGTCAAGTATGTGCGTAGTTGACGTCATAAAACTGGTGTAAAACAGGCACGGGAAATGCACATTGACTAGGTGCATCTTTATAAAACTGCTCTCTGCATGTTGGGGGAGTGGCGGGTGAAGTCTGTATAAGTGCTGATACCTTCGAAGCAGCCAACAGAAACGACATGGCAGTACCTGAGTGTTTGAGGCCATGTAGATCCTTTCTTCAGACAGGATGGGCTGTGAGCTCTGGTCCTGCCATACCTTTTCTGTTGGTCTTTGAGAGGTCTCTCAGCCTACCAAGACTCCAGTTCCCTACAGCAGTGGTTCTCAAACCAGCCCTCGCAGCACACACAACCAGTTGGGCTTTGAGGATATCCACAATGAATGTATGCAATATATTTGCATGTACTGCCTCCATTATATGCAAATCTATACATGCATATTCATTGTGGAAATCCTGAAAACCTGACTCACTGGGTGAGAATCATTTGTTCTACACAAACATGAGAAGTGTTGAAGTATCTCATGGCTGTAATCTTGATTGATTCTAACATGAATTTTTCTGATCATTATTATTTCAGAATGTCCTAGCAGTGACTGGTTGGTGCTCAACTGGCAGAGGTTCAGCTTGGTAGCCAACATATCCCAGTTTACTGCTCTCAATCCAGACTTTGACCCAGTAAGGACTTATTTTCTGGAATCCAGAGATCTAGCTTTTCTTAAAAAGTCACAGTACTGTTAATGGAATATTTATATTAACAGCATGAAATCATATCATGTGTAAACCATAGATACACTGTGTAGACTGATATCTGCAAATGAAGATAAATCCCAGAGTGTTTAAAGGAATGAGCAGGGCTGTCGGCATCAGCAGTCTAGAGTGCCAGGTTTTGGAGGACAGCACAGCCACTCCCACCCCTTTCCTTACCACAGCTGCTATTGCCACTGCCATGCCATATATCCCAGTTCCAGCAGCGACAGCACTAAACAAGCCAGAGCACTGCACAGAGGCCTCAACCCCTGCGTGCAGCATGTCCTGCACCGATGCAAACAGGAAGTCTGCGTCGAAAGGGGAGGGGCAGAACTAACTGCCTGCAGGAGTTGAGACTGTCTGCCTAGAGCGGCCAATACACTTGCAGCTGTTCTGAGGTAGTTCACTGAACCCTGTGGGGAAGCTGGGGGTTTTTAAACCTTGGTTAATGGGAGTGGCATTTACAGAGAAGAAATGTCAGCCATGATGGCAAACGGTCTTAATGGGAATTTTTAGAAAATCAGCCACAAGGGAGCTTAAGAAGTTTTAGTATCAAACAATACTGATTGGTTGAAAGCACTCAGCTGATGATGAACACACTCTGGAATCTTCGATCTATTTTAATTGATAGGGCTCCACCTTTCAGAATGGCCTATTGTAGATGTCCCTGTCGACTTCAGAGAGGTCAATAGTATATAATATTCACTCAGGTCCTATAAATCAATAACTTTCAACTGACTTTCAAATGTTAGTAATACTTTTCTCACCAATTATGTCCTTTAAATCGTATAATAAAGAAGACTCTGAATTTATAAAGAATTAAGATGGTAAGGGTTCTAACTAAAATACATTGTTAAAAAATTCATTTAATATATCACATGCATCAACTAGACAGCATCTTGGTGAATTTTGCTGTCAACCCCCTTTGTTACCATTCTCCCTTCCTGTCACAGATCACCGTGCTGGACTTGCTCACCCCTGTCCAGATGGGCCAGGCAGTCTTAAAGAACGAAGTGCTGGCATCAATTAGTACAATGGAAAAGGTCTTTGATGCTATGGAAATGAATATGACGCAAGAGGAAATAACTAAGAATCTAGCAGCATTCTGGGATGAATTTAACACCGGTTATGAAAAGGTAACAATCTCATACTGCAAATGGGTTTTCTTGGAGCTATTTGTTTCAAACAGAAATACTGAGGGATGGAGGTAATTTTAATACCCTAGTAGGGCACTGGGAGATTTTCCAGATACTGAAGCTTGAAGCTAAGCACACAATTTTTTCAGACTATGAGAATTCAGCGATAAAGGAGCATTAGATATAAGGTAGGGCTGGCCTGGAGACTCAGTGGAGAGATCTGGGGTCTTCCACTCCCTAGCTGGATCCTGATCCACTTCTTCTCCTGCTCCCAGCTATGTGTTTCCTTACCATTTCCCTAGACACATCCTAATCCCCAGTTGTTGTGTTGTCTGTCTGTCTTGACTAGACTGTAAGCTCTGGTGAGCAGGGACCATCTCTTACATGTCTCTTTACAGTGCTGCGTATGCCTTGTAGCGCTATACAAATGATTAGCAATAGCAGTAGTACTAGTAGGCAGCTTCATCACAGCCCCTGGAGGCTGGGGAATGAGGCACTGTCCCTATGCAGTGGGCAAACCTAGCAATCAGACGAAGACCCCATAATTGCATGGACCTGGAAGGAACTTTAGTGCATGGCTTCAGACTAAGGGCTATCACTGCAATTATTAGAATTGAATTGGGAGGAGAAATAAAGTAGTGGAAAAAACTACCTGGGCTTTTCCAAAATGACCTATTTATTAAAAATAGAATAGAGATTTTTACAGTGTACATACCTAGGTATTATAGAGATACAGAGGAATAGGCTGGATAATCTATTAGCATAAACCCCTAGATATTGGCATAGCCTACCAAAGAAATGATAACATGTTATGACAGGTGCAAAGCATGTGGTAGGCCATACAGTTCTGTGACATCTTATAGTGGGAAGGACCTTGGGAGGTGGCAGTAATTAATTAGAGGATTTAAGTACCCTGGAAGACAGTGCTTAGTAATGATTGCTACCTTAATCAAAGGCGCTCTTGAACGTTTTCTTGTTCTCTTCCTCATTCAGGCTTCAGCCTCGCTGAACATTTCGACCGAAGTGAAATACACCATGTTAAACAGGACAACAGAGAATCTGAAGATTAATTATTCAACATTCAATGAGTCTCAAATTGACGACTGGTTCGGTCAGAAACTATATTTGGTTATTCCCACCATCGATGCTGGTATCCTCAGTGCCTTTCCTGTCCTGCCATGTGCACTGTACACAGTTTTGTGAGTTTTCCGTTTCTCTTTCAATGGGATACTGGAGCTTATGCTCACAGCTCCTTTACACCCCAGCACTGAAATGCTACAATTGTCTTTCTGCAGAAATCACGCTAATTTCAACACTGGTTTCTCAAGCTATCTCCCCCTCCCTATGGTTCAAACTGAGAATGTCACAATGCAGAAGAGATTAAAGTTCACGACCATCAGAGAGCTGCTCTGGTTTGCTTAAAACATCTGCATGATATAGTTTATGGAAGAACATTACAAAAAGGATGCCAATTTTTTAAAATCCTTTTCAGAGGTTTAATTTGAGGAAGAAGGAAAGGTTTATAACTGGGGTTCTTTAAGAGGGGGTGTATGTGGAAGGCCTTTGAACGTGGGGCAGGGGCACTGAGAACAGGGACGGCTCAAGGCAATCTGCTGCCTGAAGCAAGGGATGAGGTGGCGCCTCCCCAAAGCAGGGGGGGGGGGTAGAGGCTTTCTCAAAACTCCAATCAGGGACAAGTGCCACATTTACCCTCAGCACCGGCAGGCTCAACTTTAACAGAGCCGTGGGAAAGAAGAGAAACACTTTTCTTCTCACATCTCTGCAATTGTGAACCGGGGCGCAGATCAGGAAGGCAGCGGGACGGGGTGGGGGGGCACTGGGCGTGGAGTGGTTGATTTTGCCACTGCAGAGAAGCAGCGGTAGCAGCCTGTCCACACATTTTTTTTTGTTTAAATTTTAAAGGCAGAGTGAGGCGGCCTTTTTGGGGGCATGTTTTGCCGCCTCCAAAATTTGCTACCTGAGGTGGCCGCCTCACTTGGCCTCATTGTACAGCCGCCCCTGACTGAGAAGGTAGTACCTATAAGTTATAGGTCCTTTCAGAGCACACACACTAGAACCAATAACATCCCTCATTTTCTTTACAGTATTTCAGCACTGAGCAATGCTTATGATGAAATGGCTGATAAAAACAAGAACGACTGCATCAGCTTTATGTCATCTTCTGTGTCTCACTCTGTTGGTAAATATTTATTCAGAAATTCACTTTTGATCCTTTCCAGTTCTCAATGTGACTTATACCCATACACTAGGCTTCAGGCAGAGGTGGTGCAGTCAGGTCAGATGTCCCAGACAGGTCATAATTTCCTCAGGTAGGGCTTACTATGACTGACTTAAGTTAAATTACTTCACGAAAGTCTGAGTGATTACATTGTTCTGTATAAGGCATCAGGGCAGCCCTTGAGGTGTCTCCTAGCCTGATGGGTTTTCAGGATATCCGCAGTTAATAGGAATGAAGTAGATTTGAATGTGCTACCTCCACTGTATGCAAATACATCTCATGCATATTTATTATGGATATCCTGAAATCTTGCCAGGCTAGGGGGTATTCTGTCTAAATAGAGCTGAAGACCAGCTGCTGAACCCTTTTGCCTGGTGCTCGGATATTCCTCAGCTTATGACTATTAAGAGGTCAAAGGATCCAGAGCAAAGGACCATATAAGATCAACTAGTGCAATTCTGAATTCTGGTGTTGAGAGGGAAGACAACTCGTGCTTACTCCCATCGAGTATCAAAGGTCTTTGAACTGTGGAGATCAGGGGTCATAAAGAGTAGAGGTAAAAACTATGACTACAAAACAACATTTTTCATGCAGCAGGTTGAGGGACATCGTGGTTCATATCAAACCAGCAATCTTAATTACACCTCAAGGAGATTTAGTTTAGTTTTTGTAGTGCCTCTTGCAATTTGGTTTAACCCTCTTTTAATATTTACAAATCACCTAGCACAAACTTGTATGCAGTATAGCTCATTAATATTTTTAGTGTAAGCCCACATTAACTCTGCATTAACATTAACACAGTGTTAAGATGGGTTTAACAAGCATTAGCCTGTTAATCTTCACACACTAAAAACTCACAGGAGGAGCAACAAATACAGTAGGAGCTCATGATTCTGATTTTCTCAGTGCTGCTCTTCAAGGCTAGTGGAATATTCTTTTGCAAATGATCTTAAAGTAGGTGGTGCTGATTGCTACCATTCCTGGCACCATTTAATGCCCCCTGGCTTCCTTTAGTTTAATTGTGTGGATGATAACCACACATCGCAAGAGGAAGAGAGATGGCCCTAAGATCAGTTAATAGACTCTATAGAAAGTTGAGCCTATTACACAAATGGCGTCTTCCTTTCAGGTGCTGAATGTTCTCAGAATGTCACTCTGAAACACTGGATATTGAATTACTATGGAAACTTCTCTGGAAAGCTAACATACTCTCAGCTAATGATGCAGAACACACATTTCGACCCGGTAAGTCTCTATAGTCTCCTAACCGTTATTGGGGAGCTTGGTTAGTGCTGTCATTGGCTCGGTAAAACCGTTCAAGCTCAGTAGATGCCATTCCTGGGCACGTGTCAACCTTTCTCATCAGTTTTATATAGTCTACAGAAAATGAACCCTGGATTCTTGAAGTGAGACTGCAATATGTAGACAAGAGTTCATAAGATCTATGACTTAGGACTTGAGGTGGTGTTAGGTGCAGCCATTCTAGCGGTAGTTATGAAGCCTGGTGCACAATGCTGGCTGCCACCAGTCGCCATGCCCACTCATCTCCTTTAATCTACCCTAATTCCACCCCAACCCGTGTTAAGCACTTAGTGCAGGTTTTCTACTATGGCGTCATTTTTAGCTTGCAGAAACCATTACAGCACTAAGGGTTATCACATGGTAAAATCTGACCTAAGTGCTTAAACACTTTAGTAAACATGCCCCTTAATCTTCTGGGAGATGAACATTTGATTACTGAAGCATCTAATTCAGGAATCTTAGCGTTGACAATTTTCAGCCTCTGCTGTGCCTTTTGTGTGCCGCTTGATTGAAGAGGCCACAAGCTCCTCTTAAGCACATTATTTCCTGCATGGTGCATGTACCCCCAGGATCTCCTTTGTGTGACACTCAAGGATCAACAAAATCAATATTAAGTTAATTGTCTAACTGCCCAAATTGGTGCAAAACCTATGGGTACTTCATACTCACTTTGCTCAGTTTTCCAAGTGAACGTTTATGTGCACTTTTACTTTGAAAATAATCTATAGGAAAATGCCTGCGCACATTTACGCCTGCAAATTTGTGCAAGTCAGGGGGTAGCCCAAGGGTGATGCAGGGCCATGTGCGGAGACTCATTGTGGGTCTCATTTGCATAGCCACTGGGCCTCATTTAAACATAGAAAAAATGAGAAAAAATGATGATAGAAAAGATCACATGGCCTATCTAGTCTGTCCTTCCATATCAACCACTACAACAGTCCCCTTTTTTCCTTCAGAGATCCTCTGTGTTTGTCCCATGCTTCTTTGAATTCAGATACTGTCCTCATCTCTACCACCTCCACTGGGAGACTATTCCACGGATCCACCACTCTTTTTGTAAAGAAATATTTCCACATATCACTCCTGAATGTGGAACCCCCTTCACTCTCATCCCATGTCCTCTCGTAGCAGAACTTGCTTTCAATTGAAAGAGGCTCTCTCCCTGAACATTTATGCCACGGAGGTCATATCACCTCTATCCCGCCTTTCCTCTAAGGTGTACATATTAAGATCCTTAAGTCTGTCCTCATATGCTTTATAATGAAGACCACTAACCATTTTAGTAGCCACCCTCTGTACTAACTCCATCCTGTTTATATCCTTTTGAAGGTGCGGTCTCCAGAATTGCACACAATACTCCAAATGAGGTCGCACCAGAGACTTATACAGAGTGTGACCCACTAGCCGGTCCAGAGGCTGAGAGGTGCTTGGACAGCTTAATGGGCAATGATATTATTGGCAGTAAGTCCCCGGGAAGGCAGTAGCTAAGCCTTCTGGCTCCCGTAGTTTACCTTAACCCAATAATTGTAGTTGCAGTCGAGTGTAAGGATAAACATAGGTTTTATTCCCCGTCCGGGGTGGATTCAAAAGGTATGGAACAAAAGGTTAAACAGAACATACGTCTGACATGAAATAAAGGAAAGTACTGTAACCAAGAATAAGCTTTCTTCAGCATTCAAAATAACATCACAAATAACAGGAAACAGTTTCTTCAACTCACGTGAAACCTCACAGCTGTTTCTCTTAATTAACACTTCTTGCTGCTTCAGCACACAGAATGAATCCAATTTGATACAGGCTATCTGCAATCCAAGCCTGTATCTTGTAGGATCTCTTCAGGGAAATCTAGTTATATCTCCTCCTCATCTGTTCGTCTGTCATTCTGCATAGCTCCTTAACTGAGCATGTAAAGCCTTCCTCTATACTCGTGGTTTGTGGGAAGTTACTATATTGTTTGTACTTCTCTCTCTCCCCCTGAGTTTTGCACAGCTCCTCATATGAGCTTAGGTTGTCGAGGTGTTCTAAGTCCCACCTCTTAGGGAGAATACGTCTCACTTCCCCTCTGGGAGCTTCCTGCTCTCTGTAACGTGGATAGCCCCGTTCTGGTTTCCTTCTCTCACACCGTCTATCTATCACAGGGGACTGTGCCTCAAGGTAAGAATTCTTCCTTTCTGTTTGTTTGGAGTTAAACTGTTTAGCTGTGCACTTAGCTGTAGGATTGCCCTTCCTTATTGCAATACTCCTCAGGGTATTGATAGGATTTGCCTTGCTGTTTCCCACAGCCTCTCTGCAAATCACTCACCTCTGCCTCTGTGGAGTTTTCCCTTGGCACTGTCCTCACAGCTTCCTCTTGTGCTCTCTGCTGAATTCTTTCACCTCTGCTCTCGGGACTTCCAGCTGGGATATTGCCAGAGCTTTCACTTAAGCTCTGGTCTGAGCATTCCACTGTGCTCTCCTTGATTCTCCCACCTGTGCTTTCTGGGCTTTCAACTGGGATATTTCCTGAGCTTTCACTTAAGCTCTGGTCTGAGCATTCCACTGTGCTCTCCTTGATTCTCCCACCTGCGCCTTCTGGGCTTTCATCTGAGCTTCCTGAGCTCTCTGGCTTCTCCCTGCTTTCCAAGCTTTCCAAGCCTCCGCGGCTATCAGCCTTCTCTGAGCTTTCTGAGACCTCCAAGACTTCCACGACCTCCTTAACCTCCAAGCTCTCTTGGACTTCCAACCTTTCTGAGCTCTCAGACACCACCTCTGAGCTCTTGGGCAATCTTTCCAACTCCTCGGACAAGCTCTCCAACTCCTCGGACAACCTCCCGGACAACCTGTCTGTTAGTGACTGAGTCCCTACTATATCCTGCTCAGTGTTAGCTTGGGCTCCGCCCCCTTGCAGCTGCTCCCCATTTTCTAATGAGCTCTGAGCTCCGTCTCTGCTTGGGCGTTCCCTAACACCATGTGCATCTGTTTTCTCTGGTTGCTCTTGGCAACCCTTTCCCTTTTGTGAAGCTAAGGTGTCATTTTGCTCACTTTCATTTACCTTTATGGGCTCTGCTAGAGTCACCCTGTGACAGATCCCCCCCCTTAAAATATTACGGGCTGCTGGGATTATACCCGGACAGCACGTAATCAATTCCTGGGTTCTGTCTCGCTGCTCTACATAGGCCCAACTGACCGATGCCAATCTCTCCTTCCATGGCTTGAGAACGTTCAGGTGATATACCTGCTGACGTCCCCTCTCATTTTGCACTTTATATGTTACGGGACCTACTCTCCCCACTACTGTGCACGGTCCCTTCCAATGGGCCTCGAATTTGGGTCCCGGGTCCGCTACTTGCCCAAGGACTTTATCCCCTATGTTCAGGTGCCTTTCCTTTGTGCGCCTGTCATAGTATCTTTTCTGTTTTTCTTTACTAACCTGCAAATTTTCCCTTGAGGCTCTTGCCGTTTTCTCAAGGCGTTCCCTCAAATTTTTCAGGAATTGTGGTACCCCAACTTCCCGTGAATCTGGCTCCACCCACTGCTCATGGAGAATATCTAAAATTCCCCTAGGGGCCCTGCCAAACATCAGCTCATATGGGGACGCTTTTAATGATGTTTGCACGCGCTCTCTACAGGCGTAAAGTGTAAAGGGGAGTAGGGTATCCCATTCCCCCATCTCTCCTCTTTTTAAACCTCTCCTTAATAATTGTTTCAAAGACTGATTCATCCTCTCAACAAGGCCATTTGTTTGAGGATGGTACGCTGCAGTCTTTATATGCCTTATTCCAAAGGCTTCCCATACTGCTGCCAAATGCTTTGATAAGAAGTTGCTCCCCTGGTCAGTTAATACCTCTCTGGGAAAACCCACTTCGCAGAAGAGTTTTACCAGTTCTTGGGCTATTATTCTGGCCGATGTAGTCCTTAAGGGAATGGCCCAGGGGAACCTAGTCGCGTGGTCTACTACCACCAACAAGTATTGGAACCCTCTGGGAGTACGGATCAGGGGTCCTACGATATCCATACCTATGCGTTCCATAGGTGCTGCTATTGTGGGTGTGGATATCAGCGGTACAGCTTTCGGTCTCGAAGCCGTGACCCTTTGACACGTTGGACAAGCCTCACAGTATTGCTTTGTCTCTTTAAAAATCCCTGGCCAATAAAATCGAACCACTATTTGGTCCAGGGTGCCTTGGACTCCCTTATGGCTGCCTAAGGGGTGGTCGTGTGCCAACTTTAACACTGTGGCCTTAAAGGTTGTGGGTATGACCAATTGCTTTCTGATAGCACCAGAGTATGGGTCCATGCTTTCTCTATACAAGATGTCCCTCTCTAGGAAAAATCTGGGTAGCGTAGGCCTAATTTCCTTGGCCCATTCAAAAGCTCTCTTAAGAGCCGGGTCGGCCCGCTGCTCTGCCGGAAATGAGGGGAATTTATTCATCACCTCAGCGGGTACCCATGGTAACTCTGCACCAGCCTCTAATGTGGCCCTCCCCTGGGTCCTTTGACGCCTCTCTTGGCGTTTCTTTGCTTTCGCCTTACTGCCCTGCTTAACTGGTTCCTGTATTAGGTCATCATCTGTGGGCAGAATACCTAACACACCTTCATCTACACCCTCCTCTTGGGGTTCTTCCTCCCCCTCAGACTCCCTAGGGTCCTCATTTATCCTCTTTCCTTCGCCTGAGGTCCCTGCCTGGGATCGGGTAGCTACCAGGCCTGTCCGGGTACTTAATCCTACCTCTAGACCCTGGAGAAAGGGTGGCCAGTCCCTGCCTAAAATAATATCTCTAGGCAGGCTAGGGATTATGGCTATCTGCAATGTGTGTTCCTCACCTATTGCCTGTATGGATACAGTTTGTGAAGGATAATGAGAAAATGCCCCATGTATGCACCTTAGGCGGACCTGGCCGCCTGCTTGTCTCGGGGCTGACCGACGTTGCCCTTCAATGTCTTCCCAGAGCTTAGATGTAATCATGCTCTGGTCAGCGCCCGAGTCAAGCAGCGCCAGCGTCCTTACTCCCTCTACCTGGATGGGAATTAGGAAGCCGTCCTGCGTTGGCTTCTCTCGCCCTGCCATAAGGATCATTCTCTCCATGCAGTCCTTCTGGTAGTGGCCTGCTCACCCGCATGCATAGCATCTCCCTTTACACACAGAAAACATATCACCATTATTAGCATACTTAGCCATATTAAACTTTTTGTTTTTCACATAATTCTCATTTTTATGCACTGCCATTCCTGCTACCTTTCTGGGCCCTATTTCTGAGGCGCTCACTACCTGTGCTTCAAAGTAGCGCTCAGCCAAATTAGCAGCCTCATCGGTGTTCTGGCAGTTTTGCAGGGTAAGGTATTTCTTTACTTCACTTGGGACAGCCTGGAGGAACTGCTCTAAAACAATTACATCCAGCAGTGACTCCATTGTCCTCTGTTCAGGAGTCAACCATTTATAGGCTAAACTCTTAAGCCTTTGCTGTAGGGCTTTCGGGGTTTCTTGCTCCCTCATCCTGGACTCTCTAAATAGTCTGCGATAGTGCATAGTGGACAACCCTAACCGATCCTTGACTGCCTTTTTTATTTCCTCATAACTGGTAGCAAGGATGGCAGGCATGGCCTTATACGCCGAGAGCGCTTCCCCAGTGAGAGAAACTGCAAATCGTGTGGCCCACTGCTCAGGTGGCCACTTTAATGCCCCCCCTATCCTCTCGAAGGCATCAATAAAGTCATCTACATTGTCTCTTGGACTTAATTGTCCTAAAGAAAACGCCTGACTTGCAGCCAGTCCTACCCCACCAATGTAAGGGTTTTCAGTCCCAGATCCTGGTGACTTCTCAATAAACGCCTGCATTGTTTCCAGGAGTGGTCTCTGCTGCTCCATAATTAGCTTGGCAGTTTGTTCCTGCATATGTCTGGACAACTTCAACTGTTTGTCCCATTGGTGTTGCATCCAACTCATCACGTCTTGGACTTCCATCTTCTGGTTAGGATCCTGTAAAAGGAAATAAAAAGAAACACCACCAAGTGCGGTACTTTTTTTTTTTTGTAAAAGCTCTTCCCTCTTTCCCACACCACAGGAGCGCCCCCTTTCTTGCCCTGCTGTCCTTCTACGCCCGTGCCCCAGGTACCCTTTACCTTAGGTTTGCATAGATTCAGGCTTTGGCAAGAGAGGTGCTTGGTCCACTTCCGGCCTGTCCTGGGTGCTTGCTTCCTTACAGGTCTGTTTCTCCAGCAGTACTCTTTTCCTTTTCAAAGTGTCCTTTTTTTCCACAACAAAAAAAATCCTCAAGATGTAGCCACTTTCATGTGACCCACTAGCCGGTCCAGAGGCTGAGAGGTGCTTGGACAGCTTAATGGGCAATGATATTATTGGCAGTAAGTCCCCGGGAAGGCAGTAGCTAAGCCTTCTGGCTCCCGTAGTTTACCTTAACCCAATAATTGTAGTTGCAGTTGAGTGTAAGGATAAACATAGGTTTTATTCCCCGTCCGGGGTGGATTCAAAAGGTATGGAACAAAAGGTTAAACAGACCATACGTCTGACATGAAATAAAGGAAAGTACTGTAACCAAGAATAAGCTTTCTTCAGCATTCAAAATAACATCACAAATAACAGGAAACAGTTTCTTCAACTCACGTGAAACCTCACAGCTGTTTCTCTTAATTAACACTTCTTGCTGCTTCAGCACACAGAATGAATCCAATTTGATACAGGCTATCTGCAATCCAAGCCTGTATCTTGTAGGATCTCTTCAGGGAAATCTAGTTATATCTCCTCCTCATCTGTTCGTCTGTCATTCTGCATAGCTCCTTAAATGAGCATGTAAAGCCTTCCTCTATACTCGTGGTTTGTGGGAAGTTACTATATTGTTTGTACTTCTCTCTCTCCCCCTGAGTTTTGCACAGCTCCTCATATGAGCTTAGGTTGTCGAGGTGTTCTAAGTCCCACCTCTTAGGGAGAATACGTCTCACGTCCCCTCTGGGAGCTTCCTGCTCTCTGTAACGTGGATAGCCCCGTTCTGGTTTCCTTCTCTCACACCGTCTATCTATCACAGGGGACTGTGCCTCAAGGTAAGAATTCTTCCTTTCTGTTTGTTTGGAGTTAAACTGTTTTGCTGTGCACTTAGCTGTAGGATTGCCCTTCCTTATTGCCTTATTGCAATACTCCTCAGGGTATTGATAGGATTTGCCTTGCTGTTTCCCACAGCCTCTCTGCAAATCACTCACCTCTGCCTCTGTGGAGTTTTCCCTTGGCACTGTCCTCACAGCTTCCTCTTGTGCTCTCTGCTGAATTCTTTCACCTCTGCTCTCGGGACTTCCAGCTGGGATATTGCCAGAGCTTTCACTTAAGCTCTGGTCTGAGCATTCCACTGTGCTCTCCTTGATTCTCCCACCTGTGCTTTCTGGGCTTTCTGAGCATTCCACTGTGCTCTCCTTGATTCTCCCACCTGTGCCTTCTGGGCTTTCATCTGAGCTTCCTGAGCTCTCTGGCTTTCCCTGCTTTCCAAGCCTCCGCGGCTATCAGCCTTCTCTGAGCTTTCTGAGACCTCCAAGACTTCCACGACCTCCTTAACCTCCAAGCTCTCCTGGACTTCCAACCTTTCTGAGCTCTCAGACACCACCTCTGAGCTCTTGGGCAATCTTTCCAACTCCTCGGACAAGCTCTCCAACTCCTCGGACACCCTCCCGGACAACCTCCCGGACAACCTGTCTGTTAGTGACTGAGTCCCTACTATATCCTGCTCAGTGTTAGCTTGGGCTCCGCCCCCTTGCAGCTGCTCCCCATTTTCTAATGAGCTCTGAGCTCCGTCTCTGCTTGGGCGTTCCCTAACACCATGTGCATCTGTTTTCTCTGGTTGCTCTTGGCAACCCTTTCCCTTTTGTGAAGCTAAGGTGTCATTTTGCTCACTTTCATTTACCTTTATGGGCTCTGCTAGCGTCACCCCGTGACAAGAGGCATTATCACCTCCTTTTTTCTGCTAGCCATTCCTCTCCGTATGCACCCAAGCATCCTTCTAGCTTTTGCTGTCGCCTTTTCTACCTGTTTAGCTACTTTAAGATCATCAGACACAACCATGCCTAGGTCCCGCTCAAATTTGCATAAATTAAATTAATTTTATTTTCAAATGTATATGTTGCCCATCTAGAATTTTATGTGGCTTTCAAAGGAGCCCTTCACAAGCCTCTTTCTTGTCCTGGCAATGACTTAGGGGCATGTTTACTAAATATTAATGTGTGTTAAGAGCCACGGCACCAATAGAAATAAATGGGTGTTACTACACTTAGCACATATTGACATTTGTGAATGCGCATTAACTTTTAGTAAACATGCCTCTTAATTAAAGTCTCAACACCATTTACATGGGCAGTGAGGATAAAGAGATTACCAGATTTCTACATTACTATACTCCAGTTCAACTGCCAGGCACATTAGGAAGTACTACAAACACTGCCCATTTAGAACCCATAGCAAACCTGCCATATCATAACGGCATTACCAGGACTCACAAAGCACCAAACCCTACCTATCAAAAGGCAACACTGCAAATATTAAACCAATACATCTCAGAGAATACCAATACATCTCCTACTGGGGAAAGAGAACAAGTGGGACCGTCACATAGAAACTACATGAACAGAATACCTCAGCTCAGTTACGCATGCAGAACATAGACTGTCACTAAACAAAGAACAAGGGATCATAATTTAGAAATAGAAAGACTGTAATTAAACTGGGAACCCCAAAAGCCAAACCTGGAATGTACAACAACACTGGAGAAATAAAACTATAAATTAATTTCCTCTTGTACTAAACAAAATGCAAAACATTAGCAATGCACATTTCCCAGAGCTGACATATTCCAGTTAATAAATTCAAAACAAAATATTTTTTTCTGCCTTTTGCTGTTTGAGTATTCTATTTTTCAATTGCAATTGCCCCAGTCACTTTCTTCTGCTTTGTTAGTGTCTTCTGCTAACTCTCCATTGTCTGCTGTCCATTTGCTTTTTTTTCTCTCTTTTTCAATTCTCTCTTCATCTGCCTTTAATATACTGATCTTTCCCCTTTTGCTCTTTCCTCCATTTCTTTCTTTATTACTTTTTTATCCACTCAGATTTCACCTTTCCATCCTCAATCCCCACATACTCTCTCAATACTCAGCCAATCATAGATTTTTCTTCCCTCCCACACAAAATATCTGTTCCCCTCTCCATCCTCACTCCCTCGGCTTCTTTTTTTCTCCTGCCAGTCCCAGCCCCACCCCCTTCAGGCCTCCCCCAGCATCAGGTCCCTTTTAGTTCTAGCCCCTCCCAGCATTAACTCCCTTCCAGTCCCATTTGCCCATCCCCCTGCATCAACCCATTTCCCATCCTAGCCCCCTAATTATCCGTCTTCCTCCAGTCCCTTCCAGCATCCGCTCCCTTCCAGTCCCATTTGCCCATCCCCCCACATCAGCCCATTTCCCATCCTAGCCCTCTAGTTAGCAGTCTTCCTCCAGTCCCTCCCAGCATCCACTCCCTTCCAGTCCAAGTCCCCCATCTGACAGCATCAGCTCATTTCCAGTCCTAACCCCCCAGTATCAGTCCTCCTCCAGTCCCTCCCAGCATCAGTTCCCTTCCAGTCCCAGTCCCCTATCCCCCATTCCCAGGCAATTTCCAGTCCTAACCCCCAGTATCGGTCCACCTCCAGTCTCTCCCAGTATCAGCAGTTCATTTCCAATCCTTACCCCCCAGTATCAGTTCTCTTCCAGTCCCAGTCCCCCATCCCCAGGCAATTTCCAGTCCTAACCCCCAGTATCAGTCCACCTCCAGTCTCTCCCAGTATCAGCTCCCTTCCAGTCCCCCAGCATCAGCCCATTTCCAGTCCTAACCCCCCAGTATCAGTCTCTTCCAGTCCCAGTCCCCCATCCCCAGGCCATTTCCAGTCCTAACACCCAGTATCAATCCTCCTCCAGTCCCTCCAAGTATCAGCTCCATTCCAGTCCCCCAGTATCAGCCCATTTCCAGTCCTAAACCCCCAGTCCTGCATCCCCAGGTCATTTCCAGTCCTAACCCCCAGTATCCGTTCTCTTACAATCCCTCCCAGCATCTGCTCCCGTCTAGTCCCAGTCCTCTATCCCCCAACATCAGCCCATTTCCAGTCCTGGTCTCCCCCTCCCCCCATTTCATTCTAGCCTTTAGTTCCCCCCATTCCACTCTAGCACCCCCATTCCCATTCTCGCCTCCAGTCCCCCATTCAGTTCTAGCCCCCAGTCCTCCCCCCCCACACACACACACTAAAAGGGGCCCTGTGCCTGATCTGCTTCAGAGAGAGCTGGGGAGACCTGAAGCCCCGGCTAACCTCTGAACAGCCGCAGGAGTAAAGAGTGGCGTTTGCCTTTTCTCCCATGTCTGTGATAAAAAGGAGCCCATTGGTGCGCTGAGTGCTGGAAGGTCAAACGGGGGCATGTCCCACTCTTCTTTTGTGGACAAAAGGGGGTGAAGTACTTCTCTCCACAAAAGAAGAGCAGGATCGGGGCATGATTGTGTCTGATGATTTTAATGTAGCTAAACAGGTACAAAAGGCAACGGTGAAAGCTAGAAGGATGCTTGGGTGCATAGGGCGAGGAATGGCCAGCAGAAGAAAGGAGGTGATAGTGCCTCTGTATAAGTCTTTGTTGCGGCCTCATTTGGAATATAGTGTTCAATTCTGGAGACCACACTTTTAAAAGGATATAAACAGGCTGGAGTCAGTATAGAGGGTGGCTACCAAAATGGTCAGTGGCTTCATTATAAAGCATATGAGGACAGACTTGAGGATCTTAATATGTACACCTTAGAGGAAAGGCAAGAGAGAGGAGATATGATAGAGATGTTTAAATACCTCAGTGGGATAAATGCACAGGAGGAGAACCTCTTTCAGTTGAAAGCAAGCTCTGCTACAAGGGGGCATAGGATGAGGTTGAAAGAAGACAGATTCAGGAGTAGTATGCGGAAATATTTCTTTAAGGAAAGAGTGGTGGATGCGTGAAATAGTCTCCCAGTGGAAGTGATAGAGATGAGGACAGTATCAGAATGGGACAAATACTGATGCTCTCTAAAGGCAAAAAGGGGACTATTGTAGTAGTTGATATGGAAGGGCAGACTGGACGGGCCACGTGGTCTTTTTCTGCCATCATTTTTGTATGTTTCTATGTTTCTACCTTGGATATATTTAAATGTTCTATCTTATTTTCCTGATGTTACCTTTCTTCCAATGGATAGTTATTTAGATCTTTCTCCACTCATATGAAGACCATGAGCCTGTTAATAGTCACCCTCTGGATGACTCCATCCGATTTATATCATTTTGACGGTGCAGCTTCCAGACTAGCACACAGTACTCTTGCGGTCTTGACTAGTATTTATAAAGAGGTGCTTTCACCTTTTTACTGATGACCATTCTTCTCTCCCATTCATTAGCACAGGTCTGGCACTATCCCCCTCCCCCATGCTAATTTTTGGGGCTTAATGCACAGTAAACTACCATGTTTTGGTAAACATGCCCCACGGTGTTCCTGGCTGTAGCAACATAAATTTAAATTTACTATGGGAATTGCATCACTGCAGTAAAATGTTATTTTACTGTAGCTCAGATGCTGCTTCATTGTGCCAATGGAAATTAATATATTATGTTCTTGTAAACTTTCCATCAGTCTCAGTGATTCATTTAATTTAATTTATTGCATTTATACTGTAAGTCATACAGGGAGGAGTGGCCGAGTGGTTGGGGCAAGTTACCTCAGGGTTCAAATCCCACTAGAGGACAGCAACCTTGGGCTGGAAGGACTGGGGTTTCTAGTCCCACAGGTGCTCCTTGTGGTCTTGGGCAAGCCACTTAACCCTCCATTGCCCATGTTCCCTGTAAAATAGTTATAATGCCCTGTTCAATGTAATCTCAGTTTGTTCAATGTAAACCACCTTGATATCATGAAAGGCAGTATATAAGAAATATTTAATAAATAAATACATACATAGACATTAAAGCAGCTCAATGTGATGTACAAGGAACAAACTATCCAAAACTATAAAACCCCAAAATACAAATGAAAATTCATTTACATCACTCCTTCCTAAAAAATGTCCATGACTTCTATTTATTTTTATAGAATAGATGAAGCCCTGTTTTCACAGGACATCTAAGTCAGAAAAGCAACCTCCAAGTTGGGTCATTCAAACATTGCCATGCATTTTACAAAAGACTCGCTGATCGTGAAGCCTTTTGTAAAATACTAAGGAGATGCAGAAACTGCCGGATCATAGGTCAAGCACAGCCTGGGGATTTCAGTATGTTATCTCTTCCATGTCTCTTATTTTTATAGTATGAAGAGGAAGTTTTGAGCATTCTTACCGAAGAACAGGTTGGCCAAATGATGGTGCAATCCAACACACTAACACGCATGAATGAAACAGTGAAACTTGTCCATTTCTTCCAAGGCCATCCAATGGAGTTTGAAACCAGCCTGAAGGAGTTCACCAAGGTTGCCATTAAGGTAGGGGCTGTGTGCCTACACTGCTCAGTCAGTTGTGTTGTTCACTCATGTTTGCATGGGCCACTTGAAACATGCAAGTGGCGACATCATATAACAAAACTTCAGCCCCTGTATATCTCAGTGATGTGTCACCTCTGTATGAACAGAGCCTATCTTGATCCTGCAATTTGACAAGAGGAGAATGAAGAGCACTGAGGCTGAACCCTTCAGTGTAATTATGGCTCCAGGTGACGAGTTGTGATATGTTACAGTTTTTCTTTATTTTTCTTTGATATCAGTTTTTCAATAGAGTAAAGAAAGAAGTCAGCATTAGAAACTCCGATAGAAAGAGATGTGCCAGTATAATTCTGCTCCTCACTATGCTCATTTAATCTTTTACTGAAGTCAGAAACATACTACGAGTGATAACTCTATAATAACAAGAATGACCATTTGCTTTCTGTAGGTCCTATTCTGCAAGTTAAAATTAGTAATAGAAATATACCAGCTATTGCATTAATTAATTATGTTTATAACAAGGAAATATCTATAAATGTATTTATTTAACAGGTCTTTTATACCGCTTTATCATATAGTCAAAGAGGTTTACATAGTGACTTAAACTTGGTAATGAACATTAAACAGGGACATTGATAACTTGGATTCTTCTGAGGCAATGGAGGGTTAAGTGACTTGCCCAAGACCACAGAGTGCTAGTGGGAATCAAACCCAGTTCTCTAACCATTAGGCTACTCCTCCACTCCACTATTTAGATTTTAGGTAAAGCCCAGGGTCAGCATTAGCAATAATCTCATGCTAAAACTACTAGGGTCAATCCCTTGTCCCAGTGACCACTAGAGACCCTTGGTAAGATCCAGGGGAGCTTGGGGTAGGGAATGGCTTGATGAGAGGTTACTGAGTGTGGAGGGGTCTATTGCGGGAGGGGGCTTGCCATTCCAGGAGATGAGGGTGTCCTGAGCATTTGTATAGAGCTACAAGATGTACGCAGCGCTGCACAGATATGTAAGAGACAGTCCCTACTCATCAGAGCTTACAATCTAGTCAAGACAGACAGCACAGGAGATGTAGACAGGGATACATCTAGGGGGCATGGTAAGTAAACACAAAGGAGGTCAGGTGAGTCAAGATCCGAAAGCGGCAGCGAAGAGGTGAGTTTTCAGGCTGGATATGAAAAGTGCTGGAGAAGGCGCCTGATGTACAGACTCTGGTAGTTTGTTCCAGGCATAAGGAGCAGCAAGGTGAAAAAGTCTGGAGTTAGCAATAGAAGAGAAGGGCACAGATAGAAGAAATTTGCCAGAAGAGCGGAGTTACCGGGGAGGGGTGTAGGGAGGTATAAGAGAGGAAAGGTAGTGAGGAGCTGCAGAGTGAATGCACTTAAAGGTCAGCAGGAGAAGTTTGAACCAGATGTGGAAATGACTAGGGAGCTAATGAAGTGACTTGAGAAGAGGGGTAGCATAAGCATGACAAGGCTAGTGGAAGATTAGCCACGCAGCAGAGTGTTGAACAGATTGAAGGGGAGACAGATAATTCAGCGGGAGACCAGCAAGGAGTAGGCTACAATAGTCAAGACGGGAGGTGATTAAGGAGTGGATAAGTGTCTTAGTAGTGTTCAGAAAGGAATGGGCAGATTTTGTTGATATTATAGAGAATGAAATGGCAGGTCTTAGCTATCAGATGGATGTGTGTGGAGGAGAGAGAGGAGTCAAAGACGACCCCAAGGTTGTGAGCCGAGGAAACAGGGAGGAGTAGAGAGTTGTCCACAGAGACTGAGAAAGGAGGAAGGGAAAAGGAGGTTTTAGGGGGAAAAATAAGAAGCTCAGCTTTGGCCATGTTCAATTTCAAGCAGCGGTGAACATCCCAGCAGCAATGTTAGAAAGGCAGGCAGAGATCCAGGTCTGGATTGCCAGAAAGATTTCAGGTGTTGAGAGGTAGATCTGAGAGTCATCAGTGTAAAGATGTTACTGAAAGCCATGGGAAGAGATGAGCGCACCAAGGGACTGGATATATAGAGAGAAAAGGAGTGGACCCAAGACAGATCCTTGGGGTACACCAACTGAGAGCGGGATAGCAGCAGAGGATCCACCAGAACAAACACTAAAAGAGCGATGGGAGAAATAAGAGGAGAACCAAGATAGTACAGAGCCCTTTAAAACCAAGCGAGGACAGGGTATCAAGGAGAAGGTTGTGGTCAACAGTGTCAAAGGCAGCAGAAAGGTCAAGAAGGATGAGGGCTGAGTAAAGGCCCTTGGAATTTGCCAGGAACAAGTCACTGGAGACTTTGGCAAGAGCCATTTCAGTAGAATGTAAAGGACAAAAGCCAGATTGTAAAGGATCCAGGAGGGCTCGAGAGGAAAGAATCAAGGCAACGGTGGAGAACCGTACATTCAAGAAGTTTAGAAATGAAGGGGAGGAGCGAGATGGGTTGATAGAAGGACAGATAGGATCAAGTGAGGGTTTCTTGAGGAGAGGTGTAACAGCAGCATGCTTGAAGGCTGCAGGACAGTTGTAGTGGAGAGCGATAGGTTGAGAATATGAGAGATGGAAGGGACAACAGTGGAGGAGATGGGGCTTAGGAGAAGGTAGGAATTTGGAGGAGAAAAGAAGGTGTGCAGTTTCTTCCTCAGAGCATAGAAAAGGAAGAGAGGGTAGCAGAGGTAGAGGCGGAAAGAGGAGTGAAGAGGGGGAGGAAGGGAAGTAGTTGACTTTGTGGGGAATTGGAGAGTGATCGTGTAGATTTTGTCATGGAAATAGCCAGGGTTTGGGCAGAAAGGGAGGGAGGATCGGAGGCAAGAGAGTTAATCAGATGGACATAATAGTCTTGTTTGGCAAGTGCTATGGCTGACTGGAAAGAGACAAGCATGAATGTGAAGTGTAGAAAGTCTGCAAGAGAGCGGGATTTGAGCCGAGCACATGCAGCTGAATGGGCAGAGGAATGCAGATAGCAGGTAGTGGAGGAAAGGCAGGGCTATTTTATGGACAGAGGGGGTTTATGGCTGAGTAGGTTTATGAATGGAGACCCGCCCTGGATCAATGGCACACTCTAGGAGATTGCCTAGTTTACCTAATGATTGCGCCAGCCCTGGTCATGGGGCCTCTTGGTGATAGGGATCATAATGCAATTACTTTTCTTGTAAGCTCTAGAGAGAGGTCATTAAGAAAAACTACTAACATTTAACTTTAAAATGGCAGACTCTGATAAAATCATAAAATTAGAAAAATATAACTAAAAGGAGGAGTTGAGAAGGCTGGAAGTTTTCATGAGGCATGGATACTATTTAAAAATACCATCTTGGGAACCCAGATCAAGTATTAAAAAAGATTGAAGGAAGACCAAATGACTCCCAGCATGATTAAATGATGAGGGAATGGAGGTTATTAAAACCAAAAGAACATTTTTCAAAAAATGGAAAGCAGATCCAAAGGAAGAAAATAGGAAAGGGCATAAGTATTGGCAAATTCAGTGTACAGAACTAGAAAACACAAAAAGAAAGGCAACCAAAATGATAAAGAGGATGGAACGGCCCCCTGTGGAAGAAATGGAGGTCCCCTATAAAGGAATACTATCTTTATCTTTATTTAAAACTTATTATACCGCCTGAACCAAAAGGTATATGGCGGTTTACAATAAAACAAAAGGATACTACTGGAGATGAAGGAAAACAAGAAAGGAACGCCATTTGTTTACAGAAAGGGATAGCAGTAGTAGACAGTGCGATAGGATAGACAGTGGTAGAGGGATGGAACACCGTCAAAGGTCAGTGAAAGGAGGAGGGGGGGGGAGATCAAAAGCTGTGCAAAAGAGGTGAGTCTTAAGTTTGGCTTTGAAGGTGTGAAATGAGAGTTCCAGACGTAGAGCTGATGGCAACAAATTCCAGAGACGGGGACCGAGAAAGAAAAAGGCAGAAGAGCGTGTGGATTCAAGGTGAGCCTGTGAGGGAGGAGGAAGAAATAGGCGATTAGCATGAATCGATCTAAGAGCTCTGGAGGGGCAATGGAAATGAACTAAATCAGAGAGATAGAGTGGGACACCGGTGTGCAGAGATCTGTGTACGTAAATGAGGATCTTGTATTGAATGCGAAACGGAATAGGTAACCAGTGTAAGCAAATAAGAAGGGGGGTGACATGAGCAGATCGGGAAGTGTGAGTCAGAAGACGGGCAGCAGTGTGGTGAACTAACTGGAGTCGACGGAGCTGAGTGAGAGGAAGACCAACCAAAGATGCGTTACAGTAGTCCAAACGAGAAACGACAAGGGAAAGAAGCAGTGTAGTTAGAGAAGGGGGTGAGAGAAAAGACCGGACTGCACAAAGTTGCCTCAGTGTACAGAAAGAACATTGAACAACAGAAGAAATGTGATCTTTGAAGGTTAAAGCTGAATCCAATGTGACACCCAGATAACGCAGAGATGTAACAAGAGGGATAGGACCAGCAGAAAGAGATGGAACAAGAGTAGGAGTAGGAGCACCAGCAGTGAACCAAATAGCTGAGGTTTTGGACAAGTTAACATGTAGGAAGTTCTCTGAAAACCAGGAAGAAACAGCAGAGAGACAGACATTAAGGGGGCCAATATCCGGAGTGAGAGAGGTAGTGTGAAAAAGAAGAATAATATCATCTGCATAATAATACGCTGAGATACCGTGCTGCTGGATAAGTAAAGCAAGAGGGGCCAGAAAAATGTTGAACAGAAGGGGTGCTAGTACAGAGCCCTGAGGGACACCACAGTGAAGAAGCATTGAGGAGGAGGAATCAGAACCAGAGATGACTGAAAAAGATCGATTAAAAAGAAAAGAGTGAAACCAACGGAGGACCAAACCCGAAAGACCAATAGAACTAAGCCTCAAGAGGACAGTGCGGTGATCGACAACGTCACAAGCAGCAGATAGGTCGAGTGAGACAGCGATAGATATAGAACTGTGATCGTGAGCAACATGCAACTCATTGAGAAAGGAGATAAGGATAGTTTCCGTGCTGTGACCGGGAAGAAAGCCAGATTGACGGGGGTGAAGAACCAGGGAGGCCTCGAGGTGAGCAGAAAGCTGAGAGAAAACCAGTCTTTCGAGAAGTTTAGATAGAAAGGGGAGATTAGAGATAGGACGCCAGTTAGAAGGTACGGAAGGATCCAGAGAAGCTTTCTTCAGGAGGAGACGTATAAGGGTGTGCTTCCAATGTGAGGGGAAGGTGCCAGACATCAAACTAGTGTTAAAGATGGAGAGGATCAAAGGGAGCAGTCCATAAAATATTATTTGTCATGTAGATCTGGGATAGCTACTGTTTATCTCTGGGTGTGAGTCATAAGGAATGGATCTCCTCTATGGGATCATGCTGGGATTGGCCATGGTCAGAGACCTTTGGTATACGTTCTGTTCTTCTCTTAGTGAGTCAGGCGCTATTGAAAGGAGTAATTTTCAGATTCTAATACTTCTAGTTGGGGAGAGGGAGGGCTCCAACAGAGAGCAGCTGGTGCTGTAGATAGAGTGGGCTCTGCTGCAATGAACTTTGGCTCAGAATTCTCTTCTATTCTGCCAGTGTGGAGCAGTCACACTCTAAGAAAGGTCTGGAACAGTGACAGCATCACTTCTGGGAAGATTCCGTGATGATGACCAGCTGTCACACATGGGAGGAGGGGGGCAGGTTGTGACTTCAAATAATCTTTTGATGGATTTCAAAGTAAAGATTTAAGTATGAAGAGGGGCAACTTTCAAAACTATGTGGCTAGCTGTCAAGTTCTTGGGTACTTTGCACCGGTTCTTGGAGGAAAAGCATGCGTGTGCTTTCTCTTGCAAACTGCCTAAGAACAAAGTCCCTGCAGAAATTTGCACTTGTTTTTCCCTGAAAAGCAGAGTGGGTAGTTTTAACCTTTCCCTGATCTACCACCACCTCTAATCCTGTTTACACGCATTCTTCATCCCCGCACATACCTTTACCTGCGTGAGGGGGAAATTTTAAGACAGCCTATATTCCCTGGCTAAAGGGCTTTGAAAATTGCCTGGTCTAGCTGTAGGAATTTATTTCTTATGAAATTCAAATCATGTATTTCATTAGCTGTAACTCCACCTGTTTCCTTCTGTTTAGAGTGATCTGGTGCTAGAATATGTAGACGTGGCTCAATATATCATGGTGAACTATCTGAAGATCGCGGGGGAGAGGCTGAGGACACTCACGGCCGAGGAGTGGGAGACGCTGCTGACCAGTGAGCTGCTATTTTTCTTGTTCGCTGTCAATCAAGAAAGCCTCACCTTTATCATCCCTGCAGACTGTCGCTCTCTGAATGTCATGTAAGTCATTTTGGGGTTTTCTTTAAGATACATGTCACATTTTTCAAAGTGGAGTATAAAAGCTTGTAGACATACACTGCCCTATCGCAGAATAGGCATAACAGTAATGCAAGGCACGCATGCACACTCAGCACCACTTCAAGAAGCCAGAAGAAACAGGCTCTGTCTTTTCAGTCATGTGCATCCTTCTGTTTTACAGTGTTGAAGTATTAAACCAAAACTTCGACGAAATGAGTGACGCTGCAAGCCGTGATGTGGCAAAGTGGATTAGAACACAGCTGAAATCGCATGGTCTAGGCAGTGAGTACTCTCGCCTTACTCCATCTTGAACAGAAATAATTAATCCTTCCCTGGTGTAGGCGGTGAGTACTCTCGCCTTACTCCATCTTCAACAGAAATAATTAATCCTTCCCTTACTCCATCAGGAACTGATTTCCACCTGTCTGGGCAATGACACATGGCAAACAGCACTCAGTGATGGCAGCCTGTGAATTAGGAGAATAAATGGGGCTAGGCAGTGCAGTGTAGTGAGAGGCCTCGTGCTTCTTCCTGAATTAAAGGATGCAATCCATATAGTCACAAAACTCAATCGGTGGTGAGCATTGCACATGCCCCTTGGACCACCCTTGCCTCTAAGACTTTCCCACCACCACGGGAGATCCTTTGTTACTACTCCACATGCTCCTTTAATACCTGAGTGAGTAAAGCGATGTGGCTACATTGTTAGTTCATTTGAATGCAGAATGATAAAGCCGGGCAAATAAAACATATCATAAACTGATTTCTTTCCATTTCACCAATTTAATACCTTTTAGACCAGCTTTCAGGAGCTAATGTTTCCTTCCTCGGGTCTGAAAAACAGAATGCTGGCATCATTTGCTCACTGCAGCTTTCAGACCTAAGGAAGAGGACGTCAGCTCCTGAAAACTAGCCAAGAAATGTAGTAAGTTGTCCGGATAGAAAGCTCTCACCTTATATTTATGTCCCTTGCTACCCATAATCTCTGCTGGTAGGACTAGAGTCTTCCTGCGATTCAGTCCTGGCTGGCCCGTACAGAGCTAGACCGGCTAACACAGCCAGGGCTTTTAAATGGAGCCGCGGTGCCATCGCGTCCTGTTGCTATGGCACCGCAGCTCTATTTAAAAGCTACGATGCTGGCCGCTTCCCACAAAGTTAATTCCCTGCAGCCCGACCCCCGATCCAGCCTCCTAAGCAGACTCCTCAGAAAACATGCTTAGTAACAACTTGTCATCTCCAAAACTAGGATGCAGCCTCATATATTGTAGATTCATAACACACTGCTAGCTATCATTTAGCACAATGAGAGCAATTATCAAATGATTTCTTTACAGTAACTAAGCAATGACCCAGGTCAAAAATGGGCCTGAAATTACCCTCTCTCTCCTTGGGTAAAAATGCCCACACTGACAGTGCCAAAGAGGATTTTATTTTGAAATTTCCATGTGTATACCAGATGCAAAGTCTGACGCAAAGCACGTGTAGGGTACACAGCCATGGTGCAGGGTAGCCCTTGTAGCTTCAGGGAGGGTTGCCAAGTTGCCTCAAAGATGATCTGCATATGGCTGAGCTTTCTACCCTCTCAAATTTTAGTAGAAAAGCACTGGAATAGGCCAGTATCCACGATGCCTCTTCTTCAAATCATCTCTGCTAACACTGTTGCTTCTCCCCAACAGCTGCTATCTTACAGACTTCAAAGCTGTGATACGCACATAAATTATGAGAGGGACTATAAGAGCCCTTTTAACAGTATGCTAGGAAAGCATTTTTACAATGTAGACAAATATTTATGTATATACACACAGAGACATTTGTGCCTGACAGTGACTGAAATGTAGGGTCTGGGCAAAAGAGCGGAGAGATAAAAAGGCAAGAGCAGAGCTGTGCATACAAAATATAATATTATTACGGCCTTCTGTTCTTAGGTATTTATAAAATGTCATAATTGGCATTAATTTTCCAGCTACTTAAGGGTCATTTGAGGGCATGAAAAATCAGTGTGTCAGTGTTTCACCTGCACAGGTACCACTGCTGCTGTCTGTTCTAGCTGATTCAAATGCACACATTTGTGCAGTTGAGAGGTCATTAGCACAGAAATGGCCCAAAAATGAAGTGGAGGATCCAAAGCAGGCATGGAGAGGGGTGATAAAGTAGTAAGGGAAGTGGTGGTTTTCAGTTTTTATCCAATATACACTTAGGGCCTGGTTCCATTCAAAACATAGATCTCCTTTGTACGTCCGAGTTGACCCAGACGTACAAAGTAGATCGCGATTCTGATCCCGCAGGGCACGTCTAACCTCGCGGGATCAGAATTGCGAAGGGCACAGTATGTGCAGGCCGGGACTGTGAGTCAGTCCCAGCCTGCCCATACAGAGCTAGCCTGACTAACTCAGTCAGGGCTTTTAAATGGAGCAGCGGTGACATGGCGTCCTGTTATCATGGCACCGCAGCTCCATTTAAAAGCCACCTGGGGACAGCAATCTCAGGCCGGAGGGACTGGGATTTCTAGTCTTATAGGCACTCCTTGTGGTCTTGGGCAAGCCACTTAACCCTCCATTGCCCATGTTCCCTGTAAGTATTAGCGTATGTGTCTCATATCCCCTCATGTTAAATGTATCCCCCAATTGACCGCTTTGACCTGGTGAAAAGCAGGATATAAATACAGCTAAATAAATAAATAAATAAAGTTAATTCCCCACAGCCCGACCCCTGATCCAGCCTCCTAAGGTCAGGGTCGGGCTGCGGGGGATTAACTTTGTTCCCCCAGCCCCTTCTATACCCTAACACCACGAAAAAAAAAGTCCAGGGAAGTTATTCCACCCCGGCGGGGAAGTTATTGGGATGTCCATTCCCGCTATTCGTGGTTTGGAATAACCCCCTTATTTTTTACGTCAAAAAATGAAAAAGAAAAGAGTGCCTCTTAAGCGAACCACTCCTGTAAAGACACAAGCATCTCTTTCTAAGAGGCTGAAATTATTTTGATTTGCTAACTCATTTTTGACAAACAACCATGACGTTCCCAATCCTGGACGTCTTCAGGCAGAGGGGTAGAGAAAGACTCTGTTTGCCTTATGTAGCCCTCTTAAGCATGACTGATATTTTCCTTGAGTGTTGGTGGATATTCCAGTGGATCAGCCAAGGAGTCTGACAAAAGATATTTCTGTAGGTGTAAAACATGACTCTTGTCTTGTTAGGGTGTCTAAACAGCTCATTGTCTATGGAGGCTTGGATTGGGCTGTACTGGCAGAAGTTCATCACCTCAGCTACCTTCACAGAAGTGACCGAAACCAACCCCAACTTCAATCCGGTGCGTTTCTCCATGTGATCAAAATGTCTAAGCAATACTACTCATTCCCAGATCAGGCATTCTCAATTTATTAATAAGGCGGAGGCCGTTCGTACACATGTGTGTACATGCACTACTCACGCTGCATCATATTGCAGCTCTGCAATCTGTTTTTCTAACTTTTTGTCTTAGGAGTTGATGTTGTAGTCACTCAAGATCTGGCATCCTTTCAGTTCTGCGATGCAGTAAAGTCAGGAGTAGCTCAGCATGTCCTTAGTGAGAGACTGTATCTGGCAACTTTATCTTAGCTGGGTTAGTAGATCTCTATTCCTATACCTCAGGGGTCCCTAAACTATGACCCATGGGTTGGACTGGAAGCCCATTTTCCTGGCCTGCTATAATTTTTCTGCTCATGGCAACATCTGACCCATGGAGGAAGTTTTACTTTATTTTTCATGCGCATTACTGGTAAAGGCATCAAGGCTGGCAGGGTACCCAAGCTCTATTAGCCAAAGATAGGGCTGGCCCAACCACTGGGTAAACTAGGCAGTTGCCTAGAGCAACAATCACAGAGGGCAGCAAAAGCAGGGCATTCAAAGCTAAATAATAGATTTTGACTGCGAGAGGGGGTGTAAAGCTTGAAGTTTGCCTAGGGCACCAATATTTTGAACCAACTCTAGGGCCGGCCCTGGCCAAAAATGATAGTACAACTTAACCACGAGCTCAACAAACTCCCCCCGAACACATGCACACTTTACTGAGCAAACGTCAAGTGAAACCACCCAATAGCTTTCTTGGTGATTTGAAATTTCCTATATGACCCTTCTCTTGAAAAGTCTGGGGAACCCTGCCTAGTCTGTCTGCTTCTTTCTTCCTTTTCCTGGTGACTACTGAAGTTGATGATTATAGTGTTCAGCACAGCTCTTCTCACTATGCCTCATGGTCAATGGTGCAGGTTCATGCTCCTTGCAGAGGTGTCATTTCAATGCTTTCAGTGTAGGAGGAGAAAGAGGAGAGAATGCAAAACTTAGGACACAGTAAAGGTCATGTGATGGTTTCTTTGGTTCTGTCTCAACATTTTACCAAAGCACTCAATTACTTTCCTCTTGGAATGGAACTCAAGCTACTAAGTAGACCAAATGGGTTAAGGCCAGAGGCAGAGGAGAGAGTATGACACCAGTGCTATAACACCAAGATACGCCATCAGAGACCAAAAAAGAGGGTCAAAAAGATACAGAGAATGTTCTAATTTTATTGAGCAGCACTGGTTTGATCACAAAGAACTTCCAAGCTCACGCTGATATGGAGTCTGTAGGTATTGCACATTATTATTTTATTTAGCTCACACTTTTCTAGTAGTAGCTCAAGGCAAGCTACAATCAGATACTTCTCTGTCCTTAGAAGGCTTACAATCTAAGTTTGTTCCTGAGGCAATAATAGAGCGATAAGTTTCTTACTCAAGGCCACAAGAAATACCAGTAGGATTCAAACCAAGGTACCTTTGATTACCAGACCCCCTACTCCAACCACTAGACTACTCCTCCACAGCCTAGGAACTCCAGAAAGAGGCTCTATCTAGCACAATGCCAGTGCTGAGACAAGCGTTAGTAATACACCTGAGAGACTGAGATCATAGACAACATAGCCTGGCTTAACAATGGTATGCACCAAACTAAGTCACTTGGAGAGATTACCCTGAGGGAGATACCAGTGCTCTATCAGGCTCTTCTAGACTTGTGAAATAACTTGTTTTTTCTCCCCTAGAGTGAAGTCCTGAATTTACTCTCTACTGAGCAACTTGTCCAGTACATTTTCCACTCTGATGCCTTGACCAATGTGACAACTATGGAGAAGGCCCTGTTAAGTCTGAGGAATGGAGAGGAAAAAATAGCACTGACAACCATTGACAAGTTTCTGACACTTTTCAATAATGCTACTAAGGTATGGCCAGCATTCCATAATCCTTTTTAGCATATATTATTCTCAGTTAAAGGGCCCTTTTCTCAAAGCAGGTTTTGAAAAGGGTACAACCTGTGAAAAACAGTTTTGATAAAAGAGCCAGAGTGGAGGTAAAATCTTGTGAATTTCGCTTCTAGTCCTTGGAACCTGTGCAGGCTGTGATCCTGTGCATTGGACCAGAGATAATACTGTACATTCTGTAAGCTCCCCAGACCACATAAGTGCTTGGCAACAGTAGTTCTGTCTGTGTGCAGCAAGAGGTTGAGAAGAGAAATCAAGATTAAAAAAAAAAAAAGCAAAGTCTCTCACCATAGTAAAATGTTGCCTGGAAATGGGAAGAAGGACCGATGGTGAGCACAGAGATCATACCTTCAAACACTGAGCAAAAACCACCCAAGTCAGAGATTTATGTTTTGCTATTATTAATTTGAAAAAGAGACTTAGGAGCTTGCTTTCTGTCTGAGGAACCTATTTATTGTATCTGCAAAGCATTATTTCAAGTGACAGGGTCAAAACATAAGAGATGCCATACTGGGTTGGAGCAAAGGTCCATCGAGCCCAGTATCCTGTTTGCAAGAGTGGCAGATAAAGACCAGTACAGCCCTTCTGTTCTGTCCCTAAGATGGCTAGAGGGGCATCTGCTGCTTTGTGCAGGTTATCCCCTTGATGCCTTTTTTTTAGGATTGTACCCACCACTCCATGTAGGTTATTCCCCTTTATTTGCTGAACTTTAAAAGTTATTTGAGTTTGTTTTGATGTCATCTTCTTGCTATGTAGGGATCCTCTATGTCTGTTCCATGTCTTTTTGAATTCTGTCATATTTTTGTCCCTACCACCTTTGAGAGAGCATTCCAGGTATCCACTACCCTTTCAGCAAAAAGTGTTTCCTTATGCTGCTTCTAAGTTCAACTCCTTGCAAGTTCATTTCATGCCCTCAAGTTCAACAGCTTTCCCTTCTTTGAAAAAGATTTGTTTGTTCATTAATATTGTTGTTGTTAAGTGTCATCGAGTCAATGTCAACTCATGGCGACCCTGTGCATAGTTGTCCTAAACGGTATTCAGTCTTCAGTCAGGTGGCTAATTATTGATAGACTGGCACCCATAGCTGCTGTTATTGTATCAATCCATCACATTGCCAGCCTTCCTCTTTTGCGCTGACCTTCAACCTTGCCAAACATGATGTCTTTCTCTAATGATCTTTCTCTTTGCATAATGTGTCCAAAGCATCAAAGTTGAAGTCTTGTCATTTGAGCTTCTAAAAAAAGCTTGGGTTCGATCTCCTCTAGTATTGACTGGTTTGTTCTTCGGGCAGTCCATGGTATACGCAGTATTCATCGCCAGCACCATAATTCAAAGGCATCAGTTTTCTTCCTGTCTATCTTTTTCACTGTCCAACTTTCATATTCATATGACGTTATTGAAAATACCATGGCTTGGACAAGTCAAATTTTTAAATGCAGAAATACATCTTTCCACTGAAAAACCTTGTCTAGGTCATTCATGGCCATTCTGCCAAGAACAATGTGTCATCAGATTTATTGACTGCTTGTTGTTTTTTTATAGATTATTGATCCAAGCAGGTTAAAGTTGTCTAGTATTTTTATTTCTTCTTTATCAAGGATGAAATAATTAATTTTGCCAGTTATCAGGATCTTTGTCTTCTTCATGTTAAGGTGCAAACCAATTTTAAGACTATGGGGAGGATATTCAAAGCAGTTAATGTGGTTAGCAGATCTGCTTACCAGCACCACCAAATATCCACGGATCCTGCCGCTGCCCAGCCCAGCCCAATGCTAACCAGCAGTGACCCAGCAACAGAGCTAGTCAGCCACTGCCCGATTATCCATAAGCAGCAAAAGTTAGGAACATTCAAGGCTGGCCTAACGTTTACCACCGAAACTAACCGGGCAGCAGCTGAATCAAGTCTTACCTGGATAGCTTCTGTGCCATCTGGCTGGCGCCAGAGGTCAGATATGGCTCTAGCATTAAGTATCCAGGTCTTATGGTTTTAGGCACTTGATATACCACCTTTACTGTGTGTATCAGAGCGGTTTACAGATATATTCTAACAGGCACTTTTTTATTCCCTCGTTCCTGAAGGGCTCACAATCTTAAGTGTACCTGAAGCAATGGAGGGTTAAGTGACTTGCCCAAGGCCACAAGGAGCCAGTCCCTCCGGCCTAAGGTTACTTGTTCCTACATGGGAACTGAACGCAGATTTACAGGAAGACGATTCTGATTAGGATGCCATTTGGCAATCTGCTCGTTTGATTTCTATGTGCTGCCAGCAGGTGGAACTGATGATGGTTGTTACATTGCACCTACCGCTATTCACTTTTTTATGTGAAACACATGGGTGCCCAGACTGACAGGGATGTGGCCTTCCTGCTGATTTCTTTCATTTGTAGTGAACATGCCCCCAAGAACATAAGAAATGTCATACTGAGTCAGACCAAGGTCCATCAATTTATGTTCAGCGCCGATGGCTAGCCACTTTAGAATGGCTAGCAGCCACCGCTGAATACTAGGCCCTATGTTCCTTGATCTTGAAAAGCAGATATTTCAGATTGTCTTCACTTACAGCCAGTAATGTGGTATCATCAGCATAATGAAGGCTGTTGTTGAGTATCTCCATCTTGATTGTCATATAGTCTTGTTTCTCTGTTGATTTGTTCTGCATATAAATTGAACTGGTACAGGGAGAATAGGTAGCCTTGTCATACACCTTTGCTGATTTTAAACCATTCTTCTTCTCCCTGTTCTGTTTAAACTGTTGCTTCTTGATCAGCATAAAGGTTATGTATGAGAACTATCGGGTGTTCTGGAATAGCCATGCTTCTTAATGTGGCCAGAGTTTTTCACGATTTACATAATCAAAGCCCTCGCTGTAGTAAAATGAAAATTACACTTACCTAGTAATTGTGGTTCCTTTAGTGACTCCAGTTTAGTCCTCCACCTCCTCCTGCAGCTTGGAGACTGGGCATGTCAAAATCGTGACATCACTGGATGTAGCCTGCTGGTCTCTCCCATCAGCCCCAGTGAACTATTGACAAAGCACACTCAAAGGAGCAACAAATAAGTAGCTATCATATAAAACATTTTAACTCTATACTGAAATTGAACTTATAACTATCAACTGTGTAACATAAATTTCCCCCTAGGAAGGAAGAAACCGCTTTGCGCCTTACCCTTCTGCCCCATACAGAATTATGAAACCACAGAGTAAGAATAGACAGAAACAGATAGACAAGATCATAGTCATGAAAGAAAATCCAGTAAGAGTGACACCTACCGGTAGACTTGCACTTCTCCCAACTAAACCTCCACTGCCATACAACCCCGGGTGGGAATGAGGACTAAACTAGAGTCACTAAAGGAGCCACAATTACCAGGTAAGTGTAATTTTCATTTCCTTATCGTTCCTCCAGTTTAGTCCTCTACCTCTGGGATGTAACAGAGCAGTAATCATTGGGAGGGACCTTTCCAGCCGGCTCGCAACACCACCGACCCGAAGCAAGCATCATTCGCCTCCAGAACATCAAGGCGGTAGCGCTTACTTAAAGTATGAAGAGACGACCAGGTGGCCGCTCTACAGACATCCCCCGGCGGAACTAAACTGTGTTCCGCCCAGGAAGTTGCTTGCGAACTGGTAGAGTGAGCTCGCAAGCCCGACGGAACTGCCCGACCTTGCAACAGATATGCTGATGCAATCGCCTCTCTAATCCATCTTGAAATGGACGCTTTCACTGCCGCTTTCCCTTTGCGGGGCCCTCCAAATAACACAAAGAGACGGTACGATTTGCGAAAAGACTCCGCAACTTTTAAGTATTGCCGTAACACTTGTTTTATGTCCAACCGGCGCAAATTATGATCAGAAGCGTTCCCTTCCCGAGAACCTAGAACTGGAAGAGAAACCGTTTGATGCAGGTGAAAGGCAGACACCACCTTTAGCAAAAAGGATGGAACTGGCCGCAATACCACCTTCCCTCTAGGAAAGGACAAGAACGGTCCTCTACAGGCCAATGCCTATAACTCCGAAACTCGCCTCGCTGAACAGATGGCTACCAAAAACATGGCCTTTGAAGTCAAATCCTTCACCGACTTCCGATGCAAAGGCTCAAAAGGTTCTTTAGTCAACGCCCCTAAGACCAAATTGAGATCCCACGGCGGAACTATGGCCCTCCTCGAGGGCCACAGTCTGGAAACTACTTTAAGAAAGCGTAAAACATCAGTATGAGCACCTAGCGCAATTCCCTGCACTTTTCCTCTATAGCATGAAATAGCCGCCAACTGGACTTTCAAGGAACTGGCCCCTTATCAAACCCATCTTTCAGAAAACCTAAAACCAGGGGGATGGATACTGTAGCCGCCCGAACCTGCCGCCGAGACACCAGTCCTCGAAAATACACCTGACACGAATATATATGCCAGAGACATGGACTTCTTTCTTGCTTTCAGCAAAGTGGCGATCACCGCCCCAGAATAACCTCTTTTCTTCAGCCTCACCCTTTCAATGGCCAAACCGTAAGCAAGAACCGATTCACCTGAGGCATTCACAGCGGATCTTGTAGCAACAGATCTTTTAACACCGGCAATCTCCAGGGATGTCTGTCGAGCAGGCTAATGAGATCGGCGTTCCACGGACGTCTTGGCCAGTCCGGTGCTACCAATAGCACTCTCCCCTGATGAGCCGCGATACGCTGAATTACTCGCCCTATGAGCGCCCATGGTGGAAAGACATATAGAAGAGCTGCCGACGGCCAACATTGCATCAGGGCGTCGATCCCCTCCGACATCCATTCCCGTCGCCAGCTAAAGAAACGACTGGCCTTCGCCGAATGAAAAGTCGCCATGAGGTCCATGAGAGGTGGTCCCCATCTGTGAACTATTTATAGTCTTTGCTGGCTGAAAAGCCACCATGAGCTCCCAAAATCGACGGACCCCATCTGCCGGACTTATGTGAACAAGCACCTCCGGATGGAGCCCGAACTCTGGCATCCACCCAGACCCTGCTGAGGAAGCCAGCCGTCACATTGTCCCTTCTGGCAATGTGCATTGCCGAGACCGCAGGTAGCCAGAATCTTATGAAAGCGTACCTCGCTCCTGCTCCCTCTTCTATGGCCACACTTTCCATTCCGCAGTGCCGGTTGATGTAGTCCACCGTTGCGGAATTGACCGAAAGCCCTTGAACTGTCCGGTCCTTTACTGTGGACTCAAACGCTTGCTGCGCCAGAACCACTGCTCACCACTCGAGAGGGTTGATCGACCATTGGCCCCCTGACCTGACCAAGTCCCTCGCACGAAGGGGCTCCACACCACACTCCGTAACCCACGAAACTCGTGTCTGCGAAAACTGGGAGCTACTGCGGTTGCCCCACTGAAGAGCCCACTCTCCGATGTCCCGGATCCCATCCCCATTGAGGGAATCCCCTGACCCGAAGAGTACAGGAAGATGCTTGTTCAGCAAATCGCTCTGGTAAGACCAACGGTGCCGCAGCGCTCTTTACAATGCCCACATGTGAAACCTGGTCCAAGGAACCCCCTCCAGGATTTCCGCCATCGTCCCCAAGTCGACGGCTCTGGGGTGGAAAAGAACCTGCGTACCAGTTGTCGAAGTGCTTGAGCTCTCCGTTCCAGCAAAAAAACCCAGCTCCCTTCCAGGTGTCAAAGTGTACCGCCAGGTACTTGCGAACCTGGGTCGAGACCGACCGATTCTTGGCTGGCATAACCACTCAACTGAGATCTTGCAGGAACTGCACCACTTTGTCCATATGTGCTCGCTGCCAACCACAGACATCATCCGGGTCTACCAGTCGTTGAGAAAGAGGTGCACTAAGATGCCGACCCTTCTCATGCACTCTCATCCCTGGACATCAGTCTAGTCGGCTAAAAGCCGAGGCAAGGGAACTAAGGCTCCTCCTTTCCGCAGAGCCGATGCAAGCACCACCATGACTGTGGTGAAGGCGCGCGGGACAATTGCCACAGTGGAGGGTTAGCCTAACTTTGTAAAAGTCCCCATGGGAAGGCCACGCTAGAAACCTTTGAAGATTGGCCCACCGAAACGTGTAAACATGCTTCTGTAAGTTCGAGGGATGGATAATTCCCTCGGTGGAGCCGTCCCCACTGCTAGATGCAATGGTTCCCTATTAAAAGAGACTCACGAAGACAGCAATTTACCTCCTACAGGCAAGCAAGACCGGAGAGGTCCATTTTTCCTTTGGAACCCTGAGAAAAACCGAGCTGTGCTTGATGTCGAAACCCTACGGGACTGGCCCAACTGCTTCTAGGTGCCAGAAACTACCCAAAGGATGTTGAATCGCAGATGTACATAGTATGTCTATAAGGGAGTACCGCTTCCCTTACCAGAGCACCTACCGTTCTAATAGAAATATACTCAGGGCTAAGAGACAAGCCTATCAGAATGCTCACTGACCATCGACAGATGCAAGGAACTCCTTTGCCTCCTATATACTCTCCGTCGAAATAACGTACATTTCGTGTATGCAGAAACTGTCTGTTTTCCTCAGAACTGTAGCTACTACAACCTATGTGCCACACTTTAATGAATGATTTATTAATTATGCAATTATTGATTTTGAAACTCTGAAATTTGCCTAGCAATCAGAAGAGCCTAACAGATTAGATTCCTGAATTAGATGCTTCAGTAATCAAATGTTCTTCTCCCAGAAGATTAAGGGGCATGTTTACTAAAGTGTTTAAGCACTTAGGTCAGATTTTACCATGTGATAACCCTTAGTGCTGTAACTGTAGCTACTACAACCTATGTGCCACACTTTAATGAATGATTTATTAATTATGCAATTATTGATTTTGAAACACTCTGAAATTTGCCGAGCAATCAGAAGAGCCTAACAGATTAGGCCGTCCTCCCATGTGTGCATCCAGTCAGCGTGCGCTGAATACATATTGTATGCAAATGATCTGAACGGCCCCGCTCCAATCCAACTACTCTACAACTACTAGCAAATCATCAACCTTTCAGATCAGCTGATGAGATCCACAGCACCCCGAACTTCATGCAGCTACCACCAATGTTCCCTCTAATTTTCTGTAGGTTGTGTGCTGTCATGCAGAAAGGGCTGATGAGAGCCCAGTTGAGAGAAAAGAAGGTGTTTTTCACAGAGAAAAAGACTTGCAATATTCCCAGGAACCAGCTAGAGGGAGCAAGAGTATCTTCAGGGAGACTGAAGAGCCACGCCCAGCTGGTCATGAAAAAATGCCAACCAGCTTCCAATCCTCGAAGGCAGGAGGGCTTCATAAGGGGAGAGTGGAAGACTGGAAAGGAGGAAGGAGAAGAGGCAGAAGGAGCACCGGCAGCCTCGGAGATAGAAGCACCAGCAGAAGCAGCAGCCTGAGCGGAAGCAAGGGGAGAATCATGGGCAGCACCAAAAGAGAGAGGTGGAAGTGGAAACCTGACTACTCTAGTGCTAGAGGATTCCCAAGAGGGAGAGGTGATTTCCCAGGAGCTGAGGAAGGACCTAAGGAGGTGTCAGCTCAAGCCAAACCGAGAGCTGTTTGCTCTCAGAGGCAAAAGCCCTGCTGTAACTGCAACCCTAAGCCAAACAAGAATCAGCTGGAGAAGCCAAGCCACACTGAGTCAGAAAGCCAGAAGCTGGGCTTGTACAGAGGCAGGCCTTCACCAGAAGAAGGAAGTCAAAGGCTACAGGGTAAGCCTAACCTGCATAGAAAAGGATTTCACCAAGCTGCTGCCTGGGAAAGGCAGGCAGTGAAAGAAAGCCGGTTACTTGAGGATTGCTGCCATACAAGGTATGAGAAATGTATGCCTAATAAGAAAGTTGTGAATGGTAAAAGCTATGATAAAGCTGCTATAAAGCCTCTAAGGAAAGAGGGTACTTTAAAGCCTAGTACAGCACGTGGCCGACGCCCTAGGCTAGGCCAAGGACATTGGGACTTGCTACAGAAAATATACAAAACCCCTGAATGTGTTTTACAAGAAACCAGGGATATAGAATCAGAGCTTTCTGATAGCGAGCCAATGCAAGTGGAACTGGCAGGAGATTTATCTGACCATGAGATGGACTGTACACTTTGCATTTCTGAAAGTTTAGAGTCACTGCCAGACTTGTGATTGGGTGAATTGCCAGCAGAGCATTCGGTATTTGTTTGAGCACCTCCATTCCTGTGACGTATAACAGTTTTTGCTTTGAACCCTGAGTTGTTTTCTACCTGAGTTAAGGACATTTGCTTTAAAGTTGTAACCCACTATTTAGAACCACTGTGAAAAGGGAAATAAAAGCCTTATTAATTCCCACCACTCAGCTTGATCGTTTCATTGAAGATTGGAGCTAAAGCAACTACAAGGACCAAGAGCCATTTGGGCCTTTAGAAGACTCTCCAATCTTAACCTTATATTTTTGTGTCGCACCTGCCCTGGCGTCCACTGGCCACCAGGGAAGTGTTGCTGACAGTGCGCATAAAATATCAGCTGTGTGCAGCTTTTGAAGGAAGGTTAAATTTTTGTGCGCCACATAACGACACTCGGAGTTATATACTTTAAAATTTGACTACACGTCAGAATACAGTATGTACACCACATTGATTTTAATCAAATTAAATGAAAATAGATGATTACTAAATGAAGCGGGACATTTCTAGTAATTACAATCATAACTTTTAAATTCTAAGACGTCTGTGTTGTTTTCTATCAGAATCAGAGCCGTAATTTTTGTGCGCTCTGTTGTAAAGTATGTGCGCTCACTCGGCGAGGTGTGTGCGCGCGCACACGCGCACAGCTTAGAGGGAACAGTGGCTACCACCATGGCGAATGGAATAAGCCTTTCCTATAGGCCTGCCTCAAGGCAAAGGACGCTGAACTAGTATTGAACTGCATAACACCAGGAATGCTTAATGATCAAGCGGGGAACCCCTCCCCCCTTTGATACCATCCCATAACAGGCACTGCGACCTGACCAGCAAGATGGAACGGGCTGGGAACCCTAACCCCAAACCGCCCCCGGTTATGTAACAGGATCTCCTGCCATGTGCATCCCCACAGATTCAGGTACCATCTGTCGAAGTCCTAAAATAAAATCAATTCCAGCAACTAAAACTGCAACTGCCCCCCAGAAAGAGGGCTGCATCCTGCTGTAGTCCCCGGCATCTGTCTCTCCTCAGTTCGGCAACCACAACTGGGCAACCCAAATAGGCAGTCTACCCGCCTATATACTGCTGGTAGCCATGAGACAGAGGGCTCTGGGCCTCCAATTGAAAGGCACTGAAGAGCCCCTCAGTGTTAGAGACTGTGTCTATCCACTTTAAGCCAGCTGATGCGCTCCGCACCCCTGCCTGCGCATTGTCGAATAGGGGAAAAGAAAAGAGAACTCCTGGTGGGCAACAGGGCCGTGCATTTTGGCACAGAGCGTACAAGCCAAGGCAGGAGTAAACGGCATTAGCTATAAAGGGACAGGGTTAAACCTTCTATATGTGTTTGCAGTGAAGGATGCCCCTCTGAAGAAAGACCGATTGTGCTTTTTTTTTTTTTTTTTTTTTAAAGTCCTGGATACTTCAAGTTAAACTGTACCCCATTTTAACCTGAATGAAAAAACCAATCAATCCATCCAATGAAAACAAATCATGAAAATAAAGAAGGAAAATTAAGAATGAAAATAAAGGATTCTTCCATAATTAACGAAAAGAAACAAAAATGCTATCGTAAAACGCGGCCTATCCGCACCCTGGTAATGTGCGGGAAAAGGAAAACAACTGGGCACCTCCACTGCTGTGCCTGACCGCCATCGCTGACGCCCGATCGCAGCTCTCGGTCAAATATATCAGTCAGCGCCAATAGGCACATCCCTGTACTGCCTTTCTAAATTCATTCCAATGCAGGGCCTGACAGCGAACCCTAGGACCAGTCCCCAGTGCTGTCCACATTTTTGTTTTTTTTCTGTAAGAACAGGACAGACAAATGAGGGTCGCACAGCAATTAGCCTCCCCTACAAAGTAAATAAAATGTTTAGACCCTTTATAGAACCTTTGAGTAAATCTCAGGTAAAATGCCGCCGCCAAGAAAATGCATGGGAAGAGACCACGGGGCAGTGGGAGCAACAACCCCGGCAGCCCGACCTCCATAAAAGCGGCGTCCCTGCTCCGAGGGAGCCGCTGATCAGCCAGCCCGCCCACCAGCCAACTCCTGCCCAATCGGGGCAGTGGGAGCAACAACCCCGGCAGCCAAACCTCCATAAAAGCGGCATCCCTGCTCCAAGGGAGCCGCTGATCAGCCAGCCCGCCCACCAGCCAACTCCTGCCCAATCGTGGCAGTGGGAGCAACAACCCCGGCAGCCCGACCTCCATAAAAGCGGCGTCCCTGCTCCGAGGGAGCCGCTGATCAGCCACCCCGCCCACCAGCCAACTCCTGCCCAATCGGGGCAGTGGGAGCAACAACCCCGGCAGCCCGACCTCCATAAAAGCGGCGTCCCTGCTCCGAGGGAGCCGCTGATCAGCCAGCCCGCCCACCAACCAACTCCTGCCCAATCGGGGCAGTGGGAGCAACAACCCCGGCAGCCCGACCTCCATAAAAGCGGCGTCCCTGCTCCGAGGGAGCCGCTGATCAGCCAGCCCGCCCACCAGCCAACTCCTGCCCAATCGGGGCAGTGGGAGCAACAACCCCGGCAGCTCAACCTCCATAAAAGCGGCGTCCCTGCTCCGAGGGAGCCGCTGATCAGCCAGCCCGCCCACCAGCCAACTCTTGCCCAATCGGGGCAGTGGGAGCAACAACCCCGGCAGCCCGACCTCCATAAAAGCGGCGTCCCTGCAGGGCATGCCCGCGCCGGGTGGGCCCGCGCCTGAGGGCCTCGCCAGAGGGCCCTTTGGCGTGGCTCTTAGGCGCGGCTCAGAGGCACAAACAAATGCTCCAAAAGAAACGATCAGTCCTCGCTCAAAGGGAACACCGGAGCACAAATACAGCGAAAGGAATATTGCAGCGACAACGGAAAACACCACGATCCACTACAGCAGCGAAGACACTGTAACGGCAACCAAAGACCTCACCGCTCCAAGCAACCAGTACCAAAACCCTGCCTGGCTCCCAAACACCAGGTACTCTCATCAATTATGCCACCTTTCTTAGCTCTCATCTACCTCCTCACCCCCCTCTTGTCCCTCTACCCCCCCCCCCCTCCAAGCACACTCAATAATCTATTCGGGCCCATCTTCCCAGCAGCACGACCCACACTCATTCACAAACCGAAACAAATCCACTCTCACGCACCACATACACCAACCCACATCCCCAACCCCCCATCCCATCACCACATCACCATCTCACTAATCAACGCACGCTCTGTTAGAAATAAATACCACATGCTCCGTGACCTAATCACAAATGAGCAGATAGACCTCCTATGTATAACAGAAACCTGGCTAACAGATACTGACACTGTGATAATGAACCAACTAGCCCCAGAAGGATACACCCTCCATCACTGCTCCCGGGCACACACCAAAGGAGGGGGTGTCGCCATCATAGCAAGAACCAACCTCCTCCTCAGGACCCTTTCTTCAGAAACCACCACTGAAGCTGATCTCCTCACCCTCACCAATAAACATCTCTCAATATTCTAGTCTACCGTACACCTACCTCAACCACTGACCTACCAAGAATACTACAATTCATATCAGAAAGCACCAGTTTGGCAAAAGAACAAATCATCTTGGGAGACTTCAACCTCCCATCACTACAAGAAGAACAAGCAGCAATCTTCAGAACCGCTATGACTGCAATGGACCTGGTACAGATCATACAAGAACCCACCCATGAAAAAGGCAACGCACTTGACCTCGTATTCCTAAACCCCACAACCACCGCCTCAGGAAGGAACCCACAGATCTCGCCGGTACCTTGGTCTAACCACCACCTCATCACCATTTCCTACACCTATCAACATAAGACCAACAATGATGATGGACACCACATAAGACGTTTTAAATCATTTAACAAAGAAGACTTCTTGACACAAACTCTACCCAAACTACAAGCGAACTCCAGTGACATCAATGACCTCATACACAACTGGAATACTACTATCTCCATAGCATCTGAAGCATCAACCAACAAAGCCATCACTAGACCCCCTTCCACAAAAGCCAGATGGTATACTCCCGATCTCCGGAAGCTAAAAACAAAACTAAGAAAATCTGAAAGAAAATGGAGAAAAACCAAAGACAAAGATGATAAAAAGAAATACCTATACGAACTCGACATGTATCACTATGAGACCGACAAAGCAAAGAAAATTTACCACATGAAAATCATCAATACCTCCATAAACAAACCTCGTGAACTCTTTCAGATAATCAAAAAACTGACAAAAGCACCTCATATCTCTGACCAATTACCGCAGATTCCCCAGAGCAACTAGCCTGTCAATACAAACAACTACAACGACCTCAAAACCTACAGCCAAACCCATAGGCAACTACAAAGAACTGCCACCCCAACTTACACAGTTACTGGACCACCTTCAAAGAAACCTCAACAGACGAAATTTCAGCCACCATCTCCTGCCTCAACACCACCACCTCCCCGCTGGACCCGTGCCCCACTGACTGGATAAAGAAATCCAAAAACGAACTGAGCATGCCGTTAACCCATATTGTCAATGAATCCTTCTCCCAAGGACACATGCCAGACGCCCTCTGGAGCATCCTACAGGCCAATAGCAAGCCTACCGTTCACTGCAAAGATAATCGAGAAAATCATCCAGCAGCAGCTTCAGGAACACCTCAATAACAACAACATACTGGACCCACAACAACACAGCTTCCGCCCCCTACATGGAGTTGAGACCCTCATGACCACACTGATGAACACTCTCCTCACAGGAACGCAAGAAAAACACTCTGGATATGCCATGATCTTCCTTGATATATCTGCAGCCTTTGACACCATCTCTCACAACATCCTCATACACAGACTACGGACTATTGGGATCAAAGACACCGTACTGAAATGGTTCCAATCCTACCTAACTAACAGACAACAATTGATCCGCACCATCACCTCGACCTCACCCCCATTCCAGCAACACCAGGGAGTACCCAAGGATCCACACTGTCAGCCATGCTCTTCAATATTTACCTCCAGCCACTCTGCACAGTCATACGCACTCACAACGTCAGCTTCCACATATATGCTGACGATATCATGCTCTACGCCCCCATTACAACCACAAGCCCAACAAGCGCCCACCTCTCAGCATGTTTCTCTGAGGTATCTGACTGGTTACAAGCAAACAACCTATCCATCAATATAAAGAAAACTGAAGCCCTCATAGTAACGAAGGACCCAGACTTCACACCACCCACACACCTCAACATAGGCTCCACAAGCATCCAAATACAACCACAGATAAGATACCTGGGCATTATTATAGACCAAGCCCTCACTTTAAATCAACAAATCACTAAAACCTCCGGAACCATATTCCACAAGGCAAGGACAGTGCCCTCAGACCCCTTCTTGAACATCAAGACTTCCGAACCGTGATGCCATGACACTCCCACATCTGGACTACTGCAACATAATCTACAATGGCCTTCCAGCCACACAGACCAACCCCCTCCGAACAGCATTGAACACCACTGCGAGAATCATTCAGAGAGCAAAGAAAACCAACCACATCACCCCAATTCTGAAAGAACTACACATACTTCCCCTCAAAGCAAGGACTAAATACAAAGCCATCCTGCTCACCCACAAAGCCATCCATCAAACACGGAACACTCAGCTTCGCACCCTACTATTGCGGCCAGCCCATGGCAGAACTACCAGACAATCCGCCAGCAACTCCCTCACCGTCCCTCACAAAAGGACCAAATGCTCGCAAAGGACATGCAATCAAGCCTTTGAACTTTATGCTCCATCCTTATGGAACTCTCTACCAAGCTGTCTCAGAAACAATACCGACCTACTATCTTTCAGAAAACAGCTAAAAACCATCCTTTTCCAAGAATGCTTCGACACGACTCCCACCAAAAAGTCCACTAACCCCTGACCTCGCCAACAATGAACCTCCGACTCAAAACTATACTAACCTGTCTATGTCCAAAGTCTGTCCCATGTCCAAAGTCTGTCCTATGTCAAAATCATCAATGTTGCCTCCTCGGTGATGGCCCCACCCTTATACTTAAATTCCCCACCCCTCTATGTAACACCGCTTTGACCCGGAGAAAGGCGGTATATAAATACAGCTAAATAAATAAATAAATAGAGACAGACTTAGTGTCCCGAACTCTGCTTCCCGCCTAAACCAACGCTGCTGGCCTCCCCGTAGAGCCAAGGCCTCGCCGTACAAAAATAATACCCCGAGGCACTCACCCCAGCGTCCGTAAGGTAGCCTTCATTCTTTCAGCTCAACTCTGCTCTAACGGTGTGTCCTACTACCAGCACCACTGCTAGCAAACAAGCTTCTGCCGCTGAGAGGAACAAACGTCGGCTCCTGCCATAATCGCCTCTTGCCAAAGCAGAGCAAGAGGAGCCGTCCGACGCCGTTGCTCAACTCCTCCCCGATCTGACCTGGAGAGGAGGGCTGGTTGAACCAAGAGAACAGACGGACGAAAAGGAGAAAGGGAATCCTCTCGCTCACACCCACTCCCTTAAAGAACCCCTTTTGCCTGACTTTGGTGTTTTTTTTACTTTAAGATAATTCAGACTACATCTAAATCCCAAATAAAAATAACATAAACTTAACTGAAAGTAAACAACAACTATCCATCTATCCAACCAAAATAATCCTTTGTGTTTCCCTAGTGAGCCCAGCACCTAGGCTCACTACGTCCTCCTGCTGCATAGATACTGGACACACTGGGGGCTGATGGGAGAGACCAGCAGGCTATATCTAGTGATGTCACAATTTTGACATGCCCAGTCTCCAAGCTGCAGGAGGAGGTACACAACCCAGAGGTGAAGGACTAAACTCGAGGAATGATAAGGAATAAAACATATATAGATATCCTTTTGATATTCTTTTGTCTTTTCAAGGATCCATCTTATATTCACAATGATGTCTCTCATTCCTCACTCTTTCCTGAACCCCGCTTGTACTTCAGGCAGTTCTCTTTCCAGGTATGGTAGTAGTCTCCACTGAATGGGATCAGAGCTGTTGTGTGATAATTTCCACAGTCAGTTGTTCAGTATTGTACCTTTGTTCAGTATTGGTATGAACACACATCTTTTCCACACCTTCTCACCCCCTATCACATACAACTCCTTTGGATTTCCGCACCCTAAGTGTATCACTCTGCACTTCTTAAGATTAAGGGGGTTATTTCAGAAGCCCTATTCATGCTTTGGATGTTTGAAAATGGGCATCAAGATGTCCAATGTATGGAGATGTCCCCAGAGCCATTTTAGAAGCTGGCTCTGTGGATGTCCCCAGCTCGAAGGATATCTAAGTTGGACTGGGGCCATGGTGTAGTCATGGCCAAGGTATTCTCAAGAACTTAGATGTCCTCGCCCAATTTCAGAAATGCCCTGGATGTCCTGAGTCACATTCAAACTTATACTTGCTCCAGGCATGACTAGGCACCTGGAGAGAGTGGAGAAGGAGGTGTGCTCACGTCCCCTATATTTTCCATGCCAATAATGAACACTAATGGGGAATGAGGACTCATGTTTTCATTTTGCTACATCACTGGATATCCCCTTTTGCCAGCTTGCATGAGATGGATGTCTTCGTCTCATGCTTCAAACTTATTGGGATGACTATGTGGCTGCCATGTTCCCTGTAAAATAGTTTTCTCCAAGTTATAATGCCCTGTTCAATGTAATTTCAGTTTGTTCAATGTAAACCGCGCTGATGCAGAATAGCGCGGTATATAAGAGAATGTAAATAAATAAATAAATAAATAAATAAAAATGTGGACATCCAAGTCGGGAATGTCTATGTTACTAAAATCGGGCAGACATAGGAGTTCCTAGTGTTTCTTGGCAGGTTCTCCCTAGATGTCCCCACTTTGACTTGGACATCCTATCTAAAATGTCTCTTCATGCCTGCCAAATATTAGACCATTCATGTTGTCTACTCCCTCCAAGGAGCCCACTCTGCTGCAAATCTTTGTATCATCTTCAAAAAGGCAAACTTTTCCTTTCAGTCCTTTGGCAACATTAGTCACAAAGACACTGAACAGTATCGGTCCCAGGACCAATCCCTGAGGCAGTCCACTAGCCAGCTTCCTTTCTTCTGAGTAAATCACCACCACCACCTTCTGTCATCTGTCAGTCAACCAGTTTCTGATCCAGTTCACCACCCTGGAACCCATCCCCAGGCTGCTCAGTTTATTGATGTCTCCTATGAGGAACAGTATCAAAGACTTTGCTGAAATCTAGGTAGATCACATCAAACTCATGCCCTTGATCTAGTTCTCTGGTCACCCAGCCAAACAAATCATTCAGATTCGTTTGGCATGATCATTCTTTGGTAAAACCATTTTGCCACCGATCATGCAACCCCACTGGATTCTAGAAAGTCCACTATTCTTTCTTTCAGCAGTGCCTCCCATCTGAAACTTCTCGGGTCAATTCTCAGAAGAACTTATTCACATAGCAGCACCAGTTATTCAGTGCCACTGACCGGGATATTCAGGGACACTACATGGATAGTACCGGGACAGCCCATGGACAGAGTGGCAAATTATCTGCATAGTGGCAGTATTCTGCACCTAAATCCAGAAAACTATGCACATAACTTAGCACTGCAAAAAATTTGTCCTATGTTATCTGGCTAGCAGCACTGAATATTGTCACTATCTGAATAGCACGGGCACTTACTGCTCTATCTGGATATCACTACCCAGATATCAGAGCTAAACATCTGGATTTTTTTAGCTACTGTGGTTATTTAAAAATATGCTGACCCATCTAATTTTGGCCTCCTTGATATTATGGCACTAGGGCTACAATGTATGTAACAAATATTCTCTTGTCCACAGATCCCCTGGACCGCTGATGTGGGTGAGAAAGTCCTGACCATAATATTTACAGATTTAGCTCAGGAATTCTCCAGGTTTAACACAACTCAGTACGAGCACTTCTTCCAGAACCAACTGATAAATTTCCTACAGTATTTCACGACTGATCTTCTCCAGCTCATCCCGAAAGACATAAGCTGTCAGTCTTATTCTGCTATGTAAGTACTATCAAACTGGCTGAAAGCTCTTCATTGCTAGTTCAAGCTGAGTTACATTCAGGTATTTTTCCTGTTTCCAGGGGGGTTTACCATCTAAGTTTGCAACTGAGGCAATGGAGGGTTAAGTGAATTGCCCAAGATCACAAGGAGGGATTTGAAAGGTGGCTTCTCTGGTTCTCAGCTAATTTCTCTAATCTTTAGGCTACAGGTCCTCCACATCAATATTTTGAAATACTGGGGGGAAGGGGATATTTAAAGGGATTAACATGGTTGGCAGACCTGCTAACCATCTTAATGCCCTTGTCCGGGATATTTAGGGACACTAGCATGGTTGTAGTGAAATCTACTCTGAATCCTTTGTTTAAAGAATCAAAAAAGTTAGATTTAGCAGAATGTCTAGTAGTGATTTTAGGTCATGATTCTTGTATTGCATGTGTAATTGTTTATAGAGCTCCCAACTCTCCTAAGCAAGTTTTGGATGAGAATTTAGAGTTTATTTTACTTTTGATAGTATCTTATCCTGAAGTATTTGTATTAGGTGATTTAAATTTTCTATCATCCATCTCTGAGTACGCAGAATTCGATTTTGTTCATGGTTTGGAGGATCTTTATCTTTATCTTTATTTGCAAATTTAATATACCGCTCTTTACCGGTGGCATCAGAGCGGTGTACAATGGAAAAATATACAGGCTGCTGAAACAGAAAGGAACACCAGATATGCCAAAATGTTTTTTTTCCAGATATGCCAAAATTCTACACATGAAAGTAGCCATGCATTAGATTTTATTTTTATGATTGATAGTATTAATTTATATTGTCAGGAATTAGAACCACAATTACTTTCAATCTACTACTACTACTAAGGAACATTTGTGTAGAGCCACAAGACGTATGCAGCGCTGTACAAACACATGTAAAAAATGGCCCCTGCTCATCAGAGTTTACAGCCTAGTCAAGACAGACAATGCAGTAGCTGTAGACATGGGATACATCTAGGGAGAATGGTAAGGAAACACAAAGGAGCCCAGGTGAGTCAAGATCCGAAAGCGGCAAAAAAGAGGGGAGTTTTTAGCCTTGATTCGAAAAGGCATCTCTGAATATATGCAAACCTTAAGCACTTGTTACAGCGAACTGCAAAAAAAATAAAAAAATAAAAACAGTGAAAAAAAGCAACTATGATTGAAGGCACAATGATTGCAACAAAGTGGAGAGACAACCTCAGTGAAAGATATCACCAAGCCAAGGCAACGGCCCTTTATGTCAGCGTAGTCAAATCAACAAAAACAACACCAGAGAAGGCGCCTGACTGCGCCTGACGTACAGACTCAGGTAGTTTGTTCCAGGCATAAAGAGCAACAAGGTAAAAGAAGCGAAGTCTGGAGTTAGCTATAGAAGAGACAGGCACAGACAGAAGCAATTTGACAGAAGAGCGGAGTTCCCGAGGAGTGGTGTAGGGAGAGATACTTGAGGAAAGGTAGTGAGGAGCTGCAGAGTGAATGCACTTATAGGTCAGCAGGAGAAGTCGGAACTGTATGTGGAAATGGATAGGGAGCCAATGAAGTGACTTGAGAAGAGGGGTAATATGAGCATGACAAGGCTGACAGACAATTAGCCATGCAGCAGAGTGTTGAACAGATTGAAGGGGAGAGATGATTCAGAGTCTAGATGGGAGGTGACTAAAGAGTGGATAAGCTTCTTAGCAGTGTGTTCAGAAAGGAATGGACACATTTTGTTGATGTTATAGAGAAAGAAATGGCAAGTTTTAGCTATCAGTTGGATGTGTGTGAAGGAGAGAAAGGAGTCAAAGACGACCCCAAGGTTGCGAGCTGAGGAAACAGGGAGGAGTAGAGAGTTATCCACAGAGACTGAGAAAAGAGAAAGGGGTTTAGGGGGAAAAATAAGAAGCTCACTTTTGGCCATGTTCAATTTCAATCCGCAGTGAGACATCCAAGCAGCAATATCAGAAATGCAGGCAGAGATCTGGGCCTGGATTGCCAGAGAGATTTCAGGTGTAGAGATGTAGATCTGGGAGTCATCAGTGTAAAGATGGTACTGAAAGCCATGGTAAGAAATGAGTGCACCAAGGGAATGGGTATAGAGAGAGAAAAGGAGTTGACCCAAGACAGATCCTTGGGGTGCACCAACTGAGAGCGGGATAGCAGCAGAACAAACACTGAAAGAACAATGGGAGAGATAAGAAGGGAACCAGAATAGCACAGAACCCTTAAAACCAAGTGAGGACAAGGTATCAAGGAGAAGGTTGTGGTCAACAGTGTCAAAAGCAGCAGAAAGGTCAAGAAGGATGAGGATCGAGTAAAGGCCCTTGGATTTTGCCAGGAACAGGTCACTGGAGACTTTGGCAAGAGCCGTTTCAGTAGAATGTAAAGGACGAAAGCCAGATTGTAAAGGATCCAGGAGGGCTTGAGTGGAGAGAAAGTTGAGGCAACGGCGGTGAACTGCATGTTCAAGAAGTTTAGAAATGAAGGGGAGGAGCGAGATGGGTCAATAGTTGGAAGGACAGGTAGGATCTAGTGAGGATTTATTGAGGAAAGGTGTGACTACAGCATGCTTGAAGGCTGCAGGGACAGTTGCAGTAAAGAGCGATAGGTTAAGAATATGAAAGATGGAAGGGACAACATAGGAGGAGATGGAGCTTAGAAAATGGATGGAAATAGGATCAGAGGAGCAGGTAGTGAGCTTGGGGGAGAAAAGAAGGTGTGTGGTCAGCCCTGTGGTCAGACAATCTGTTAGTATATTTTGGATAACAGGTTTTAGATACATCTCAGCATAATAATGGTATATACCCTACGGAGACATTGGATCCCAAATCCATTGATCAAGAAAATTTCTTGTTGGCTTTATCTACTTGTAATATGACTGTGGACTCATTGCCTTTGAATGACACATAATGTGTTCGAGGGTATGGCTTTAAAATAAAAAAAGCTTAAGCCAGTGAAATGTAAGAACTATTCTCCATGGTTCCCTGATGAACTGACAGTTTTGAAAAGGGAGGTTAGGAGATATGAAAGGAAGTGGGTTAAGGATAAAACTGATATGAATAAGACTTTGTGGAAAGAGTGCTGCAAAATATAAAAAGGCAATTTATTATAAGAAATTATTTTATTCTGATGTATTAAAGCACTCTACTAACTCTAAGATATTATTCAGAGAAGTGGGTAAACCCTTTAATGTGGCTAAAGGACAGTCTTGTAATTGTGTGACTACACTGACTTGTGAAATATTTTCACAATTTTTTTCAGATAAGATCTGGAAGGATTTGGATTTTTCAGAATCCTATTGTTCAGTCGGTTGAGAATTTGAGTATGATTTTATCTTTGAAGGTTGATTCTCTTAATTTTCAGGCGAGATCTTTTTTTTCCTTTTCTTCTGTTCCTATTGAGGATGTTAAGCAAGTTTTGACTTCTCTTCGTCCTACGTATATACGATTTGATCTTTGTCCTTCAAAATTTTTGCACAGTCGACTGTATCTATTCTTGCTATATTGATTGACATTTCTAATTAATGAGTCTTTTAACCAGGGGATAGTTCCTGATAGTTGGAAAAGGGTTGTTCTTAAACCTTTGTTGAAAAAAAAACAAATTTAGATCAGAATAAACTGGAAAATTTTAGGCCTGTATCAAATTTGCCCTATTTTTCTAAAATTTTAGAAAAGATTTCCCTAAGTTATCTGACTTTGTTTCCAGTAATAATATGCTGTCACCTTATCAGTCAGGTTTCAGAGGAAATCATAGTACTGAATTAGTTCTACAGGATATTTTGGATGATTGTTGGTATAATATAGATCATAGTCAGGAAGTTCTATTGGTCCTTTTGGACTTAAGTACAGCATTTGATACTATTGATCATTATATCTTATTGCAGAGGTTATCTGATGTGGGAGTTTTGGATTTGGTACTTACTTGGTCATTTCTGACTGATAGGTGTCAACATCTACACCTATCAGTCAGAAATGACCAAGTAAGTACCAAATCCAAAACTGCCACATCAGATAACCTCTGCAATAAGATAAAATGATCAATAGTATCAAATGCTGTACTTAAGTCCAAAAGGACCAATACAACTATGATCTATATTATACCAACAATCATCCAAAATATCCAGTATAACTAATTCAATACTAAAAAACAATCTCTAATCCTAGGCCGTTGAAATATGGTGTTCCACAAGGGGCTTTGTTATCACCTCTTCTTTTTAACATCTATATCAAACCTGTAATTGAAGTGATTTCCGCCCAAAAGATCCGGGTACATTCTTATGCTGATGATATTCAACTTTATATCCCCTTTGATGATATTCAACTTTATATCCCCTTGAGCGCAGATCGACCTCTGGAATTACCAGATTGGTGTTTTGTTTGAAAATGATTAACAATAGATGGTACAGAATAAGCTGCAGATTAATCCTTCAAAAACGGAGGTATTGTGGCTTCATCGTAACAGCTCCTCCCCTACCCCAAAAGTTGTTTGGGAGGGAGTAGAGCTTCAGATTAACATTCAGGTTCACAGTTTTGGCGTTATTATTGACAGCGATCTCTTTCTTAACGGTCATTTATCCCAAACTGTTAAGACTTGGTTTTATTATTTGCGATAATTATATAAGATTTGTCAGGTTTTTTTGCAATCTACTACTACTGAAAATTTGTAGAGCGCCACAAGGCATATGCAGCAATCTGAGATGTTGCAATTTATATATAGGCTGGATTACTGTAAATCTCTATTTTATGGACTGACTGGGAAATAAAATAAACAATTACAATGGATACAGAATGCCTCTGTGAGGTTGATTTTTGATATGAGTCCTAGAGATCATGTTTCTCCTTATTTAAATTTACTTCATTGGTTACTTATTGAGAAGCGCTGAATCTTTAAAATGCTTGTTTTGGCTTTTTAATATTTTTATGGTCAGCTTCCAACTTAATTTGTACCTAAATTGCAGAAATACATCCCAGTCCATGCTCTGAGGTCTCAATCAGATAGTTTGCTAGTGGTTCCCTCTTGCAAACATTTTCATCTTGAATGCGCATGTCGTAATACTTATTCATGCTCTCTGCCATTGCTGTGGAATGGAATACCAAAAATGTATCGTTCTACGAACAATATGTTATATTTTCGGAAGACAATAAAAAGATACCTTTTTCCTGAGACAGGATGGATATTGTAGGATTCTGGAAATCAGTTGCCTTGCTTTTTTTTGTCCTTTTTTTTAAAATTTTATGAAGAATAGATATTATGTGTTAGGATGATGTATTGTCAGTCTGTGCTATGTTATCTGTTATTATGTATGTAATTTGTAACCTGCCCTCAACAGTCTGAGAGGACAGGATAAAAATCGAATAAATAAATACATAAAATGCCCACCCAGGGTGCCACTTCTGCATGCCATGATGCTAACGGTTAGCACTGAGGTGTGCCAGGGAATTCCGGGGCGACACCCATTGATAACCGGGCAGTTTTGCACTCTCTCATCCTTCCCTGCCTTTCACTCTTCCTCAACTCTCAGTCTCTCCTCTAGCCCTGCCCCTCCCCAGTTCTCCACTCCTCCCTCTCTCCTCTCTAGCCCTACCCATGCACATATGCTTTCCCTGCCTAAGCCCACCCTACTCCGTCTCTTACCCACCCCTTCTCCTCATGCCCTGCCCCTTTTCTGCACCCAAGGACACTGCCCGTAGCATCACTCCTCAGGCCGCTGGGACCAGGACTCCTGCCAGCTCTTCTTCCCACAGCTTTGGGGGGGGGGAGGGGGTGATGCCATACACCTATATTTGTTTGTACATGCACAAATTAACAGATGCAAATGGACAGACAAAACAAAATTTTCCATACCTGGCTGTAACCTCCCCCAGTAGATACTATAATTATGTGAAATGCACCTAATAAGGGGGGCACACAGAGAAACACTGGAACCACAACACCAGAGATACCAATATGATCTAATAAGCCTCTACTCATATCAGTAGGACCGATGAAAGGATATGAGACACCCTAAGCAAATCCTCATTCCTGCCGTTGCTCCTGCCCTTCTCCGGTGGCAATGACAATAAAACAGCAAAGCTTTTGAAATGCTGTGTGCTGGTGCTGTGCTTTTGAAATGCTGTGTGCTGGTGCTGTGCTTTGGAAGGCTGTGTGCTGGTGCTGTGCTTTGAAATGCTGTGTGCCGGTGCTGTGCATTGGAAGGCTGTGTGCTGGTGCTGTGCTTTGGAAGGCTGTGTGCCGGTGCTGTGTTTTGGAAGGCTGTGTGCTGGTGCTGTGCTTTGAAATGCTGTGTGCTGGTGCTGTGCTTTGAAAGGCTGTGTGCCGGTGCTGTGCTTTGGAAGGCTGTGTGCCGGTGCTGTGCTTTGAAAAGCTGTGTGCCGGTGCTGTGCTTTGGAAGGCTGTGTGCCGGTGCTGTGCTTTGAAATGCTGTGTGCCGGTGCTGTGCTTTGAAAAGCTGTGTGCCGGTGCTGTGCTTTGGAATGCTGTGTGCCGGTGCTGTGCTTTGGAAGGCTGTGTGCCGGTGCTGTGCTTTGAAAGGCTGTGTGCCGGTGCTGTGCTTTGGAAGGCTGTGTGCCGGTGCAGTGCTTTGAAAGGCTGTGTGCTGGTGCTGTGCTTTGAAAGGCTGTGTGCCGGTGCTGTGCTTTGGAATGCTGTGTGCCGGTGCTGTGCTTTGGAAGGCTGTGTGCCGGTGCTGTGCTTTGAAAGGCTGTGTGCCGGTGCTGTGCTTTGAAATGCTGTGTGCCTGTGCTGTGCTTTGGAAGGCTGTGTGCCGGTGCTGTGCTTTGAAAGGCTGTGTGCCGGTGCTGTGCTCTGGAAGGCTGTGTGCCGGTGCTGTGCTTTGAAATGCTGTGTGCCAGTGCAGTGCTTTGAAAGGCTGTGTGCCGGTGCTGTGCTTTGAAAGGCTGTGTGCCGGTGCTTTGCTTTGAAAGGCTGTGTGCCGGTGCTGTGCTTTGGAATGCTGTGTGCCGGTGCTGTGCTTTGGAAGGCTGTGTGCCGGTGCTGTGCTTTGAAAGGCTGTGTGCCAGTGCTGTGCTTTGAAATGCTGTGTGCCTGTGCTGTGCTTTGGAAGGCTGTGTGCCGGTGCTGTGCTTTGAAAGGCTGTGTGCCGGTGCTGTGCTTTGGAAGGCTGTGTGCCGGTGCTGTGCTTTGAAATGCTGTGTGCCAGTGCAGTGCTTTGAAAGGCTGTGTGCCGGTGCTGTGCTTTGAAAGGCTGTGTGCCGGTGCTGTGCTTTGGAAGGCTGTGTGCCGGTGCTGTGCTTTGAAAGGCTGTGCGCCGGTGCTGTGCTTTGAAATGCTGTGTGCTGGTGCTGTGCTTTGAAAGGCTGGCCAGCCAGTTCCACCCTCTTCCAAAGCAAACTTCTTGTTTGCATGGGGGCAAGAGCGCGCAGCGCTTCAGAGGCTCTAGTAAGCGCTTTTATTGTCATAGCTGCTGCTGTGGTTTTCAGAGAGTTATCGCAGCAGTGGTAATGGGCCACTCTCTAAAATTTGGCACTGTAGGTGATTGCCTAGTTTGTGCAATAGTAGTACCGGTCCTGCATATCAGCCCAAGGCTAAAAGAAGGAAGAAATGATGTATAAAATAGCGGTGCTTTAGAATATCACGGCTTACGTGGGTCATGTGCAGTAATGTTCTTTAGCTATATAAATTAACTACATTTATTTACTTATTTCACTTGATCACGTCTCACTAATCCTATACATATCCTATGACAATAGACTAGTAAACTAACTAAATTTGCAATCATAAAGCAATGATTTAAAATTCCCCCCCCCCCCCAGCAAAGGAAAATGTCATTCACCCGATAAAATTCCAACACCAAAATATTATAAATCCCCCTCAATTCAAAACTGCACTGCTAGTTAATCTCGATTAATCCTAATCCCCCTCTTCCCCCCAAGGACATAGGGCATCAGCTCCTGGGGGAAGGAGGACAGCAGAGGACAGCTGAAGTCAAAGCAAATAATAGATTCCAAGAGCCACATAAAGAACCATCAGCACATTCTTTTAAGTGCAGGAAGGATGGCCGGTCTGCAAACAGCCCATTTACCCAAGCAAAGATGTCTGGATATTGACCTCATTATGCATGTTAATATGTATGATATCCAGTTATGCATTTTTAGAGAATGTTCTGGCTTGGTCATAACTGTTGAGATTATCAAAATTTCAGCGTGGAGGGGTCGCCCACGAACATGAAATTTAATTGAGGGAGGGTGCAGGGCTGAAAGTTTGCCTAACGTGTTTGCACCAGTTCTTCCCGTCACTGTGTTGCGCAACCGTCTCCACCTCCTTCACCCAGTTTTATCTTCTTCTCTTGCTTTGCAGCATGAAAGGATTTGATAAAGTCTTCTCAAAGCTGTCTGACGAAAGTGGGAAGAACATTTGCATGTTCATGAAGGAATATCTGAGTAAACAACTTCAACTGCAGGATGCAGGTAATGTAGTGATTCTCAACCTGTGGTACATGACACCATTATCAGGGGTCTGCAGGACCCATAAAAAAAAAGAAAAGCTGATGGGGACTGGCTGTAGAGAACAGAGAGGTTGGTAGGGACTGGCTAGGGAGAAAGATAGAGATTGGAGGGAGGGAGAGAGATAGAGACTGAGATTGGTGAGGACTGGTCGGGGGAGAGGGACAGCAAGGGATTGGGAGATAAAGAGGCTAATAGGGATAGGCTTGGTGTTAAGGAGGCGGCTTGGGAAGAGTGGTGGGGATGAATTGGGAGACCCTGAGCTTTCTGGATTAATAAAAGGTCTGCACAACCTAAAGGATGGAAACTTTGGAGGTAATGAATGCTCCGTCACTTCCTGTGACGGCAGAACTGCTCAATATCTCTGACTGTCATGGAAAAATGGATCAAGGTCAATGGCATAAATTCTGCTCAAGCAGCCCAAGGAAGAGGGCTCACTTGCAGCTGTTCCTGGATCTTCTAAGGTGGACACCCCTGCCCTTGGGGTCCTTTCTAAAATAGTTGCTTGGGGGCCCTTACTCTGAACTTTTGTCATTGATCAAAGTGGATCAGAGTTGCAATATGATGCAGACTCTTAGGTCGAGATGAGTCAGGCTTAGAAGGTTATGTGGACCATGCAGCCAGCATGACTCAGAGTTGGATAGGATCCAGACTGTGAGGTCAATGTAATTTTGGGTTAGCAGGTGATCTAGACCATGAGGTAATCTGCACTGTGAGATCAGTGTGAATTTAATGTTGGATGTGAATTGCACTGGAGAGATCAGGAGATCTCCCCATTAGATGTGATGCAGACTGCAGGGTCAAAAAATGATCTGGACTGTGAGATCAAGTTGTCTGAGGTATGAATGTGATCAAGGTGATTCAAGGATAGAAGATGTCCTGTATAATGGAGTGGGAAAGGAGCTGGTTGTGACTGACTTTTCCATCACAAATATGGGAAAATTGCACTCTGATAAAGAAGGTACAGAAATCATGTCAAGAAGTTCCTCACTATAAATATGGTTGCTTTCAGGTTTTGATGGGGTTTCTTAGTGGAAGTCTTCCTGTCATATCCCCTTGACAGGTACACATTATCCTGATGCATTCTGGGGTTTCACTTCTCTCTCTCTCCAGGTGTGTGCATGGAGCTGTACAGTGACAGTGAAAGCTACATTCAGAACATTTTCTTCCATTTTTCAATCTATGTTTCATATTTCGAGTTCTCCATCTACTATAAAAACTTCAAAGCGGTATGTTGTGGGTATTGTTCAAAGTTGTACTGTCTAACAGTGCGGGGAGGACATGGGGCCCTTTATATCTCTTATATAGTTCTTTCTTTGTCATACGTTTTCTTAGTTGATAGGAATGAGCTGCGGTAAAAGCACCATGCATGCTAGGGAAGTACTTAAGACTACAGATATATGTTACTTTGAACTTGACATCAATGTACTCAGCACTGCACTAGATAATTCACAAGATTGTAATGACCTGGCCCTATAGGGTTTAGTCAGGATATTAGGTGACCTGCTCAGGCTCATGCCATGAGTGAAGGCAATGGGAAGGGAGGTGGCTATTTAGTCCTGCGGTTCTACACTCTCTACCCATGAATGCCACTTGTACAGAATGAACAATCTCTGTTTCTGGTGGTCCACCGACATCTCTCTTGTTGCCTCACCAATATAACCAAAAAGAATATTCTCAGCATAGTTTTGTCCAAAAGACATTTCTGCATCCTGTCAGATCCTTTCACTAGTGTTAGCATTGCAATTTTCAGTGGTGTCGGAAAGTGCACTGCTGATATACTGAAGATATGCCTTGTGCTAATATAAATTAATGACACATAAACAAGGGTGACTAGGACAGACTTGAATTGTGTGTCTTCATGTGATGACCTCAAGCACACATAAGAGTACATTCTAGTCCTTATTTCCCTGGGAACGCAGTTCCGTTTTTTGCAGCCTGTAAGTGCAAGCTCCGTACGTCTCTTTCTCCTTATGCTTACTTCTCTCTTTCTCCTTGCTGCTGACTAGTTTGATGTTCTCCAATTATTATCTGCGACACAACTGGGCAGCATGATGGTGAACAGCAGTGCCATCAGGAATGAGAGGAAGGCAGTGCTGATTCTAGATGACCTGGCGAAACGTTCGCTCCCAGAAGTCCGCAAATTTCTGATTGCGCTGGGCTCAGAAGCAAAGACGGTACCACCTGCCTATCCCTATTCTACAAATGTTTGTTATGCTTTGCTTTAATTTTCCGACCTTCCTGCTATGCTTGATAAAGACTCCAATTAAATTATTAGAAAATATGTTTATATTTATGTTTATTGGGAGCTTAATATACCGCCCTTAACAAAAGCATCTAACTGGTTTACAATAAAACAACAAATAAATGAGTAAGATGTAAAATGAAGCATGGGAAGCTCTGCTTGAATTAGATGGAGTTTGAAAGACAGTTTCTACCTTATTGTTTGTGGTATTTTGTTAATCAGATACTTTCCTTAAAAGTGCTGTAAGTAAAAATAGCAAAACAATTGATGAAGTCTAAAACAGTAGGGTAGGGTGTAGTTATGTGTCCTTGACCTTGTAAAGTGTGCCATCAAGTCAGCGCTGACTCCTGGTAACCCAGCAGCTCCTGGGTTTTCTTGGCAAGGTGTGACTGAAAGTAGATTGCCAGACCTTTCTTCCGAGGCAGTGGAAGTTAATGTGACTGCCCAAAGCCACAAGGAGAGCCAGTGGGAATCAAACCTGGTCTTTTGGTCACCAAGCCAATGCTCTTACCACTAGGCTATTCTTCCTTGACCTTAGTGATGGTAATGGATGGGCCTTTACTTATCTATTATGGAAGTGGTGGGGCAAATACAGTGATGGAATTCAAAATTGCATGGGACAGACACAATGGATTCCTTTATAACAACAGGATAAAATCAAAATAAACATAACCATCTCTTATATCTCAACAAATAGGGGTGACCTGCATGGAGCGGTGGGTACATCCCTAAACAAAGGCATGGTGAGGGGTAACCTGCACGGAGCAGCAGGTGCACCGACTCTTGCCACCTTCCTGGGCAGACTAGATGGACCATGCTGGTCTTTATCTGCCATCATATACTATGTTACTATGTTATACATCTATTTCTATAGAGTGGCATTTTAGAATGGGTATCCAAGTGAAATCTGGGGTGTCCAGAGCAGAACGTGCAGAAAATTGCTGGGGATGTCTCTGTTGCAGCTGATTTTAGAAACATAGCTGCCTCTGACATAGACGACCTTGCTGGCGCCCATATAGATGTTTCCACCATGAAACAATGGGGCAGTAATGTTCAGCTCAAGAAAAGCTGCATATGGAGATGTCCAGCAGTGTGACATAATGAAACCATGTGCCCCATTCCCTGTTAGGGTTCATTGTCAAACTGTAAAAGAAAGAGGATATGAGTGTAACTCCGCCACACTCTTCACATGTATGACAGACAAAAAGAGCACTTTTCAGATGCCAATTTGTGCCTGGAGCAGGTATAACCTTAAGGCAAGGCTCTGGATGACCAGGACGTGAGAATGCCCTGGTCAATCCTCCACTACACCCCTATTCTGACTTGGATATCCTCACGCTGGACGTCCACAGATCCAGTTTCTAAAATGACTCTAGGGACAACTCTGTGCTTTGGATGTTTCTATGCTCATTTTCAGACTCCAAAGCATTAATTGGGCTTCTAAAATAATCCTCTAAGTGTATTTCTCACTACTGCACCTCAGCTTTCCAAGTGAGCTACGACATCAAAATAATAGTTTACCTCAATGCAAAACAAACTCCATAATAACAATAATTGACTGGTCAATAAAAATAAATAAAATATTAATGTAATAAAATATTAAACAGATCCCTATAAATACTAAAAACAATAACCTCACAGGAACTACCTGTGATTGCCATTTACAGTGCAATAATGCATTACAAATAGTAATCCCATCCTAACTATCCTGCCATAGATAACCCAGTCAAAACTGAAACCCTAAACCATTACACATCTCGTTAGTTGCAATTACCCAGTCTGCAGTCTTCCCATGCTTCTCCTTGTAGATGTCAAGAGTAACGTTCTTCATCACTTGTTCCCTTTGTCTTTAGCAATCCATCGAGGTCTTGCCAGACTCTAAGATCCAAAGCTTGATATTAGAGACAGTTTTTTGGAAGATGGATTTCAAAAATCCTAAGGGCAGCGACCTGGTATCCTGGTTTTCGAAAGATTTGCCACTGCTCCTCGGCAGCATCACGAAAGAGCAGTTGGCCATGATCCCTATGGACATTGATTGCCAGTCTCAGCAATCTCTGTAAGACTTTCTCTGCTTCTCTGCATTCAAGTGCCACCAGAGCTGCTCCTTGACAACACTCAAGCTGGAGTCTAGTTTAGCTCCAGCAGATTATCACTAATATCCAAGACTTTTATATTATAGGGCTCCTTATGACAGTTGTTCAATATGAAGCCAATTCCAGGTTGTGCGTCCCCATGCCGTCTGGACATCCAGACGACCAGGAGATGCACCCGATTCTACTTCCAAGGGGGCTAAATGTCCCTGAAGGAGCAGAATCGTGTTACAGTGGCTGGATGTCTATTCAGGCACCCCGTATGTCCAGCCACTTCCCTGGCTAGCTCAGCCAGGCTCCTTCATGGAGCCATAGTGCCATGGCACTGTGGCTCCATTTAGGAGCCGTGATCTCCTGTTGCAGAAAATAAACCTCTTTCCCACAGCCCGACCCCTGATCAAGCCTTCCTTGGCCAGGGTCGGGCTGCAGGGAACCCTCACACCCCTGCCTTCTATGGCCAGGGTCGGGCTGCAGGGAACCTCCTGCACCCTCGCATCTGCTTCTAGTGGCCTGGTTCAGGGATCCCACGACATCCAGGGGGACTTATTCCATCTCCGAGGTGGAATAAGTCCCCTGTCTAACTTGCTGACTCTGGACGTACAGGTCCAACCTCAGAATTGGCCCTGTACGTCTGGGGTCACTACCCTGTCCACTGCCCACCCTTGCTCCTCCCCGGCCCACCCCCTCCCGCCCAAGAACAGAGCTCTCTGCACAAGTCAGCTATATGTGTGGGGAGCTCTGTGGCCACCAGTGCGATCTGGACGTTTAAACTAGGATTGGAATCTACCCCTATATGTTCAAAATAAATCTGTACAGTCTGTCAGAAGTTACCATGTAGGTACAAAACGTCCATCTGGAATAAGTGTTTTTCTTCACTGTTCAGGCATCATTCCTGAAACTGTCCAACTATTCTCCAGATGTAATGTCTCTGAGTCCCTAAGCATTGCTATAAATTACCTCCTACTGTATCTGATTGGTCCACTTTGGCTATGATATTATATGATGTCATTAATGACTTTCTGAAAAACACTGCTTCCCTATGGAGGAAGAGATCTACATGGCAGTTGATGAAAAACGGTATAGGGGGTGGAATTTTTCTGTGCAAGAAGGAAGAAAAGTATCTAGGGATGATCACAGCTGATGATCATAAGGTAGCCAAACAAAATAGCTACTCACTTGAGCAGGTGTTTATTGTGTTTAGTCCTCACATATGGGTGATGTCCCATGTGGGAACACTCTCCAACTTCCACTGGAAACTTTTGGAAGGCTCCACCATGCCTGGGTGCCTTGTTCCTACCAGCCGCTATGGCGTCATCTTGATTCAATCTGATAACATAGCTATAGCTATAGCAGAAAACAGCTCCTCAGGGAGGTGGGAAGGTTGTGAGGACTAATTTCTGCTATCCATAGAGAACATATGCTATAGTTGAGTAACTATATTTTCTCCATAGACAAGCAGAAATGAGTCTTCGCATGTGGGACTCCCACCTACAGGCTACCAAAAACTGAGGAGACCACCGAGAAGCCCAACAGGGACAAAACTCAACTGTGGTATGGCAACAGGCCTGATGGCCAGCTATATACACCAGCAGTGATTGTCTCTTCCTTTTTTTTTGGTAGCCTGGATAGAATAGAATGGGCCTGGGGGGGATGGAGTTGGATTCTAATCCCCAGACACATTCCTGAATACAGACTGGCGGAAGTTGCTGTCTCATCGGGAATCTACATCTAGGCAGTAGTGAGACGTGAATGTGTGGACCAAAGACCATGTTGCAGTCTTACATATCTCTTCCATGAAGATCAAGTGCAAGGTGGCCACTGAGGTAGCCATAGCTTTGACATTATGAACAGTGACAAGACTATCAAGGCTCAGTTTGCCCGGGGATAAGTGAAAGGGATGCAGTCTGCTAGCCAAATTGAAAGAGAGTGTTTGGAAACAGCAGCCCCTAGCTCACTGGGGTCAAAAGAAACAAAAAGTTGGATGGACTTTCTATGTGCTTGTGTCCGCTCCAAGTGGAAAGCTAAGGCTTGCTTGCAGTCCAACAAGTGCAACTTAGCTTCCCCTTTGTGTGCATGAGTCTCAGGAAAAATGATGGATGAACAACTGACTGATTAAGGTAGAAATCCAACACCACTTTTAGAAGGAATTTAGGATGAATATGAAGGACCACTCTATTATGGTGGAATTTGGTGTAAGGTAGATGAACCACTAGAGCCTAAAGCTCACTCACTCTGCATGCTGAAGTGACCGTCACCAGAAATAACACCATCCAGGTCAAGAACTTCCAAGGACAAGAACTGAGCAGCTCAAAGGGAGCTTTCATGAGATTGCCAAGAACCATATTGAGGACCCAAAACACTGCGGGAGGCTTATAGGGAGGTTTCAAGAAAAGCAAACCCCATGTAAAATAAACAACTAACGGCTGTACCGAGATGGATTTTTCTTCCACATCTCAATGGTAAGCTCCAATAGCAATGAGGTGGATTCTGACAGAGCTGGAATTAAGTCAAGACTCGGAGAAGTATAGCAGATATTCAAGCAGTTTTTGTGTTGAACAAACAAAAGGATCTAGGGCCTGACCCCCAAACCAGACAGCAAACCTCTTCTACTTCCAAGAGTAAGACCTTTCTCGTAGAGGCCCTTCTAAAGGCAAAAAGGACTTTGGTTACACCAGTCAGTAGGTTAAGCTCAGACAACATCAGCCTCTCAACATCCATGCCATGATGGCCAAGGACCAGATGTTAGGTGCAACACTGTCCTGCCTTCCTGCATTATGAAATCAAGCATGTGGCCAAGCTGTAGCAGCTCCTGACTGGAGAGCTGTAGCAGAGAGTAAATCATGGCTGTCTGGGCCAGTGAGAAGCAATGAAAATCATCGTGCCACCATCTGTTTTGAGCTTCTGGAGAGTCTTTGCAATGAGAGGTATTGAAGGATAAGCGTATAGAAGACCCAGATGCTTTCTTCCACAGTGAAGGAGGAGAGCATCTGAAGCTAGTCTGCTGTGTGATCTTACTCTGGAGCAGAACTGATCCACCTGGGCATTCTGCAGGTTGGGGAGAAAGATCTATAGAGGGAATACCCCACTCTAGAAAGATGTGAGTCATAATCTCCCTGTCCAGCATCCACTCGTGCGGCTGGAGGACTCAGCTCAGTCTGTCAGTGTGTTTTGCTTGCTTGGTAGATACGTGGCTCTCAAGTGCATCCCATGCATGAATGCAAACTTCCACAACCTGACAGCTTCCCAGTACAGGAGGTACCAGCCTGTTCCTCCCTGCTTACTGACCTAGAACATGGCAACCTGATTATCGGTTTGAATCAGAACAATTTGGTTGGCTAGTCTATCTCAGAAAGCCCTTACAGCATTCACCACTGCTCTTAGTTCTAAGAAGTTGATCTGATGGAGACTTTCTTGGATAAACCAAATGCCCTGGGTATGCAACCTATCGAGATGAGCTCCCCACCCCAGCTTGGATGCGTCTGTTATCAGAACTTTTGGGGTTTGAGCAATTTGGAAAGAAAGACCCTTGAGCAAATTGTGGTGGATTGTCCACCAGTGAAATGACTGCACAAGGGGGGGGGGGGTGACACACAGATGATCCCTGAGTCAACCCACGATCTGGGTCTATTAAATCCTCATAGTCCATTGAGCTTGCCTCATCTGGAGGTATGCCAAAGGCATGGCATGCACTGTAGAGGCCATGTAGCCTAGTGCAGTCAGTATCTTGCAAGCTGTTATCTGCTAACTCAATTGAGTTTCCCGCACAAGTTCTGTCAATCTGTGAAAATGTTCATGTGGTAGGAAGGCTCTCGCCTAAGTCATGTCGAGCAGGGCTCCAATGAATTCCAAATGTTGGATGAGCTGAAGGTGGGACTTTGAGTAATTTACAACAAAGTCTAGTAGTTTCAACACCTGAATGGTCAATCATGTTGATTCTTGGACTCCTTCTGGAATGGCACTCTTGATCAGCCAAGCATCCAGATAAAGGATGACAAACACTCTCAGCGTCCGGAGGTAAGCTACCGTGAGCCACTTTGTGAAGATGCCAGATGCTGAGGCCAGGCCAAACAGCAACACTCTGTACTAGAAGTGTTGTCCCCCCAGGATGAATCTGAGATACTTCCTGTGAGCGGGATGTATCTGTATGTGGGTGTAGGCATCCTTGAGATCCAGGGAGCATAGGCCATTTCCTTTTTGAAGATAAGGAAGCAAGGTGCCTAGAGAAATCATTCTGAACTTTTCTCTTACTAAGTACAGATTCAGATCTCTTAGGTCTAGGCTGGGACAGTATCCTCCCATTTTCTTGGGGATCAAGAAGTACCTGGAATAAAACCCCTGACCTCTTTGCTCTGGTGGCACAAGCTCAATTGCAAGATCTGGCAAGAGGGCGGTGATTTCTCTCTGAAGCTGTAGCAGAGGGTCCTGATACAGAGGGTCAAAGGATGCACCCTCAGGGGGCAACTTGGTGGTAGTTGCAATAAATGTAGCTGATAACTGCTTTTGATGATCTGTAGAACCCATGAGTCTGAAGTTATGATGGGCCACCTATATGCAAAATGAGTAAGCCTTCCCCTGACCAAAGGGTTTTCTACTGTGGTTATTGGAAGATTGGCTATGCTCCACAAGAACCAGTCAAAACCCTGCCCCAGGTTTTGACTGAGGAGTCGGCTGGGCCTTTTGAGGCTTCTCACAATGCTGCTGTTGGTGAGGGGCCTGCTTGGGTTGGGAGGTCTGGGGCCCAGAAAAGTACCTATGCCTACAGGAGTACTAGGTCTTTTTCTGGTTTTCACCTTAGTACCTTCTACAATAGAAGGTGTGTTAAGACGTGCGCTGCTACTTTTTGATATGGCCAGTTTTCTCTTCACCCTGTTCCTCAAAGAGATTCTCTCCATGGCACGGGTCATCTACCAACTTGTTTTGCATTGACTGTTCCAGGTCTGACGAGTCTCTGGGTGCCATTACCTATGGCAGCATTTCTTGATGCTGTCTCGAAGATATCATTGGTCACTCAGTTCATGAACTTTGAGCAGTCCTTGCTGTGGGTCACTAGGAAATGATACTGACCCAATTTCTCTTGAGGGAGGAACTGGTCCAGATCAGCCAAGTTGCACATGATGTTCTGCCCATGTAGAGCTAGTAAGAGGCCACATGAACTACAAGTATGGAACTCTGGAAACACCTTTTCCCTAAAGAGTCCATTGTTCGAACCTCCCTCCCTTGGGGCGCCAAGGAATGAGTTATGGTACTCTTGATTCTCTTTAGGGTGGATTTGACCTCCAAAGAATGGTGAGGAAGCTGAGGCTTCTCAAATCTGGGAGTCTTCTGAACTCTATAAATGGAGTCAAGCCTTCTACTAACTGGAGATATATTTCTCCCACATTCTCATCTGTACCCTCTGCAGGATGTGGTGCACGGGCATTATCACCACCTACTTAGGGGCCAAGGAGTACTTTAGGATCTCCAACTCTTCTGCCCTGAGCCCATCCTCAGTCTCCAAAGAAAATGGAATGGCCTTGACCATATCCCTCACAAACTCTTGGAAGGTCATGCCCTCAGGAGGGGGGACCTGCACTGCTCATGAAGTGGAGAAAAGTTTGACCGGAGCTCAGGGGATCTGCCCTCTGATAAGTTCTCTGATTCCACGTTGGAGACCCAGCCTTCTGAGTCAGACTCAGAAAGTCAAAGTACTTCTGGGTCTTTGGATCTCCCTCCTGTTTCAAGGGGATCAGGAACTTATTCAAGAGCGATGATGCACCGATACCCTTCTAGATTTTGAGGATGTATCGGACCCTGAGATGCTAGATAGGTATATCAGCTGGGCAGGCACCAGTGTCAGGGTTCTTCAATGTCAATGCTTCTCCTGCAGGCAGTGCATACATCTCTAGGAATGACTGTATGGCAGCCGATGTCGATGCAGCCAACATCAAGGCCCCAGCTTGATTAGCAACACAATACATTCCTTGAGTGTTGCAGAAGGTGCTTCTCCATGGCTGCCAATTTTGAAGGCTGCAGGATCTAAACAACTGGTAGATGTTCAGGGATATCGGCAGCTGGGTTTTGGCTGTTGGTAGGCTGTCAGTGCCCCTTCGATATCCTGGAGGATGAGCTATCCTCCCTTCAGGGTACATTTCAAGGGGTGCTTCAGTATTGATGCATTGCCAGCGTCCGATGCAGCCTTGGAAGCCATAGAGACTGATGCCGTTGATGATGGACCGTACTTCTGAGCACCAAAAAGTGATTTGCACTGCTTCTCATGACCCCTGAGTCCTCTTTTTGTCATTTGAGAACATAAATTACAAGAGGGCTAATGATCAGGTCCCAGGCACTGTAAGCACCAATTATGAGTATCTGTAACAGATATGGTCCTAGAGCACCTGGAACACTTCTTGAACCTGTTGGTGGGTTTCTGGGACATGTTGTCCAGAAAAATAGATGCAGCAAAGTCAAATGGCTCAATGACGAGGACCGAGGTCCACCAGAGTGTTGGCACCAGGAAGGATGAGGTGCCGCAGCAAGAATAGAAATATACGATCAGAGAAAGAAAAGGGAGGAGAGAGCTGCAATGGCAGATAACTAGGTTGAAAAACCCGTAGCAAAAAAACCCATTAGGGGAATAAAGAAGTTTACCAAACAGAGGATGTCTGGAACGTGTCCATGGTGCTCAGTGGAAAACAAAAGGCTGAATCATGATGATGCTGCAGTGGCAGGCAGGAAGGAGGCAAGCAGGCATGGTAGAGCCTCCCAAAAGCTTCCAATAGGAGATGGGGAGCGTTCCCACGTGGATCCGTCCGAGATGTCACTCATTGCATCTTGTCCATACAGAAATGTAGATAAGGCGATAGCAAAAGTCAGAAGAATATTAGGTTGCATAGGGAGAGGAATAGCTAGCAGGACAAAGGAGACAATAGTACCTCTGCATATGCCTGTAGTGAGACCTCATTTGGAGTACTGTACACAGTTCTAGAGATCACACCTTCACAGGGATCTGAAGTGGATGGAGTTGGTCCAGAGGGTGACCACTAAAATGGTCAGCAGTCTTCAACATAAAACGTATGGGTACAGAATGAAAGATCTAAATGTGTATATGTTGGAAGAAAGACAAGACAAGGAAATATGATAGTGAGGGGAGATACAACAGGAACATTTAAAGCACTGGAATGAGTAGCCACAGTAAATGGGTGAAAGAGAATAGATTCAGGAGTTATCTAAGGAAATATTTCTTAATAGAAAGGGTGCTGGGTGTGTGGCCTAGCTAGAGACAAAGACATTATCTGAATTCAAGAAAGCATGGGACAAGCAACAAGGATCTCTAATAAAAAGGAAGGGATTATAGATTTTAGTAGATGGTATGGTTGGGCAGATTAGATGGGCTGTTTGGTCTTTATCTGTCATCTTTCTATGTTTCTGTTTTGTATGAGGCACCAGAACTATCACAGTGACTGTTTCTTGCACTGTTTTCCATTAGTGAAGCATCTCAGTAGTGTATTTCTGTCCTGTCTTCTGATTTCAGGGTACAAGGACTGGGCCAAGTATCCAAATATCTGGATGAATCACAGCAGAAGGCAATATATGAAAGGATAAACACATATCTCACCAAGAAAATGAGCACTCAAGGTAACATAACCGCAACTTCTAAGGGAATATATGACACTCGGGGGGGGGGGAGTTATTTTAGAAGCTTCCCTGTGTGCAAATAGCATAATTTATATGTGTAAATGTCATTTGAGAACAGGCGTTATTTACACACAGGAATGCTTACTCCATAGGGATATCAAGGGGCATGGTTGAGGGGGGAGTAGTTGGGGTGGTATACAAAATCAACATTGATTCCCCATCTTACAAAGGAATACACTTCACTAGGAAAAAATGTTTTCGTTGGTATTTACAGCTGCCCCAAGAAGAAGTGCCTACTTGAAGGGGCAGCTGTAAAGGTTGAGGTCTGGGCCCCCCCCCTCCCCCCAATCATCCTACTACTACTATTGAACATTTGTATAGCACTACAAGTCCCTCCCTTGACAACTCCCCTGACATCCAATCCCCACAACCCCCTCCTTAAAGCATTCAGTCCCCCCATCAAAAAACTCCCCCTACCAAATTCCCCCTGGCATCTAGACCCCCCTAATGGTCCCCCCCAAGACATATGATCCCCCATCCCCTTGATTCCACCCCAGGCTGTATGATCTTTACCTGCTATCATCTTTCTATTATCCATCGAGCTGTTATGATCCTCACAGAAGGGTCTTTTAGGACTTCCTGATCTAGCAGATGTACTGCTGTCATATACCTGGGAATGTGCTTTTAGTTTCCGACATAGTGAAATATGTTACTAGTAGATATGAGGAATGAGAGACGTTTTTTTATCATTTTGTAAAAGGCTGAAGGCACTGTTTTTTTGACAGGACATTGGCAGCATTTTAAATAGGTGACAATTAATGATTATATTTTATGGAGGGGTTGAGTAGCTACATAGGTACTGGGGTGGGTGGGAAGGGGGTTGGGATTTTTATCTATCATGATGGGGGGGGGGAGAAGAAGTGGGATTTGATAGGGTGGGTCTGTGAGGTTTTTATTTGTTGTAAACCACCTGATATTCTTGTAATTATGAGTGACATATCAAGTGACATATCCCCTCCAAGAAATGACCCAATCTAGAAATGCCTTCACACTGCAGTGTAGATAGATTATGTATATAGTTAACCCAGTTATCCAAGTTTGTACTCCTGTTCAATGTAAAACCTGACAGTTTGTCGTTATGGTCGTTGTTGTTATGATGTAAACCGCGCTGATTCTAAATAGCGCGGTATATAAGAAACTGTAATAAATAAATAAATAAAGTTAATAAATTGAGAATGAAATGGAAATTCTGCCTTGCCAATGGGTATCATCAGACCCACCAGAGGAACACCCCAGAGAGTCAATCTTCAAGCGGATAGCTGTAAGCTGCATCCAGCGTCTACCTCCCTTATTTTGGCACAATCCTCTGTAGTGACCCCAAAATAAGAAATTTTAATGAGGCAACAGCAAATCCCATCTTGCCTGCTGGCAGAACAGAGTGAAACATTTCTAGGAGGCCTTACTGTGAGCACTGAAACCTTATGGACTAACAGACACTATGAATCCTGTGAGATTAGCACTATCAGCCTGCAAGCTTTAAAACTGCAAACATAATGGGAAGATGGGACAGAAGGAAATGGTACAGGTAAAGAGGGGATACTTTGACAGAAGGAATTAAGAGTGATTAGTAGGGTGGGGAAGGATGAGTGGATGAGTGTGTGCGGGGGAAGCATAAGTGAGAGAGTGAGGATGGGATGCAGTATGAGTGGAGACTGAGCAAGTGGGAGAATGTGGGAATGGAAAGTGGAAGATGTGCAAGTACTGTAGGTAAGTGGGGGAAGGGAAGTGTTGAAGGAGTAGGGAAGTGAGAGAGAATGTGGGAGGGATGAGGTAGAATGGAGAAGATGAAGAGGGTGTGGGGTAGCTTCCTTAATAACTCCCTCCACCTCCTCCAAGGACACATCTCTACAACCCTACCAGCAACTGGAGGAGCTCAAAGAAGAGGTGGAGAGGCTGAAAAGCATCCATAGAAACAGAACAATGATGACAGAAAAAGAGCACATGGCCTATCTAGTCTGTCCTTCCATATCAACAACTACAACAGCCCCTTTTTTCCTTTAGAGATCCTCTGTGTTTGTCCCATGCTTTTTTGAATTCAGATACTGTCCTCATCTCTACCACCTCCACTGGGAGACTATTCCACGGATCCACCACTCTTTCCATAAAGAAATATTTCCGCATATCACTCCTGAATCTATCCCCCTTCACCCTCATTCCATGTCCTCTCGTAGCAGAACTTGCTTTCAATCGAAAGAGGTTTTCCCCCTGAGCATTTATGCCACGAAGGTATTTAAATGTCTCAATCATATCACCTCTATCCTACCTTTCCTCTAAGGTGTACATATTAAGATCCTTAAGTCTGTCCTCATATGCTTTATAATGAAGACCACTAACCATTTTAGTAGCCACCCTCTGTACTAATGAGGTCGCACCAAAGACTTATACAGAAGCACTATCACCTCCTTTTTTCTGCTAGCCATTCCTCTCCGTATGCACCCAAGCATCCTTCTAGCTTTTACTGTTGCCTTTTCTACCTGTTTAGCCACTTTAAGATCATCAGACACAACCATGCCTAGGTTCTGCTTTAATGGACAAAAGTACTTCACCCCCTATACTATATTGCTCCTTTGGATTGCTGCAGCCCAAATGCATGACCTTACATTTTTTAACATTAAATCCCAGCTGCCAAATTCTAGACGATTCTTCAAGCTTAGCTAGATCCCTCCTCATGTTATCTACACCTTCCTGGGTGTCTACTCTATTGCAGATTTTGGTATCATCTGCAAAGAGGCAAACCTTACCCGATAGCCCTTCCGCTATATCACTACCATTTTATATTAGAGTACTGTACATAGTTTGAGTATAATATGTATATAGTTTCCCCGGTTTTTCTTCCATGTTCAATTCCCTGTTCTCTGTAAAACTCGATGTTGTTTGTATACATTGTAGTATCTTTGTTCGATGTACACCGCGCTGATTTTAATAGCGCGGTATAGAAGAATTGTTAAATAAATAAATAAATAAATAAATAAATCACTAACAAAGATGTTAGAAAGAATCGTACCAAGGACAGATCCCTGGGGCACACCACTGGTAACTTCCTTCTCCTCAGAGTGAGCTCCACTTACCTGTACTCTTTGTCGCCTCCCACTCAACCAATTTCTAACCCAAGTAGTAACTTTAAGATCCATCCCTAGGGTGCTCAGTTTGTTTATAAGTCGCCTGTGAGGAACGGTGTCAAAGGCTTTACTGAAATCTAAATACACCACATCTAGGACTCTCCCTCGGTCCAACTCCCTGGTCACCCAGTCAAAGAAATCAATCAAATTTGTCTGACAAGACCTGCCTCTGGTGAATCCATGCTGCCTCGGATCCTGAAATCCGCTGGACTCCAGAAACCTCACTATTTTCTCTTTCAGCAGTATTTCCAATAATTTACTCACCACCGAAGTTAAACTAATTGGCCTGTAGTTTTCAACCATATCCTTGCTTCCGCTTTTGTGTATAGGCACCACATGAGCCTCTCTCCAGTCCTTTGGCATCACTCCCGACTCCAACGAGGCATTGAAAAGGTCAGTCAGTGGAGCTGCTAGAACGTCCCCAAGTTCCCTCAGTATTCTAGGGTATGTCCCATCCGGTCCCATCGCTTTGTCTACTTTAAGTTGAGCTAGTTTCTCACGAACACAGTCTTCTGAAAACTGTTCAAGATGCCCCTTGCTTCTGTTCCTGTTTGTGAGTGTTTTCTGAGGTCCTGTTCCTGGTTCTTCATCTGTGAACACAGAACAGAAATATTTGTTAAGCAATTCCACTTTATCCTCATCAAAGCAATGTGTGCCTTCGAGTCAGTCCTGACTCCTGGCGACCCAGAAGCTCCTGGGTTTTCTTGGCAGTGTCACTGGAAGTAGATTGCCAGGCCTTTCTTCTGAGGCAATGGAGGGTTAAGTGACTTGCCCAAGGCCACAAGGAGTGCTAGTGGGAATTGAACCCTGGTTGCTTGGTTACCAACCCAGTGTTCTAACCACTAGGCTACTCCTCCACTCCTCATCAGCTTTTACATATTTCTCCCCTTCACCCTTGAGTCTGACAATACCACTTTTGCCCTTCCTCTTCTCACTAACATATCTGAAAAATGTCTTATCCCCCCATTTTATTGCATTGATTATTTCCTTCTCTTTTTGAATCGTTGCTTTTCTGATTACTTTGCTAGCTTCTCTAAGTTTTTCCAAATATAGATGCCTGTCTTCCTCTCTCTGTGATCTCTTGTATTTCATGAAGGCTTCCCTCTTTTTCTTCACCCTTTCAGCTACTTCTTTTGAAAGCCATAGCGGTCTCCTTTTCCTTTTACCTTTATTTACCATTTTAACAAAAAGGTTGGTTGCCCTTAAAATATCCCCTTTCAGTTTTGCCCACTGTTTTTCTACATCCCCCAGCTGTTCCCATCCCGCTAACAACTCCCTGAGGTATTGGCCCATCTTGGCAAAGTTTGTTTTCCTAAAGTCTAAGACCCTCACTTTTGAATGGATTCTAAGAGCCCTAGTCCTAATACTGAACCACACCATCTGGTGATCATTGGATGCAATATGATCTCCCACTATAACATCAGAAACATTTCCGCCATTGGTAAGCACCAAGTGCAGTATGGCCCCTTCACGTGTGGGGTCTGTTACCAATTGCCTGAATGTTTCTCCCTGTAGAGAATCCAGGATCTCTTTACTTCTAGATGATACTGCTGCAGGAATGTGCCCGTCAACATCTGGCATATAGAAATCCCCTATCAGTAGCACTTCCCCTTTCCTAGTAATGCTGCATATGTCTTCAATTAACTCTCTGTCCACCTCTTCCTCTCGTGAAGGAAGTCTTTCTATCACGCCAATGTAAATAGATTTCTATTTCCCTCTTTCTGGTTTAACCCACAATGCCTCCTCTCTCCCTTTTAAGCTCTGTAATTCCAAAGCTTTAATAGTAGTTTTTACATATAGTTCCACTCCTCCTCCCCTTCTTCCTACCCTGTCCTTTCTGAATAAAGTATAGCCTGGTATAGTTACATCCCAGTCATGGTTTTCTGTGAACCATATTTCTGTAACTGCCACTAAATCCAAGTCGGCCACTCACACTCCCATGGGATCTTATTTCCCCTGCTACTGGCATTTATACACACCGCTTTCCATATGTTACCCCTTTTACCCATTTCCATAAATGTATTTAATGTATCACTTACCTGGGGGCTTTCTACACCTATCCCCAATGAATCTAGTTTAAAGCCCTCTTCAGTAGATTAGCCAGTATACTACTGAAGACATGTAGACCTTTCTTGGACAGATGGACGCCATCTCTGCTCTGCAACCCTTGGAGCAGCATCCCATGGTCCAGGAAACCAAAACGCTCTCGATGATACCATCCACATAGCCATGCATTCATCTCCAGGATGCGAGCCTCTCTGCCTTGGCCTTTACCCTCAACAGGGAGGATTGAAGAGAATACCACCTGTGCACCTATCTGCTGCACCCTCTATCCCAGAGCCATGAAGTCAGTTTTGATACGCTCAGAGGGATACCAGTGGGCTTGATGAGTCTCGGCAAGCTCTCCGTAACATCTTGGATTTTGGCACCAGGCAGACAGCATACCTCTCTGGACATCAAGTCTGGTTGGCAGATGGATGACTCAGTACCCCTCAGAAGAGAATCACCAACCACCTCTACTCTTCGCTTCCTTGTGGTCACTGATTCTGCAACTTTGGGGTACTTGAGCTCTGGTTCTTCCCTTTCCAGGGATGCTTTCACCTCCTCCACTTCCAGGGCTGCATAATGGTTCTTCAATTTAAGGCCTGGAAAAGTTGGATTGGTGATTCTGCAGACCCTGGTGACTTGTGTCCAACATTCATCATTCTGTAGGCACCCATCTTCTTCTCTGCTGGAGAGCTTGGTTGCTGCAAGAAGCATCTCATCAATGTACTTCTCACTGTCTTGAATGCTCCTCAGCCTCGCCACATCCTCTCTGGGTTCCTCCACTTGTTTCCTGAGAGCTTCAGCATGCAGACACCCTGCACATGGAACCGGTCTTTCAACTGGCATTGGGACCTCTGTCTGGACAGAGGCAGAAGCTGTAACGGGGGCAACAGCTTTAGCGATACTATTTTTCCCAGCCATTGTTCTGTTCGTGGAGCTTAGGCCAGTTTCCCAGCTGTCCTTTCAGAGAAAAAGCAGTTAAATCTCTTTAATGATATTCAATATGTGCTGTTCCAAGTCCCTGTGTTTTGTTAACTGGGGAGGTGCCCTATAAAGCAAGACCGCTCACTAGACAGTGAGAAGTATATTGATGAGATGCTTCTTGAAACATCCAAGCTCTTTGACAGAGGTGAAGATGGGAGGCTACAGAATGAAGAAAGTTGGACACGAGTCGCCAAATTCTGCAGAACCAACACTCCAACTCCTCCAGCCCTTGAATTGAAGAACCAATATGCAGCCCTGGAAGTGGAGGAGGTGAAAGTATCCCTGGAAAGGGAAGAAACAGAGCTGGAGCAACCCAAAGCTGCAGGATCAGTGACCAAAAGGAAGTGAAAGGTAGTGGTGGTGACTCTCTTCTGAGGGGTACTGTCTGCCGACCAAACTTGATGTCCAGAGAAGTGTGTTGTCTGCCAGGTACCAAAATCTTTTATAAATGATCAGGGCTGATAAAATCCATTCAAAAGTGAGGGTTTTAGACTTTTGGAAAACTAACTTTGCAAAGATAGAACAATACCTCAAAGAATCATTGGCAGGATGGGAATAGATAGGGGATGTAGAAAAGTTGATATCGAAGGGCAGACTGGATAGGCCATGTGGTCTTTTTCTGCCATCATGTTTCTATGTTTCTGACCCAAGGGAAGAAGCTAAATACAGGAGATTTGACCCATCAAGAGTCAAACTTTCCTCTTTCTTGGTGCAAAGAGATAATGAGAGCATTATACCCTATAGAGCATTTTAATAATAATAATAACAGATATATGATGACCCTTGACAGGTGACACATGCTCTTCCAGTGCAAACTGCTCAACTTGGATAACGAACAACTATGGTGCCTTCAGTGGCTATGCCACAGTCGAAGAATTTAAAACACTGAAAACAGACTGTGACATGGTAAGCCAAATAGTTACTCTTTAGATTTTGTTTTTAACATGTTCTGATCACTTATAAAATTCATTTGCATCACCAATGCATAATATTATCCATTTCAGGAGGGAGTAGGGAATGCAGCAGAAAAAGAGTGAGCTGCATTGATGGGGGGGGGGAATTGTCAGGGAGATATGGAGGGCAAGTCTCAGTAGTACATTACCTTACAAAAAGAAACATTTGTATTGACTGGGAAAATATTGTGATCTGCCTGGACTAAGGCTTGCACTCTGTCAAAAATGCTCAAGTTTAATGACTTCTAACGCCCAGGTCCGATTCTCCCCTAAGAGCTCTCCACACATACAGCAGAGATGCATGGGAAGCACTGTACCAGGAGGAGCAAGGGTGTGCCGGAGGCGTGACCCTGACTCCAGACATACAGAGGTGGAATAAGTCCCCCGTGATGATGGCGGACATCCAAGAAGGACCCCCTGAGAGAAGAGCCAGCCACGGGGTTCCCCGCAGTCCGATCCTGGCCCCAGATGGCCCAATCAGGGGTCAGGCTGTGGGGAAAAAGGAACTTTGCAGCTGGGCTGACGATCGGGGCCTCTGCATGGTGTCCCAGTGCCATAGCGACAGGACCCTATGGCACTCAGCTCCATGCAGGGTTCCTAGTTGGATTAGGCAGGGAGTTTCCATTTGGGCTGTCCAAGCACTCTGTGCCCAATTCTGCTCCCGTGGGATGTATAGCTCCCACAGGAGCAGAATCAGGTGCAGATCCAGGCCATCCAGATTTTGGACATCTGGACATGCCCCATCCGGAATTGGCCTTCACAGGTTTTCTTCCATTTTGTGCCTATGGGAAAAATGCTCAGCAAATAGGACCCTAAATATGGCACAAGAACAAAATATATTCTCTGAAAATCCAGCCCCAGATGGTTTAAGGTGCAAGAAAGTCCTGCAAGCCTGAATATGAAGAATGGTTTTGTAGCTGAACTCCTATTATGAGAGCTTGTCTTCTTCTTTCAGGAATCGGCACTGTCTGTGTTCAGTGGAGAGCAGCTTGCTGACCATACGCTGGCATCAGGAGCACTAGATAATGAGACATCGCTAAGGAAGATATTTGAGCATCTGACATCTACAGAAGAGCTGAATTTGTATTTTACTAAACTATATAGCACTGCTCAGGTACCAAAATCACAACCTATATATTAAACATAGTTATGTCTGACCAGTGAGACAGGAGAGTCTCTTTTGAAAAGTGCCATCCTTCAGATGGAATTTGGGTCACAATATATCATAGGAAATGAAAGCAACTCCTTTTTGTGTCTCTTCATAATATAAGGGCACTGTAATGAATATGGTCTTGGCTGTAGAAGACTGTGCTCCTGAGCTGAGATTATACTACAAGGGAATACGCAAAGCAGGATTAGAATACAATGCACCCACCCTGCTCTTGCATCTGACTTCCACACGTCAACTGCAATATCACAATGTTGGGTAACGACAGTAAGTCAAGTGATCAAGTGTAAACATCAGACACCCAAGAGGTGACAACTCACATCTCCTTTTCCTGGTACTTCACAGTTTATCTCAAGACCTTCTGCACTGCTAGATATTAGGCTCAATGGCACTTATCCAGTTCATAGGTGCTGCTAACCAGAGAAGCACCTTAGGAAATCATTCAGTCACCAGGTATTTACAGTCCCAAATAAGGGCAAAAGTAATAAGCAAATCAGAAAGGTAAAGTCATTCCAAGTCTCAAAACATTATGGGGGTTATTCTGTGCTATGAACAGCGGGGATGGACGGCCCAATGGGACGTCCATCCCCACTATTTGTGCCGGCTCCTGCCCCTGACTAACTTCCCCACCGGTTGTGCGGGGAAGTTAGACGGAGGTGGGGAATGGGCGGCTCAGGGACGGAGTCTGGGTGAGCAGTGGGCAGTCACTGGCCCTGGTCATTTTTCTAATGGACTTTTTTTTTTTTGCTATGCCTAGGGTGCGGATGGGGCGGGGGGCCAGGGGACATTCGCCACAGCCCAACCCTTTCCTTAGGAGGCCAGATCGGGGGTCGGGCTGCGGGGAATAGGCAGTTTATAGCAGCGGCCAGCATCAGGGCTTTTAAACCACTTTGATTCACGAAAGGCAGTAAATAAGCACAAATAAATAAATAAAGTGGAGCTGCGGTGCCAAGGCAACTGGACGCCATGGCACCACAGCTCCATTTAAAAGCCCCGCCTCCATTTAAAAGCCCCAGCTCCATTTAAAAGCCCCGCCTCCATTTAAAAGCCAGGCTTTTCATGTACGTGCAGGCAGGACTGAATCACAGTCCCAGCCTGCACATATATGACTGCTCACAATTCTGATCCCGCAGGGCTAGATGTGCCCCGCGGGATCAGAATTCCGATCCCCTATGTGCGTCTGGTTGAGATCAGGGGTCAGAGACCAGATGCACAGAGGAGATCTACATGTGGAACGAAATTGGGCCCTATTTGTTCAAGCACAGACATGAAACATTTCTTCTGGGTCTCGCCTTTTCTTCCTTCTCTTGTGGATCAAGGCTGGGCTCTTCAGACTCGCTCTCCCACCTCTGCAAGATGGTTGCAAAGATAAAATAAATACAACCTCCCAATTCACAGGAACCTAAAACAGGCATTATCCCCTGCTAAAAACACTTGCACTCTCCTCTGTTCCTTTACTTCAGCGTTTTTCAGCCACTGTGCCGCGGCACACTAGTGTGCCGTGAGATATTGTCTGGTGTGCCGTGGGAAAAATTCCAATTTCGTCCATAACATGTGGCCTCGGCTCACAAATTAGGGTTACCAACCGGCCGGTTTTCAGCCGGCCTGGCCGGTTTTTCTATGGCCAGGCCGGCTGCCAGCACAGTTGTAAAACCGGCCATTGAAAAGCCGGTTTTTTGCTCTGGCCGCAAGATCGGGAGCAGCCAGAGCAAAAAACCGGCTTTTGTGCCGAAGTCCGCGGCACGAACGCGATCGCGATTCCCTATAGCAGTGCAGCCGCTGGTTCTGCTTTGTACAGAGCAGCGGCTGCACTACACTTACATTGAAAAGTAAAGAGAAACTGTGTCAGGAGCCCTCCGATCATGCAGAGCCCGAGGAAGTAATGTCATGGGGGCGGGCTCCTCACAGGCTGTCTTTCCTTTTCAAATTAACTTTAGCTGCAATAAAGTTAATTTGAAAAGGAAAGACAGCCTGTGAGGAGCCCGCCCCCATGACATCACTTCCTCGGGCTCTGCGATGACCGGAGGGCTCCTGACACAGTTTCTCTTTACTTTTCAATGTAAGTGTAGTGCAGCCGCTGCTCTGTACAAAGCAGAAGCAGCGGCTTGGGCAGAGGGGTGTGTGTGTGTGTGTGAGTGAACCAGCAAGGGGGGGGGGGAGTGTGAGTGAACCAGCAAGGGGGGGGGGGAGTGTGAGTGAACCAGCAGTGGAGGGGGGGGGGGTGATGTGAGTGAACCAGCAGGGGAGGGGGGTTGGTGTGAACCAGCAGGGGAGGGGGGTTGGTGTGAGTGTTTGATTCCTATTCAAGAGAATTACTTTATATATAGTCAATATAGGCACAGAGGTAAATTTTTTTAACATTTTCTAATGGTGGTGTGCCTCGTGATTTTTTTCATGAAAAAAGTGTGCCTTTGCACAAAAAAGGTTGAAAAACACTGCTTTACTTATATCTTCTTTCCTACATCCATTTGTACTTCTTTATTGATTTTATATTGTTTTATGTTATAGTAAACTGCTTCACTGTCTTACCCCTGAAATTGTATATTAATAAACTAATAAACCAGAACATAATCCAAAATCTGCCCTGGCAAAATACTGTACCTCCTAATTGGGAATATCAGAATTGGAGGAACTTTCATCTCCTCCCCAAGAGAATAAAGGTGGAAAACGTCAAAGGCAGCTAAAATCTCAAAACACAAAAAATCCTAAAGTGGATGTTTAGGATGCACTGGAGGTATTTGGCCCCTGGCATCACAGTTCTGGGCTTCTCAGGACTAGAGAGATGGGATGAACCTGGATGGTCCTCTCACTTTATTTGAGGGAAACTACTTCCAGCTGTTTCTTCAGTTCCCAGACACCTCTTAATTAATTAATTAATTTATTTATTTATACAAATCTATTTTCTGCCAGTCTAGATATTCTCAGCAGATTACAATATCACATTCATAATATGTTACAAAAGCTTTAGACAGCACATCATATACATAAAACAAAAAAATTAAACGCAAGATAAAACCCCAATTAAGAATAAACTTGAGTAAAAAAAGAACCCTTTTAGTTTCTTCCTCTCACTTCTCTTTTCTAGGAATACTTCAGTGTCTGTGAGTTTACAGCAAACCAGTTAGGGGATAGGAACACTCCCTGATATTTAATGACCCTCTCAGGCTGTATCGGAATCTCTGAAGGCTCCTGCAGCCTTTCCTCCTTCCCTGGACTCCTGTGGAGAACCCAAGATGCTGTCTAGTCCCTAGATGTACAGCTATATATGCTTCCCTCCAAAGACAATGAGGAAGACAACTGCTGCCTCTGACCAGTGACAGGAAGGCCAGCCTGTCCTCCATAACTTTGCACTACAAGCAGGTCAGGCTCCAGAATGTTCCTCTGTGTGGACACATGGGACATACGATGGTGGTCCTGATACACACGTATACACTGGAGTCACTGTTTTACACACTGATAAAATTACTCTTCTGAGTCTGAGGGCAAATGATACAGCAATGATAAACTGAGTTATCAGGATCTTCTCTGAGCACAGTGCTAATGGGAAGAGAGATGATTATACTGATTGTCGATATTCTTTAAAGACTGATGTTGAACAGTACCCTAGCCCAAGCTGCAATGTAATAAACTAAGGTTAGGGCCATGGCTAGTGGGATTTAGAAGCATCATTCAAGCTGAAGCTACAGTTCAGGGAAGGAAAGAAACTATCATCAGGGCTGTGACCTCTGCTAGAAGAAGAGCGGGTCTATGGGTTCGTTTCAGGGAGGACATCCCTTCTGTACTGTGGAACTCCATTCCTCTATATTTCAGACAAGATTCACCACTGAAATCCTTAAAACTTATTTTTTTGAACAGGCATTCAGTGGTTCACGAACAGAGGGGGAAGGTGACAGCTCATGGGACTGTTCCAGAATACCCCTCTCTCCTTCCCCACCTTATGCTCTCCCAGGACCCTTTTCATCTCTTTACTTGTTTTTGTTAATTTGTATTTTAATGTTTTTTTACTTGTTTTTATCTATTTTGTAGTGAAACCATAATCCATACTTTTAGCCAGCCAGAAAGCTTGAGTTAGCTGGGAGACCTGTTGGACTTGGCATGCTTTAAAATAGATGAGAAAAGTTCAGGGCTGCGTGGTGAATGTGGTCTCAAAGCAAACTAGAGTTCTGAATGTAGGAAGAAAACAGTGAGTAGTGGATGTAATCATTAGGTTTCCTCTTTCAGAGGTTCCCAAACACTGTGCTCAGAGGAACCTCAAATGTTCCACAAAATTTGTCTGCTGCAGACAGAAGAAGGGGGCAGTCCAAGCTGCTACTGCCAACAGTAGTATTGCTCTCTCTCTCCTAATTTGGTCTCCCCCCTCCTCTCCAACTTCCTTCTGAAGTTAGAACTGCTTGGGGCCAGTGGATCTCACAAGACTATAGGACACCATGTGGTTAAGGAAGCCATGACAGATGAGACGTTCTTCTTACCAGCTGCAGGCCAACCAGTGAGGAAGGAGAAAGAGGGTGGTGCTGATCCCAGCAGGGTGGGAGAAAAGGGAAGGGAAGGTGGTGATGCCAGGGGGAAATGGGAGGGAAGAAAAAGAATGATGATGCCAGAGGGCTGGGAGGGGGATGGAAGGTATGGAAGGTGAGGATACCAGAGAGCACTGTGGGGGAAGGAAGACAAGGTGATAAGCTGGGGAGTGGAGAGGGGAGGAATAGCAATGATGATGGGAGGGAGGAGAGGGAAGATGATTATATGATGATACCAGAGAGTAATGTGGGACAGGGAAATGAAGGTGAAAAATGTCAGGGAGTAGAGGAAAAGGATAAATGGTAATGACTGGGGGGGGGGGATGGAAAAGGTAAGAATATGACATGACAAATCTTTCCAAAAAGACCTCAAAACTCACCTATTCCAAGAATATTATAATCTGTCAGAAATAACATAAATCAAATTGTATTCAAGTATAAATCATATCATGATGGATTCCAACAACTCCATCGTCATACGACACACCAAACCCAACAGAGTATATTAAAATGTAAACCCATTAGCCATATGACATTCCCATTGTACGTCAATGTAAATATTTTGTATATAGTTAACTGAACATACACGTTTCTCTAAGTAAATAGTTTTGAGTTTTTGAATTCCTACGCTACCTTTGCTATGTACATAATTTCTATATTGTTATATGTAACTGCTGTCATTGCAGAATTAAATGTTAAAATGTAAACCGCTGCTGATCACTGGAAGGAGCGGTAAAAAATGAATTCAAATAAAATAAAGTGAATCCAGTACAGGGTGTGATGTGACAAAAAATGTTTGGGAATCACTGTCCTATTTTATCCACCAATAATGATATTGAAGAGATCCGTTTCTTACTTTTTATTTTCAGGAAGAACTTCAGGCCAGTCCATATAAATATTTCATCTTAAATTCTACTTTCAAAATCATTTCACAAGATTTCTCAGCATTCAAGCGCCAAGATTGGGCTTTATGGCTTCAGAAGAACTTAGCACTTCTACTGGATGTCATAGATGAGGACATGCTGAATCTCATACCTACGCACAGAACTTGCGAAGCTCACCAGCAGATGTAAGGTTTTCTGGTTTTCTACAAAATTGACAACTTTTTCCCCAAAAACTGGTTTGTCATCATGCAAATCACAGGAGACTAGAATAGGAGTTCTCAGCCCAGTCCTTGGACACATCTAACAATCAGGTTTCCAGGATGAGTACAATGAATATGCATGACAGAGATTTGCATTCAATGCAGGGAGTACGTGCAACTCTTTCTCATGCATATTTTTGTGGTTATTCTGAAAACTTGATGGGCTAGGTGTGTCCTGAGGACTGGGTTAAGAACCCCTGCTCTAGACAATGCTTTCTAGAAGTGTCCTATGAAGATTTTTAGATTATTAATTATAACGATTACAAGGGATATTTAGCAGCTGAGAGACTACCGGTCCATGCTATCTGAAAGAAACGTATCTGGCTTTTACATGGCATCCTCCTCGCTCAACTGAGCCAGCCAGAGAAGCGAGAGTATGTGGAGAGAGCGAAACCAAGTTCTTTCCTAGCCAGCTAGGTTTCTGATCACTATGACACTGCTCTGGGCCCCCTAGGGTAGTGGCTCAATGTATGAAGTCCTGATGCTCTAGTTCTTACAAGTTTTATAATGATAGGAAAGAATGAAAGCTAGTGGAAGTCAAATAATTTCATACAGTTCAAAATGAGAAAAACCCTTATAAGAAGGAGAAACCTCCATGTTCCCAGTATTGTGCAGGAAAGGCAAGCATTATTAGTTCATTTAAGAGGTGTAACAGCTACAAATGGTCTACTTCTCTGAGTGATATAATTGTCAAATATTGAAAAATAGAAAATCACTCAATTCATATCTTCAAGGCTCTAAATGTATTCCAAACTAACTCACCCTTGTGGTCAAACTTCTTTTTAATCTATGTCAACCAATTTTTGTATATATTATGTTATGAGAAGGTCTCAGACTTAGTGGCACCAGTTTTTAGACTTTAAATACGTCCAACTTTTGTGCCCATTCGCATCAATGACCTATCTCAAATATTTAGGAGAGAGTGTATCAAAAAATGCTCTAAGCTTATGACCCACTGTGGTTATAAGAACATAAGATATGCCATACTGGGTCAGACCAAGGTCCATCAAGCCCAGTATCCTGTTTCCAACAGTGGCCAATCTAGGTCATACGTACCTAGCAGTTTCCCCAAAAGACACAGGTTCCACAATGCTTGTATTGGGTCAAGCCTTGATATCCTGGGACCCTTCTTAATAATGGTTTATGGACCTTTCTTCCAGAAACTTGTCCAAACCTTTTTTAAACCCAGCTACACTAACAGCCTTTACTACATCCTCCGGTAACAAATTCCAGAGTTTGATTACACGTTGAGTGAAAAAATATTTTCTTTTATTAGTCTTAAATAGTTTACCCTGCAGCTTCATTGCATGTCCCCTAATCTTTCTATATTCTGATAACGTATGTTTACCCGTTTCACTCCATTCATTAATTTATAGACTTCTATCATATCTCCCCTCAGCCGTCTCTTTTCCAGGTTAAAGAGCCCTAACCTTTTTAACCTTTCTTCATAGGAGTATCATTCCATCCCCTTTACCATTTTGGTGGCTCTTCTCTGAACCTTTTCTAATAACGCTATATCCTTTTTAAGATACGGTGACCAGAATTACACACAATATTCAAGGTGCGGTCTCACCATGGAACGATATAGAGGCATTATAATATCTTTTGTTTTATTTTCCATTCCTTTCCTTATGATTCCTAGCATTCTATTTGCTCTCTTGGCCACCGCTGCACACTGGGCCGAGGGTTTTAACATGTTATCCACAATGACACCTAAATCTTTTTCCTGGGTGGTGGTTCCTAATGTGGAACCTTGCATCGTGTAACCATATTTTGGGTTGTTCTTCCCTAGGTGCATAACTTTGCACTTTTCCACATTAAATTTCATCTGCCATTTTGATGCCTAGTCTTCCAATTTATCAAGATCCTCTTGCAATTTTCCACAATCCTCTTGGGTTTTAACAACTTTAAATAGTTTTGTGTCATCTGAAAATTTGATAACCTCACTCGTTATTCCCTTTTCCAGGTAATTTATGAATATGTCAAAAACCAGCACTATTCACCTTTCTCCATTGGGAAAATTGGCCATTTAACATAATTCATGAAAAGCAGAAACTATAGGCTTCTGAGACGCATGCAGCAGCCTATAGATTCTGAGATACGATTTTGTAATCCCCTGAGGAAACTTGAAAAAGTGAAACGCGATGGAGTCACCTAGGAAAGGCGTTGGGATACAAGCTAAGCACACTGTTGGGATACAAGCCAAGCACACTGGTGAAACGAGTTAATAGCAAGAGATACGTATAAGCTAAGCAATTTTTGGTGCTTTTCATGTATTATGTTAACCACAGTGGGTCATAAGCTTAAGAGCATTTTTTGATACACTCTCTCCTAAATATTTGAGATAGGTTATTGATGCGAATGGGCACAAACGTTGGACGTATTTAAAGTCTAAAAACTGGTGCCACTAAGTCTGAGACCTTCTCATAACATGATATATACAAAAATTGGTTGACATAGATTAAAAAGAAGTTTGACCACAAGAGTGAGTTAATTTGGAATACATTTAGATCCCTGAAGATATGAATTGAGTGATTTTCTATTTTTTAATTTAAGAGGTGTGACATTAGTCATTTTTAATATGCAACTGGGAACTGGCCGTAGTTATTACAGAAGATGGAATTTTCCATAGATGGGAACTGAAGTTAGCTGGGGAGCACTTCCATCAGTATTTCATACTAAATAATACATTCAGAGTATGCAGGAGCATTTCTCAATAGAAGAGCGGAACTTCATGAACTAAGACCCGGGAACCAGTAGAAAAACCAAAGACTGGTATCCTTCTGACCCTGATTAAAGACTCTGATCAGGCCCATAGATTAATGTGAAATTCTTGAAGAAATATTTATTGTTGGTTTTCTATGTACTCTAGTCAGAAAATGTTATATTTGTATCTAATGCTCTTTTACTTATGTTAATGGCTCTGATAAGTCTTCTCCATTAAATTAGCCAATAGGTGGGTCAACATTATGCATCTAGAGACTTCTGTAGTGTTTTATGTAGTTTTTTAAATGTAATTCACTACAGATGTGAATTCATTGATGCACACATGAAGTGGCATTTTAGAAAGGATGTCCCGGGCAAAACATCTCAGAAAATTCCAGGGATGTTTAATTTTCGGCCCTGTTTTGGAAACATGGATGTCCCCATAATGGCTTCTTGGAGGTCCTGGCTGGTGTTTTCCTGAAGGGGGACATCCATGTTCAGTAATATTTCTGACATTCAGACTTACGTGGTGAGTTGGCAATCTGTTTGGGATTTGTATTTACATACTGGTTTCTTTGGCCAGGAAATATTGACTGTGATGGTGACAGTGTTCCCACCATGAAACAAGCACTTTTGTTGCTCATTATTCATGCTCAGGAACAGGTCCACAACCAGAGCCAGGCATGCTTGTGCTGTTCTGAAATCACACCACAATGTGGGTCTTCCACTCCTCCAGTATGCCCCTGTTTTACTTGGACGTCCTTGCGCTAGGGACATCCATATGCCCAGTTTCTAAAATGGCTTCAGGGATGTCCTTATGATTTGGACGTCTCAGTGGACATTCAAAACATGAACAGGGCTTCTAAAATGCAGGAAACAGACGTAAATGCCGGCGGGAAAAATGAACTTGAATTATTTAAATCTATTATAATCAGCTGAGCTGGTATGCAAATCATAGCTTCGCCCGATGCAGAGACAGGCGTAGAGGATTTCGCAACCAGCCACAATGCCAAAATTTTTACTTCAGGGTCTGAGTAGAAGTAAACCTCTAAGTGTGCCCCCTGACAGTATTTTGATGGCACTGGATGCTTTCCTCAATGCCTAGATAATCTCCTCATCAGATGATCAGGCATTAGGAAAAGCCCTCGATGCCATCAAAATACTGTTGGGGGTCATGCCCCACAATAAAATGATCCCTGGTGGTCTAGTGGCCCCTTTCCCCCTCCACCACCCCCATTAAATAAAAAAAGAACCTGGTAGTCTAGTGGCCCCATCCACCCATTAAATAAAAAAACCTGGTGGTCTAGAGACCCCTACCTGGTGCTCCCCAAGTTCACCTTAGGAAGGAGCGCTGTCTCTGCGCTCCTGCTCTGCATCAGCCATCTTGTAAAATGGTGGTGTCTGAATCTGCACGGTGCATCCTGGGAGCACCAGGTGAGGTCCTAAGAACATAAGATATGCCATACTGGGTCAGACCAAGGTCCATCAAACCTAGTATCCTGTTTCCAACAGTGGCCAATCTAGATCACAAGTATCTAGCAGTTTCCCCAAAAGACACAGGTTCCACAATACTTGTATTGGGGCAAGCAGTGGATTTCCTGGGTCCCCTTTAATAAATAATCTATCTTACATGGCAGTCTGACCTCACCCGGTGTATCCCAGGATGCATCATGTGGGGCCAGACCCTGCCATTTTGCAAAATGGCCAACGCAGATTGGGAGCAAGTAGGCAGCACTCCCACTTACAGTGAATTTAGGGGCCACCAGACCACCAGGTAGGGGCCTCTAGGCTACCAGGTTTTTTTTTAATTTAATAGGGGGCAGGAGGGGAAGGGGCTACTAGACCACCAGGTTTTTTTTATTTAATTGAGGGGGGAGGGGCTACTAGACCACCAGGGATCATTTTATTGTGGGGCACAGCCCCTAACAGTATTTTGATGGTATCAGGGACCTTTCCCGATGCCATCAAAATTACTGTTGGGGCCACTGGACCACCAGGGATCAGCTTATTGTGGGACATGGCCCCCGACAGTATTTTGATGGCATCAGGAGCTTCTCTTGATGCCGCGATTGTCCCCCAATGCCATCAAAATACTGTCAGGGCTGCTATGTAAATTAGCCACATGGTGCCCAGAGAGACAGCCAAACTATTGCAGACTTCTTGTGCGCATGTGTTTGGCTTGCTCTCCCAGTTTAATGCTGCAATGGCTCATTTGCATGCGCACGGTTAATGCAGGGGTCATTTGCATGCCCTATGTTTGCTGCATCTGCAGTTAAAAAATATGCATTGTTGGGCTATGTTAAAGTCATCATCAGCAGGGGGAGTGCCCTAATTAAGATGGCGGCAGCTGACTGACCGGTGTGAGCGCGTTTGTCTTTGTGTCCCATATGGGCAAGAAACGCAAGGGGAAAGGTGGGTCGTTGCCCTCTCAGCCCCCCCTTACCTCCACGCCGGTTGCCTCTGGACCTTTGGATGCCTTTGTGTTGCGTGCTGCCCAGGATCCAGCTGGAACTGGGGAAGAACGCCGAGCTGCAGCCTTGCCAGAGTCTGGTGACTCAGCGGCTGCTTTGGCTTCATCTGTCTCCCCGTTGAGTCCGGTGCCGAAAGTGTTCCGGGGACAGTCCCTGCCCGAGGGGTTCTTGGAGCTTGGTTCTCCCCCGACGCAGAGGGAAGCTGGTGGCTCGAGAGGGTCAGGAGCGGAGGGACTGCGGAAGCAGGAGAGTGCAGTCTTTGGGCAGCACAGCTCTTTTCTATCATTGGCGCCGTTGGGTGAGGACTCCACAGGGCAGGAGTTACCTGTGGTATGTGGAGGAGAGACGCCAGCAAAAATGGAGGCTCTTTTGATATCTGCTGCTCCGGGTTTAGTTTTTTCTCTTCAGTGCCTGGTTAATTTCACTTTGGAGGCCATTTGGCAGGCAATTCTTTCCTTGGGAGAAACGTTGGTGCCGCAGATTACATCGTTGGATCGGAAGGTGAATAATTCAGTGGCTGTGGTGGAGGAGCTGGAACAGAAGGTTGTGGAAACACAGTCTGAAGTGGTGGAGACCCGGAGAAAAAGTTTTGCTCTTGATGATCAATCAGATGCATTTAAGAAGAACTTTTCCTCAGTACAAGCTAAGTTGGAACATTTGGACAATTTGTCTAGAGCTTAATTAATTAAGCTTAATGTTAATTAATTTTCCTAGGCTTATCACTGTGTCCCTTAGAGAAATGTTTCGACAATATTTGGCAGATGTGTTGGGGGTCTCCCCTGAATTGATTCCACCCTTGGTTAAGATTTATTACTTACCCAAGGCTAAGTTAACATCTGGTTTAGGGGGGGACCAGGAGCAAGGGAATATTTTGAATGTTACGGATTTATTGGAGCAATCTGATTGTAAGTCTCTGGTTCCTTCTACTTTATTAATTACCTTTACATTACTTTCTGATAGAGAGTGGCTGTTAAAAACTCTTCTTTAGGAAACGAAATTTGCTGTTTAGAGGGTTAATGGTTCGTATTTACCCGGATTTAACCAGGAAACTCAGACATTGCAGGGAATTTCTCCCTTTACGTCCTAGTGTTCTACAGTTGGGGCGGGGGGGCTTTTTTTTCTTAAAACACCCTTGTAAATGTTTAGTGAAGTATCATGCTGTTTCTTATATTTTTTATGAGCCCTCTCAACTAACAGACTTCATTAATGCTCGGCGTCTGGAGTCCTCCATTGGTGCCTCACTGGAGCTCTCTTAATTTGGTAACTGGATATAGTTTGCTGCACTTATTTCTTTCTATTTTTGATCAAATATATTGTGCATCTCCCCTCTTATATTTGTGGGCTAGGGTGAGTAGATATTTTGTTTCAATTTTGAATTACTTTGTTTATCTTTGTTCTTGTAATATGAAGTTTGCTAAATGAATCTGCTCTTTTTTCTGCAAGAATGTTTTGTAAACTTTCTTGATTTAATTTGTAAAATTTCATAAATATAAAATAAATAATTTTTTTTTAAAAAGTCATTGTCAGTGCGCATCTAGCGCCGGTTTTCTGCATCAGCCTGAGAGTCCTTCTGAATGCATTTATAATTCTTTTTCACCTGCAATTTAACAGGACGATATCTGTTTCTATCCAACAGAGTGAAAGCCTTTAGTGATGAATTTGATAGTTTTTTGAAGTGTTTCAGAGAAATTATCTACAACACAGTAATAAGAAACTTTTTCAACTCAAGTTCCAGCACTTCAGGTATAGTGCATAAAGCTTTACCCACTAAAAATATGTACTTTTTTAAAATGCATAAGCTTAAGATCATGACAAAGATAGTGAACTATCTGCAATCCAGAAGAAAGACCAGGAGAAGTGACCATGCCTGATGATGTCAAGGTGGTAGAACAATGTAACAAGGTCGTGGCTAGGAGCAGAGGGATGCTAGGATGCATGGGGAAAGAGGCACAAGGAGCAGAAAAAGACGTAACGAAGCCTGTGCACATATCGCTGGTGAAGCATCACCTAGAACAGTGCATTCAGTTCTGACATCTATATCGCAGAAAGAGCAGTGATGAGCTACAAGATGTTCAGGCAATGGCAGCAGAAGTCATAGGAGATGTGACCCAGGGGAGAGGAGAGTTAACCTGAACATAATAAGAGGCATTCAAACATCTGAAAGGTACAAAAATGATCGAGAACCATAGTAAAGGAAGTTATAGAACTAGAGGGCAGAATATAAAGCTTCAAGCGTGCACCTCGGGGAGGGAAGGGGTACTTGAGAGAGTGCCTCAGGGGTGTAGATTTACATACTGGGCCGAGGCAGTCAGTGGAGAGTTCCTGGTGCCTGGGGCGCAGACCTGAAGTGCTGCACCGGTGCTGGTACAGCAATTTTAGGAGGCTGCTCCCATGTCTAGATGAAGGGCCTGTGGATTTTTTTCCCATGTGCAGTCTCCTGCTGGATGTGCAGGGGCACACCCAAGCAGTCGTGCAGCTATTTGACAGGGGGCTCTACGTTCTGCAAATCCTCTTGTAAAATAATGTCCTAATTCTCCACATTCTGAGATGGACATCGGAATCCCCCTCTCTGCATCCTTTCTAAAAAGCCAATTATCTCTGGGTATTTTTTTAAAAGGCCTTTATGTGCAAGAGATCTTTTACAAAATAAATTCCTTGGTGGCTGGAGCCATGTACTAATGCTCCGCAAGCGGATTCCCTAATACACATGCAGACAGCATACAGAGACGCTGCTGACATAGGAGAGCATGCTGGGAGTCTGTGTATATGAGTCTCTGCTACCAGCAGTGGGTCTGTTGCACTTGTACACATAGTAACATAGTATATGATGGCAGATAAAGACCAGTATAGTCCATCTAGTCTGCCCAGCAAGGTGGCAAGAGTAAGCGCACCTGCCGCTCTGTGCAGGTCACTTCTACTTGCTGAGATATCAGAGACAGTTAAGTTTATTTTGATTTTATCTTGCTGCTATAAAGGGATCTACTGTGTCTGTCCCATGCCATTTTGAATTCTGTCACTGTGTTTGCCCCCACCACTTCCATCGGGAGGGCATTCCAAGCATCCATTACCCTTTCTGTGAAAAAGTATTTCCTGACATTGCCTTTCAATTTACCATCTTGCAGCTTCCTGTTATGCCCTCTAGTTTTACAGCTTCCCCGTCTTTGGAAGAGGTTTGTTTGTTCATTATTTCTCCTTAAGTATTTAAAGGTCTGAATCATATCTCCCCTGTCCCTCCTCTCCTCCAGAGTGCACATATTTAGGTCTTCAAGTCTCTTCTCATAAGTCTTCTAACGCAGGCTCCAAATCATTTTGGTTGGCTTCCTCTGAACCATTTCCAGTCTTTTCATATCTTTTGCAAGATATGGTCTCTAAAACTGAACACAATATTCCAAGTGAGGCCTGACTCATACAGTGGCATTAGTATCTCCTTCTTTCTGCTGGTAATTCCTCTCTGTATGCAACCCAACATCCTTATGGCTTTGGCCACCGCCTTGTCACACTGTTTCGCCACTTTGAGATCCTCAGAAACAATCACTCCAAGGTCCTTCTCCTGGTCCGTGCACACCAACCTCTCGCCCCCCTATCACATACAATTCCCTTGGATTCTGCTTCCCAAGTGTATGACACTGCACTTCTTCACATTAAATCTTAAAAGCTTTTGCAGATCTTTTCTCAAGTTGTCCACTCCCTCATGGAGGTCCATTCAGTTGCTATTTTTCATGTCATCTGCAAAAAGATGGACTTTTCCATTCAGTCCTTCATCAATATCACTCACAAATACATTGAACAGTACCGGCCCCAGGACCGATCCCTGGGGCAACATTACTAAGCACTTTCCTTTCATCCGAGTGAGTTTCATTTACCATTACCTTCTGTCACCTGTCTGTCAACCAATTTCTGATCCAGTTCACCACCTTGGGACCCATCCCCAGGCTGTTGAGTTTGATAAGCCTCCTATGAAGAACAGTGTCAAAGACTTTGCTGAAATCTAGGTAGATCATATCCATCGCATGCCCTTGATCTAGTTCTCTAGTCATCCAGTCAAGGACCTCAATCAGATTCCTGTACATGTGTACAAGTGCTGATGCAACCTTTTTTGGTGCAAAAGATACAATGCTGTACCACAGACTCATATACACAGGCTGAAAGGAGGCAATAAAACCATGTTGCCTCGGATCATGCAACCTATTGGTTTCGAGAAAGTCCACTTTTCTCTCTTTCAGGAGCGTCCCCATTAATTTTCCCGCCACCGAGGTAAGGCTTACTGGCCTGTAGTCTGTCACTTCTTCCCTATTACCACTTTTGTGAAGAGGTCTCACATCAGCCCTTCTCCAGTCCTGTGGAACTTCTCCTCTCCAAGGATCTATTAAAAACATCCTTTAAAGGCCCTGCAAGAACCTCTCTGAGCTCTTTTAGTATCCTGGGATGTATCCCATCCGGTCCCATGGCTTTGTCCACTTTCAGTTTTGCAAGCTGTTCAAACACATCATCTTCTGTGAATGGTGTGGTATCTACTCCATTTCCATTTGTATAATTGTCAATCGTGAGTGGTCCTCCAGGATTTTCTTTAGTAAAAACAGAAGCATTTGTTTAGCATTTTCGCTTTTTCAACGTCATTTTCCACAAATCCATTCTCAGCACTTTTGAGTCTTGCAGTTTCATCTCTGATCTTCCTCTTCTCCCGAATATACCTGAAAAAACTTTTCATCACTACGCTGTAGATTTTTAGCCATCTTTTCTTCTGCCTTTGATTTTGCTATCCTTATTTCTCTTTTTGTCTCTTTTAGCTTTATCCTGTATTCTTTTCAGAGTTCCTCTGTTTGCGAACTTCTGAATTTTATGAAAGCTGGGGTTCTTGCCTTTATTAGTGCAGCCACTTCTTTGGAGAACCAAATAGGTTTCCTTTTCCTCTTGTTCTTATTTACTTTCCTTACATATGTATCTGTTGCCCCTTTTATTGCCTCCTTTCAGCCTGTGTATATGAGTCTGTGGTACCAGCATTGTATCTTTTGCATCAGCACTTGTACACATGTACAGGAATGCAATTCAGTGCATAAAAACTGTTGCTATCAGGAAAACTGTCACTGTTTCAGGCTTTTAATGCTATATGCGGACGCTGGACATAAATATCAATCTTAGATTGGGTTACGTTAAGAGTCTAATGCTGCTTCTTCCCCTGCAGTATTTCCTTCTTGATTCCTCCCTTTCAACAAAGCCAGAAAACCTTTGCAAGTACTTCATGCTCCTAGTAAAGAATAGGACCAGGCATGAAACCCTCTCAAACGCTGACCACAATAAAATGAGCTAACCTTTTACTCTTCCTGAGACCTGACATTATGAACCTTGTGCACAGCCTTCAGGTCTTCAGTGCAGTCTTTTCATCTGGGTTTAGTAGCTGATACCTTCATTGCCCTGCTATGTACAGGAGCTGGGTGCTGACGTCAGGGCTAATGCTTGCACACGCTTCATTCATGTGCATTGGGCAATGTCAGTAGCACAGAAAACTCTGCACTTTTCCCACACATACTGCATTGGTGCCATCGTGGCCACCGCTAAACATATAAGTCCCCTATATATGGATTTTTCAGTGACACTATCCAGATAGTGCTACTGAAACTCTATCGCTGCAGCACTGTACAGAGAGACTGAGCAGAGTGAGGGCGAGTTTCCTAAATATATTCAAGACCTTCCACAACCAATCCAGAAAGTCCCCAACAACAGATCAAGAAGACAACCCAATCAACACCTACTCACCATACTAGCCCACAAAGCAAAAAGTTCACAAGCAATTTGCAACAAAACCTTCTCACTATAGCATCCATCAATTTGGAATGCACTTCCGGACAACTTAAGAACCATCAACAAAATGATGGAATTCCACAAGAAACTGAAAACCCATCTCTTCTTGGAATACTTCAGAACTGACACCTAACAAAGCCCACCACAGGAGCAAAATACCCACCCAATAACCTCCCCCCCCCCCATACAGACTGCCTCCCCCACTCCCCTCCCACCAAAGTTAACAACACAACATCCCCTAGAAATGTCCCCAACTCCTCCCCCACACCTGCAACTCCCCACCCACCCTCCCTCCTCTGCTACACCTTTATGATTTTCAACAACCACAAGCCAGCCGAATATTAACCACAATATACCTTAACCAATGTGCATAAGTTCCCCTTCAGCCTGTTAAACAAACAACCAAACCCAGTTACACTGCAAATGGAATGATGACACTCATTTCTGATCAAGTTTATTTATTTATTTTATTTTATTTACATTCTCTTATATACCACGCTATTCTGCATCAGTGCGGTTTACATTGAACAAACTGAAATTACATTGAACAGGGCATTATAACTTGGAGATAACTATTTTACAGGGAACATGGGCTATGGAGGGTTAAGTGGCTTGCCCAAGACCACAAGGAGCACCTGTGGGACTAGAAACCCCAGTCCTTCCGGCCCAAGGATGCTGTCCTCTAGTGGGATTTGAACCCCCGACCTTCCGGCCTGAAGTACCTTGCCCCAACCACTAGGCCACTCCTCCACTCCAAGTTATGTTCAGTAGAAGTTTATTATAGGTTCATAAAGTTGAATTTGTTTCCATTTGCCTTAAAGTTTGCTGTAAATCCATAAACCATGTTTACTGTAAACGCCTTTGACACCATGAAAAGCTGTATAGAAAAGACGCTCAATAAATAAATTAATTCAGCCACTCTCCATATAGCTACGTGGGTTTAATTTAGGCTAGAAAACGCTGATGTAAGATGGTGACTGCATTACGAGGGTAATTCCATAAGGAGCTATAGTTTATGGTTTATTAAAAACTTGCTATACCACTCTTCAAACATCAGAATGGTTTCGAAAATACAATATTGAACTGAAATGGAAAAGGAACTCCAATAGTAAAATCATAAAGTAAAGATCACACAGACCATGACACAAACACGGGACACATGTAAAGCCATCAGCAGGCAGCAATCATGTTAAATCCATATTCAAAGCCTTTTGAAATAGGTGCAAGTCCAGTTTTGAATTTTTTAAATGAAAGCTCCGGTCGAAGATCAGGAGGGAGGACATTCCAGTGGGTTGGGGCACAGAAGCAAAATGTGGATTGTTTGGTCACGTCATATCTAACTTGCAAGACTGAAGGGAGGAAGAGTTGCTTGGTATGAATGGTGTGAAGAATAGGGCTAGAGAAATGAGGAATAATAATTGAAGAGCAATAAGCGGGGACACCGGTATAGACGGTCATGTGTGCCAGAATGGATATGAAAGGTGATCAGGAGTCAGGGCTAATGGAGTGATATGATCAAACCCAGAAGCATGGGTGAGCAGTGTTGTGGACATTCTGAAGTCTTTTCAGCTGATATTCGAGAAACCCAATGTAAATGACGTTGCAGTAATCCGATCTGGAGATAAGCAGATTAAGAATTAATGTCGGTAGTGCAGAGGAGCTAAGGAAGAGAAGAAGGGGTCTATTGTAATGTAGCAAATAAAATGAACTTCCAAAAGTGGAGTCAGGCCAGATTCAAGCATCACTCCCAGATATTTGAAAAAAGGAGAAAGACAAAAAGGAGTATTATCTAGAATGGAGGTGTCAGTAGGAATGCCGAGCTGGTGTAAATGACCATACAGATCTTATGTGCATATGGCTATATGTGCACTCTATCCAAGCTCCGCCCACAGCAAAAGTACATGTGATGAGTTTTATGCACAATTACAGAATCACATGTACTTTTGCTGTGGGCGGAGCTTGGATAGAGTGCACATATAGCCATATGCACATAAGATCTGTATGGTCATTTACACCAGCTCCAGAATCAGTGTAAGTAACTGCTGCTTAAGTTTATGTGCATCAGTGGCCACTTACACTAGTATTCTAGAAAGAGAAATGCACAGATCTGACTTTATAGAATAGGCATGAATTACACATGTAACGATGTGTGTTAACTATTCAGCTCACAGAATTCCCCTCTATGGGGCTAATTGTATTCTGCAAGTGTGCGCATAAGTCCCAGTATGTGTACTTTCAGTTGGGGTGTGCATGATGGTGGAGCTTGGGCAGACACAGGGAGGGCCAAGATTTATGCATGTAATTTATAGACTACCACGGCGCCGATCTAGGCGTGGTCAATCAGGCTTGCTCTAGAGCAGTCGTAACTGCCACAGCTAGACTCAGATGTGTCCGCATGCTTCTATTCTATAAAGTAAAGCCTACACATGCTTCACCTTATAGAATAGGCCCCAAATATGTGCAGCAACGCACTTTGACGGCACTTGAAATTATTGAATTACCCTAGGGCTTCTCATCCCAGTTCTCAGGACATACCTAGCCAGTCAGGTTTCAGAATAACCACAATGAATATGTATGAGAGAGACCTATATACAAGAGAGGCAGTGCATGCAAATCTCTCTCATGCATATTCATTATGGTTATCCTGAAAACCTGAGGGCTGTATATTCAGCTGCCTATTTATGTATTTTTTAAACAGCATGGCCTGGCTCCAGTGCTCGCTTCAGGTCATTCAGTGATGGCGCCCGGGGATATTCAGCATTTTAGTGCCACTGAATATCCTGCACAGTGCCATTTAGGTGGGTTGCAAGTCTGCAAATGGTTTTGAAATGCCCCCTATGGTCACTGCCACTGCTGAATATTGACCCAAGAGATTTAGGTTACTATAGAAACAAAGAACCTTAGCTAAATTTAAGCAATGGGCATAGAAAACGATGGAAATTGCAGACAGTTTGCATGCACATTGGATTTCATCCACTTTAAATCTTGCAGGGAAACAATCCATCATAAAAACACTATGCAGTTGAAGTTGCACATACCTTTTGCAAACGTGCAGGATTTGGCCAAATTTGACACCAGGCAAACTGTGCCTGACAAAAAATCGAATTGTTAAAAGATAAGCCAAATAGTACTGCAGCCATCTGCCCAATCCTCAAAATCTCAAGCTTAACAGGTAGTTAAGAACATACATAAGATATGCTGTACTGGTTCAGACTAAGGTCCATCAAGCCCAGTATCTTGTTTCCAACAGTGGCCAAGCCAGGTCACAAGTACCTAGCAGTTTCCCCAAAAGACACAGGTTCCACAATGCTTGTATTGGGTCAAGCAGTGATATCCTGGGTCCCTTTTAATAATGGTTTATGGACCTTTCCTCCAGGAACTTGTCCAAACCTTTTTTAAACCTGACTACATTAACAGCTTTTACTACATCCTTCGGTAACAAATTCCAGAGTTTGATTAAGACAAATAAAGAAAATATTTTTTCACTCAACGTGTAAATAGGTTACCCTGTAGCTTCATTGCATGTCCCCTTGTCTTTCTATATTTTGATGGTGTAAACAATTGATCCACGTTTACCCGTTCCACTCCATTTGTTAATTTATAGACCTCTATCATATCTCCCCTCAGTCATCTCTTTTCAAGGTTAAAGAGCCCTAACCTTTGTAGCCTCTCCTCATAGGGGTATCCTTCCATCCCCTGTACCATTTTGGTGGCTCTTCTCTGTATCTTTTCTAGGAACGCCTTAACCTTTTTAAGATATGGCGACCAGAATTGCACACAATATTCAAGGTGCGGTCGCACAATGGAACAATACAGAGGCATTATAACATCCTTTGTTTATTCTTCATTGCTTTCCTTATGTTTCCTAGCATTCTATTTGCTTTCTTGACTGCCACTGCACACTGGGCGGGAGGTTTCAATGATGATGCCTAAATCTTTTTCCTGGGTGCTGGTTCCTAATGTGGAACCTTGCATCGTGTAACCATAGTTTGGCTTGTTCTTTCCTAGGTGCACAACTTTGCACTTGTCCACATTAAATTACATCTGCCATTTGAACGTACTTCTTACAATTTATCAAGATCCTCTTGCAATTTTTCACAGTCCTCTTGGGTTTTAACAACTTTTAATAATTTTGTGACATCTGAAAATTTGATCACTTCACGCGTTATTCCCATTTCCAGGTCATTTTTGATATGTTAAAAAGCATATATCCCTGGGGTACAAAAAGGTGAAGGTCACCTGCTTATCTCTGACAAAGAATGGTGCCTTTTCGATAGCCAGTCTTTGATTATGGAAACGTTTGTAAGAGGAAACAGATTATTTGGCATTTAGAAAGGGCATAAGGATGTCTTTATTCAGGCAAGATTTTTGATCAGATTGAACTTGAAGACTGGGACGGAGATAGATTTAAGTGGCTTTTGATAGTCTTTAATGTAGGGGAGATATTTTGTGGCGATGGCTAGCCCTTGTAAAGTAGCTGACTGTCACCGCTGGACTTAAAACCCAGATATTCAATGCTGGGGTCATATCCGGCCACCGGCATTGAATGGTCAGTCGGATAGCTGTGAAGCTAACTGGACAGCAGCAATATTCAGTCGCTGTCTCGTTAGCTTCTGCGACAAAAATTAGAGCAGCCTTTAAGGTGCCCAACGTTTGCCACTTAGTGCTGAATATCACTGCTGCCAGGTTATCTCCCGGTGCCACCTCTGCTCCTTCCCCAATGCCTGCTGCCTAGCATCGGGGTCTTCAGTGGGGCATTAGTGCGACTGAATATCCAGCTGCTGCGATTAACCGTGCTAATCACTCTAAATATTGGTCCCTTAGAATCTAAAAATTGTCCTAAGTGTGAAGTGTAATCTTCAGAGATTAGCAATGCCACATCTGCAGAATGGACATGCTAAATCAATAATAAAGATAGACACCATCAGGAGAGACGTGCTCTACAATAATGGGCCACACTTGCTTCCACTGGTAGCATTGTTGGGGCGTAGTTCCCCCCCCCCCCCCCCGCTACACATATGGAGACAGACTCCCTCATTTAGATTAGAAACAACCTTTTGTTAATATTCTGCCCTGTAAAAAACATTCATCCACTGTGAGGTTTTCCACTGGGGGCTTTCGGATATGCTCCTGGTTTCCAGCATGCCTGTTCGAAAGGTTCCTCAGAAGAACTTTGGAAAGTCGATCATATAAAATTTTCCACCTTCCTCTGGCACTCCGCTCCTGATGCACTTTCTGGAAAGCTGCTTCCAGTTCTATGTAAATGTAATAATATCTTGACAATTATATTTATTTGTAGGCATTGTTTGTGGAATCAAAACCCAAAAGACTCAGGAATGGATAGACACAAACTTTGGACGCTTTATCATCCTTGCTGACTACCTGGATCTTTTACACTGGAACCGCTACTTTGACAGTGTAAGTATTGTGTAGTGTCCTGAAGGATCGTCCTTTGTGGTACAGTGCAGTCGCCCCTACATACAGTCTGTATGCTGTGGTGTTTGGACAACCTTTCACCTTATTTGGCAGCTTGACCTGTAGTAGTAGTTCAGCAAAGCCAGAGGGGGCAGGAGCAACCCCCTTCCCCAGTAGGTCCAAGGGGATCTTTGGGGTGCCTTCAGGAGGGGATGGGTTTTTGTTTTGGGGAGTTGGGGTGGGGTGGGGTGTATTCAGCAGTGGAAGTTTGCCTAGGGGGAGGAAGGGGTCTATGCTTCAATGTCTTTAGTATAAGCCCCCCTTCAAGAGTCCTCCCTGAGAGAATCAGGCTATAGTTAATGGCCCTATGCTCCCAGCTCCCATTATTTTTCCACATATAACACAGTTTCCAGTGTTCAACACAAAATGTGTTATTCGATATGCCTGAGGTGCTTTGCATACTCTGCATCTCATTATTATGTAATATGTGTTGTCTTAAACTAATGTGCATTATGGTAAAATAACACATGGTTTTGCCATTTAATGTGTTAAGTGGCAAATATTGTGTGGTATTTCCTTAACAAATATTAGTAACTACCCCTCTCAGTTATGAGCTAAGGAGACCGAGAAGCTGTATCATATGGAGGGGATAATATGGTATCATCTAACCCCTCCGGAGACATAGACACTGGCCAAAATGTATGATTCAGGAGATATGCTGGGACATGAGTTCAGAAGCCCTGTCTCCCACTCTCTGTGTGAACCTGGGCACGTCACGTTTATCTCCCCACGCTTCAGGGACCCAGATGAAATCCAGGCATTTATCGTAACTTTCTCAGTCAACAGAGTTAAAGAAGTTTCCTGTATTGTTTGCAAAGAACTAGATTGTCACCAGAGTCTACAATGTTTCCTTTCACTAGCTGAAAGTGCTCGATACAGTTGGCTATACACAGCTTGCCGACATAACCCTGCAAAGCAACGCTCTGACTGAAGAAGATACAAGCTGCCTGATTGTGGCAAGACTGCAGCAAGCGAATGTAAACGAAGTTTACCAGTATTTGGACCAGTTCTACCTGAGTGCACAAAAGGTATAAGGCGGCATTTTTTCTGATCCAAGTGAACTGAATTATATTACAGCAATGTGAAAGGCGAGAATTTTCAGATGTCACTTGTTTCTATTGATGGTTTCCTACTATTCTATGCCGTCTTCAGTTGATCCAGTCTACGGCAGCCAAAGTCATCGTTGGCGCCTGCTGTTTCTACAACACCATCAACCCCTGCTCATAGCTCTACACTGGCTTCCTGTGTGTCTTCATTACCCTTGTTCATAGTACTTCCTGTCTGGCTGGCTTTCCTAATTTCTCCCTATATCCCCCAGAGCTCCCTTCGTTCTTCTCAAGACTCTCTCCTCTCACTCCCCCATCATCCTCCATCTGCCTAGAAGTCTCCCATCCCTCCTCTTTCTCCTACCTAGGCCCTTTCCTCTAGAACTCCCTCCCTCTAGTCCTTCGCCAAAAACCCCTCTCTCCCTAGATTTAAACAACAGTTGAGAATTTGGCTTTTCCAGTCTGTTTTTTTCCCTGTTTTCTTGCCCTCTATTATATTGTCCCTTTCCTCCGATTTCACATGCCTCTTTTCTTTGCTCCCCACCCCTATTCTTCCACCATCAAAGGTTATTGTTCACCTCCCTCTTGCCCACCACTGTTCTGTTTATTGCCGTCTTCTTGTCTTGCCTTTCTTCTTCCCTTATTGTTATATTGAATTATGTGAACCACTTCCACAGGTTCTAGTCATTTAGTGGTATATCAAATGCCTGAATAAATAAATAAAGATAAATGGGACTGAAATAGAATCCTTTGTGATTATGATAATATACAAACTCCAGATTACATAATCTATGATTTTTGTCATTTCAGGTGTTATATTATACACTGCTCTGATAAGGATAATTACAAAAACAGGGGGCCTCAAAAACCAAAATGCAAAACTTAAATCAAAGTTTAAAAAAGGGAAAATAGGAGGCAATTTTACAGACCTTACACCTTGTTTGCACGTTTGGCATTTTCAGGGCCAAAGAAACTTCCTTTCAAATAAATATAAATCGACAGGTTTTTTTGCATTCATTGTAACTGCACATCTACTATGCATGTTACAACTTTTCTGTGTGCAATAAATTGTGCATAACTACATTTATAGTTATAGTTACTTTTATTTGATACACCGCTTATTATTTACCATGTCTCAGCGGTTAACAATTCTATAGAGTCAGGTACATAATTTTGTAGGTATATATGCACACGAGTAGTTTGTGTGAATGCTTAATTTTTAGGTGCCCAAAAAAGCCTGAAATGGAAATACCTATAGCATTTTTAAATAGCAGAGACATATGTGCAAACCAGCATAAATACGTAAGCGATAATTTTAAAAAAGGTGTTACTGCTCCATAGTGAGGCACATGGAGACTGGAACTGAGATGTTGTGGTTGTGATATCCACAGCTTCGGCAGTATTTTAGAAAAGGCTCTTCTAAATGTGGAACCTTTCCTAAAATAGCTCAGAAATGCAAGTATATTTGCTGATACATGGAGCCGAGAAGCCATTTCACAAATCTACACATGGGAAAACCAACAGGGGGAAATTTGGCAACTTCCACATGTAAATTTGTATTTTACAACTTCCATGTGTAAGTGCCGGCCTTTACACACGTATGTCGACCACTTTGCAACCCTACATGGATAAATACTTTAGATGCCATTATTTTTATCCCGTTTCAGTTTGGAGGAGGAAATAAAGAATGGGGAATTAAGAAAAATAGCCCCTTAATATCTCCTGTAAAGGGCAGCCGGAACAAACACTTTTTGAAAACTTATACATGCAAGAGAAGAGCTGTAAATCCCAAAATGGACAATTGCACTCATATGTGTGGATTCCCTCTATAAAATGGGATAATACATGTGTAGGTTTTTGACCCACCCATGCCCCTTCTTAGCCACGCCCTCTTGCAATTTCTAAAAAGAAAGGACATCCACATGTAAATTCAGCCTTTCCTAAAATCACCATTTCACTGTGCAAATGCCTGATTTTAGGTTTTGGTGGTAGAAGGCAGGGATTTAAGCGCAGAAAAAAAGAGGTATGTTCTGGGTGTGGTTTGGGAGATCCTTTGAAGATATGTGTAACCGCATCTCTCACTAAGAGAGTGAGGATATCCCCAGAAATGCTAGATAAAAGATAAACAAGGAGAAAAGTGCAGGCTGAACGGGAGGCAGAACCTCAAGACCTCAGCTAAAGTGAAAAAACCCTCAAAAGCTCTTGTAAAGACGCCCACACTAAATTTATCTTAGAATAAAACTCCACATACCCCGGATTAGGAAGAGGATCGTTACTGTTATGGTAGCAACCCATTTGGAGACACTATCCCTTTTATTGGTGATCCCCCAAAGTTAAGTATAACAGCAGAGCAAAAATAAGGAAAAATTAAATGGAATATCAATTAATGTCCCAAAAGAATCTGTATTTTAAGCTCTGAGACATGAAGTACTGCTCTGGTATTCTCCCTTTCACTCCTCTTGGGTGCTGTGCTGGGCACCGCAGACTCCTTCAGAAGTATCTGCAAAAATTTGTAAAAATACAAACTCCCATCTACCTTAAGCAGGCATGGTCATATCTAAAAACTCCTTTAAAAATATCTCTTCTAACTGAAGATACAAAAATGGGGAATTGACTCCCTTCCCAAGGCAGGACATTTAGACAATTCATCAACTTTCCACAACCGACTCTGAACATTTCTGTCTTGCAGTTGAACATCTCCAGTATTAGCAACCTTGAGATACGGAGAAAGATGCTTGTGACATTGACTGAGCTCCTGCAGAAGCAGTTTGATACATATAACCCTGAAGACTGGAACCAGCTCCTGACCGTGAGGCTAAGACTCTTTCTCCCCAGCCTCACTGGAGAAGAAATGAAACTCTTCCTAAGCTCCGCCAGCTGTGACAGCTACTTAGTCATGTGAGTGTTTTCTCTCTCACTGCATTACGGCACCTAAGCAGACCCGTCACTTTCAACTTTTTTTTGCAGACCACACTGGCTGATTCAGCTGTTTTTTGCACAAGTTTCATTCCTAGGCATTATATAGTTTGATCATGGAGTTGTATTCAATTGTACTGGGAGCTGTAGCCTAATTGTTAAAACTGTAGGCAAGGAAGCAAGGGTTCAAATCCCACTTCTGCCACTGATACTCCTTGTGACCATGGGCAAATCACTTCATCCTCCACAAGCCCACTTGGGCAGGAGAATAATTTTTCTACCTGTTTGTAACTTCCCTGGAGTTCAGATTTGGAAAAGGTGAGCAATTAAATCTCAAATCCAAATCCACATCCCTGTTTTTCCCATGGAGAATTCCCTGTTATTGGCTTCCATTAACAGAGGAGGAGATATATGAGGCTTTGGGACCTGAAAAGAGAAAAAGAGGTTAAAAAGATGCTGACTGTGCCCCTCACAGCTCTCTTCAACTTATCAAAAGAGAATAAAATTTCCATGCTGAGACCTAAAGGTGAGAAGATCCACAGGAGAATAGATGTAGCAAAACAAAAACAAGAGTAGTCGAACAGACAAGTTGAAATATAATATAAAATAATATTTTTGTAAAATAACACACATTTAAAATGTAACGAGAGAGAGCTGCTAGGGTCAGAAATGCCATTCTGCAGCCTGGAGCCAACATGAGCATACCAGGGACCCCAGAAAGAGCCGGAGATGGGATCAGGAGGTGGAACCAGGGGGCCATTGGGGGATGCCAGGAAGTAGGCTGGAGGAGAGATAGACGTCAGGGGCAGATGGATCTATATGGGGGGGGGGGGGGCGGAAATAGATGTCAGTGGGGATGATTGAGGGAAGAAGCGATGTTGGTGGGGTTCTCAGTCTTTACATCTGGCCCTTGTAAAATGTGGAATACTGGTAAATATTTTAGGTTCACATAGACTACTTCCACTCTACCCCTAAAATGGCTCCTTGTAATCTGAATGTGGTGCAGCAGCTTTCTAAAATTGCTATTGGAACACGTAGATGATTTACACATGAAAATGTAGCACTTTACATGTGGGGATGCTTGTAAAATAACCCCCTAAATCTTTCTTTTTTTCAGTGTTGAGGCAGTAAGCTTTATCTTTGACTCCCTGACTGATACAGACCGGAGAGATATTTACAACACCTTTCTCACTTTCCTCCAAAACCAATATAATGAAACAGGTATGAACTGCATGCAATGGAAATTTTGGTCAAGGTTAATGCGTAGCTAGTTTTCTTATTTAAAACAGTAAACAGAGCAAATGATACGGCAAATTCTAAAACATACAAGGACTGGAGGGCATACCATGAAACTACATGAAGGTGTGAAGAAACAGGTGATCCAGTTTATTTCAGGCCCGATTCTGTGAGGCGACTAGCTGGGCTGAACATCCAGATGGGACGTGCAGTCCCGTTAACCATCCTGGCAGAATTCCGAAAGCCTCCCTCCCCGCATGCACAGGGCTGCTGTGCAAGGAGAGCAGGAAAGGGGTGGCTCAGGGGCGTAGCGTGGGTGGGCCAGGCACCTGAACGTACAGGGCCAATTCCGGTCACGGCCCTGTACATCCAGGGAGCACCAGGAGGACACCCAGCTTATTCCACCTCGGAGATGGAATAAGCACAGGGCACCCATTCACCTCGGCCTAACCCAGCAGCCCCCCAGATGTATCGGGGTGTTGGAGGTGAATCCCCGCTGCCCAGTCTGGGCCCTGGCTGCCCCCACTGGGGGTTGGGTTGTGAGGAAACAGGGGTCAGCACTGCGGCGGGCTGGATGGCAAGCGGGGAGGATATCTCCCGCGGAGATGCAGAGGCATGGCGGGCCATCTCAGTGCCCGATCTTGCACCCGTGGGAATGTCTGGCTCCCGCAGTGAAGAATCGGGTATTCACAGGACCATCCTGTTTGGGAGCGTCCGGACATGCCCCTTTGTGCATCAGGCTCAAAGAGTATCTGGATTTTCAGAAAGCCTTTGATAAGGTCCCTCTGAGAGACTTTTGAAGAAATTAAAAAGTCATGGGATAGGAGGCAGTGTCCTATTGTGGATCAGGAACTGGTTAAATGATAGAAAACAGACAGTAGGACTAAATGGCCAATTTTCTCAATGGAGAAAGGTGAATACTGGAGTATTCCAGGGATCTGTGCTTTTTAACATATTCATAAATGACCTGAATAGTGTAAATACAATGTAGATAGTTTCCCCAGTTGTTTCCATGTTGATTTCCCTGTTTATTGTAAAGTTTACAACTCAGAATGCCTGTGTTGTATAGTTGACGTTGAATGTAAACCGCACTGATCTGAAAAGCGCGGTATAGAAGAACTGTTAAATAAATAAAATAAATAAATAACAAGTGAAGTGATCAAATCTGCAGATAAAGTGTAGTTACTCACCTGTAACTGGCGTTCTCCAGGAACAGCAGGAATCAGTTCTCACATATGGGTGACGTCGGTACCAACGGAGCCCGTGCGGAGCATTTCCCCAGCTTTCAAAGAAAGCCTTTAGGAATGCTACCCATGCATGCGTGGTCCCCTTCCCGCCCAAAGGTGCCATCTTCTTCAGTCAGATGACATAGCTTAGGCAAAAGACAAAAAGGTCAAGGAGGCAACTCCAAGGGGAGGAGGGAGGGGTTGTGAGGACTGATTCCTGCTGTCCCTGGAGAACACCTGTTACAGGTGAGTTACTTCACTTTCTCCAGGAACAAGAAGGAAGTCAGTCCTCACACAGGCATTTTGTAAAGACCCTTGGAGAAGAGACAAGGCCGAACAGCAGCACCCTGTACTGGTAGTGCTGTCCCCCCACCACAAATCTCAGGTAATGCCTGTGGGAGGGTGGATCAGGATGTGGGTGTAAGCATCCTTGAGATCCTAGGAGCAGAGCCAGTCTCCCTAGTGAAGGTAGGGCAGCAGTGTTCCAAGGGAGAGCATCTTGAACCTCTCCCGCACCAGGAACTTGTTCAGGTTGCGCAGGTCCAGTATGGGCTGGAGGCCACCTGTTCTTTTTGGGACAAGGAAATACCTTGAGTAGAACCCCTTTCCCCAGAGGTGATGGGGTACAGGTTCTATCACCCTGTCCCTGAGCAAGCCTGCGAGTTCTGTGGCGAACTAGGCTTGGTGGAGGAGAGGTTGTGGTGGCTCTCCTAGAAAGCAGTCTGGAGTGTTCTGCTGCAGATGGAGGAAGTACGCCTCCTGCACCACCCGCAGAACCCACTGGTCTGTGGTGATGCTGACCCATCTGTTGGCAAAAGAAGCCAGTCGACCCCCTATAGGCCGAGGTGGGACTCCCGGGGGAGGGGTGGCCCAGCCCAGGGAGTCAAAAGCTTCCCCCTGGTTGGGCGGGAGTTGGTGTCTGGGGCTTGGGAGACTTGGGCTTCCTAGGTCCGTGTCCCTGACCTTTTGGCTATGAGGCTGCCCTGAGTAAGGCTGGTAGTGGCTGGCCTGGGAGTAGCCCTTTTTCCTCAGAAAAAAGGTTCCCCCCCCCCGAGGGTTTTTTCCTGGGGAGAGCTGAGGTCTTTTTGGACAGCCTCTGCCGGGTCACTACCTTGGTCTCAATATCCACAGGTTTATCTGACATTGGTTTCTCAAATAGGTTCTCACCATTGCAGGGAGGAGCTTTTCCTGTACCCACTGCTCCAGGTCCAAAGACTGTAGCCATGCCCGGTGCTGAGTGCAGATGCCCGCGGCTGCAATCCCGGACGCAGACTCAAACCCATCATAGGCAGCCTGGGAGAGGAATTTGGAGCAGTCCCGGATGCCTGCTGCTAGGGTTTGAGTGGTTCCCCATTGAGGCTTGTCGAGAACCTCGAGAGTTCCTGTATCAGGCACAAGGTACATTCCAATGTACAATTTGTATGCTTGTATTCGGAACCCGAGCATGGCACCCTGGTAGCACTTGCGCCCCATGGTATCAAGGGCCTAGGCTTCCCTGCCAGGGGGAACTGAAGAGTAGGTCTTTTGACTCTTCAGTTTTTGCATGGAGGACTCAACCACCATCGAGTTATGGGGGAGTTATGGATGTGATAGATGGCGTCCAGGTGCCAACTGACCACCAGCATCGAGGCCGGGGACTCCCACATCTGGAGAAGCAATCTCTCAAAAATAGGTAGAACCAGCACCATGAGAGTCACCTTGGGAGGGGACTCATATTGTAGGATCTCGAGCTACTCAGTGCACAGGTCCTCCTCTGACTCTGTATGGATCGAGAGAGCCCGGGCCATGTCACAAACAGTCATGAAAGGCCACATCCTCAAGCGGGGAGTGGCACCGAGGCTCTGGGGGAGAGGTCTCAGAGGGAACGTCCCAGTGTCGGGAAGTCTCTGGCGAGGCCTTGCCCTCTGTCTCCGTCAGAGCCCAAGGGCATCGAGGTGTCAGCCCTGGGGACAGCTCTGAGGAACCGGCCCCCTAGAGGACCTGGGGTTGGACTCCTGGAAACTCTCTGAGGAGGATCGGATCCCTGAGGAGCATGATCGAGACCTCGATTGACGCCGAGGACTTACCCGAGGCCGGTGGTGCTCGGTACCAAGTTTGACACCCGGAGACTCTCCTGAGGCTGGGGGGCCCAGAGTTGGGGCCAATGATGCCAGGCGGCCCGACATCAGTGCCTGCTGCAAGGTCAAGATGGAGGAGAGGCTCTACTCCATGGCCACCATGCGGGTCTCAAGGCAGGAAGGGAACCGGTATGCAAACTGGACAAATGGAAGGAATTATATTACTTTTTCCGGGAGAGTAGAGGACCACGTCCGTTGGGCTCCACGGAAAAAAGGAGACTGAACAAGATGGTACCCTTGTGCATGAAGGGGACCACTCATACATGGTAGCATTCCCAAAGGCTTTCTTTGAAAGCTGGGGAAATGCTCCGCACGGGTTCCATCGATGCCGACATCACTCATATGTGAGGACTGACTTCCTGTTTGTTCCTGGAGAACACAAAATTATTCATTAAAAGAGGATTGTAATAAATTGCAAGAAGACCTTGATAAACTGAGAGACTGGACATCCAAATGGCAGATGGAATTTAATGTAAACAAGTGCAAAGTTATGCACTTAGGGAAGAACAGCCCAAACTTCGGTTACACAATGCAAGATTCCACATTAGGAACCACCACCCAGGAAAAAGATTTAGGCATCATCGTGGATAACATGTTGATACCCTCCACCCAGTGTGCAACAGTGGTAAAGAAAACCAAATAGGAATCATAAGGAAAGGAATGGAGAATAAAACCCAGGATATTATAATGCTTCTGTATTGTTCCATAACTGCACCTTGAGTATTGTTTGCAATTCTGGTTGCCATATCTTTAAAAATATATAGCAGAATTAGAAAAGGTACAGAGAGGAGCCACCAAAATGATAAAAGGGATGGAAGGATACCCCTACAAGGAAGGGCTTAAAAGGTTAGGGCTCTCAGACTAGGAAAAAAGATGGTTGGGGGAGGGGGTATGATAGAGATCTATAAAATAATGAATAGAGTGGAATGAGTAAACAGATCAGTTGTTTACTCCTTCAAAAGTAGAAAGACTAGGGGACATGCAATGAAGCTACAATGTAACCCATTTAACACTAAAGGAGAAAATATTTTTTCCACTCAGTGCACAATCAAACTCTGGAATTCTTAAGGAGGATGTAGTTAAAGCTGTTAGACTACTGGGTTTAAAAAAGGTTTGGACAAGCTCCTGGAGGAAAAGTCCATAAACCATTATTAAAGAAGACCAGGAAAATCCACTGCTTAACCCTTTTTAGGAACCTGACAAGTACTTGTGACCTGGATTGGCCATTGTTGGAACCAGGACACTGGGCTTGATGGACCTTTTCAGATAGTTTCCAGAGTATGGCCTGGTCGTAAAGAATTTATGCTTTATAACTCTTTCCTTTTACCTTGTCAAGTGAAACACTTCTCCTACTTGCTTGTGACTGAACCTCACGGTGTTTGATTTTTGAAGGAAATGCCTGTGAAAAGAGTGGCGAAGGAAGTAAGGAATGGAAACAGAATGTCCTGGGTCCTTTTGCAGAAATGGCACTATATGAAGACATTTTGTCAATAAGGAGCACTTATAATGGAGTAAGTACAAATTCTTTTCTCAGTTACCGCTCCACTTTGTCTAAGAGCTTTAGGAAGAGAAGAAAATCAAATCACTTCTAAATGTGGATTATAGATCATTATTTTCATGCAGGCAATATTTTAGGAAAAGTTTTAAAAGCTTTTTTCTAACGGACAACAGCATATTCTCTGTTTATACAGTCTCAAGAGACAAGCAGCAGGATTGATATACAAGCTCCCTCCCCCATCCTTCCATAATTAGCTCTACTACACATAGAGACAGCTGGGACGTCATTGCACCTCACTTCAACTTGTTGCTTACGGTCCTCATCAAACAATATAAGAACTGCCATGCTGGGTCTAACCAAGGGTTCTACTGGCCCAGGGCAATGTCGCTGACAACGTCAAGCAGCCGGTGCTTGAAGGGATTATGCAAATGCAGGGCATATGGACAATGCTTCATTCTCAAGTTTCCAGAAGTCATAGTGTAGGGAGATACCGACCGCACGACAATATCCTTGGCTGTTAGATTTGATAACCTGTGATTGATCTTTCTTCCATAAAATGATCTAATCCTTTTATGAACCTGCTTAAACTTGTCTCCACTATGTCCTTAGTCGTATATCCGTTATAGGGGCATGTTTACTAAAGAGGTTAACACGCGGTAAGGGCCAGAGCAATTTTATTTCTATGCGTGCAGTGGCACTTAGAGCATGTTAACTTCATTAACATGTGCTAACCTTTGGTAAACATGCCCCGAAGGGATTGCAGATGTCGCCAATTACACGTATATTCACCAAAAAAATGTCAACAATATAACTGTGATTCTTCTCAATAGCTCCCTAAACTTCAACTAAGTTTTGCATATGAAGGTGAACTGCTCATACCAGAGGAACTACCATCTCAAAGATCAGAGGCTCCCCTAATCCAATAAACACAACTTAAGGGATCAATTTGTGTGAGCTCAGCTGTGAGATCTCCCCTTGAAAGAGCTCTATTAGTGAAATGCAGTTTGCATCAGGAAAGCGGGTATTGCCGTAGGAGATTTTTTATTTTGTTGTGCTTTGCAATCTGCGCCATTGCCATTACGTTATATGTTGTCATGTCCTTAACTTCAGTTTATTGAGTAAGGGGAGTCTGTGGTCTCTGAGAAGCTCTTCACTGAAGTTTCCACACTTCACCCTCATTTACAAACTTTAGTTGAAGTATAGAGAGCTAGTGGGAGGAATTGCATGTCTATCACTGAAGAAGTGCTTTTAAACATGGTTTTGTCTGGTGACATTTTCATAGCCTGCATAAAACAGGCTGTTTTTACATTTTATAGGTATGTTTATTTTTATTTTATGTGCTGTTATAAATTCAAGTCTAGGGCTCGACAAACCCCGGGCACCAGGTTGCTGTGGCATCTAAAAGAAGCAGACCTGGCACCTGGGTTTTGCAGGCAAAGCCTATGGGCATCAGTGTCGGGTCCACTATAACTGTGCAGCATCAGTAGCTGCTTGAGCTAATAGAAAGGCATCAAAAGGCAGTCGGTGGTGTCATAGGCCTGTGAAGGTATGCATAACAGCAGCAGCAGCGGCACACATGGGGCATTTCTGGGAGAAGGAGATTCTCCAGTCCTATTGGTAGAATTTACAAACTTGAAAGAGGCTGTTTTGTTTTGTTTTGGGGGGGGAGGAAGGAAAAGAGAGGGAGTGAGAGGATATTGCTGGTGGTAGAAAGGGATAAGATTTGGTGATGCTATTGCTGGGCAGAAGATGCTGCCAGTGAGGTGGGTGGGTGATGGGGAGGGGCTTTAGGTTGTAGTTGCTGAGAGCAGGTGGGTAGGGATGATGGGGAGAGACTGAAGCTGTGGCTGCTGAGGGCAGGTAGGCGATGGGCTCCTGCACTGTGTGGCTCAAACACACCCAGAGCCATAACGCAGAAAGAAGGAACTTCCTATTCGGGCAGTGGTGGCCATGAGAGGCTCTGAGGTCTAGCTGTGGGGAGGGCGAAGGCTGACTGGCTTGTGGAGATATGCGCTGAAGTGTTGCTGACAAGCTTGCTGAAGTGCAGACAGGTGTGGGAAGGGGTTGGCTGGCTTGATGAGGCGCTTGATTGGCTTTCTGGATGGTGAGAGTTGCAAGTTTGAAACTGCAGGGTCCTGATGCAGGATAGGCAAGTGATATGAAGGCCATTTGAACCAAGTACTATGTCGGTATATTACAAGAGAATGCCACAGTTTACTGACTGAAGAACAAATGTGAGCATGTTCCATCCGGCAACTTTTCTAATAGAAACTTTTTATGGGTAGCACAAGAAAAGGATACAGAATAAAAGGGATTATACACATAAAAAGATTTGCATATTAAAAAGGAGCGTTGTTTAAACCTGACTATTTATGAGTTTGGGTTAATAAAAGGGTCCAACAAAAGGAAATCTTAATGTTGAAAGATCTTTATAGCTCCTTGAATTGATATTTTGCAGATATATTATTTATATAGATCAACTAATGTACAGTGTGTATTTTTGTTTATCTGCCAGTGGTTTATGGGTGTGCATTAAGGGAAACAAAGCAAAGAGAGAATCCCCTATAGAACAGCCACGGATATACTGGGACTGTGTAGAAATCAAACTACTTAGATTTATGAAGAATAACCCTGATGATGCCACAGCCATGTTTGGGCACTGTCAGCCTGCATAAGGGTTAATTCAGAAAACTGAATGTTAATAACAATACTATAAAGATGTACAAAAAATCAAATTGAAAGATAACCTGAAAAAAGATACATGAAATGAAATAATACATAAGAATAAATAAGGCCATAAACCTGGAACATGAAAAGGAACACAAAGAAATGTTGTTAGTGACTATTATTTAAAAAGATGAACCCCAATTCGCCATTTCATGAAATGATTGTATTAAAAAAAATGTGCAAAAAGAGATTATCGTGCATATGTCACAGGATATGAATGTGTTCTGCAGCATACATTTATTCTTAATAAATATAAATTGTTTGTGTTCTGCAGAGCCCTGGCCTATCTCCTGCTGTGTTTCTTTGCAAGGTGTATAAAGGGCCTGATTTACTACGCTTTCTTTTCCCTTGGTGGTGGAATGGGAATCAGCCTTAGTAAATCAGAACCTTCAAAGCCATGGCAGACCTTAGAGGAAATTTGCCCTGCCCCTCAACGTCAATGGAGACAACAAAGTGGGTTGTAAAGAAAATCAGAGTCACTGGCTTCTAAATCCAAAGAAATGTGTCAAAGCCTATCATATTATATAACCAGGCACATATGACTATTGTCCTCTCATTGTCTTTGCAGATGGAGGATTTGGAAAGTTTGTCCTCATCACAGCTGGCCAGTCTGTGCTTTCAGAATAATATCCTCAATAATTACCAAGATGTTGATGTGATTATGAATACCCTGGTGAACAAGACATTTGATGATGTTCAAACTTTCCTTGAAACATTCCAGAAATATGCAATTCAGGTAAGTCACAAAGCTCCAGGATAAAACAGCCATAAAATGCCATCCCTCCCATCAGCCTCCCTTATGGCATTTCCTTAAGTCCAGTTCTTCTGCATTTAGGACCTATATGAATACTGAAAGGTATAAACCTAGAAAACAATGGAAGACCATACAGCCCAACCACACTTACTGCTAAAGTCTACAATCCTCCCTTTTCTCTTTCAGAGCTCCTTTGTGTTTGTATTGTGCCTTCTTGAATTCAGGCAGTCCTCATCTCTCCCACCTCCACATATCCACGACCCTTTCTGTACACAAAGATTATTCCCAAGTCTACTCCCTTTCACTTTCATCCTAGGACCCCCCTTATTATAGAGTTTCTTTCCACTGAAAGAGCCCCACCACCTGCACACTTATACCTTTCAGGTATTTAAATTTCTCTATCATATCTGCCCATCCCATTTTTCTTTCAAAGAATACATATTTAGATTTTCAAGTCTATCCACAAATGCTTTATGACACAGCCATTTCTGTAGATGCCCTCTGGATTGACTCTATCCAGTTTATGTCCATCTGAAGGTGTGGTCTCCAGAATTTTGCATAGTTCTCCAAATGACGTTTCTCCAGATACTTCAACAGAAGTACTCTTGTTTCTTATTGGCCATTCATCCCCCTATGAATGCAAGCATCTTTCTGGCTTTTGCCATTTTTTTATCTTTATGGCCATTTTAAGATTATCAAAATGTCACCCTCTAAAGTCCCTTAGTTTTTTTGCAGCCCAAATGCATAAGCTGCATTTTTTAGTATTAAATTTTAGCTTCCAGAATTTAAACCATTCCTAAAGTTTTGATAAATCCCTCCTCATGTTATCCTTACCTTTCAAGATGTCTATCCTATTGCAGATATTGGTGTCATCTGCAAAGAGGCAGACTTCTCCTGATAGCCTTTCCACAGTATTGATTTTAAAATGTTGAAAAGAGCCAGACAAAGGATCAATCTCTGCAGCACATCACTGGTAACACCCCATTCTTCAGAGTGAACTTCATTTACCACTATCTGTTGTCATCTCTTCGGCACCACATTTCAGATTCTACACTCCGCGTATTTCCGCCTTCAGATTCTTTATTCCCGCCAGATTTTGACTCACTTCCAGTTGATTCACAGGCCTTCACCTGGAATGCTGTTCTTACACAGCTTTAGATTCTCTCAGCTCTCTCTCATCCAGATCCTATTCACACAAGCCTCTCCATAACCCCTGGTATCATCCTGGTCTCCTTCTCTCCCGTCATCAGCTCCACAGAGCTGAATGCATTTGGCATCATATCTGTTCACCTTCTACTTTTCCATCTTCCAAAATCTCCATTCCTGTTACAGATCTGCAATATCTTCTGCCAAAAAACAATTTCACCAGTCTTATTTCCACTGCTGAAAACCAGCCCAGGAAATTATTTTCAGTTGTCTCTCGTCTTCTACACCCCTCCTCGCTCCTTTTGCTACTGCCCCAACCACAGAACAGCTCGCCATGTTCTTTCAGGACAAAATCCTGCAACTCAACTTTGACCCTATAGAACCCTTTCTATTTCTTGTACATGATCCCTCCACTCTTGATAATCACACTCTGTCGCACCACTGCTCCCAGTTTAATCTAATTTGTATGGACTCACTCACCAAGGTCATAAAAATAAAATCTGATTCTGGTCACCTCAATAACAACAAACATTCTCCAGTACCAGGCATATTGTGAAGGTTTAACTGTGCTTATAAATTAAGCTTGGGGATAGTCAGCCTACTGGGACCTGAGTATCCAGATAACAAAGGTTTAAATATATGGAGAAAGCTTGCTTTTTCAGGGAGGGGGAGGTGAAAGTTTTTTGCTCCCATCTTACATCTACGGGTCTGAGGCCAGCTGTATGAGCTGTGGATCTTTCACAAAGCTAAGACTCTAATTTTCTTTCTTATCTCTGCTGGTTTCTAGATACCAATATAGAGTTTAACTGTCTGTTTGTGGGAATTGCTAATATTAAGTTTAACTGTGCTTATAAATTAAGCTTGGGGATAATCTGACTGACTATTTTCTAGGTAGTCTTGGAGCAGATATCTGTGGGTGCCCCCAGCTCAGGAACAGCCTACTGGCCAGAGACACTTAGGTTCCCGCCCACCCTACCCCTCGCCCCACCCACCCCAGGGGTTGCATTGCCTATATAGTACTCACATACGTTGCCATCTATCCCTTTAACTTGGGTTAGAGCCCACATCTTCTTCCTCCTTTCTTCTTCTTCCTCTTCTCCTTCTAGGACTACTTATTCAGCATGTCATATATTCAGTGCAATAACTGCAGTACTTTCATTCCAAGACGAATCATTTGGAACCTCAGAGCTTGTCCTATCTGCCTCAGGTCAGCTGCCATGCATAAAGAACTGACTTTACTAAGGGAAGACCTAGCTGCCATGCATAAAGAGGTGACCCTACTGAGGGAGGAACTGGCTGCATGAAGCGCACCTCTTCTAGGATACAAACTGAACAATGTTGACCACCGCTCCCACAAAGCATCAAACACCCCAGGGACAAGTGGATCACAGTGGGTTCTAGTAGAATTGCGACCTGTAACGCACAGACATCCTATGCATCAAAAGATATCCCTGCATAATGCCTTCTCTGCCTTGGCTAATGAAGATGAGGAACTGGGAGGAACTGGCTGCAATGAAGCGCACCTCTTCTAAGATACAAACTGAACAAAGTCCACCACCACTCCCACAAAGAATGAAACACCCCAGGAACAAATGGATCACAGTGGGTTCTGGTAGATTGTGACCTGTGACACAGAGGCATCCTATGCATCAGGAGATATCCCTGCATAATGCCTTCTCTGCCTTGGCGAATGAGGATGCCCAATCCAAAGAAACTGAAGGGCCCTTAAATGAGACAGACAATGCCCAATCTCCTGCTAAAGGACCAAATATGAAGAAAACCTCACCAAACAGCAAACTACTACTACTTGGTGATTCCATCATCAGTGGCACCAACTTGGGAACACAGTTCAAAGGAGAGAAGATAGTCAAGGGCCTCCCAAGCTCTTCAGCCAGCAGGAGTACAAACCACATTGTTGAACTACTTAGCGCAGAAAGTGAACACTCCAAACTTGATGTTGTTATCCACTGGGGCACAAATGACCTGGCTAGAAACAGTGCCTCTACAGTCCAAAAGGACTTCCAATCTCTGGGAGAGAAACTCAAGCCCATATTAACACTGTTGCATTCTCAGAGGTTCTACCTGTGCTTGGTAAGGGGGCAAAAAGGCTGCATCGCATTAACAGCTTTCATACATGGCTCCAGACCTGGTGCAAACAAGAAGGATTCAGATTTATTGGCGACTGGCGTAACAGATGGAACAACAAGAGACTATACTGTGCTGATGGACTACATCTCTCTGTCGCAGGGAAAAGAATCCTAAGTGAAAAATTCAAGCAATATGTGGATATGCATTTAAACTAGAAAAAGGGGGTGACGGATGTAGGTCAAGCTCTGAACGTCACCCCCTGCAAAAGCAGATTAAAATTAGAAACAGCCACACTTTTAAACCACACATCAAAAACAAGTGGGAAGATGTAGGCAGAACAAAATCAATGCTAAATACACACAAGCCAGTTAAATGCCGGAAAGCAATGAGCACAAATACTCAAAGCTTAGCCAACAAAGTTCCAGACCTGGAAGCCCTAATGGTGGAAATGGATTTGGACATTGTGGCCATTACAGAAACATGGCTAAATGAATCGCATGATTCGGATATAGCCATATCTGGCTATAATCTATTCAGAAGAGACAGAGAAAATGGAAGAGGAGGAGGAGTAGCCTTGTATGTCAAAAGCAATATTAAAGCTACTGAAATGCAGGGGGCATGGGGAAAAGAAGAAGCGCTCTGGATTGTGTTGGAAAGAGGAGATGGCACTGTCATCCATACTGCTGTAGTCTACAGACCGCCGACACAAATTGAAGAGATAGATAACGAATTGATTATAGATATTGCCAAGATAGTCACAAAGGGGGAAGCGATCATGTTGGGTGACTTTAATCTACCGGATGTGGATTGGATTACTCCTTCTGCAAATTTGGAAAGAAACAAAAAAATCGTGGATGCTCTCCAAGATACTTAGACAAATGGTGATGGAACCAACTAGGGAAAGCTCAACGCTGGGTTTAGTGCTCACCAACAGTGATAGCGTGTCGAATGTCTGCATGAGTGCCCCTGTGAGCAGCAGCGATCATCACACGGTGTGGTTTGAGATAAAAGCCATGGTACAGGCAAATCATAGCAAGCTCAAAATCATAAACTTCAAAAACAACGACTTCAATAAAATGGCCGAGTACCTAAAGAAGGAGCTGACAGGGTGGAAGGAGATAAGGGAAGTGGAATTGTTATGGGCTAAACTAAAGGTGGCAATAAAAGGGGCAACAAATAAATATGTAACAAAAGTAAACAAAAACAAGAGGAGAAGAAAACCTATTTGGTTTTCCAAAGAAGTGGCTGCTCAAATAAAGGCAAAAAACACAGCTTTCGCAAAATTCAAAAGCTCGCAAACAGAGGAATACAGAAATGAATACAGGATCAAACTCAAAGAGACAAAGAGAGAAATAAGGATAGCAAAATCAAAGGCAGCGGAAAAGATGGCTAAAGATGTTAAGTGTGGCGAGAAAACCTTCTTCAGGTATATTCGGGAAAGGAAGAAGATCAGAGGTGGAATTGCAGGACTCAGAAGTGCTGCGAATGGACTCGTGGAAAGTGACATTGAAAAAGCAAAATTGCTAAACGAATACTTCTGCTCTGTTTTTACTAAAGAAAGTCCTGGAGAAGGACCACCTGTGACTCCCAAATATAATAATGGGAATGAAGTAGATACCACACCATTCACAGAAGATGATGTGTTAGAACAACTTGCAAAACTGAAAGTAGACAAGACTATGGGACCGGATGCGATACATCCCAGGATACTGAAAGAGCTCAGAGAGGTTCTTGCAGGGCCGTTAAAGGAAGTTTTCAACAGATCCTTGGAAACAGGAGATGTTCCTCAGGACTGGAGAACAGCTGATGTCATACCTCTACACAAAAGTGGTGATAGGGAAGAACTGTCAAACTACAGGCCTGTGAACCTTACCTCAGTGGCAGGAAAAGTAATGGAGGCGCTCCTAAAAGAGCGAATAGTGAACTTTCTCAAAACCAACAGGTTGCAAGACCTGAGGCAACATGGTTTTACCGAAGGACGATCATACCAAACAAATCTGATTGAGTTCTTTGACCGGGTGACCAGGGAGCTAGATCAGGGGCATGCGATGGATGTCATCTACCTGGATTTCAGCAAAGCCTTTGATACTGTTGTCAATATCTATAGGAGGCTTATCAATAAACTCAGCAGCTTGGGGATGGATCCTAAGATGGTAAATTGGATCAGAAATTGATTGACAGACAGACGACAGAGGGTGATGGTAAATGGAGCTCACTCGGATGAAGGGAAGGTGATTAGCGGGGCTGCCCCAGGGGTCGGTCCTGGGCCCGGCACTGTTCAATGTATTTGTGAGTGATATTGCTGAAGGACTGAATGGAAAAGTCTGTCTTTTTGCAGATGACATGAAAATTTGCAACAAAGAGGACTCCCCCGAGGGAGTGGTTAACCTGAGGAAAGATCTACAAAAGCTGGAAGAATGGTCTAATGCTTGGCAATTAAGATTTAATGCAAAGAAATGCAGAGTCATGCACTTGGGTAGCAGAAATCCAAGGGAAATGTACGCGATAGGGGGCGAGAGGTTGGTGTGCACGGATCAGGAGAAAGACCTTGGTATGATTATTTCTAAAGATCTCAAGGTGGCAAAACAGTGCGACAAAGCGGTGGCAAAAGCCAGGAGGATGTTGGGCTGCATACAAAGAGGAATCACCAGCAGAAAGGAAGAGGTACTTAAGCCACTGTACAAGTCACTGGTGAGGCCTTACTTGGAATACTGTGTTCAGTTTTGGAGACCGTATCATGCAAAGGATGTAAAAAGACTGGAAACTGTTCAGAGGAAGGCGACCAAAATGATTTGGAGCCTTTTTCAGAAGCCTTATGAGAAGAGACTTGAAGACCTAAACATGTACACTTTGGAGGAGAGGAGGGACAGGGGAGATATGATTCAGACCTTTAAATACTTACAGGAAAATAATGAACAAACAAACCTCTTCCAAAGACGGGGAAGCTGTAAAACTAGAGGGCATAACAGGAAGCTGCAAGGTGGTAAATTGAAAGGCAATGTCAGGAAATACTTTTTCACAGAAAGGGTGGTGAATGCTTGGAATGCCCTCCCGATGGAAGTGGTGAGGGCAAACACGGTGACGGAATTCAAAATGGCATGGGAGAGACACAGTAGATCCCTTTACAGCAACAGGATAAAATCAAAGTAAACTGAACCATCTAATTTCTCAACAAATAGGGGTGTCCTGCATGGAGGGACGTGGGGAGGGGTGGCCTGCACGGAGCGGCAGGTGCACCTACTCTTGCCATCGTGCTGGGCAGACTAGATGGACCATGCTGGTCTTTATCTGCCATTATTTACTATGCTACTATGAATAGTAATACAAATCCCCACAACAAATTCATTGAGGATCTATAGGGCAAATACAGTGGTGTGCAAAAGTCTGGAATCACTTGTGAGTTTCGCGTTTTTCATACTTTCTATCGTTTTTTTCATCTTCATCTTTCTACCACATTAAAAGGGATACATTTGGCTAGTAGAGTTGACTTTTTTGCATTCCTTGCTTCCAATTTAAATAATTTACAGACACTTGGAGATAGCTACTGTGATTTTTGTGGTTCCTGGGTCAAAACTGGATCGAGATTATCCAATATGCACACATTATTTCTGACCAATCAGGAGGCTGGTTTCACTAACTAATCACAATGCAGATATCTAGCCAACAGTGCACCTATAAAAACGCGCAGAATTTTTGAATTTCATACGCTTTCTGGATCGACCATGAAGATGACTCGGACCCTGACATTGAAGGAGCGTGTTCATGTGTCCTTTATGAGCGAGGAAGGATTTTCAAGCCGTCAGATAGCCAGGAAAGTTGGCTGCAGTCAGAGCACTGTTGTTAAGATTGTATAGAAGAAGAAAGAAATGGGTTCAGTGGTGGACAAGCCTCGTTCAGGTCTTCCACGTGCATCAACATCATGCCAGGACCGCGCACTATGACGCATTTCACTGACTAATTGCAAGTTGACCTCTCCTCAGCTACTTCGAGAGTGATCAGACAAGAGTGAGGTCAGTGTCAGCTCATCAACAGTTCATCGTCCGTGCCTGCAGTTTGGTCTCCGGGGCTGCAAAGCACGGAATAAGCCACTGATGACTGACATACAACGGCGCAACCAGATCGTGTGGGCGAGAAAGCACTCAACTTGGTCGACTGAAATGTGGGAAAAGGTGCTATTCAGCAATGAAAGCACCTTCTGCCTGTTTGGTAACCAGGCCCACACCTATGTGAGGAGATTTCCTGGAGAGGAATTCAAGCCTGAGTGTCTCAACCTCACTGTGAAGCATCCTTTGAAGGTCATGGTATGGGGCTGCATGGCTGCCAGTGGCGTTGGACGTCTTCACATCATCGATGGAATGGTTAACGGGGCCAAGTACATCACCATACTGCAAAAGTGCATGGTGCTATCAGCACACTAGCTGTTTCTTGGCCAGTTCCTGTTCCAAGATGACAATGCACCCTGCTATCGCCTTTCGGAATGCAGCACACATGCGCGGTTCCCTTCCCGCCCAAGGGTGCCATCTTGCTCAGTCTGATGACATAGCTAAAAGACAGCAAAAAACAAAATAAAGTATATGACTGCAACTCCAAGGGGAGGAGGGAGGGTTGTGAGGACTGATTCCTGCTGCTCCTGGAGAACACCTGTTACAGGTGAGTAACTACGCTTTCTCCAGGACCAAGCAGGAAGTCAGTCCTCACATATGGGACTCCCCAGCTCTAGGCTACCGTGAACCCAGAAATGAAAAATTGGCTCCCTCTCAAGAGCCTCAGCATCTGTGATAAGAACTTTCTCTGAGAACGCACGCCATACGGTAGCCCAACACAAGGGACGGAGGGTAGGAGTTGCCTAAACCTCAAAGAGATTACGGAGTACCGCCTGGCCGAAAACACTGTCCTGCCGGGACTCTCTCTCCAGGCAGTAATGGGTTGCAAAAGTCTGGCTTGAAGACCAAGTTGCAGCCCGGCAGATGTCTGCCAAAGGAACAGAGCAGAGATGAGCTACTGACGCGGCCTTCGTCCTGACACGGTGGGCCGTGACCGACCCTGCAAGGGGAGATCGGCTGCCCTGTATGCCCAGGTGATGCAAACTGCCACCCAAGTGGACAAGGTACGCTTGAAGACAGATAACCCCATCCTATTAGGGTCAAATGAGACGAAGAGCTGAGCAGCCCTCACCTCCTGATTGAGGTGGAAAGAGGAGACCACTTTTGGGAGGAACTTGGGATGGGTCCGTAGGACCACCCTGTTCCTATAGAACCGCGTGTATGGTCTATCAGAAACCAGAGCTTGTAGTTCACTCACACGTCTGGCCGAGGTAAGAGCCACCAGGAAGAGCGCTTTCCACAAGAGGAAGCGCAAATAGCAAGTAGCCATCGGCTGAAACGGTGGGCGAGTCAGTTGCTGCAAGACCACGTTCAAGTCCCACTCAGTCGCCGGTGGACGAACCTGAGCCTTGAGCAGAAGCAGACCTCTGAGAAATCTGGACACCAACGGGTGAACCGATAGAGACTGTCCCTCCACCGGTGAGTGGTGCGCTGACAGAGCACTGAGGTGGACCCGAACAGAGTTAAGGCCTAGGTCTGACAGGTGAAGTAGATACTGCAGTACTACTGGCACAAGGCAAGAGAAAGGATCTTCATTACGCTGAGCACACCATACCGTAACCTACGCCACTTGAGGGCATAGGACATTCTGGTAGACTGCCTCCTAGAGGCCAAGACCACCTCCTCAACTTCCTTAGGTAGAAGTAAGGGAGCTAGCACTATCCTTTCAGCAGCCAGGCCATCAGATTGAGGGACCTGAGATTGGGGTGCAGAAGGGAACCCTGCTCTTGAGACAGGAGATCATGTTGCAGCCCCAGAGGGAACGGGGCTTCCACTGCTAACTGTAGGAGGAGTGGAAACCACGGTTGCCTCGGCCATCTGGGGGCTAACAGAATCATCGAGGCTTTGTCCCGGAGGATCTTGAACAGAGTTCGGGCCACCAGGGGTGTGGGAGGAAACGCATACAGGAGGCCCGTATACCAAGTGATCAGAAAAGCATCTGCTGCCATCCTCAGAGGATGCAGCTGTCTGGAGCAAAACTTGGGCAGCTGACGGTTTAGTGGACTTGCAAAGAGATCGATGGATGGAAGTCCCCAGCGGAGGAAGATCTGCTGAACCACCAATGGATTCAACTGCCATTTGTGGGGCTGGAGAATCCTGCTTAGTTTGTCTGCTAGGAAGTTTTCCTGACCAGGTAGATAAACTGCTTTGAGAAACATGCCTTGTTTGACTGCAAAGGAGCAAAGGTGTAGTGCCTCCTGACAAAGGAGCCTGGAGCCTGTGCCTCCTTGTTTGTTCACATAGAACATTGCTACTTGATTGTCCGTCTGAACTAGGACAGATTGTTGGGAGAGAGCATGGCAGAAGGTTTGCAGAGCTAAGCGGATTGCTCGCAGCTCTAAAAGGTTGATCTGCTTTGTGGCCTCCCGAGGGGACCACAGGCCTTGAGTGCAGGTGCCCTGGCAATGTGCACCCCAGCCCTTTAAGGAGGCATCTGTAGTCAGCACCCTTGTGTGTGCTGGAGTCTGAAAAGGTACACCCCTGAGGAGGTTTGGCAGATGTAGCCACCACTGTAAGGCGTTCAGAAGTTGTCTGGACACCTTTGGTGTGTCTTGGAGGTCGCCGGTGGCTTGTGTCCACTGATCTCTGAGGCACCACTGAGCAGCCTGCATGTGCAGATGGGCATTTGGGGTCACATGTACCATAGACGCCATGTGGAGGAGGAGTGGAGGAGTGGCCTAGTGGTTGGGGCAAGGTACTTCAGGCCGGAAGGTCAGGGGTTCAAATCCCACTAGAGGACAGCAACCTTGGGCCGGAAGGACTGGGGTTTCTAGTCCCACAGGTGCTCCTTGTGGTCTTGGGCAAGCCATTTAACTCTCCATAGCCCATGTTCCCTGTAAAATAGTTATCTCCAAGTTATAATGCCCTGTTCAATGTAATTTCATTTTGTTCAATGTAAACCGCACTGATGCCGAATAGCACGGTATATAAGAGAATGTAAATAAATAAATATAAATAAATGTGGCCCAGGAGCCGCAGGTAGTGCCTTGCAGAAACACGAGAATTGCTTTGGAACTGGTTGGCCAAGTCCATAAGTCTGTAGGCCCTGTCCTCGGGCAAGTAAGCTCTTGCCTGAAGAGTGTCCAACCTGACCCCTATAAACTCTAGGTTCTGAGAGGGGAGCAAAGTGGACTTTGCGTAGTTTATGACAAAGCCTAGATTCTGAAGAAGAGAGACAGTGCGCAGAGTGGCCTGTCGGGCCTCCTGGAGTGACTGACCCCTGATTAGCCAGTCGTCCAGATAAGGGAAGACAAAAATTCCCTGATTCCTGAGAAAAGCCGCCACCACTGCCAGGCATTTGGTGAAAACCCTGCGGGCAGAGATTAGGCCTAATGGAAGCACTCTGTACTGAAAGTGGTTTCCTCCCACCACAAATCTGAGATATTGTCTGTGGTCTGGATGGATGAGGATGTGAGTGTAAGCATCCTTGAGATCTAAGGAGCATAGCCAGTCTCCCTGCCGGAGGTAGGGCAGCAGTATTCCAAGGGTAAGCATATTGAACTTTTCCCTCTCCAGAAACTTGTTGAGATTCCGCAAGTCTAGGATAGGTCTGAAGCCTCCTGTTCTCTTTGGTACCAGGAAGTACCTGGAGTAAAAGCCTTGCCCTTCCAGGTGGTGTGGCACTGGTTCCACCACCTGTTCCTTTAGAAGACTTTACAACTCCTGAAGGAGGAGGTTTCTGTGTAGAGGGAGTCTTGTAGGCTCCCCTGGATAGTAGGAGGAAGGGGTAGCTGATGGAAATGGAGCATATAGCCCTTCTGGACTATGCTCAGTACCCAGGTATCCCCTGTGATGGCTGGCCACCTGTAGGCGTACAGGGTCAGCCGACCCCCTGTGCTGAGTGGAGCTACCGGCGGAGGAGAGGCTATGCTGAGGGAGTCAAAAACCCCCTCCCTGCTGTGCAGGAGCCGGGGCTGGCGGCTTGGGGGTTTTCTGCCTACGGGGCCCATGCCCCTGCCCTTTGGCCTGCTGGCCCTGCTGGGCAGCTGGAGAGGCCTGATACTGAGGGTAGGTTTTGTAGGCAGCACCCTTCCTTGGGAAAAAGGGCTTCTTCCCCGAGCCCTTCTTTTTTTGATAAGGGGCAGAAGTCTTCCTGGACAGCCTTGTCCTGGTGAGAGTCTCAGTCTCGATTTCTGCAGCCTTTTCAGTCATGGGCTTACCAAATAGGTTGTCACCTCGGCAGGGGACATCGACCAACTTGTCCTGTACCCATGACTCCAGGTCCAATGACTGTAGCCAGGCCTGACGGCGTGCACTGATGCAGGCCGTGGCTACCCGGGCCGAAGCCTCAAAGCCATCATAGGCTGCTCAAGAGATAAAGTTTGAGCACTCCCGGATCCCTGTGGACAAGGCTTTAAACCTCTGCAAGGGTTCCTTGGAGAGGCCAGCCAAGAACCCGGCAATTTCTTTTGCCAGGTCCCTTAGGTACATGCCCATGTACAGCTGATAGGTCTGGACACGGCAAGATAGCATAGAGCCCTGGAAGCACTTTCTACTGAGGGCATCCAGGTTCTGGGCCTCCCGGCCAGGAGGCACTAAAGAGTGCATCTTTTGACTTTTCAGTCTGTGCATGGCCGATTCCACAACCATGGAGTTGTGCGGTAGCTGTGCCTTCTGGAATCCAGGCTCTTCTGGACTCGATAAATAGAATTGACCCATTTGCTAAGAACGGGCGCCGAGGCCGGTGCTTCCCACATACAGAAGAGCAGCTGTTCCAGCATCGGAGGAACCGGTACAGTAAAGGCTTCCTTCGGAGGAAAGTCATACTGGAGGGCATTGAGCTCTTCGGCTCGAGGCACCTCCTCGGTCTCTGCCGGGAAAGCCAAAGCCTTGGCCATGTCCCGGATGAAGTCCGAGAACCGGGTATCCTCCGGGGGGAACCTTCTCCGAGGCTCAGACTCCAGGGAGTCCGATGGGATGCACCGGGTCCGGAAGGTGTCCGGGGACTCCTCGTCCTCCATCTCCCACGCCGACTCCTCCGAGGAGGAGTCGAGCGGCTCCGGCCATGTGGGCCTCGATGCCACCCGCCCCGATGCTGAGGGCACCGTCATCGACGACCTCGGCCCCACACGGGAGATCGAGGGAGACTTTGGCCAAGGATCGACTCGAGACTTGATGGACTCAAGGATCGGTTCGGCCTCCGGGGTCGACTTGGACGTCGAGGTCCCGGTGGTCAGGGTAGATACACCGATCAGACCGGCGATCAGTACCTGCTGCTGCTCCATGAAGGCAGCCAGGCTGCTGTCCAGGGCCGTCAACCTGAGACCGAGCACAGGAGACTCTGCAGCCCCCTACTCAGGCCCCAATGGCGTCGGGCCCGACGTCAGTTCTCCCGGAGAGTCTACGAGGACAACAGATGTTACCTGACTCAGAGACTCCTGCTCCAGGCGAGGTAGTTTGGTCGGCCGCTCTGACTCTGAGAGCCCGGGGTGGCGGTCAGGGCTGTGCGACCTGGCCCTCAAGGATCCAGGTGCCTCCACTGACGACACCCTCATGAGCTTCTTCTTCCTTTTGTGCTCCCGAGCGGGAGACCCCCTCTCAGCGGACCCACGACGCCGCTCTGGGTTAGACTCCCAAGATGTCAAGGCCTCTGACGAAGTCCAGACCTGTCCAGACGCGGACTCTGAAAAAATTCTTTCACGTTGATGCTGACGGCTCTGAAGCGCCTTAGACATCTTGCTGCATGGGCCACAGACCAGCGGGTCATGGTCGGGCCCGAGGCATCGGAGGCAGGGGGGTGAGAGACATATGTTTCTTGCACCAATCACATTTTTAAACCCGCCGGCAGCCATCGGGGGAAAAAGGGCCCCTGCAAGGTCAAAAGACAGGGCTGCCAGTGAAAAAAGGAAAAAAGGCGCGAACGCTAGTCACAAAGGACAAAAACCAAAAAATAAACTCCGGGCTTGATACCGGTGTACCGAGCCGAGGCGGGATGGGGAACCGGCGTCAAACCGGACAAGGAAACGTGAAAAATCACAGAAAAATCAGTTTTTTACCGGGTGACACCAACTACTTCCATTGGTCTCCGCGGAAAAAGAAAGACTAAGCAAGATGGCACCCTTGGGCGGGAAGGGGACCGCGCATGCGTGCTGCATTCCCAAAGGCTTTCTTTGAAAGCTGGGAAATGCTCCGTACGAGGGCTCCGTCGGCGCTGACGTCACCCATATATGAGGACTGACTTCCTGCTTGGTCCTGGAGAATATATATTCAAAAAGAGAAAGCGAGAACCATTACGCAGTTTATAACAAAATAAAATGAATTATAATTTGGTGTTCTTTTTCTTTGAGTTCCTTGGTGTGAGAATCTTGCATTTCTTTTGTTTTTTTTATAAAATATATATTTATAATAACACCATGCTGGTCCAGTTCGCAATTTCAGGAGTTAGGTTGGGTGCCCTTCTTAGTGTTTATGTTGGAGTGGGAGGTATTGTGTTGGTCACAAAGTGAAGGTGAAAAATGTTATGTTGGGGCGCCAAGTTGCTGTTATTTTTGTGGACGTGGGAGTGCTGCAGGGGTGCTGTTGAACCTCTCTTGTTTGGCATATTTAGCGGCATATTTCCTAAGCTCTGCGCTGGTGCTCCCTATGCCTGTTCCTTCATGCTCCATCCCATGCCCAGTATCTCACTTTATCTACCTAGCCCCCCACCTCAATCTAATCCCCACTGCCTCCCTATCCCCCCTCCCATCCATCATTTCCCTTCTAACGTTTTGTGCCCACAAATGCCCCCCTTATGCCTGCACCCCTTGTTTTTGCAAGCAGCAGAGCCCGCCCGTGGAGCAGCATGTCCTACAGGCAGGAGTGTGCAAGCCCTGATCCTTGCCCAGAGAGACAGGGCATAATCTGCCTTCTTGCACAGCCCCTGCCCATGTGACATGCTACTCCCATGGGTGGGGTCTGCTTTTCTGGACTGCAATTGCTGCCTCTCACAGCCTTCTGCCTATGGGAGCAGCATGTCCTGCAGGCAGGGGCTGTACTAGCAGTGACTGCGGCCTAGAGAAACACAGCCTGCCATCACTCAGGATGACCTGTGGAGCACCGGCGGCCAGGGCCGGATTTACCTATACGCCAACTACGCCGTGGCGTAGGGCCCACAGCTGGCAAGGGCCCACAAAAATTGAACAAATTGTTCCTTTTTTAAAATTAAAAAAACAACAACCGCTGGCTGCTGCCGCGGCCGCATGGACTGTCCCGCGGGGCCCCTCTGCTGCCGCGGCAGCATGGACTGTCCCGCGAGGACCCCTCTGCCCGGCTGAGCCCCTCCGTGTCGGCTTTGAGAGACGCGAGGGAGAGTGTCTCCCTCGCGTCTCTGTTAAGCCCGCAGGGGCAGATGGGAAATAATTTAAAGAAATAAGTGCCGCCAATCCGCGCAAAGCATCATGCGCTGTGGCAGAGTAGGCGCGCCCCGGTCCTAGCGCCTGAGCATGCCGCTCCTCCTCGGGCCTCTGCGCGCCCACCGCGGGGTCCTGCTCCTCACCGTCGCCCTGGCTCTCTTTGCCCTTCTCTACTCCGCCTCCGATGTACCCGGCGCGGCCCCGAGCCCCCAGGCCGAGCCCCAGAGCTCGCAGGACCTGCACCTGCTCATGATGTACTCCAAAGCCGACAGGAGCCCGGCGCTAGGCCCCATGTTCCGCCAGGCCCTGGGCTCCCTGCTCAGCTCGGGCAAGCTGCAGGCCAGCGAAGTCCTCAACCTGCACTTCGTTACCAACGAGCCTAGCAGAGACCTGGCCAAGGCCACCATGAGGGACCTGCTGCAGGGACCCGCCTTCAAGTACAAGGTACCGTGACCCTGCAGGGCCCCCAGCAATGAGTTCAGCCTTAACATCTTAACCCTGCATCGCTTGTTCGAAGTGTCAACTGACTTGATCTTACAATAAAGTCTTTACTCGCTTTTAAGATGAACTTTTCGGAACTTTACATGCTTTTTTTGTGTACTTTATATCTGTGCAAGACCATACCTTTCTATTGGATTAACGTTATGGTTTATTGGATTTAATATGCCAGCATTCTGCAAGCAGTCAATGCAGTTGCTTCGATTCAAATAATTACAATTTAAGTAAAACATAAAAATAAAAAAAATATATAAAAATACAGGAATGCCATTTTGCATAGTGTCCAATGCCCTTTCTAAAGGTTGCACACCCCCTGTAGCCACCCACCTTCACATGTATAACTTTTAAAAGTTAAGTTAATCCAATAAAAAGATTTCACTTTATATTGTTTATTTGGTAACTTTTATTTCTGTGCAGCCAAGTGGACTAACACAGCAGCCACAATGTTTTAATTTGGGACCTTATGAATGATTTGTTATTGTGACTTGAATAGTGCATGCCAGATAAATACAATGTTGTACAAAGACACAGTGGGCAGTCCCCCTACTTCTTGCAGCTTACAATCTAGTCAGGACAGACAGACAGAGATGAAACACACAATGAAAAGCAGATAAAAGGCTTTGAGTTTAAATCAGCAAGGCTATGACTGAGAATAGTTTTTTTGTCTGTCTGTTTTTAAAGTAGATATAGGTTAAATTTAGTTAAGAGTATTTAGTATTATGAAATACTATTTTATTTATATTTCTGATGGCATCTGTAAATATGTAGGGCTTCTATTCTTAGGTGTTTATAAACTGTAGATTTAGGGGTTTATTTTCTAGCTATTTAGGGGTTCTTTGAGGTTACACAATATTGTAGTTTATTGGTGGTTTTGTGCCACAGATGATACTGTGGGTTTCCTCTTTGGTTGAATGAGTAATGTTATCCATAGCAGGAGTCAGTATAGAAAATACACCGAAACTAACTGGAGGGCAGAAAACAAGCCAGGGAAGGGGCAAGAGAGGACTAAAGGAAATGGTGGGGCTTTAAAAAATCTTTATTGAAAGCTGCAGGTCCCAAGTGGGCCCCATTCATTATCATGAGAGAACACATCAGAGATAGCGCCATGCAAGGCTCTCATCATAGAGACAACAGAATAAACTTTCCCTGAGTGGCCCAGATACACTCAAAACTGCAAAGCTAGAGTCTGCAGACTTATTTTTGTTAGCATACCTCCCCCCTCTTCGCATGAGTCAATCTGTGGCGCTCTGTTGCTCAGACTTCAGGTTGTCCACAAACTTGCGCCACAACTCTCCAAGTCGATTCTGAGTCAGGGAGCACACTGTGGGTCGATTTTCTCCACATTCACTCCACCATCACACACATGTTGTTTACCCAGTACGAACTAGAGGGGGGCCTTAAGTTCCAACCAGTGGGTCAGGATTACCTTGCATGCGGTCATAAAAGCCACCCTTGCAGATTGCCACTCTACCCTTCCCTCAGGGGTCCCTCATTTCCTAGCAGCAGAGCAGCATATGTCCATTTGACTCATGTTCTAAGCACCCTGTGGACTTGATCCAACACCCCGTCCCAGTAAGGGCTTAAGCATTCGCATTCCAAGAAAGTATGAACCATCATTCCACTACGTGCCTGGCACCGCAAACACGTTGGGCTATCCTAAATTTCCCATCAGCCCCTGCGGGCTTAACAGAGACGCGAGGGAGACACTCTCCCTTCGCGCCTCTCAAAGCTGGCACGGAGGGGCTCAGCCGTCGCGGAGGGAGGGATTCAGCCGGGCAGAGGGGGCCCCGCGGGACAGTCCATGCTGCCGCGGCGGCAGCAGCCAGCGTTTTATTTTTTTTTTTATTAAAGTTTACTTGAGCCGATGGGGGGGGGGGGGGTTAAGACTGGAGTTGGGCTGACACGAAGAAACCAGAAGAAAGTGGCTGGAGCAATTGCAGCTGAAAAAAAATGCACAAAAGGTAGAAAAATATCTCTTTATTTTGAATTTATGAATTGGAATGTCAGCTCTGGTAAATGTGCATCATTAACGTCTGCACTTTGTTTAGTACAAGAGCAAATTAATGTATAGTTTTATTTCTACAGTGTTGTACATTCCAAGTTTGGCTTTTGGGATTCCCAGTTTAATTATGACGTCAGGGCCAACAGCGCGCAGCTGATCCCGCGTGCTTGTTTTTATCTTTTCTGGGGGCCCACAATTTTTGTTGGCGTAGGGCCTCACTCAAGGTAAATCCGGCCCTGCCGGCGGCCTAGTGGAGAGCCTGCCCGCAGGACATGCTGCTCAGAGCCTTCTGCCCGCGGGAACAGCCTCTCCACTAGGCTGCTGCCGCACAGCAGGTCATCCTGAGTGGGGAGTGGGGGCAGGCAGCTAGCGATGACTCCCCTGCCTCTGTGGATGCATCGGTGACTTAGAAAAAGACAAGCACAGGGTCTTCAAGATTCTAGCACGCTTGTTAAGAGCTGATGGTCCTTCCCCCTCTGACACATGCTTTCATGTCAGAGGGGGCGGAACCGTCAGGAACTTGCAAGCACCAGAGTCTTCGAGGCACCAGCTTTTGCTTTTGTTCTTTTAAAAAAAATTAAAATCTCACCGCAGCCTGCCACTGCTGCCGCTACTTGTCCTCATATTGGGGGACAGTGGTGGCAGCAGCTGCTGACCTGAAAGGGGTGATGATGGGTTGGAAAATGGCAGCAAAATTAAGTGCTTTGCTGCTGACACCACCCCCTGGAAAATACCACCTGAGGTGGCCGCCTCCTATAGAGCTGCCCCTGCATAAGACTACCACTAGGGGTTATGGGTGCCAATTTGCTAGCCCTGGATGGGAGCAAGTCTTTGGGGAAGTGAAGGGCTTCAGACTCTGGTCTGGTGTGGAAGGGAAGGGGGGAACTTTGCTTGTGCCTGTGTAAGGTGGGTCAAAGGCATGTGTGGGGAATCCCTGACTCCCTGGTGCCAGGCGGTGCGATCCTCTGGAACACTGCTTGATTTTTCACATCATTGCCCCTTTAGGACTGCGAACTGGAGAATCAGGAAAATAACACCACATAATTCTGTTTGAATACTAATAAAATGTTTTGCATGCATTTGCATGCTTTCCATCTCATTAGTATTTAATACATGTTGTGGTGCAAAATTGTGCATTAAGGTAGAAAAATGTATATTTCTGTTAAGCTTGTGTTAAGTGGCAAAAAACACACATTAGTTAAATAATGCACTCTAGTGACTTCTCCCCTAAATGAGTTAATGAACTTTTCTACCTCAAACACTGTGAGCTCATTTGAGAGGAATCTTGTAAGTTTATGCTTATTTCGACTTGATTATCGTCTCTTCACTGTCGCAGCAAAGCGGTGTACAAAGTTAAAAGCTTAATTTAAAAACGTCAGAAAAGAACGCCACTTCTTGAAGGAAAGGTAAAAACAGCCAGAGAAGCAGGGGAGGGGAAGGGGTGACATAAGAGAGGATAGTCATGAGGCTGGTAGGTCGCGTGCAACATTGAACAGATGGGTTTTCAATAAGGTTTTGAACTTGGTGTACGAAGGTTCGAGATGGAGGGGGGGGGGAGTGCATTCCAGGAAGCAGGAGCAAGGAAGTAAAAAGCTGAGGCACGAGTGGATACTAGCTGGGCCTGAGAAGCAGAGGGGAGATGTAAGCGGTTAGCATGGATATTACAGAGAATGAAGAAGAGCATCAGAGAGATAGGGGGGGAACCAATGTGAGAAGTCTGTATTATGTTTATGTTTGTGCAATTTCTTGATATACCGCCCAGGCTGAAGGGCATCAGAGCAGTTTACAATCACTACAAACAGGTACTGGATACATTCCCTCGTCCTCAATGGGCTCACAGTCTATGTGTACCTGAGGCAATGGAGGGTTAAGTGGCTTGCCCAAGGCCACAAGGAGTGCCTATGGGACTAGAAACCCCAGTCCTTCCAACCTGAAATTGCTGTCCCCAGATGGGAATTGAACCCCCAGCCCAAGGTACCTTGTCCTAACCACTAGGCCACTGATAGCAGACCAGGAGGGGGGTGACATGTTCAAAGCGAGAGGCATGGGCAAGAATATGGACTGCAGTATTTGAATGCGTTGGAGCCGATGGAGTTGGTACTGGGAGAGACCTAGAAGAACGTTTGATTTAATAAATGGAGGAAGGATGGTAAGGAAATCCACAGTACTACCTTTTAACTTAATGAAAACAACCTCCACATAAATTTCAAAAAAACAGAAATTATTTTTACAACAAGGAATCAACACTCCCCCTCCAACATTTAATATATGTGACACCATGCTTCAAGTAAGAAATGAGGTAAAGTACCTTGAAATCTTAAAAGACAGATCTCTCAATATGTCAGCCCAAATAAAACAAACTGCAAGAATAATTTTGTACAAGTTAAAAACAATCCAACACTTCAGACCCCTCCTAGAATCAAACAATTTCACTCTAATCACTCCTCACTTGGACTACTGCAACAGCATGTTACAGGGTTTGCCTGTGAAGAGCCTTCACACACTTCAATTGGCACAAAATGTAGCCACCAGGATTATTACTAAGGCAAGTCTGACAGATCACATAATCTTCACTGGCTCCCATAGCAAGCAGGATCAAATACAAAATAATAATTGTCACTTTTAAACTGCTCAATAACATCTCCACCTCCATCCTTATAACTAAGATACACACCCAAACAGATGTTAGGTGCAGGAGAAAAAGTAATCAAAATCTTCTCTTAATCCCATCCATAATCCGAAAGACTAAACAAGTTACCAGCAACAGAGCTTTCACTATATAGCACCCACTCTCTGGAACTCCCTTCCAGACACCACCAGTTCAATTAAAGATCGGCAAACTTTCCGCAAGGAACTAAAAACACTACTATTCTCTGAGCACTATAGCAATTGCATCAGCACCAATACTAATACTCAATCCTTCCATGCAATCCCTCGCAACTGATCCAACCTCCTCCTCAGTAACTTCCTATCAAATGTGATTATTCCCTCTCCACAGGTAATAACTGCTTAACTACCATGTAAATAGTTAAATGTTATCCAACTTCCACCAGACTCCAACCTGTGTGGGCAGCTGGTATGTAAATAGTTCAATGTAAATTAGTTTTCTACGTCATTCTCTGTAATTGACAACTGTTTGATGTAAACTGCCCCTGATCGTTGGAAGGGGCAGTATAGAAAAACTGTTCAAATAACTAAATAAATAAATAAGGGGACTATGATAAAATGATGAAAATACTTAAGAAAAAACTAAAAGGAGCAGTTGCAAAGACTAACATCAAGCATGGGCGTTGTTTAAAAATATTATCTTGGAAGCCCAGACCAGCTGTATTTCACGCTTTAAGAAAAATGGAAGGAAATAAAAAAAAATGACAGCATGGTTTAAAGGTGAGGACAGAGAGGCTGTTGTTGCCAAAAAAGCATCTTTCAGGAAATGAAAAAGGAGCCAAATGACGAAAGCTGGAAACAACATAAGCACTGACAAGTTACATGCAAGGCGCTGATAAGGCAGGCAAAGAGAGAATTTGAAAAAAAGCTTGCTGTGGAAGCAAAAACACATAATAAAGACTTTTTCAAGAACATTTGTAGCAAAAAACCTGTGAGTCAGTTAGATCATTAGATGATAGAGGGGTAAAAGGGGCACTAAGAGGGGACAAGGCCATAGCGGACAGACTGAATAAATTCTTTGTATCAGTCTTTATTGAGGAAGATGTAGGGATGTTACCCATGACTGAATTGGTATTTAAAGGTGATGCCACAGAAGAATTGAAAGAAATATCGATACACCACGAAGATGTGTTACAACTATTTCATAAAATGAAGAGTAGCAAATCACCTGGACCAGATAGTATACATCCAGGGGTGTTGAAAGAACTGAAATATGAGATTGCAGACCTACTATTAGTAATCTGTCAACTTTCATTAAAATCATCTGTAATACCTGAAGATTGGAGGATGGCCAATGTAACACCAATTTTTAAAAAGGGTTCCAGGGGTGATCTGGGAAACTGATGTCAGTACCGCGAAAAATGGTAGAAACCATAATAAAGAACAAAATTACTGAACATGTAGATAGTCATGGCTTAATGGGAGACAGCCAACATGGCTTTAGCCAAGGAAGGTCTTGTTTTACTAATCTGTTATGTTTCTTTGAAGGTGTGAATAAATAGATAGACAAAGGTGAATCAGTTGATATAGTGTATCTGGATTTTCAGAAAGCCTTTGACAAGGTCCCTCATGAGAGACGTTTGGTGAAATTAAAAAGTCATGGGATAAGAGGCAGTGTACTATTGTGGATCAGGAACTGGTTAAAAGATAGAAAGCAGAGGGTAGGGCTAAATGGCCAATTTTCCCAATGGAGAAAGGTGAGTAGTGGAGTACCCTAGGGATCTGTGCTGGGTCCGCTGCTTTTTAATATATTCATAAATGACCTGGAAATGGGAATAACGAGTGAGGTAACCAAATTTGTAGATAACACAAAATTATTCAAAGTTGTTAAAACCCATGAGGATTGTGAAAAATTGTAAGAGGACCTAGATAAATTGGAAGATTGGGCATCCAAATGGCAGATGAAATTTAATGTGGACAAGTGCAAAGTTATGCACCTAGGAAAGAACAACCCAAATCATGGTTATGCAATGCAAGGTTCCACATTAGGAACCACCACCCAGGAAAAAGATTTAGGCATCATCGTGGATAACATGTTGAAAGCCTCCGCCCAGTGTGCAGCGGCGGCTAAGAGAGTAAATAGAATGCTAGGTATCATAAGGAAAGGAATGGAAAATAAAACAAAGGATATTATAATGCCTCTGTATCGTTCCATGGTGCGACCGCACCTTGAATATTGTGTGCAATTCTGGTCACCATATCTTAAAAAGGTATTAGAAAAGGTACAGAGAAGAGCCACCAAAATGGTAAAGGGGATGGAAGGATACCCCTATGAAGAGAGGCTAAAAAGGTTAGGGCTCTTCAACCTGGAAAAGAGACGGCTGAGGGGAGATATGATAGAGGTCTATAAATTAATGAATGGAGGTCTATAAATTAATGAAAGGCAGGAAGAGTAGGTGCACTTGCCGCTCCATGCAGTTCATCCCTCCTCATACCTTTGTTTGACTACAGAATGAGTGCAAGAGGGAATATGATGTAGGATCTGATTTGTTTTATTATGATTAATTTATCTTGTATTTTGTTAGAATTGCTGATGTTTGCTTTGAGTATTGGTTTCATTCATTATTGTTGTTATTTTATTATTTGCAATTTATTGTACTTTGCTTTGGAAAGTGGAGGAGTAGCCTAGTGGTTAGAACACTGGCTTGATAACCAAGCAACCAGGGTTCAATTCCCGCTAGCACTCCTTGTGGCCTTGGGCAAGTCACTTAACCCTCCATTGCCTCGGAAGAAAGGCCTGGCAATCTACTTCCGGTGACACTGCCAAGAAAACCCAGGAGCTTCTGGGTCACCAGGAGTCAGGACTGACTCAAAGGCACACATTACATTTTTGCTTTGGAAAGCTTGGTAGAGAGGTGTGAAAGAAATAGAAGAACAGAACAGAGTTGGGGGGTTTTTTAGTTGAAAAGCCTTTCAGCAATGTTCTAGATCTTTAAATGAAATGATAAACTTCACTGGGTTCTTTTCTTGCTATGAAAAGATTCTGCTTTCCACTAAAATATGAAAATATGAATGCCAGAAAAAGTTCTTAATATCCCAAATGTGTCTCAACATAATATTGTACAAAATACTGTAAATCACTGTATTGCAAGGTCCCAACTCTAAGCAAGGAAATATCAGAACGTGTATAGAGTAGTTACTCACCTGTAACAGGTGTTCTCCAGGAGCAGCAGGAATCAGTCCTCACATATGGGTGTCATCGGCGCCGATGAAGCCCCAGTGGAGCATTTCCCCAGCTTTCTATGAAAGCCTTTGGGAATGCAGGCACGCATGCGCGGTTCCCTTCCCGCCTAAAGGTGCCATCTTACCTCAGTCAAATGACATAGCTAAGAACAGCACACAAAAATGAAAAATAAACTATGTACAACTGCAACTCCAAGGAGAGGAGGGAAGGTTGTGAGGACTGATTCCTGCTGCTCCTGGAGAACACCTGTTACAGGTGAGTAACTACTCTTTCTCCAGGACCAAGCAGGAAGTCAGTCCTCACATATGGGTGACTCCCCAGCTCTGGGCTACCGAGGAACCCAGGCTGAACAAGAGTACTCCCTCTAGTCTCAGCAGCAAAGAAAGGCTTTCCAAGGACACAACCTCCACCGGTAGCCCAACAGAGGGCAGGAGTTGCCTAAACCTCAAAGAGATTCCGGAGTACTGCTTGGCCAAAAGCACTGTCCCTACGGGACTCCCTCTCCAGACAGTAATGGGCTGCAAACGTCTGGCTGGAAGACCAAGTTGCAGCCCTGCAGATGTCTACCAAGGGCACAGAGCGGAGATGAGCCACTGAGGCAGCCATTGCCCTGACACGGTGGGCTGTAACCCAACCCTGCAAAGGAAGGCCAGCCGCCTTGTAAGCCCAGGTGATACAGTCAGCCACCCAGATGGACAAGGTACGCTTGGACACAGCCAACCCCAACTTATTAGGGTCAAAGGATACGAAGAGCTGAGTAGCCCTTCTATGCCCCTGCGTACGGTCAAGGTAGAAGGATAAGGCCCTCCTACAGTCCAGGGTATGCAGAATTGCTTCAGCCTGGCTCGCATGAGGCCTAGGGAAGAATGTTGGAAGAACCACCTCTTGGTTAAGATGGAAAGAGGAGACAACCTTTGGGAGGAACTTTGGATGAGTCCTATGGACTACCCTGTTCCTGTAAATCCTAGTGTAAGGCCTATCACAGACCAGGGCCTGAAGCTCACTCACTCGCCTAGCCGAAGTAAGGGCTATCAAGAAGAGTGTCTTCCAGGAGAGGAAGCAGAGTGGGCAAGTAGCCATCGGCTCAAAAGGTGGGCGAGTCAGTTGCTGCAAGACCACATTCAACTCCCACTCAGGGGCCGGAGGACGAATTGGAGGCTTGAGTAAAAGCAAGCCTCTGAGAAAGCGGGACACCAAGGGGTGAACCGACAGAGAATGTCCCTCCACCAGTGAGTGGTGAGCTGCTAGAGCTGAGAGGTGGACCCGAAGAATTGGACTTAAGTCCCTGATTTGATAAGTGCAGTAGGTACTGAAGCACTACTGGTACAGTACCGGAGAAAGGATCCTCTGTACGTAGCTGACACCACAGAGAAAACCTTCTCCACTTGAGAGCATAGGTTTTTCGAGTGGATTGTTTCCTAGAGGCTAGGACAACCTCCTCAACTTCCTGAGGCAGGCCCCAGGGAGCCAAAACTACCCTTGCAGCCTCCAGGCCATCAAATTGAGAGCTTTGAGATTGGGATGCAGAAGGGAACCCTGATCTTGAGAGAGAAGGTTGGGTTGCAATCCCAGGGGCAGTGGGGGATCCACTGCCAGCTGAAGCAGAAGTGGAAACCAAGGTTGCCTCGGCCACCTGGGAGCCACCAGCAGGACCGAGGCCTTGTCCTGAAGAATCTTGAAAAGAGTTCGGGCCACCAAGGGCGTGGGAGGAAACGCATACAGGAGGCCCTGAGACCAGGGAATCAGAAAAGCATCCGGTGCTATCCTCAAAGGATGCGGTTGCCTGGAACAGAACTTTGGCAGTTGTGCGTTCAGTGGACTGGCAAACAGATCTATCCAAGGGAGACCCCATTTCAGGAAGATCCTCTGAACTACCAGGGGATGCAGTTGCCACTCGTGGGGCTGCAGAATCCTGCTCAACTTGTCGGCCAGGTAGTTTTCCTGGCCTGGAAGGTACGCAGCCCTGAGGAGCATGCTGTGCTTTAGGGCAAATGACCAAAGGTCTTGAGCTTCCCGACAAAGGAGCCTGGACCCAGTTCCGCCCTGTTTGTTCACATAAAACATGGCCATCTGGTTGTCTGTCTGAACGAGGACAGATTGATGGGCCAGGGCAGGAGAGAAAGCTTTGAGAGCTAGGCAAATAGCCCTGAGTTCCAGGAGATTGATCTGCTGTGCCGCCTCCCAAGGAGACCACAGGCCCTGGGTGCACTTGTCTAGACAATGAGCTCCCCAGCCCTGCAGGGAGGCATCGGTGGTCAGTACCACTTTGTACCCAGGAATCTGAAATGGCATTCCTGTTAGGAGATTGGGTGGATGCAGCCACCAGCTGAGGGAATTCAGAAAGTGTCTGGACACCCTTATCCTGTCCCTGAGGCTGCCTGTGGCCTGTGACCACTGAGTCCGAAGGCACCACTGTGCAAGCCTCATATGGAGCCTGGCATTGGGGGTCACATGTACTGTCGAAGCCATGTGGCCTAGAAGCCTCAGGCAGAGCCTGGCGGAGACCAGCGACCTGTTGAGAAACTGTTTTGCCAAGGCAATCAGCCGTTGCGCTCTGTCTTCTGGCAAGAAAGCCTTTGCCAGGAGAGAGTCCAGCCTTGCTCCTATGAACTCCAAATTCTGGGAGGGGAGCAAAGTGGACTTTCCAAAGTTTATGACAAACCCTAGGCTCTGAAGAAGAGCAATAGTTCTGAGGGTGGCTTGTCTAGCCCCCTGGCATGTCTGACCTCTAATGAGCCAGTCATCCAGATAGGGGAAGACAAAGATTCCCTGATTCCTCAGGTAGGCCGCAACCACTGCCAGGAATTTGGTAAAGACCCTGGGAGCGGAGGTCAGGCCAAAAGGCAGTACTCGGTACTGATAATGGTTTCCTCCCACGATGAACCTGAGGTACTTTCTGTGGTCTGGATGAATGAGGATGTGAGTGTACGCATCCTTTAGATCTAAGGAGCATAGCCAATCTCCCTGCTGGAGGTAGGGCAGAAGTGTTCCAAGAGTAAGCATCTTGAACTTTTCTTTCTCTAGGAACTTGTTTAGGTTCCTGAGATCCAGAATAGGTCGAAGGCCACCAGTTCTTTTGGGCACCAGGAAATACCTGGAGTAGAACCCCTGACCTTGCAAGTGGGGAGGCACAGGTTCCACCGCCCTGTCCACCAACAGACCTCAAATTTCCTGAAGGAGAAGGTCTGTGTGCAGGGAAGGCCTTGGAGGCTCCCCTGGAAAGTATGGGGGAGGCAGTTGGAGAAAATGTAGTGCATAGCCCCTGTGGACTATGTCCAACACCCAACTGTCCCCGGTGATGAGGGGCCACTGGTGGGCAAAGAGGGCGAGGCGACCTCCTGTGCAGGGTTGGGATAGCAGGGACGGAGAGGCTACGCTCAAGGAGTCAAAAACCCCCACCCTGCTGAGTGGGAGCAGGGGCCGGAGGCTTGGGGGTCCTCTGCCTACGGGGCCCATTACCCTGCCCCTTGGCTTGCTGACCCTGGGGTGCAGCTTGGGCAGCCTGATACTGAGGGTACTGTTTGTAGGCAGTGCCCTTCCTCGGGTAAAATGGCTTCTTACCTGAGCCCTTCTTCTTATGAGAAGGGGCAGAGGTCTTCCTAGACAGCCTTGTCCGTGTAAGGTGCTCTGTTTCGAGCTGAGCGGCCTTCTCGGTCATGGGCTTGCCAAAAAGGTTTTCACCTCGGCAAGGGACATCGACCAACTTGTCCTGAACCCATGGCTCAAGGTTCGATGACTGCAGCCATGCCTGGCGTCAAGCCGCGATGCCAGCTGCCGCAACTCGGGCCGAAGCCTCGAAGCCATCGTAGGCGGCGCAGGACATGAACTTCGAGCAGTCCCGAATCCCCGAGGACAAGGTCTTGAATCTCTGCAAGGGTTCCCCGGAGAGACCAGCAGAGAACCCGGCCAACTCCTTGGCCAGGTCCCGCAAGTACATCCCCATGTACAGCTGGTAAGACTGGACATGGCAAGCAAGCATCGCACCCTGAAAGCACTTTCTACCGACGCCATCGAGGTTCTGGGCCTCCCTGCCGGGAGGCACCGCAGAGTGCATCTTCTGACTCTTCAGACGATGCATGGCCGATTCCACAACCATGGAATGGTGTGGTAGCTGTGCCTTCTGAAAGCCAGGGCTCTTCCGGAGTCAATAGATCGAGTTGACTCGCTTGCTGAGAACCGGCGCCGAGGCCGGTGCCTCCCACATCCGGAAGAGGAGCCATTCCAGCATCGGAGGAACCGGGACAGTAAAGGCCTCCTTTGGAGGAGAGTCATACTGCAGGGCCTCGAGCTCTTCAGCTCGAGGCTCTTCCTCGGGGTCCGCCGGAATAGCCAAGGCAGTGGCCATATCCCAGACAAACTCCGAGAACCGAGTATCCTCCGGAGGGGATCTACTCCGGGGCTCAGACTGCGGTGAGTCCGACGGGACGCACCGAGTCTTGAACGTATCGGGGGACTCCTCATCCTCTGTCTCCCAGGTGGACTCATCCGACGAAGAGTCAGGGTCCGTCCCCGTGGGGCCCTGGAGCACCCGCCTGATGCCGGTCCCGAACGGGAGGTCGAGGGAGACCGCGACCGAGGTCGACTTCGAGCTATGATGGACTCGAGTATCGGCTCGGTCTCCGGGGTCGACTTCGAAGTCGATGTCCCTGTGGTCGGGGCAGATGCGCCAGACAGGCTGGCCATCAGTGCCCGCTGCTGCTCCATGAAGGCAGACAATCTGCTCTCCAAGGCTGTCATCCTGAGACTCAGCTCGGGAGACGCAGCAGCCACCGACTCGGGCCCTGGTGGCACCGGGCCCGACGTCGGCTCCCTGGGAGGAGAGTTCCTCGAGGACTACAGGGCTTACGTGTCCAGCAGACTCCGGCTCCACGCGAGGAACTTTGGCAGGCTTCTCTTGTTCCGTGGGCCCGGGGCGACGGTCGGGGGTCTTAGACCTGGCCCTCGAGGAGCCAGGGACCTCTTCCGACGACACCCTCGCGAGCCGCTTCTTCCTCTTGCGTTCCCGGTTGGGGGACCCCCTGTCTGAGGAGCCACGACGGCGCTTGGGATCTGAATCCCGAGATGTCGAGGCCTCAGACGAGGTCCGGGCCCGGCCGGAGGCTGAGTCCGAGAAAAGCCTTTGTTCTGCTGCTGGCGACTTCGGAGTGCCTTGGAAGACATCTTCCCACATGGCCCACACGACTTAGGGTCATGATCAGGACCGAGGCACTGAAGGCAGCAGTCGTGTGTGTCGGTGAGAGACATCAGTTTCTTACACCGATCACACTTCTTGAAACCGCTGGAAGCCATCGGGGAAAAAAGAGTTCCTGCGAGGTCAAAGGACCGGCCTTCCAGGGAAAAAGCAAAAAAGGGCGCGAACGCAAGCCACGAAGGGCAAAAACCGAAAAAGAAGAATCGGGCTCAATACCGGTGTACCGAACCCGGCGGCAGGGGAACCGACGTCGAACCGGGAGAAAAAATAGCGAATATCGCCGAAAAAAATCAACTTTTATCCGGGATGACAGGACACACGTCCGGTGAGCTTCTCAGATAAAAAGAGACTGAGGTAAGATGGCACCTTTAGGCGGGAAGGGAACCGCGCATGCGTGCCTGCATTCCCAAAGGCTTTCATAGAAAGCTGGGGAAATGCTCCGCTGGGGCTTCATCGGCACCGATGACACCCATATGTGAGGACTGACTTCCTGCTTGGTCCTGGAGAACTTCAGATTTCACACTTCAGACCTTTAACCACTAAACTAAACCCCTACCAAACATAAACTATACCCTAACTAGAAGGATTCTAAACAAATGTTTCTTGTTTGTGTTTCAATTACAGCAAAATTTAGTGTCCCTAACAAATGTGGACGTGAGGTATACAATTTTCAACAGTGTCTTTTACAAAATGTCCAGCCGTTTTTCCAGTTTCAGCGTTTTTCAATGGAAAGACTTTTTTCAAAGCAAGTTAAGCTACTTCATCGCCAGCATCAATGCCAGCACCCTTCAGCTCATCCCAAAGAATATACAATGTGGCATCTTCCAAATAATGTATGTATGTCACAATCCATTGTCATTTGATTGCTTAATTGTGTTACTTGCAGAAATCATGATTCCATTAGGAGAAAACGGAAGCAGGAGTCCTGTAGAGTTCTCCTGCACCTTCCTTTACTGTTCTGCTCACCCAGACCTGCGGATGTGTGTGATCAGACATATCTTAAGTAGAGGGTGAAAAGGTCAACACTGCAAGAGGCCTTGTGCTACCAGAAGCTCCTTTAGTTCAGATCAACCAAAAGGGCATCAAGTGGGGTTTGGTCCTACAATTATAATTTGTTATAAAATATTGGATCTGTCTAATGAGAATTTTTATAATTTCTTCTCCAAGATGATCCTTGTCATAGGTAAACTAAAGCTATCAGTTTGCACAATTGAGCACAACCCTGTACAAATAAGTTATGCAAACAGAAAAAGGGCAAATCCCAAGTCTTTATGCAATGTCTCTAACCTCATTTGAATATCAGGTTGGACATCCAGGCCAAGGCATTGAGTTAGACTCTTTAGTACAGAGTTGCATACTGTCTATAGAGATGCCTAATAAAATGTAATAAATAAAAGAAATGTGTATGTTACACCTAGATATTCTTCAACATGTTGATAATTAGCCCAGTTCATTCCAGGCAAGGCCTCGTGTTCAAACTGTCCCTGATTTTTAACAACTAATTTTAAGCATCCAAGCATGATACTTAGCAGTGTTTCTGAAAATCTATCAAAGGCATTTCCACGGATATAAATTGTGATTTATCTGTGGAAATAGGCTTTTATAAAATTACCTGCTCTAACACAGACATTGAACCGGAGAGGCTTGGCTGAGGTCAAATGCGTGTAAATTAACCCTATAAATGTGTGTGTGCCGAACAGCAGGTGTTACGTGCATGTGCACAGGGCCAGTGCTACCTATTAAGCAAATTAGGTGCTTTCCTAGAGCGTCAACATTTCCAGGGTGACCCATACATAGCTGCTGCTGCTGCCGCTTTCCAGGGCCTGATGTGGCAGCAACGCAACTCTTACCCAAAGCCTCCGATGCTGCATCACTGTTGTTGCTTGCTCTGGCCAGCCGTTTCCGCCCCTGCAGCTCAGACTTCCAGTACACAAGGGGGTGGAAGCAGCTGGCTAAACGTAACACCTACAGCAGTGCAGCACTGGAAACGTTGAGTAAGTGCTGTGTTGCTGTTTCAATGGCATTACCACCGCTGAATGTCCTGGGGGAGGGCGGCAGGATTGCGGTTCACCTAGAGCGTCTCGTATCTTTGCACCGATGCTGCATATACATAGTTTCCCTGGGATCATTTTCAAAGCAGAAGTCTGCACTTGCTTTCATTTTGAAAATCTAACCAAGACTGCACAGAGCAATCATGCATGTATGTTGTACATGTGCCCACGATTGCAAGAACAAGTTGCAGATGGGTAACTTTTGTGTATTTTACCAAGTGTACAACTGTATAAAACCTGATGTCTGTGTTAGTGCTGAAAATGATCCTGCGTGTGTCTACCTAGAGACATTAAGGAGGTGATTGTATAATGTCGTTAGTGTGCATATGAGGCACTTTATCCACGTTAGTTATCTTACAAAATAAAAGTATGCACTGTAACTTGAGGCGTCTACTCTGCCGGGGACACGGTCTGGGCGGGAACCATGGGCAGAGTTCACAAGTATACACGTTGATTATAAAACAGTTAACATGCGTAATAAGGTGGTTTCCTGCCACTTAGACTGGTATTTTATACAGACAAATAGGTGCCTACTTGGTTTTATAAAATAGTCTTAAAGTAGGTCTGTTTAGTGTGTTTTGGCTGCCTTGACCTAGGTGGCCAGTAATAAAATTATCCTCCACATGTTTACAATTTTACAATTTAGATGACTGTCACACACACCTTTAATGTTTTAATCTATATAGAATATTTGGGAAGGATTAAAGGCAGAATGTATAGGGGGATCTTCAGCGGCAGTGGCTAGCCATCACTGCTGAACTTTAGACCTGGAAATTCAATGCCAGGGTCGCATCTAGCCACTGGCATTGAATACCTGGGTCAGCCATACAGCAGAGAGGCTAATGGGCAACGACAATGTTCAGTGCTGCCCAGTTAGCCTCTGTGGTGAAGGTTAGGCCATCCTTTAAGGTGATCACCAGGCTGCAGTGGCATATTGCCCCCGGAACGTCCTCATGTTAGCTGGCTGGCATCAAGGCGTTTAGCGGCAGCACCTGGGGATATTCAGCACACTAACCACATTAGTTCTGCTGAACATCGTGGTCGCCAGAATGAATGTGCTAAGAGGTCTGCTGACCGTATTCATCACTTTCAATATCGGTCCCTTCCGTTATTAAAGCCAACAGAGCTGCCCTCATGACCCCATAGCCAGCTGGGATATCCGCAATGAATATACAGGAGATACGTTTGCTTAAATCGAATATCCAACGCATGCTAATTTATTTAATGCATATTCATTGCACATCTCTGGAAAACATGAGGTCACGGAAGGCTTGCACCGGAGCCTGATCCATATCTGCAAAAATGCATGGATTGATTGCAAAATAATTTTCTGAAATATACCCCATACTGACTGTGATGCTGAGGAGACATATAAGGCTTAGAAATATTCTGTTGTGAAATTCTTTTCCAAAAGAATGGCAGGTTTGGACGCACACAGCAGTGAAATGAGTGCAGCAAGTCAAAAAGATGTTTGCAACATGGCAAAAAGCTTCCTTCTGAAAAAGCAGCTTGAAACAAGTAAGCTCATTGCTATTTTACATACTTTCCTTCTTCAGGGTCCTAGCATTTATTATTTCTCTTTACATATCAGAGTCCTCCTCTTGCACCTGAAGGTCATGTTAGAAGGTTTGCACAGCATCTGCATATGTAAATACCTGGTTTGCATGTGTTGATGGCGCAATGCATCTACGTAACTATTTCAGAAAAGCTGCTACTTACATGTGTCTGCCTGCGGCTGGCAAGTCAGAGGTGTGCTCTGGGCATGGTTTAGGAGACCTCAAAAGTGGGCCTGTTTTTCCTGTTTTAAAAAGAAACTTCTGAATGAAGGAGTCATCCAGTGATTAAGGCTGTAGTCTAGTACCCAAGAGATAAGGGTTTGATTCCCATTGGCAAGTCTCTTTACTCTCCATTGCCTTCTGGTTATACCTTGCCAAGAAATCCTAGGGGCTGCTGGGTCAGCATTAACTTGACAACACTTGCAATGCACTGTGTGCTTTCAAGTCAATGCTGACTCCTGGCGACCCAGCAGCTCCTGGGTTTTCTTGGCAGTGTGACCAGAAGTAGATTGCCAGGCCTTTCTTCTGAGGCAATGGAGGGTTAACTGACTTGCCCAAGGAGTGCCACTAGGAACTAAACCCAGATCTCTGGGGTTGTAGGCTGTTGCTCTAACCACTAGGCTGCTCTTCCACTCTAGACATTGGTATTTGCACCTGCTTTAAGACATGTGCAAGTGTCAGATAAATTCTTGTTTGGAGGAGTGATGGGGACAATAGTGCTTACTTCGCTGGCATTAAAAAAACACCTCATAAATGCAAAACTTAGCACTTTGTCCCCTTGGACATCCAGTTTTGTTAAGTGCAACATTTACACGCATCAGCTGTTAAATCAGTCCTCAAATATTCAAAGCTCTAAGTCAAGTAGAGGAGTAGCCTAGTGGTCACTCCTTGTGGCCTTGGGTATGTCATTTAACCCCCCATTGCCTCACGTACAAACCTAGGAGCCAATATTCAGCAACAACGGCTAGCACACTTAAAACAGCTGGACATCACTGCTTGAAAGTAAGACCAGATATTCAGTTCCACAGGGTCATAGACAACCATCAGTATTGAATATCCGGTGTGCCCGGTTAGCATTTTAGCTAACTGGCAAAATGAAATGTGTGCCTTTGAGTCATAAGAACATAAGATATGCCATACTGGGTCAGACCAAGGTCCATCAAGCCCAGTATCCTGTTTCTAACAGTGGCCAATCTAGGTCATACGTACCTAGCAGTATCCCCAAAAGACACAGGTTCCATAATGCTTGTATTGGGTCAAGCACTGATATCCTGGGTCCCTTCCTAATAATGGTTTATGGACCTTTCTTTCTTCCAGGAACTGTCCAAACCTTTTTTAAACCCAGCTACACTAACAGCCTTTACTACATCCTCTGGTAACAAATTCCAGAGTTTGATTACACGTTGAGTGAAAAAATATTTTCTTTTATTAGTCTTAAATAGTTTACCCTGTAGCTTCAATGCTGACTCCTGGCAACCCAGCAACTCCTGGGTTTTCTTGGCAACGTGACTGGAAGTAGATTATCAGGCTTTTCTTCTGAGGCAATGGAGGGTTAAGTAACTTGCTGGAAGCCACAGAGTGCTAGTGAACCCTGGTCTCTCAGTTGCCATTTCAGTGCTCTATCCACTAGGCTTCTCCTCCACTCCACCTCCTAACTAGGCAATGGTGATGTTCAGGTGCTGCCTGCTTAGATAAACTGGCAAAGGTTAGGCCACCCTTTTAAGTGCCTAACATTAGCTATAAGTTAGCCAGCCACTGGACAGTTAACTTCAGTACTGTCCCCGGAATACCACGCTGCTACATGGTTAGCATCGGGGCGCGCAGCGGAGTTAGGAGGGGATATTCAGTGGCACAAACAGTTGACTAACGTGCCCCCTTAGACTGTAAGCTCTTCAGAGACATGGAAATACCTACTGTACCTGCATAGAATTGCCTTGAACTACTACTGGCAAAGGCATGAGCTATATAAAAATGCTGCTCTTTTTCTGACTGTGTTTCTTAGTGATCTGGCTGTTCACTCTTTATGTTTTTCCCATGGCCTTTAAGTATTTTATAACTACACTTCAAACTGTGACGCCCTGACGTGGATGTCTGTTTCCTATCTTGATGATCTATGCAAAACCGGGCTTTATTTTTTATTTATTTATTTATTTATCTATTTCTTCTATACTGCCCCTTCCAGAGATCAGGGGCGGTTTACATGGAACAGTTAACAACTTTGTATACTTCTGCATTCTGTTGCATGATAAATCTCAGTAAACTTTGCTGGATCTCTACTTGTTATTTTATCTCCTCCCTGTAAGTGATGGTAATTATTTGATTGCCTTTCTGTTAACTTTTTTGAGATACAGTCATTTGAAAGTTCAAGATATAATGAAACACCACCATAATTTGGATGAACTGCAATAGCGGAAACCAAGGGACCTCTTCAAAATGTGAACGGTCATAGTTTAACTAACTTATTAGTTATATGTCTGATCACTCCTGCTCCAAAAACTTTCTTGTTGTCAGTGTGGTACAGGAAGCCCCACTCTGGCAACAAGAGAAGAGACTTCTGCCGACTGTGGACATCTCATGACTCCAGGCCTTTTGTGAGCTATGTAATACACCCCGTGTTGTGTTATATCACTCATATATGTATGCATACAATATAAACCTGAACAAAACTTCCTTATCTCTTATCTTAAGACTCTGCATGCATTGAAAGCACAAGGGGCAGCATAGGATGGCTACAGAGCAACGTGGCTTCTTTTACTGGCTGCTTCACATATCAGGAACTGATGGACCTGAATCAAGACTTCAGTATTGTAAGTAACAGAACTTTGTGAATTGCTAGAAAGGATTTCAGTACAAAATGTTTGGTTTTCTTCCTTCTTCGCTATAACAATTTAAGCAGCAAAACAGCAGTAGTAATTTGTGAGTCCTATGCTTGGATGATAGTATTGCACGCAGCAGAGAAGAAGGTCTTAGGATAGTCTTCTGTCTCATAGGGATACGCAGGCCTCAATGTAGCCATGAGGAAGGATCCCGGTCCCTTCTCTGGTCTCATAGAGATACCCAGGCCTGGATGTAGCCACGAGGAAGGATCCCGGTCCCTTCTCTTGTCTCATAGGGATACCCAGGCCTGGATGTAGCCATGAGGAAGAATCCCGGTAGCTTCTCTTATCTCATTGAGATACCTAGGCCTGAATGTAGCCACGAGGAAGGATCCCGGTCCCTTCTCTTGTCTCATAGGGATGCCAAGGCTTGAATCTAGCCACAAGGAAGGATCCCAGTCCATTCTCTTGTCTCATAGGGATACCCAGGCTTGGATGTAGCCACGAGGAAGGATCCCGGTCCCTTCTCTTGTCTCATAGGGATACCTAGGCTTGGATGTAGCCATGAGGAAGGATCCTGGTCCATTCTCTTGTCTCATAGGGATACCCAGGCTTGGATGTAGCCACGAGGAAGGATCCCGGCCCCTTCTCTTGTCTCATAAGGAAACCCAGGCTTGGATGTAGCCACGAGGAAGGATCCCGGTCCCTTCTCTTATCTCATAGGGATACCCAGGCTTGGATGTAGCCATGAGGAACGATCCTGGTCCATTCTCTTGGCTCATAGAGATCCAGGCCTGGATGGAGCCATAAGGAAGGATCCCAGTCCATTCTCTTGTCTCATAGGGATACCCAAGCCTGGATGTAGCCACGAGGAAGGATCTGGTCCATTCTCTTGTCTCATAGGGATACCTAGGCCTGCATGTAGCCATGAGAAAGGATCCCGGTCCATTCTCTTGTCTCATAGGGATACCCAGGCCTGGATGTAGCCACGAGGAAGGATCCCGGTGCCTTCTCTTGTCTCTTAGGGATACCCAAGCCTGGATGTAGCCACGAGGAAGGATCTGGTCCATTCTCTTGTATCATAGGGATACCTAGGCCTGCATGTAGCCATGAGAAAGGATCCCGGTCCATTCTCTTGTCTCATAGGGATACCCAGGCCTGGATGTAGCCACATGGAAGGATCCCGGTCCATTCTCTTGTCTCACAGAGATACCCAGGCCTGGATATAGCCACGAGGAAGGATCCCGGTCCCTTCTCTTATCTCATAGAGATACCCAGGCCTGGATGTAGCCATCAGGAAGAATCCCGGGTCCCTTCTCTTATCTCATTGAGATACCTAGGCCTGGATGAAGGCATGAGGAAGGATCCTGGTCCCTTCTCTTGTCTTATTGGGGTACCCAGGACTGGATGTAGCCACGAGGAAGGATCCCGGTCCCTTCTCTTGTCTCATAGAGATACCCAGACCTGGATGTAGCCATCAGGAAAAATGCCGGGTCCCTTCTCTTATCACATTGAGATACCTAGGCCTGGATGTAGGCACAAGGAAGGATGCTGGTCCATTTTCTTGTCTCATAGGGATACCTAGGCCTGCATGTAGCCATGAGGAAGGATCCCGGTCCCTTCTCTTATCTCATAGGGATACCCAGGCTTGGATGTAGCCATGAGGAAGGATCCTGGTCCATTCTCTTGGCTCATAGAGATCCAGGCCTGGATGTAGCCAGAGAAAGGATCCCGGTCCATTCTCTTGTCTTATAGGGATACTCGGAACTGGATGTAGCCACGAGGAAGGATCCCGGTGCCTTCTCTGGTCTCATAGGGATACCCAGGCCTGGATGTAGCCACGAGGAAGGATCCCGGTCCATTCTCTTGTCTCACTGAGGTACCTAGGCCTGCATGTAGCCATGAGGAAGTATCCTGGTCCATTCTCTTGGCTCATAGAGATACCAAGGCCTGGATATAGCCACGAGGAAGGATCCCGGTCCCTTCTCTTATCTCATAGAGATACCCAGTCCTGGATGTAGCCAAGAGGAAGGATCCCGGTCCCTTCTCTTTTCTCATAGGGATACCTAGGCCTGCATGTAGCCATGAGGAAGGATCCCGGTCCCTTCTCTTGTCTCATAAGGAAACCCAGGCTTGGATGTAGCCACCAGGAAGGATCCCGGTCCCTTCTCTTATCTCATAGGGATACACAGGATTGGATGTAGCCATGAGGAAGGATCCCGGTCCATTCTCTTGTCTCAAAGAGACACCCAGGCTTGGATGTAGCCACGAGAAAGGATCCCAGTCCCTTCTCTTATCTCATAGGGATACCGAGGCTTGGATGTAGCCATGAGGAAGGATCCTGGTCCATTCTCTTGGCTCATAGAGATACCCAGGCTTGGATGTAGCCACAAGCGAGGATCCCGGTCCCTTCTCTTGTCTCAAAGGGATACCCAGGCTTGGATGTAGCCACGAGGAAGGAGCCCGGTCCCTTCTCTTGTCTCAGAGGGATACCCCCGGTTGGTTGTCGCCTAGCCTACGGCTCCCTGTCCCTTCTTGTCTCACAGAGAGATCCAGGCCTGGATGTAGCCACAAGGAAGGATCCCGGTCCCTTTTCTTGTCTCATAGATATCGAGGCCTGGATGTAGCCATGAGGAAGGATCCCGGTTCATTCTCTTGTCTCATAGAGATCGAGGCCTGGATGTAGCCATGAGGAAGGATCCCGGTTTATTCTCTTGTCTCATAGAGATACCCAGGCTTGGATGTAGCCACAAAAAAGGATCCCGGTTCATTCTCTTGTCTCATAGAGATACCCAGGCTTGGATGTAGCCATCAGGAAGAATCCCGGTCCCTTCTCTTATCTCATTGAGATACCTAGGCCTGGATGTAGGCACGAGAAAGGATCCTGGTCCCTTCTCATGTCTCACTGAGGTACCTAGGCCTGCATGTAGCCATGACGAAGTATCTCAGTCCCTTCTCTTGTCTCATAGGGATACTCAGGCCTGGATGTAGCCATGAGGAAGGATCCCGGTCCCTTCTCTTATCTCATAGAGATACCCAGGCCTGGATGTAGCCATCAGGAAGAATCCCGGGTCCCTTCTCTTATCTCATTGAGATACCTAGGCCTTGATGTAGGCATGAGAAAGGATCCTGGTCCCTTCTCATGTCTCAGTGAGGTACCTAGCATGCATGTAGCCATGAGGAAGGATCCCAGTCCATTCCCTTGTCTCATAGGGATACCCAGGCCTGTATGTAGCCACGAGGAAGGATGCTGGTCCATTCTCTTGTCTCATAGGGATACCTAGGCCTGCATGTAGCCATGAGGAAGGATCCCGGTCCCTTCTCTCATCTCATAGGGATACCCAAGCTTGGATGTGTCCATGAGGAAGGATCCTGGTCCATTCTCTTGGCTCATAGAGATCCAGGCCTGGATGTAGCCATGAGAAAGGATCCCGTTCCATTCTCTTGTCTTATAGGGATACTCGGAACTGGATGTAGCCACGAGGAAGGATCCCGGTGCCTTCTCTTGTCTCTTAGGGATACCCAGGCCTGGATGTAGCCACGAGGAAGGATCCCAGTCCATTCTTTTGTCTCACTGAGGTACCTAGGCCTGCATGTAGCCATGAGGAAGGATCCCAGTCCATTCTCTTGTTTCATAGGGATACCCAGGCCTGGATGTAGCCACGAGGAAGGATGCTGGTCCCTTCTCTTGTCTCATAGGGATACCTAGGCCTGCATGTAGCCATGAGGAAGGATCCTGGTCCATTCTCTTGGCTCATAGAGATACCCAGGCCTGGATGTAGACACGAAGGATCCCGGTCCATTCTCTTGTCTCATAGAGATACCCAGGCCTGGATGTAGCCACGAGGAAGGATCCCGGTCCCTTCTCTTGTCTCATAGGGATACCCAGGCTTGAATGTAGCCACAAGGAAGGATCCCAGTCCATTCTCTTGTCTCATAGGGATACCCAGGCTTGGATGTAGCCACGAGGAAGGATCCCGGTCCCTTCTCTTGGCTCATAGAGATCCAGGCCTGGATGTAGCCATGAGAAAGGATCCCGGTCCATTCTCTTGTCTTATAGGGATACTCGGAACTGGATGTAGCCACGAGGAAGGATCCCGGTGCCTTCTCTTGTCTCTTAGGGATACCCAGGCCTGGATGTAGCCACGAGGAAGGATCCCAGTCCATTCTTTTGTCTCACTGAGGTACCTAGGCCTGCATGTAGCCATGAGGAAGGATCCCAGTCCATTCTCTTGTTTCATAGGGATACCCAGGCCTGGATGTAGCCACGAGGAAGGATGCTGGTCCCTTCTCTTGTCTCATAGGGATACCTAGGCCTGCATGTAGCCATGAGGAAGGATCCCGGTCCATTCTCTTGGCTCATAGAGATACCCAGGCCTGGATGTAGACACGAGGAAGGATCCCGGTCCATTCTCTTGTCTCATAGAGATACCCAGGCCTGGATGTAGCCACGAGGAAGGATCCCAGTCCCTTCTCTTGTCTCATAGGGATACCCAGGCTTGAATGTAGCCACAAGGAAGGATCCCAGTCCATTCTCTTGTCTCATAGGGATACCCAGGCTTGGATGTAGCCACGAGGAAGGATCCCGGTCCCTTCTCTTGTCTCATAGGGATACCTAGGCCTGCATGTAGCCATGAGAAAGGATCCCAGTCCGTTCTCTTGTCTCATAGGGATACCCAGGCTTGGATGTAGCCACGAGGAAGGATCCCGGTCCCTTCTCTTGTCTCATAGGGATACCTAGGCCTGAATGTAGCCATGAGGAAGGATCCCGGTCCCTTCTCTTGTCTCATAAGGAAACCCAGGCTTGGATGTAGCCACGAGGAAGGATCCCGGTACCTTCTCTTATCTCATAGGGATACACAGGCTTGGATGTAGCCATGAGGAAGGATCCCGGTCCATTCTCTTGTCTCATAGAGACACCCAGGCTTGGATGTAGCCACGAGAAAGGATCCCAGTCCATTCTGTTATCTCATAGGGATACCGAGGCTTGGATGTAGCCATGAGGAAGGATCCTGGTCCATTCTCTTGGCTCATAGAGATACCCAGGCTTGGATATAACCACAAGCAAGGATCCCGGTCCCTTCTCCTCTCAAAGGGATACCCAGGCTTGGATGTAGCCACGAGGAAGGAGCCCGGTCCCTTCTCTTGTCTCATAGGGATACCCACGCTTGGTTGTAGCCACGAGGAAGGATCCTGGTCCACTCTCTTGTCTCATAGAGATCCAGGCCTGGATGTAGCCACGAGGAAGGATCCCGGTCCATTCTCTTGTCTCATAGAGATCAAGGCCTGGATGTAGCCATGAGGAAGGATAACGGTTCATTCTCTTATCTCATAGAGATACCCAGGCTTGGATGTAGCCACAAAAAATGATCCCAGTTCATTCTCTTGTCTCATAGAGATACCCAGGCTTGGATGTAGCCACGAGGAAGGATCCCGGTCCATCAAGCCCTGAATTCTGTTTCCAACAGTGGCCAATCTAGGTCATAAGTACCTAGCAGTCTCCCCAAAAAACACAGGTTCCTCAATGCTTGTATTGAGTGAAGCAGTGATATCCTGGGTCCCTTTTAATAATGGTTTATGGACCTTTCCTCCAGGAACTTGTCCAAACAGTTTTTACAACACCCTCCGGTAACGAACTCCACAGTTTGATTACGCATTGAGTACAAAAATATTTTCTCTTATTAGTCTTAAATGGGTTGCATTGTAGCTTCATTATGCCACCAAAAAGTGGAAAGACTTGATGACACACAAACAACCAATCTACATTTATCTTTTCCACTCCATTCATTAATTTATAGACATCTAACCTTAGCTGTCTCTTTTCCAAGTTGAAAAGCCTGAACCTTTAAGCCTATTCTCATAGGGGTATCCTTCCACCCCTTTACTATTTTAGTGGCTCTTCTCTGTATCTTTTCTAATTCTACTATATCCTTTTTAAGATATGGTGACCAGAATTGCACACAATATTCAAGGTGTGGTTGCACTATAGAACAATACAGAGTCATTATAATATCCTTGATTTTATTCTCCATTTCTTTTCTTATGATTCCTAGCATTCTATTTGCTCTCTTGGCCATGGCTGCATCCTTTTCCTGGGTGATGGTTCCTAATGTGAAACCTTGCATCATGTAACCGTAATTTGGGTTGTTTTCTAGGTGCATAACTTTGCACTTGTCCACGCTGAATTTTGTCTGCCATTTGTTCATCCAGTCTTCCAATTTATAAAGGTCCTCTTGCAATTTTTCACAATCCTCTTGTGTTTTTATAACTTTGAATAATACCGTGTCATCTGCAAATTTGATCATCTCACTCATTATTCCCATTTCCAGGTCATTTATTAATATGTTAAATAGCAGTGGGCTCAGCACAGATCCCTGGGATACTCCACTATTCACCTTTCTCCATTGAGAAAAGTGGCCACTCTGTGCTTTTTGTCTTTTAACCAGTTCCTGATCCAGAATAGTACACTGCCTCCTATCCCATGGCTTCTTAATTTCGCCAAGAGTCTCTCATGAGGGACCTTGTCAAAGGCTTTTTTGAAAATCCAGATACACTATATCGACCGGCTCACCTTTTGTCTACCTGTTTATTCACACCTTCAAAAAATATAACAGATTAGTAAGACAAGACTTTCCTTGGCTAAATCCATGTTGGCTTTCTCCCATTAAACCATGACTATCTACAATTTTTAAGTACATGATCTCTATCTGGGGCTAAAACAAGTCCACTATCAGAGTTACTGTATGTTCCTGCATATCACCCAAGGCTTCCAACCCCTCTAAAGGGTTCAAAGAATCAAACACTATCCAAGATATTTCCTCTAACACGCCACCAGACACTTTTTAATGAAACTGCTTTAGATTTAATCAACATAGATTTAAAAAGTTCTAAACTTAGATGAGGCTCCAAGAGATTTTGTAGTCATAAAAAATCCAATGAAAGTAAAGTGAAATATTCTTTGTCCAGCAGGCTCATTCTGCTTCTTCCATTCATTGCCTCTGCCCTTACAAAGCCATTGCTTCTCAGTCACAGGGAGTCTCATATCTCCTGCTCCCACCTGAATTAAGCTGATGGTGACATCTGACATCCCTAGACTTGCAAAGGGTGCAGCTTCTATTGATGGACTCTGCTGGGCCAGGGGTATCCACTGCTTTGGGTTTGAAGTTGTTTCAAGTTCCAGAGAGCCCAGTTGACTTTGCAGCTAATGGAAGATGAACCCAACTGGCTTTGGAAGCACAAATAATTGAAAGCACTGAGCAATGTCCTTTTTATCTTGCTAGACAATAGCAGCAGGACTGCTCCCTCCAAAACTTCTGGCTGATTACACAGTCTCCAGTGATGTTCTGCGTGATGGTGCAAAAGCAGGAAAGATCATTGATGCTTTGAGCAGCGCTAACCTTGCAGAATATCTGGATCATTTGAACTTTTTTGCAGCACAGGTAAATATTTGTCCTTTCCTTTGGCAAATTAAAAAAATTCCATTCAAGAGTTTATCTTAATTGTAATAAAATGTTAAAGTATAACTGCATGCATTTCTTTCTTTCAATATATCCCCAAGTCCCCATTAAAGGTCTAATTTGTTGTATTCTTCAGTGTTTCCTATCTAAGGCGTCATGATATCAGACCTGGTCAGGTGTGTCATGGAAAAATTGTCACCATTGTCTGATACTCGGATGCTGACCAATACATGGGCTCTGCTTTCAGCAGCTCAGACTAACAAAAAAACACCAATGCTGGCTCCTAAACATGCAGAGCACATGTACAGTCACAAATGCCTCTCTCTTTCCAAGATAAGATACGGACCCGGGAGTGAGAGGATTTATTATTTATTTTATTTTATTTAACTGTGCTTGTATACCACTACGAGTCTAAGCGTTCCACAGATAACAATCGGGCCGAATGGGCTTACATGGAACATAGAAAACTTAGTGTGGTACATAGAAGTGGTTTACCTGTAACAGTAACAATTTGGTAAAAACATTGAACTATATACATTGAACTTGGGATTTAATAAACAGCATGTCAGGCACTCATAGCTAGGCCTTGTATTTTGTTGCATACCATCTCCTCCCCTCCCGAGCTCCCAGTGTTAGGGTCTTTCAGTGTTTCCCCAGATTTTTGTTGGCAATAAGAGTTCCCTACCATGCCCACACTGCCTGGTGCTTGGTGGCTGGTGGGCCACACTACATTTTTGAAAATGTAAGTGTGCCTTGGGCTTGAAAAGATTCTGAAACCATAACTTATTCATTGTATTTACTTACAAGACAGGCAAAGCAGAAAAACAAATTATTATATCATCATCCCACATACAGTAAGCTAATGTGCTTCACTGAACAGGAGAAATTAGGGTCACATTATATCATTCTACCCTGGAAATGGAATGCTCTGTCCTTCCCCGGCACATAGATGGTGGCAACTCATTTTCTAAGTGTAATGCCATCTCATTAGCTCTAGGCCACCATTTATTTTTAACAGGTTTTTTTAATACTGCTTTATTGTTTCAGTCAAAGCGGTTTACATTGTAACTTAAATGTGGTAATGTAGATTAAATAGGACATTGATAACATGGATTTTTCTGGGGCAATGGAGGATTAAGTAACTTGCCAAAGGCCACAAGGAGTGCTAGTGGGAATTGAACCCTGGTCTCTTGGTTCCCAAGCCGGTGTGCTAAGCATTAGGGCTACTCCTCCACTCCATGGATTGGCTGTCCCAGACATGTCCCTAATTTACATGCTGCTGTCACCCTGCTTCTGCCATAAGACATGGTTCAATGGGACAAGAAATTTATGAACTGAAGTTCTCAGGACAGCAAATGGCAAAATTATGTCCTGTGTCTTGACTGATTCATAGTTTGAACCCTCCAAATTTCTGTGCTGAGTGCAAGTTTGGGGAATTTTCCCTAGTTATATTGGAGTAGTTCACATATATTGCAGATGATGGTGCCATTGAGGTCTCCAGGGTAAAGAGTAGGATAAAAGGAATATTGAGAATCATTACAAATACTTTAGGTGCACAATGTTTTCTACAAGAGTTCACCAAATAAATATCCTTGGTCATAACAGTAATTTTCCTTGTATATGCATGAGTCATGCACTCTGGAAAAGTAGAGCCCAGACCTTCTTTCCTTTCAAAAAGTCCTTTTACTAACTTTCAAGAGGTCAGTTATCCACCACGCAAGCTTGATACTTATTGTTGCTTGTTCTTGCAATGTTTCAGAAAGGACTTACTCAACTGCCTAATGCCGAGGTCGGGAAAGTCATAATTGAAGCAATCTACTGCCATTTTAGTTCCCAGTTTCCTACATACAGCAATGAAGACTACGTCAAGTTTCTTTATAGAATAAAATTCTTCATTGGTTACCCCGAAACCCTGAAGTGTTTCCGAACTGATATGTCCTGCCAGACTCTAGCAGCATTGTATGTATACTTTAGTTCTTTCCTATGCCAATTCCTTCTTTCTAATTCTTCCATTTTCTTACCAAAAACTTCATTAATAGCTCGCCTTTTTCATTCACACAACATGTTTGAAGATAGACTTTCATAATATGACATTCCCAGCTATTGTGCCATGGGGAAAAAATTGACCGCCTGCAGAGAAAAGGCAAGAGTGGGTGAGAGGCGCTACTGCCAACAGCAATTTTGGGCTCTATTTACTAACATACGTTAACCAATTAACATGTTTTTATTCAAATTAAGCACATAGGCCCAATTGAGAAGAATGAGACTTGCATTATTTAACATGCATTGCATCGCATTAATAAGCATTAATGGGTTAGCACGTTCTTAAATGGAGGCCTCCATTTTCTTTCCCCACTCGAGTCTTCTGCACTATGAATTCTGCCAGCAGGGGGAGTAAGTGAGCAAAGCTTTTCACTTGGGTATGCCTCCTTTGGTAAGTTTCCTTCTGAAGTAAACTAAGAAGGGTCAACAGATTTCATGAGACTTTAGGGTCCCACACTGTTCTAGTTTCACAGGGAAGCCAGCAGAGGAGAAAGCAGAAGTAGTTCTGAAACACTGCTTGACTGATTTCTCTTACTGGTTGGAGTCCATACAGAGGATAGGAAGGAAGGGAGAATGATGTTAATGCCAGAGGGGTGGGAAGGAAGGGGAGGATGGTGCTGGTGCGGGGGATATAGATGGGAAGGAAAATGGTGCTGATACCAGAAAGGGTGGGAGGGAAGGGAAGCTTGTACTGATGCTTGGGGGGATGGGGTGGAGGGAAGAGGGAGGAGAGAAGTGATGATAAGGAAGGGAAGGGAAGGGAAGGGAATTTATGATGTCGACACCAGAGCTGTGGAAGGTGAACGAAGGTAAAATACTCATGCCAGGGGATGTGGTGGGGAGGGGAGGGGAGGGAAGATGATGCTACTGAAAGGTGCAGTGGGGAGGAAGGAAGGAAAGGTAATGATGCCACAGAGGTGGGGAGGAGGAAAAGAAATGATGCTAAAGTTGGGGGGGGGGGGAGATGCTGGGCAATGGGGCGAGAGAAGGTGAGAGTTTCCCATATGTTTATGTTTATGTTTATTAAAACTTTATATACCGCCCAATACAATTAGCATCTGGGCGGTTCACAATACATAAAATTGAACCCAGTACCACATGTGCCGCAACGTCAAAAAGGCAGAGCATCTATGACTTAACATGATGGGATGCATGAAGCCATTGTTACAAAATAAAAATGGAGTTATCTTTTTAAAACGTGTTTTCTTTCACCCCTGCAGAATGGCCATCTTCAGTGATCTAGCAGCTAACTCAACCATTGAAGACCCAGAAGCTGTTAGTTCATTTGTCACCGAGTCTCTTAAATTCCATAAAGCAAATTCAGGTAGAAAGGCTACTTTTGTCTGCCCTGAGTTTCTGCAGAGGCCAAAAAGGGGCCGATTTCACTCTGCTGCTTCTCTCTCCACAGGTTCAGCCTGTACTCAGGGACTCACTGGAGACAGAGAATGGCTGCTGACATACTATTGTGGCAGGTGCAGGCCTGTGACCCACGGTGTCTGACATAGGCAGGCCAGCATGGCTAGCTTGACCTGTAAATGAGGCCTGTGGAGAGGCATATAGGATTGCACATCCCCCAATATGCTGCTATTGTAAGAAAGAACTCAGTAGAAATATTAAATTAGCTTAGATAAGCAGAATCGCGGAATTAAGAAATGGAAAAATACAGAAAAGATGTGTTTTAAAGTTACTGATAAGAAGAGTACATTTGCAGAGAAATATTGAGGAGTGCTGACAGATGAGTTACAGAACCTTGCTCATCTGCACGCACAAATGGTCCCATAGCCTTGAAAGTGTGAAAGTAACAAGTTGATGAACTGACCATTGTAATTGGGACTAGAAGGGGGGCAGGCAGGTGTCATGCCCACAGAAGCCCACAGAGGGAACATAATTGGAGAAACTTATCAGTACCGGGACCAATAGAAGGGCTACGGGAGGTACGGGAGCGTACCGGGACCAATGAATTGTTTTTCTATACCTAGAATGGAACAGAAGTCTATAAAAGTTGTTGTAATGCTTGAAAACTTTGCTCAGCCATTTTGAAATTGCCTTGCTTGAGACTTGTGCACAAATAAATGATTTGGACCTTCTGAACAGACTCCTGGTATCATTGGTTTGTCTGCGCTTTGCTGCTACATATTTCCTTGGTGCGTTGGCCGGGAAGTTGGGGAATCAAAGTGTATATAGGGCAATATACACGACTTTCCGCCTCTATAGGCTTGGTCCTGCCGGGATCGCGCCCTTCCGACGAGGGCCGCTCCCTGGCGCCACGGTCCCTTGTATCGGAGGGAGCTGGTCGAACCTCGGCGGGTGACGAGCCCGGCTGGAGTCAACGCCTCGAACCCGAGTGAGGGGAGTCCGAGGTCCAACTCATGCGCCTGCTTGGGAAGTTTTTGGAGGACCGGATCCGGTGAGTATAGTTTTGATTTTGGGTCTAGACAGAAATAGAAAGAACAGTACTGCCATTGGAAACTTGGAACTTGGAATTTGTAATCTCGAGATATTGGGAATTGGTAAGAGAGCCTGATCAACTCTCAAGGAAGAGCCGAGTAGCCTGGCATGGGAATTCGCTAGGTGAAACCCTCATCCTTTTTGTAATTGTACTTGGAAAAGACTAGTCAGAATAGATAGAAACGAATGCATTCTGGGAATACGTTGCTAGCATGATTGTGTGAACGAAGTGTGATTGAGAGGTCTGGCAGCACGGACCAAGTAAAAGCTGACCCCTGATTAGCGCATTTCCTGACCGGGCGACCGCGTTCAGGTCGCGAAAAGGGGGAAGCGATTGTCGTCTTGTCTTGTTATTTGTATTCCTGTATGTTTCCAGGGCCGTGAGGACCCCTTACCCACGGTCCGCCCACCTTTTCCCTTCTGTCTGTTTGTTGCGCGCACACATCGAAATGGGAAGGGGCGGAGTCTACTAGGAACACTCCATTAGAATGTATGATCGCACATTTTAAAGAGGGATATTCAGGAGATTATGGTATTAAAATGACAGCAGCCCGTTTGCAGATTTTGTGTACTAGGGAGTGGCCCGATCTAGACCCCATCTGGCCCCGAGAGGGAACGTTCACTGTAGAGATTATCCAGTCAATACATCGTAGAGTGCGGTAGCGCACCCAGACCAGTACCCCTATATAGATTCCTGGTTAAGTATTTGTGAAGATCCGCCCTCCTGGGCGCAGCGCTGTTATGAGGAACAGTGCAGAATAATGTTAGGCTAAAACAGATTCTAGACAGAGAAAGGAACAGCCTAGAATGAAAGAGCAGGATAAGAAAGCCAAGAAGAAACCCATCTTGGCAGATCCCGATTCCCCAGAAGTAGTCCTCAGGCAGCCCCGAACCCCAGGTCCAGTGAGAATAGCCCGGCGGCGTCCTGCCCCAGCACCCCAGAGACCGCCGGAGCCGAGGCGAGACCCAATCCCTGACCTCCCTCCCTCCTGGAGAAGAGGAAGAGAGAGAATTAGCGGATAGAATAGAGGAGTATGTAAAATGTGAGCCAGATGCGGAGCTAGAAGATGAGGATAGTGAGGATCCCCCAGAAGAAGAAGATGATGAAACTGTCAAAATAATTGAGGAAGTCAGCGCCAGCACTAGCAAGCCAGTTGAAAGAAAAACCCAAAGCAAAACCAGTTGAGAGAAAGACAGCAAACCCTGCAAAGACAACTACAATAGCCCTTAGATCCCATACTCAAATTACGCCTAGGACAGCAAAACTGTTTCCCTTAAGGCAAGTCCCGGGGGTGCCCGTAAAGAATGATAATGATGAAGTGGTAGCGGGACCCCTAACTTATGTGTATATCCCGTTCTCTACAACGATTTATTAAATTGGAGGTCGCACTATGCCTCCTATACTAGCAAGCCCCAGGAGCTGACAGAATTAGTAACTAGTATTATGGAAACTCACCAACCCACTTGGCCAGATTGCCGTCAGCTCCTGACCACCCTATTCACTACAGAAGAACGAGCGAGAATTAGAAAAGCAGCTATCGAATGGATGGCAGAAAACCCTGCAGCTCCAGCGCAGGGGCAGAATATAATAGATCGTAGAGAAGCAGCTCAGAGAGAATTCCCAAATGAAGACCCCCAATGGGATCCAAATACAGATGAAGGATCCACCGCCCTAGCCCGTTTTCGCCAAGGCTTTTTACAAGGCCTGCGAAGAGGAGGCCAAAAAGCTATGAACCTTTCCAAAGTAGCAGGAATTATCCAAGGAATAGATGAGAGCCCAGCAGATTATTATGAAAGATTAACTGAGCTTATAGAATGTATACTCCCTATGATCCCGAGGCACCAGGAAGTTTATGCATGGTGAATTCTGCTTTTGTAAACCAGTCTCAACCAGACATTAGACGTAAATTACAGAAATTAGAAGGGTTTGCGGGGCATGAATGCAACACAGTTATTGGAAGTCGCTCATAAAGTGTATGTGAATCGTGATACTGAAAGACAGAGAGAATGTGATAGAAAGATGAAGAAGAAAGCTGATTTTTTTTTGGCTGCGGCCATAGTTGAAAAGAAAAGGGGAGGTGTCCCTAATCGAAGGAGCAGAGGAAGAGGGCGGGGTCAAGGCGGAGGCCGGACCCAGAGACTAGGCGTGAACCAATGCGCCTATTGCAAAGAGGAAGGACATTGGAGAGATACTTGCCCGACACTCGAAGACCGCCCAGCAAGATGACGAATACGATCATCAGTGGCGAGAAGAAAGACGAGGCCGTCCCCGAGGCCGAGGAGGAGCCAATCGAGAACAATTCCAGCGAGAGAGGGGAGAGGAGCCATCCAAGCATTGGCCACGCAGGCCCATGAAGAGGATGACGTGGATTAGGACAGACCGGGCTCCAAGTTTGCTTTAGGTCTCCAGGAGCCTATGGTCCGAAATACAAATAGGAGACCAATTTATGAACTTTATGGTTGATACTGGAGCAGAACATTCAGTAATAGACAAAAAGATAGCCCCATTCACCAAGAAAGCAGTCACCATTATAGGAGCAACTGGTGCCAAAGCCACAAAGTCCTTTTCTTCAAAACCGAATATGCAGTCTAGGAGGACAGCAAGTAACTCATCAATTCCTTTACATGCCCGAATGTCCAGTACCCCTACTGGGACGAGACTGCTAGCCAAGCTTTCAAGCACAGATATCTTTCTCCGAACAAGGAGAAATGCAAATGACAGTGAATTCTCAAGCCAAACCAGCAGGAGTAATGCTGCTGACAGTACCCCGAGAAGAAGAATGGAGATTACTACATTGATGATTCGATTCAAGATACCTATTTTGAACAAACTTTAAAGAACATTCATGCACCACTTGAAGTGTGGCAGAAGGCAGTCCCCCAGGCCTAGCCAAGCATATAGCACCAGTGATTGTAACCCTCAGCCTAGCGCTACACCAGTGCACGGTCAAACAGTACCCTCTCCCAAGAGCTGCAATTGAAGGCATTCATCGCCACCTACAGAGATTACTTGAGTATGGCCTACTGAAAGTATGTCAATCCCCATGGAACACCCCACTTTTGCCAGTAAGAAACCTGAGACAGATGATTATCGCCCAGTGCAAGATTTGAGAAGAGTAAATGATGCAGTTGAAACTATACATCCAGTTGTACCCAATCCTTACACTCTACTAGGATTGATACCCGCTGAAGCTACCCATTTCACTGTACTAGATTTGAAAGATGCATTCTTTTGCATAAGATTAGCCCCTGTAAGCCAAATATTGTTTGCATTCGAATGGCAAGACCCCATCTCTGGAAGAGGGGGCCAACTCACCTGGACAAGATTACCCCAAGGATTCAAGAATTCACCTACCATCTTTAGTGCTGCACTAAATCAAGACCTTTCAAGCTATCCAGTAGCCCGGGGAGGAGAGTACTTCTCCAGTACGTGGATGATCTGTTGATAGCTGCCATATCAGAAAAAGAATGTATCTAGCCACCCAAGATCTCTTGCAGTTACTAAATGAAGCTGGATATAAAGTTTCCAGAGCCAAAGCACAACTATGCCAAACAGAAGTGAAATACTTGGGTTTTCGTATTACCCAAGGAAGCAGAAGATTAGGCAGAGAAAGAAAAGAAGCAGTATGTAGAATTCCAACTCCAACAACCAGAAAGCAAGTTAGAGCCTTTCTGGGAGCGGCAGGATATTGCCGAATCCTGGATACCCAACTTTGCCCAAATTGCCAAACCACTGTATGAAGCCACAAAAGGAGAAGAGAAGTCACACTGGAGTGGGGACTTGAGCAGGATACAGCCTTCCAGAAGTTAAAAGAAGAATTGATGTCATCACCAGCACTTGGACTACCAGATGTCCACAAACCTTTCCACTTGTTTGTACATGAAGCACAGGGAAATGCCTTAGGCATGTTGACTCAGAAATTAGGAAATTGGGAACGACTGTAGCCTACCTATCAAAACAATTGGACCCTGTGGCCAAAGGATGGCCACCCTGCTTGAGAGCAGTTGGCAGCTACAGCACTACTAGTGAGTGAAGCAGACAAACTCACATTAGGACAGAACATACGAGTCACTGTGCCACATGCAGTCCTTGCCCTTATGGAACAGAAAGCAAATTATGGCTCACCAATTCCCGAATGCTACAGTACCAGAGCATGTTATGTGAGAACCCACAGATACAACTCGAAGTGAGCCATGCCTGAATCCAGCCACCTTGATACCCATCAGTGAAGAACTCCCAGAACATGACGGTATCGAAGTCATGGAAACTGTGTTCTCTAGTCGACCTGACCTAACAGATGTGCCCATAGACAATCCTGACCAGATCTATTATGTAGATGGGAGCAGTCTCATCCTTGACGGACGACGCTGTGCCGGATATGCAGTCGTCACTCAACACGAAGTAGTTGAATCATCAGCCCTAGCCTCAGGCACATCAGCCCAGAAAGCCGAATTGATAGCACTCACCAGAGCATTGTTTAGGAGAAAAACTTGTGCTAAATGTATATACAGATTCCAAATATGCTTTCACTACCTTGCATGCCCATGGAGCTCTCTACAAAGAAAGAGGACTCATCACATCCGGAGGAAAATCAGTCAAATATGGTCCCGAGATATTGATGTTACTTGATGCAGTCTGGGCCCCAACACGTGTAGCTGTCAGCATTGTAGAGGACATCAAGCAGGAAAAGGAGAAGTTGCTCGAGGAAATAGATTTGCAGATGCCTCAGCACGACAAGCAGCTATGACAGACAGATTGCCCCCACAAGCTATGCCAATGCAAGCAGCATTGTTTCCAGTACCTTTGAATCTATGGACCCCACGATATACCACCAAAGAATTGGATTACTATTGTGACAAAGAAAATGGAGTATTGAAAGACGGATGGATTGAGCTGCCACCAGAAGAAGGCAGTCAACCTCCGGGAAGAATAGTAATTCCTGAACTGTTAGGACCATCCTTTGTCAAAGCTTTTCCACGAAGCCACCCACTATGGAAAGAGTGCTATGGAGAAAGCACTCAGACCACATTTCTACATCCCTCTGATGACAACCATATCAGCCTCAGTAGCCCGACAATGTCAAATCTGTGCCAAGAATAATGCCAAGCAAGGCTCAGTACAGCACCCCGAGTTCAGTCCAAGAGGTGTGACCCCCATGCACAACCTCCAAGTTGATTTCACCGAATTGCCAAAAGCCAATGGATACCATTATCTACTCGTATTAGTTTGTACTTTCTCTGGGTGGGTAGAAGCATTCCCAACCAGAACTGAGAAAGCCCGAGAAGTTACCAAAGCCTTAATGAGAGAGATTGTCCCCAGATTTGGAATCCCAGCAAGTAATAGGGTCAGACAATGGACCCTCATTTGTCTCTCAAGTTACTCAGCAGTTAGCAAAAGCTTTGCAGATACAGTGGAAGCTCCACACTGCATACAGACCCCAGAGTTCAGGGAAAGTTGAGCGAATGAATCGTACATTGAAAGCCCAAATGTCTAAGCTTTGTCAGGAGACACACTTGAAATGGCCCCAAGTGCTCCCCATAGCTTTACTTAGAATACGCTCAGCCCCTGTAAAGTCAACAGGATTTTCCCCTTTTGAAGTTTTTTGTATGGTAAACCCCCACCAATAGTGCAGGGAGTCAAAGGAAATCTAGCCCAGATTGGTTCAGAAGTAACCAGACAAGAACTCCTAGCTCTTAGTTTTGTTCTGCAGACTCTCCATACGTGGATCCAAGACCAGTTGCCTATCAACTTGACGGAACCCTTGCATCCCTACCAGCCTGGAACTTCGGTGTGGATCAAAGATTGGAAGACGATACCGTTGGAACCGCATTGGACGGGACCGTACACCGTCATCCTGTCTACCCCAACTGCAGTAAAGGTAGCCGAGATCGACGCCTGGATCCACCACAGCAGAGTCAAGCCCGCCGCCGATCCTGAACCAGAGCGGTGGACAGCAGAGCAGCACCCTGATGTACCCTTGCGAGTTACTCTGAGACGGCAACCAGCAGCATAGACACATCATCACAAGTGCTTTGACGTAGCCAAGTCTTTCGAAGAGGATTGCTGTTTTCCATGCAGCAACAGTTTTGTTTCAAACGAACCCAATTTGCATGTGTGATTTGACACACTACTGTGAGACTACATTGACTAAGCCAGACTTCACAAGCCAACTGAATTGCTAAAGTTGGTTAATGTGTGCTGGACATCTTGAGGATCTTCAATCAACACTCAGCACCCGTTAAATTGCTTCATTAGCAAACGGGACGAAGAATAATAGACCGTCGTGATCAAGATCAGCAAGCTGAGGATTCAGAAGAACTCCAATCAACATCAACATGTATCTTTGCTTCTGCTTTGCCTTGGTTGCCTTCTTTGGAGGTTTTGAACAGACTTATGCTCTACCTCCATGCACAGCTTGTATTACCTCTACTAGAACTGGACTGAAAGTAACTCAGACTTTGCTTTACCATTCTTACTATACCTGCAAGGGAACAATAACTCGTGTATCTATAACACCACTGAACTAAATGTTTGCACTCATGGCAAAATTAAAGCATGCTATAATCCGCATCAGAATCCATCCTATTACACGTTGGAAATAAGATGGAAGGATGCAGATGGACCTATATTAGCTGCTACACCACCACTTAAGGACATTACTAAACCTGCTGTTTTGAATTTTGATGCATGTAATGCTATTAATAGAGATAGTCAGTCCACCTGTGGTACATGGGAGAAAGCGTACCGAATGACCATAAGTATATGTGTCCAGAAGGTGCCACAAATTGGTGGAAGTGTACAGGTAAAACAGGATCAGGGTATAGTACTGCTACAGCGGCAGATTACTATTGCCCGTATTGGGAATGTTTTATTTATGCTACCTGGAACACTGGTATAACTGATGAGAAAATAGATAAACGGAATGGCCTACTCTAAACCAAGCCAACCACAAATGATAAATGTCAGAAAGATGCTTTGCAACCCCTTACATAAGCGTGAACATAACCCCCAAGCAACGAAACAAGGATATAAGTTTTGTTTACGTATTGCTTGAGCAGGAACAGATCCAGGGACCATTGTGTATATTAGATTGAATACCCAGCCCACAAGTCATCTAAATATCATATTCATAGTACCTTTTATGAAGCTATGCATGTAAATAAGTATGAGATACCTCACACTTAACAGAATTTTTATCTAGAATTATCAGAAGCAGTAGTATCTAGTCTTAAGATCACAGATTGTTATTTCTGTGGCGGAACCCAAATGGGAGACCAATGGCCCTGGGAAGCCCAAGAATTGAATTATTCCATGATTTACAATCAGACTGAATTACACAAGACTACCAGTGAATGGGTGTTAGCGCACTCAATCGTTGGACGTCTTTGCTATGCCAGAACTGTACCCCAGTTCACTCAAAATGTAGGACAGCTGGTCTGTCTTAGCCAGAAATACTATAATGCCACAACCAAGAAGGTAGCATGGTGGTCAGGAATCAGACATCCTGAACCTCCTAACCCATTAGCCAGATTTCCTGAACTTGCAGGTCTATGGACTAACCTTGCCAAAGTCCAAGCCTGGCAAGCCCCACCTGGCCTATATTGGATCTGTGGAAACCGAGCATATGCGCAACTCCCGCCACAAGGGGGAGGAGCATGTGTCGTAGGAACCATCAGGACCTTCTTTCTTCCTGTTAAACACTGAACATGGAGAACAATTAGGATACCCTGTATATACTACCCACAAACACAAAGGAGCATCTAGACAGAAAAGAGAGGCCTTTACAAGATAGGCAAGTGGGAGAAATGGCAAGGTGATGATTGGGCCACCAGAAAGAATTATTGAGTATTATGGACCTGCCACTTGGAATGATGATGGTATGTGGGGTTATCGAACCCCAGTCTATATGATTAATCGTATCATTCGCTTACAAGCAGAAGTAGAAAAAATAACCAATCAAACAAGTCAAGCTCTCACGCTCTTAGCTAGACCAAGTACTCAGATGCGCACTTCGATATATCAGAACCGCTAAGCACATGAATATTTGATAGCAGCTGAAAGGAGGAGTATGTGGTAAACTGAATTTAACCAATTGCTGTTGAAAATAGATGATAAAGGTCAAGTAGTTGAAGAAATTGCTAAAGATATGCAGAGACATGCTTATGTGCCAGTACAGACTTGGCACGCCTTGAAATTTCCTAATTGGTTTTGCTAACCTTTTCTCTTGGCTGGGAGGATTTAAGACTTTTATTATCTTAGTACTAATCCTTGTTGCTGTTGTCCTCTGCTTACCATGTTTAATCCCATGTTGTATGCGTTCCCTTCATAGTGCTATTGATAGTACAGTAGAGCGGAAGACCGCAACTAGAATAATGGCTTTATACAAAGTCAGCCCTAGTGGACCTAGACAGACTCCTATAATCAGGCTGTGAATTTTCTGGAAAGTGCTTTAATTCTCACACCTTATTAAGTAAGAGGGTGAGATTAATCAAAGGGGGGAATGTGGCAGGTGCAGGCCTGTGACCCACGGTGTCTGACATAGGCAGGCCAGCATGGCTAGCTTGACCTGTAAATGAGGCCTGTGGAGAGGCATATAGGATTGCACATCCCCCAATATGCTGCTATTGTAAAGAAGACCTCAGTTAGAAATATTGCATTAGGCTTAGATAAGCAGAATTGCAGAATTAAGACATGGAAAAATACAGAAAAGGATGTGTTTTAAAGTTCCTGAATAAGAAAGAGTACATTTGCAGAGAAAATATTGAGGAGTGCTGACAGATGAGTTACAGAACCTTGCTCTTCTGGCATCGCACAAATGGTCTCCAAGAGCCTTGAAAGTGTGGGACAAGTAACAAGTTGATGAACTGACCATTGTAATTGTGGACTAGAAGGGGGCAGAAGGCAGCGTGTGCTCATGCTCACAGAAGCCCACAGAAGGAACATAATTGGAGAAACTTATCAGTACCGGGACCAATAGAAGGGCTACGGGAATGGTACGGGAGCGTACCGGGACCCAATGCAATGTTTTTTCTATACCTAGGAATGGATAACATGAAGTCCTATAAAAAGTTGTTGTAAATGCTTGAAAACATTTGCTTCAGCCATTTTGAAATTGTCTTTCTTGAGATTTGTTCACAAATAAATGATTTTGACCTTCTGATCAGACTCATTGTATCATTGGTTTGTATGCGCTTTGCTGCTTCAATACCATTAGGGACAGTGGACCTGAGGACTGGGCCCTCAGTTGGGGCCTGCAGCATCGACTTGGGGCTAGTAGCTGAACCCTGTATGCACACAACAGGGACAGATACCATAGCACAGGGACTGAAGATAGGCCCTCATTTGGGGCCTGCAGCATCCTTGGGCTACTAGTTCTGTTATTTTACCCCCTAGACAGGGACATATACCATGGCAAAGGACAGGGGATGGCCCCTGAGGTGGGGCCTGCCTGTTCTCCTGGGATGTGTTGGTTGGCCTTTATGATCACACGACAGGGCCAGGTGACAGGACCCCTGTGTGTCTCTTGGCATTTTGATGGGGGCCTATGGTCCTCTGTGGATAGGGCACATCATTCGAGACTACCAAACAGCAGGCACATACCATAAGAATGTGGTGTTGTAAGTTCACCTGCGCGATGTTTGCAGGCACCCCCTGTGGCAAGGGGGATTCTGTTTTGGAGGGGTGGGACAGACCTCACTCACGAGCGGAAGGCGGAGACACCTTGCAGTCCCTATTTGTGCATTAGTTGATTGGTTGACTTGGTTGCATGGTGTTCCTCTGCACATCCTGGGTTGGGGTGTGCCTGTTCCCATGAACTTACCTCACGTCGGGTAGTCAGAGCTACGCGTTGTACCCGAACAGTGAGGCGCTCCCATGCCGCTTCTGACCCTGACCAGATTCTGCCTTCTGGATGATCCAGGGAATAGGGCGCCCTCTGTCTGAGGCAGAATAGGCTCTCGTGAGCAAGTAGAGCTCCCTTTGCGTGAATGCAGGATTTCTAGCCATTTCAGCCATGGCCTTCAGAATGAGAATGTGCATCTGCGACATCGTGCGTTGTACGGGGGCGGGTTGTTTTTAGCCCCCCCCCCAAAATTGGTTGGGCGTGTGTTGACGGGCGTAGCCACGTGCGTTGGTACACAAAATAGAAGGCGTTAATAAGGGGCGTGCCGTGGGTACGTGTGTTCTTTACCTGCGTGGGCACTTTATTATTTAACCCCCAGGTTTTCCAGTACTGCTCGCTACAGTCTCCTAGGTGTAAAGTCGTTTGGAACCTCTGCTCATGACAGGGTCTGCTTTATGTTTCCTAGCCCCTTCTGCTGCACAACATCTCACATCGGCATTACATTCACCTTCCTTTGCCTAGATGTGACCATGAAGTAGAGCTGTATCTGACATTTCTGATGTACCTTTTGTTTAGATGTTATTGAGGGAATGTGTGGAGACAGGGCCACCAGAGGGAAAGAGTCCCAGATTAATCCTAGCTGTAGGGTTGACATTGGGAACAATGTGGAGGTGTTGTGGAAGGTTTACGTTTCTGGGAACTTTTTTTTTGTTATTGCATGGATTTGCTCACTATCATGTGCCCATCTTTCACATGTTGGACTAATTTCCGTCTCTGGCCTTTGGGCATAGAACATTGGCTTTGATTCTCTCTATTCACCTCAGATGATGGTTTTTTTTTCAGACAACACTGCTCCGAGAGGAAAATCGCATCTGACAGCCCTGCTATGTATCAGCACAGTGGGTTCAGACCCATAAACCTCTGGCTCCCAGTCAGGTGCATTTGACAGTGGGTTTGCAGTTATGTCTGTTATCTGTATCCTCCTTCTATATGACTGGCTGACTACAGACGGGACGTCAGTTCACCACACCGCCATCCACAGTAGTGCTCAGGGGTTTGATTGGCCCAGTCCACACCCATGATGCACGTGGACATGCAAATCAGCTGTTCACAGATACAACACCATGGGGAAAGGCACCCCCACAGCACCTTGGCCTGATGGGGGAACTGAACATGTGACACCCCCACAGCACCTAGGCATGGTAGGGTTTTCTGAGCGTGTGTTTTTACTGGCACAGCGTAGCGACACACCGTCACATTGTGCGGGTACTGCACTCACCATGAGTGTGCCGTGATGGCGTACACGCGAGCAGCGTCCACAGCAACATCCAGGCCAGACATAGCTGTCGTGCGCTGTACACCATCGCCACAGCAGGCTGTTGGGTATTGTATGGGGATAGGTAGTTTCTGGGCACCAAACACTTTGGCTATCGCTGTCTGGCTCAGTAAGGTGTAGTCTCTAAAGGGATTCGGGTGGTAAACACATTCTCCCTCCCTGCACTGATGGCAGTGGAAGGGACCATCACCCCCCCCCCCCCCCCCGTGGGTCAGACACCTCTCAGGGCAGTTACTGCAGCTCTCTACCGTATCCATAGAACAATAGCAGACAGACATTAGGCCTGTATATGATAGGCTGGGACAACCACCACTATCTGATATTGTGCTGCTGCAGCAGGCTCTTCAGGCCATCTGCAACCCTGCAAAGGACTCTCCATCAGAGACATATACCAAGATGCAAACCAGTCTGATAGTTGGTCCATGATCGCATGCTCCTTGTTGGAAAGGCATGCACCCAGAAATGGACTGGGATGGGGGCGGCATACCAGAACAAGCAGATGAAGTCAGTGGACTTGGCCCACCATAGGGAAAACCACATACATATCACATTGACAGCAACTAACAATTTAGCACTATGGGGATGGCCTAGACATGCTGTGGTCACTGCACAGTCCCGGGTGAGACTGAGCTCCCTGCAGGAACATACAGCGGATTCACCCGGTCTGTGTAGTTTGTGGGCCGGGCACTAATAATGCCGCAGTCGAGTGCCCTATGCGCCTGTGCAGATGCAGCCTGCCCATGGCCAACCTGTTTGGGCTATACCCATGGTACCTGGCTCCTCATTATGCACAACGTTGCCGGCCACTACTGGCAACAGTGCTGGACGTGTGGCCTGTGGAAGGTGTTGTGCAGCCACCACACACTGTAGAAACCGACCACACACTCCAAACACCTTATGCCCGCATTCTGCTACTGTAGAGGGGGTTTCAGCAGCCCTGGCGCCACCACACCAGTTCTGGACACAGTCCAGGGCATGGATATGGTCCGCAATACTGTTTGGCCGTTCACTCCCTGTGTGGTAACACTGTCAGTGACCTGACCTGTAGCACACCCCCGCAGACATCAGAATGATTTGTTCTGATGGAGCTAAATGAGCAAACTGTGCTTGACGTAGACGTGCTATTCTGCCAGTAATCATAGGAAAATGTATTGATAGGTGCGTACCGTATACCCAGGTTGTAGGGTTTGCCCATTGCTAGGGTTATGCCTGTGCTAGTATTGGGAGAGGCACACAGGGCACAATGTCCTGCCTCTCTAGGGGGCATTTGCCACTGGCGCCGTGTGGGTGTGGGTGTGGGTGTGTCTGCCCCTGTTTGCTGGTGCTTTACAGCAGAGGTTCCCAACTCAGGTCCTGGTGTGCCAAACACGTTGTTCGGGTTTTCATGGCTGTCCCACATAAATCAATGCATGGCCTACATCTGCATACCATGGGGGTGGTGCATAGCTATGACAGCACAGGCATCTTCTGGTCATAGAGGCAGCAATGGAACCTGGATGGTGTGTGGCACTCCAGTGTCTGCATTTGGGGTTGACTCTGCTCTAGGGAATGTGGCTGTTTTTCTGGTGTCTGTGCTTAGGGCTGTGGTAATATATAGGCGTAATAACCATGTGTATGTTTGCAGCAATAAAGGGTGGGTCATACCAGTCAACGTGATACAGTTGGGGGAAAAAAAAATGTGGACTGGAATGGATCATTGACACAGCTGGGCTTTGAAACTTGTGAACTTCTGTTTTTTGCACAGCACTGTCTTGTGTGCACTGCACCACCGTGTTGCCACCGATGATGCTGTATTCCCTGGGTAGTCCATGACTGTAGCATCCAACAGGGCCTGTCCTGTTGCTGTGGATGTGACAGCCTGCACATGGCTAATGGCCACTGGTCTGCTGGGACTAGCAGGCCACTCGCTTCCCAAATCCATCACTCTGTAACCTTCTGCCAACATGCTGACATGTCCTTATCTTGGAAAATGAATATAACCTGATTGAGGTGGGCCGACTCCAGGCCTCTGCATTTGGGGGACTCAGCTGTTGGTACTGGCCGATTGTTATGGGTGTGTGAGCGGTGTAGGGTAACCTATTGGTGTTTTGAACGATGCCAGTCTGTTCTCTGCAATAAAGGGGTCGTCTTTGCTATTTCTGTTATTGTGGTGTGTGAAAATATGGGAGACTGCGGTTGGCAGAGGCCCAGCTGTGATTTTGGAAACCACTGTGACCCTCTGGTCCTACAGGTACTGGCTGGTGTCTGCTGCACCACACTGTAGACCACAGTGACATGTTTGCAGTGGCCTGGTTGATAGGACACCTGGCCAAAAGAGGTCTGAAAACTCTGCTCGGCACATTTTTACTGTGAGGCTCATTTTTGCGTTCGCGCCTTGTCATGGTGACATATGGTGACACCATAAACCCCGAATATGACCTCGGAATGAGAGGACTAGGAAACATAACCAAGCGTGGCCCATGAGTGATATTATGGGCAACCCTGTAACAACCACTCCCAGGAGCGCTCATAATTAGGGATTAGGAAATGATTTGGTGGAGGGGTCTAGACGCGGTCCGTTGGCGATGACTCTTTCTTTTTTTGGAGCTTTACTTGCAGTGTTTTTTGATGGTTGCCCATTAATATCACTGTTTCGCCAGCTTTGATATAGTTTTCTAGGATTTTGTTGGTGGTCTTTTTCCATTCCTATTTGCTATTTTGTTCAGTGAACGTATTATCACACTGCTCACGTTTCTAGTTTCCGCTTTCCCCGGTTTTTGTGTCTTGTACATTGCTGACGAGGGAAAAAAAAAATTTGGGTGTTGTTTCTCTTTCCCTTTAATATGCCTTTAACGGCAGGTTTTCATTCCGCGGTTGGAATTGTGCTCTGGCAATTCAGGCGCGTTAGTATGAGGGGAGCCTCTCCCCGCCCACTCTCCATGGCCAATTGACCCCTTCTCTCCGGCCCACTCTCCAACCGTTCTGCGCCTGTTTTAACGCGACGCGGAGCTTTTGACGATCGTTTAACTGCGGTTAACGCGACGTGAACGCACGTTTAACGTGCGTTCGCGATGTCAGAACGCGCGTTCGTGACGGCTGCGAACAATAGTTAAACGTACGTTACGCGTGTATATTAACGATCACGCATTTTAGTAATAACATTACCCCTAAGTAACTCCTAAACTAGATTAAAATGAATCTCAAGAAATAACCACGCTGATACCTCACATGTACTATGTAATCTCTATTATACTACTACTCACATCCACCCACGGGTTACATACACTCCCTCCCCTTCTGAACCTCCTTGGATCTGCTAACATTCATATCAATTTCCCAACCTCCCTAGACAAGAATATCTTATCAATACAATACACGCCCAAATCACATATAGATACCCTCCCCCTCCACAGCCCAAAAAAAAAATATTTAACAGGTTAATTCATATAAAAGTAACACCAGAGGATAAAATTTAAAAGAATAATATATAATCAACACAAACCCTAAAAAGCATGCGTCTAATCAATGCTATTTCAGTTAGGAATAAAAGTCCACTCATAGCCAGACCTCATGTAATGAAGAGAAGCCAGACTTTCTCTGCATCAGCAGAAACTTGGATAACCGAGTCTGATACTATTCATCTTAGAACCAGCTACGGGTTAAATGGATATTCCTTATTCAGCTGCAGTCAAGAACAAAAGAAGGAGGGGGAGGAGTACTTATAATAGCAAAAAATCTATTCTTAACTGCTCCTCAACTATTTGTGATAACCAAGGAAGGCATGGATATAAAGATTGGAAAACAGAAACATAGCTATCTGTCTTTTCTCCAGACACCCATACCAGATCCCACAAAATCTATCATCACCCTCCTAGTAGCTGCATGCAAAGCCTCAATGAGTAAACACCATCTTATTCTTGGGAGATTTTAAACCTGGTCTACTCTCAATAAATAACCAAGCGCAATAACTTTCCCTAGATGCAAATGGAAGAGATTGGGATTTAAACAAACAATAAAATACCGTCCACACAACATCAAAGGTAACACCCTTGACCTAAATCATCCTTCCTGAAAAAATAACCACATACACTCCTCCTAACATAACTCCGATCCAGGGACGGATTTACCTCTACGCATGTACGCCATGGCGTAGGGCCCACAGGCCGGCAGGGGCCCAACAACAAAGAACGCAGGTAATTTTTTTTAAAACACAATTAAAAAACAACAAACCTGTGGCTGCCGGCCGGCGGGGCCCCTCTGTCCTTCCGCGGGGGCCCCGTCTACAAGCTGAAGCCGTAGGTCGGGTCGGGTCTCGTCCCTCCCTCCCTCGCTGCAGGCTGCGATTGAGCCGCGAAGATAGAGCGTCTCCTCGCGTCTGTGTTAAGCCCGCAGGGGCTGATGGGATTTCCCATCAGCCCCCTGCGGGCTTAACACAGACGGGTGAGGAGGGACGCTCTCCCCTTCCGCGTCTCTCGCAGCCTGCAGCCTGCAGCGAGGGAGGGAGGGAGGGAGGGAGGGAGAGAGACCCGACCCGCCCGACCCGACCCGACGGCTACTCAGCTTGTAGACGGGGCCCCCGCGAGCAGCACAGGGGGCCCCGCGGCGGCGAGCCACCAGGTTTTTGGAAGGAAATTTTTTAAATTAAAATTCACGTTCAAACACCACACTTTAGGCGGGGGGGGGTTAGGACTGGTAACAACCATGGGCTACCCATGGGGGGGGGGGTAGGACTGGTAATGGGCTATTGGGGGGGTGGACTGGTAATGGGCTATGGGGGGGGGGGGTAGGACTGGTAATGGCTATTGGGGGGGGGTTAGGACTGGTAATGGGCTAGGGGGGGGGTAGGACTGGTAATGGGCTAGTGGATGGGGTAGGGCTGGTTAATGGGCTAGGGGGGGTAAGGACTTGGGTAATGGGCTATTGGATGGGGTAGGGCTGGTTAATGGGCTATGGGGGTAATGACTTGGGTAATGGTGCTATTGGGGGGGCTGGGGGCTGGACAAGTGTGGCTGGGTCTGGTGCTACACACAGCTGGGGGGGTTTGTTAAGGCTAGAGGTGGGCTGATGGGTTAATCAAGACTGGTAAGGACCTGTGAGGCCTGTTGATACGGGGGGCTAACCAAGAACTGGCCCCTAATGGGCCTATCTGGGGGGGGTTAAGACTGGTAATGGGCTGTGGGCTGATGGGGGCTGTCCTGGTAATGGGCTATGGGGGGGCTAGGACTGGAAATGGGGCTTGGGGGGTTAAGCGGACTGTGGAGGTGGGCTGATGGGGGTTAGGACTGGTAATGGCGCTGTTGGGGGGGGGTGAGAAACTGGTAATGGGCTTTGGGGGGGTTTATCCTGGATGGAATGGGCTGTGGGCTGATGGGGTTTGTTGTTTGTCTATACAACCCCCCATCAGAACCCACCAGCCCATCTACCAGTCTTAAACCCCCCCAAAGCCCATTCCCAGTTGCTAACCCCCCCCAACAGACCATTACCAAGTCCTAACCCCATCACCCACCTCCACGTCTTAACCCCCAGCCCATTTCCAGTCCTAGCCCCCCCATAGCCCATCTACCCAGACACGAGCCCCCATCAGACCACAGCACCTTACCGAGTCTTAACCCCCCCCCAAAGCCCATTGCCAGATCTAAGCCCCCCCAACCAAAGCCCCACAGTCCCATACCAGTCCTAACCCCATCAGCGCCAGCTGCGTAGCCTTAACCCCCCCCCCCAGCCCAGCCCAGCCCAGCCCATTTCCAGCCCCAGACCCCCACTAGACCCATTACCAGTACCTACCCCCCCGATAGCCCATTTACCAGCCCTACCCCACCCCAATAGCCCATTACCAGTCCTTCAAACCCCCCCCCATAGCCCATTCACCAGTCATAACCCCCCCCAATAAGACCCATTACCAGTCCTAACCCCCCCCATAGCCATTTACCAGTCCTACCCACCCCGAATAGCCCATTACCAGGTCCTACCCCCCCCATAGCCCATTACCAGTCCTACCCCCCCCCGGCCTAAAGGAAAATGTAAATTTAAAAAAAAAACCTGGGGTGGGCTGCCGCCGTCTGGGCCCCCTCTGCTGCCGCGGGGGCCCCGTCTACAAGCTGAAGCTCAACAAGACACCGTCGGGTCGGGTCGGGTCGGGTCTCTCTCTCCCTCCCTCCCTCCTCCCTCCTCCTCGCTGGCAGGCTGCAGGCGGCGGAGAGACGCGAAGAGAGAGCGTCTCCTCAAACGTCTGTGTTCAAGCGCCGCAGGGGGCTGATGGGAAATCCCATCAGCCCCTGCGGGCTTAACACGGTTGTGGGGGGGGAGGGGGGAAGACCCCCCGCGAGGAGACGCTCTATCTTCGCGTCTCTCGCAGCCTGCAGCGAGAGGGAGGGAGGGAGAGACCCGAAACCCGACGGCTTCAGCTTGTAGAACGGGGGCCCCCGCGGCAGCAGAGGGGCCCCCGCGGCGGCAGACACAAGGTTTTTATTTTTAATTGAGTTTAAAAAAAAAACAGGTTCTTTTTTTGTGGGCCCCAGCCGGATGTGGGCCCTACGCAATGGCGTACATGGCGTATAGGTAAATCCGGCCCTGGATCTGAGTTATGGATCGGAGGAGGTGTAGTTGGGTTATTTGTTCAGGAGGATGATTAGGTGCAAGGGCTGTTACCTTTGATGTGTGTGGGGGATTTTAGTGTTTGTTTTAAAATCCCATCTCCTTCCATTGCATCTAGGAAAGTTATTGCTTGGTTATTATTGAGGAGTAGCCAGGTTAAAATCTCCAAGAATAATACTGGGTGTTTACTCATTGAGGATTTGCATGCAGCGTAGCTAGGATGGTAGATATATTTTGTGGTCTGGTATGGGGGGTCTGTAGGAAAAGACAGATAGCTATGTTTCTGTTTCCAATCTTTATATCCATGCTTCTTGGTTATCACAAATAGTTGAGGAGCAGTTAAGAATAGATTTTGCTATTATTAATTAACTCCTCCCTCCTTTCTTTTGTTCTTGCCCTGCAGCTGAATAGAGGAATATCCATTTACCCTTAGCTGTGTTAAGTAGAATAGTATCAGACTCGGTTATCCAAGTTCTGTGATGCAGAGAAAGTCTGGGCTTCTCTTCATAATGAGGTCTGCTATGCGTGGAATTTTATTCCTAACTGAAATAGCATTGATAAGAATGATTTTTAGGGTTTGTGATTGATTATTTATATTCTTTTAATTTTATCCTCTGGTGTACTTTTATATGAATTAACTTTTTATATTTTTTTTTTTGGGCTGTGGAGGGGGTGGGTATCTATATGTGAAATTGGGCGTGTTGTTATTGTTATTGATAAAGATATTCTTGTCTAGGGAGGTGGGAAATTATATGGAATGTTAGCAGATCCAAGGAGGTTCAGAAGGGGAGGGGCGAGAGTGTATGTAACCCGTGGGTTGGTGTGAGTAGTTTCAGTTATAATAGAGAAGACATAGTATCATTTAGTTCAGCGTGGGTATTTTCTTGAGAGTCATTTTAATCTAGTTTAGGAGTTATAGGGGGTATGTTTTACTAAAATGCGGTGATCGTTAATAACACGCGTTAACGTTACGTTTAACTATTGGTCGCGACGTCCGAACGCTGCGTTGCGGGACATTGCGATACGACCGTTTAAACGTTGGCGTTACGCGCGTTAACCGCAGGATAAACGATCGGTAACGCTCCGCGGCGCGTTAAAACAGCGCAGAAGGTGGAGAGTGGGCGGAGCGCAGGGGTCAATGGCAGAGAGTGGGCGGGGAGATTCTCCCCTCATACTAACCGAGCGCTGAATTGCAGAGCACCAATTCCAACGCGAATGAAAACCGGCCGTTAAAGGCATATTAAAGGGAAGAAGAAAAAAAACCCAATTCCGTCAGCAGGATTGTACAGCAAACCAACGGGGAAACCTAGCAAAGAAAACGTGAGCAGTGGTGATATACGTTCACTGAACAAATAGCAAATAGTAATGGAAGAAGACCACAACAAAATCCTAGAAAAACTATAATCAAGCTTGCCATACAGTGATTAATTAATGGGGCGAACCCTCAAAAACACTGCCAGTAAAGCTCCAAAAAAAGAAATGAGTCATGGCCACGGAGCGTAGGACCCCTCAAAACGGCCAACAAAATCTATTTCCTAATCTAATTATGAGCGGCTCCTGGGAGGGGTGTTACAGGGTTGCCCATTTATATCACTATTGGGCCAGCTTTGGTTATGTTACTATCCTCTCATTCCGAGGTCATATTTCGCGGGTTTATGTGCACCTATGTCACCATTAGCAAGGTGAATGAGCCCACAGTAAAATGTGCAGGAGCAGAGTTCAGGACTCTTTTGGCCAGGTGTCCTATCACCAGGCACTGCACGGTCACTGTTGGCTACATGTGTGGACTGCAGCAGGACAACAGCCAGTACCTGTAGGACCAGAGGGTCACAGGTTTCAAATCCCAGCTGGGGCCTCTGCCAACCCAGTCTCCATATTTTACACACCACTAAACAGAAATAGCAAAGAAACCCTCGTTATTGCAGGAGAACAGAGCATCGTTCAAACACCAATATGTTTACCCTACACCGCCTCACACACCATAACAATGGCCATTACCAAACAGCTGAGTACCCCCAAATGCAGTCCTGGAGTGGCACACCTCAATCAGGTTATATTCATTTTCCAAGATAAGGACATGTCAGGACCCAGTGTTGGCAGAAAGGTACAGGTGATGGAGGGAGCAGTTGGCTGTCTAGTCCCAGCAGACAGTGGCTCTAGCAATGTGCAGGCTTTCACATCCACAAGCAACAGACAGGCCCTGTTGGATGTACAGTCATGGACTTACCCAGGGAATACAGCATATCTGTGGCAACACGGTGGTGCAGGCCACACAGGACAGTGCGTGCAAGAACAGACGTTCACCAGTTCAAAGCCCAGCTGTGTCCATATGCCATTCCAGTCCAACATTTTTTTCCCCCAACTGTACCGTGAACTTGTAAGGACCAAACCTTTTATTGCTGCAAACATACACATGGTTATTACGCCTATATATTACCACACCAAGCACAGACACCAGAAAACACAGCCACATTACCTAGAAGCAGAGTCCCCCAAATTGCAGCCCTGGAGTGCCACACCACCATTCAGGTTCCATGCTGCCTCTAATGAAGATGCCTGTGCTGCATAGCGATGCACCACACCCATGGTATGACAGATGTAGGCCATGCATAGTTTATGTGGGACAGCATGAAAACCCCGAACAGTGTTTGGCACACCAGGACCTTAGTTGGGAACCTTCTGCTGTAAAGCACCAGCCAACAGGGGCAGACCACACCACACACCCAGCACCCACAGGCGCCAGTGGCAATGCCCCCTAGGAGAGGCAGGACACTTGGGCCCTGTGTGCATCTCCCAATACTAGCCACAGGCATACCATAGCAAATGGCACCCTTACACCTGGGTATACGGTACGCACCTCTGCAAAACATTTCCTATGATTACTGGCAGCATAGCAAGTCCTACGTCAAGCACCAGTTTGCTCATTTAGCTCCATCAGAACAATCATTCTGATGTCTGCGGGGTGTGCTACAGGTCAGGTCACTTACAGGGTTATTACCACCCTAGGAGTGGACGGCCAACAGAGGTTAGATTGCGAACCATATCCATAGCCTGGACTGTGTCCAGGACTGGTGTGGTGGGCAGGGCTGCTGAACCCACCCCATCTACAGTAGCAGAGATGCGGGCAAATAGGTGTTGGAGTGGTGTGTCTGTTTTCTACAGTGTGTGGTGGCTGCAAACACCTTCCACAGGCCACACGTTCCAGCACTGTTGCCAGTATTTGCCGGCAACTGTGCATAATGAGGAGCAAGGTACCATGGGTACTAAGCCCAAACAGGGTGGCATGGGCAGGCTTGCATCTGCCACAGCGCATAGTGCACCGACTGCGGCATATTAGTGCCCGGCCACCACCTACACAGACAGGGTGACTGCTGTATGTCCTGCAGGGGAAGCTCAGTCTTCACCTGACTGTGCAGTGACCACACGCATGGCTAGGCATCCCCCATAGTGCTAAATTGTAGTTTCTGTCATGTGATGAATCGTATGTGTTTCCCTATGGGGGCCAGGTCACTGACTTATCTGCTTGTATATGTATGCTGCCATCCCAGTCCAGTTCTGGGTGCATGCATTTCCAAACAGGAGCATGCAATCATGGGACCAACTAGCAGACTGTTTGCAGCTGGTATATTGTTCCTGACGGAGAGCCTTGCAGGTTGCAGTGGCTGAAGGCCTGCTGCAGGCACAATCATTAAAGATAGTGGTGGTGTCCAGCCTAACAGTATACCGGCCTACATGTCCTGTCTGCTATTGTGCTATGGATATGTCAAGAGCTGCAGTAACTGGCCCTGAGAGGGTCTTCGACCACGCGGGGGGGGGGTGGGGGTGATGGTCCCTTCCACTGCCATCAGTGTCAGGGGAGGGAGAACGTGTTTACCACCAGAAGCCCTTTAGAGACTCCACCTGACCTGAGCCAGACAGAACCCATATAGCCAAAGTGTGTGTTGCAGAAAACCTACTATCCCCCTACATCACAACTGCTGTGGAATGTCTAGCATGGGCTCTGGTCTGCCAGCATGGATGTTGCTGTGGACCTTGCTGCTGTAAAGCATCACTGCCACCCTCATGTGAGTGCAGTACCCGCACAATGTGACGGTGTGTAGCTAACGCTTTGTGCCAGTAAAACACACGCTGCAAGAAACCCCCTACCATGACTAGGTGGCCTGTGGGGGCTGCACATGTTCAGTGTCCCCCATCAGGCCCCAAGGTGCTAGTGGGGGTGCTTTCCCCATGGTGTGTATCTGCTGAACAGCTGAGTTGCCATGTCACAGTGCAATCAGGGGTGTGACTGGGCCCAATCAAACCCTGAGAACTACTGTGGATGGACTGTGTGGTGAACTGCACGTCCTCTGTAGTCAGCCAAGTCAATACGTCCACTATGTGAAAGGAGATAGCAGATACAGACATAAACTGCAACCCACTGTCAAATGCACCGCTGTGGAGGCAGAGGTTATGGGTATGAACCCACTGTGCTGATAACATATGCAGGGCCTGTTCATGATGTGCATTTCCGCTCGGAGCCAAGTGTTGTCTGCCAGAAACCATCATCTGCGGTGAGTATAGAGAATCAAAGCCAATGTTCTCTGCCCAAAAGGCCTAGAGTAAATAGTCGCCAAACATGGTGAAAAAAAAAACACATGGAATAGGAGCAAATCCATGCTATACATTCCACAGAAGAAAGGTTAAAACCTCACAAACACCTCCACATTGTTCCCAATGTCAACCCTACAGCTAATTAATCTGGGGGAACTCCCTCTGTGGCCCCTGTCTCCAACACATCTTCCCCTCAATACATCTAAAAACAAAAGGTACATCAGAAATGTCAGGATACAGCTCTACGTCATGGTCACCATCTAGGCAAAGGAAGGTGCATTGTATGCCAAATGTGAGATGTGTGCAGCAGAAGGGGCTAGGAGACCTTAAAGCAGACCCTGTTAATGGAGCAGAGTCCAAACGACTTTACCTAGGGAGATGTAGCAGCACAGGCAGTACTGAAACCTGGAGGTTAAATATAAAGTGCCCCACGTCAGTTAAGAACACACCTACCAAGCACGCCTAATTACGCCTGTACCAACCGCACGGGGCTACGCCCTTAACAACGCACATGGCTACGCCCGTACACATACCGCATCGTGGCAATGCACATCTCATTCAAATGAAGACATGGCTTTCAATGTCTAGAAAGCCTGCATTCACGCAAAAGGGAAGCTCTACTTGCTCACATAGCTATTCTGCCTCAGACAGAGGACGCCTATTCCCTGGATCATCCGCGCAGAAGGCAGAATCTGGGCAGGGTCAGAAGGGCATGGGAGCGCCTCACTGTTCGGTAACAAACGAAGCTCTGACTACCCACTGTGGGGAGGGTATAGTTTCATGGGAACAGGCACCCAAAAAAAGGAGAAAAAAAAAAAAAGAAAGCAAGCCAGGATGTTGCAGAGGAACACCATTGCAACACACGTCAACAATCAACTATGCATAGGATAGGGACTGCAAAGGTGTACTCCGCATCCACTGTGAGTGAGGTCTTGTCCCACCCCCCGCCAAACAGAGTCCCCCTGTGCCACAGGGGGTGCCTGCAAACATCGCTCAAGGGTGAATTACAAAAACCAACATTCTTATGTGTAGTGGGGTGGCCGCTGTTGTGTAGTCGTCAATGATGGTAGCCCTGGATCCACAGAGGACCAGAGGGCCCCCATCACAAAATGCCAAGAGACACACAGGGGTCTGTCACCTGGGCCCTGTCCCTTGTGATCCCTAAGGCCAACACACATCCCAGGAGACAGCAGGCCCCACCTCATGGGGGCCCATCCCCTGTCCTGGTGCCAATGGGATATGTTCCCTGTTAGGGGGTAAAATAACATAACTATAGCCCAAGGATGCTGCAGGGCCCCAAATGAGGGGGCTATCTCAGTCCGCTGTGCTATGGTATCTGTCCCTGGTTTGTGCATACAGGGTTCAGCTATTAAGCCCAAGGAGGTTATCACGGCCCCAACTGAGGGCCCATCCTCAGTCCCTGTGCTATGGTATCTGTAGCAGCAAAGCGCAGACAAACCAATGATACCAGGAGTCTGTTCAAAGGTCCAAAGTCATTTATTTGTGCGACAAGTCTGCAAGCAAGACAATTTCAAATGGCTGAGCAAAGTTTCACAAAGCATTACAACAACTTTTATAGACTTCTGTTCGCATTCCATAGGTATAGAACAACATTTCATTGGTCCCCCGGTACGCTCCCGTACCCTCCAGTAGCCCGTTCTATTGGTCCCGGCGGGGTACTGATAAGTTTCTCCAATTATGTATCCTTCTGTGGGCTTCTGAACTTCGTGAGCATGACACCTGCCTGCCCCCCTTCTAGTCCCAATTACAATGGTCAGTTCATCAACTTGTTACTTTCACACTTTCAAGGCTATGGGACCATTTTTGCGTGCAGAAGAGCAAGGTTTCTGTAAGCTCATCTGTCAGCACTCCTCAATATTTCTCTGCCCAATGTAGCTCTTTCTTATCAGTAACTTTAAAACACATCGTTTCTGTATTTTCTCCATTTCTTAATTCTGCAATTCTGGCTTAGATTCTAAGCTAATTCAATATTTCTACTGGAGTCTCTTGGTCTTACAATAGCAGCATATTGGGGGATGTGCAATCCCTATATTCCTCTCACACAGGCCTCATTTACAGGTCAAAACTAGCCATGCTGGCCCGGCCTATGTCAGACCCCGTGGGTCACAGGCCTGCACCCCTGCCCACATTCCCCCCTTTGATTAATCTCACCCTATTACCTTAAAAGGTATGTGAGAAATTAAATCACTTTCTGAAGAATCACATCATGATTGAAGTGATGTTCTAATAGGACTAGCTTTTGTATAAAGCCATTATTTTAGTTGCGGTCTTCCGCTCTACTGTACTATCAATAGCACTATGAAGGGAATCGCTACAACATGGGATTAACATGTTAAGCAGTAGGACAACAGCAACAAGGATTAGTAACTAAGATAACCGACCAAGGCCTTAAATTCGGAGCGTTCCGGGCCAGCCAAGAGCAAAAAGGTTAGCAAACCAATTCGGAAATTTCAAGGCGTGCCACGGCTGTACTGGCACATACGCATGTCTCTTTGCATATCTTTAGCATTTCTTACAACTACGTTGAACTTTATCATCTATTTTCAAACAGCAATTAGTTAAATGCAGTTTACCACATACTCCTCCTTCAAGCTGCTAGCAATAATCAAGGGCTAAGCGATTCAACACTGTATATGGCAGTGCGCATCTGAGTACTTTGTCTAGCTAAGAGCGTGAGAGGAAATGACTAGTTTCATTGGTTTTTATTGTCAACTAACTGCTTGTAAGCGAATAATACGATTGATCATTATAAATTGGGGTACGATAACCATGACATTACCCATCATCATTCCAAAGTGGCAGGTCAATATATACTCAATTAATTCTTTCTGGTGGGGCCAATCATCACCTTGCCACTTCTCCCACTTGCCTATACTGTTAAGGCCTAGCTCTTTTCTGATCTCGATGCTCCTTTGTGTTTGTGGGGTGTGTTATTACAGGGTATCCTAATTGTTCTCCATGTTCAGGACCAGTGTTTAACAGGAAGAAGAAGGGTCTGATGGTTCCAAATACAAATGCTCCTCCCCATTGTGGTGGGGATGTTGTCGCATATGCTCGGTTTTTTTTCCACAGATCCAATATAGGCCGAGGATGGGCTTGCCAGGCTTGGACTTTGGCAAGGTTCGCACTCCATAGACCTGCAAGTTCAGGAAATCTGGCTAATGGTGTGTAGGAAGCTTTCAGGATGTCTGATTCCTGACCAACAATGCTTTTCTTTTAGTCGTTGGCATTATAGTACTTCTGGCTAAGACAGACCAGCTGTCCTACGTTTTGGGTGGGACTGGGGTCCAAGTTCTGGCAAAGCAACGAAGGACCAACGATAGTGAGTGCGCTTAACACCCATTACACTGGTTCTGGTTCTTGTGTAAATTCCAGTCCTGATTGGATAAATCATGGAATAATTCAATTCTTGGGGGGCTTCACCGAGGGCCATTGGTCTCCCATTTGGGTTCCGCCACAGAAATAACAAAATCTGTGATCTTAAGACTACGATACTACTGTCTACCGGCTAATTCTAGAAATAAATTCCTTGTGACGGGGAGGGATCCTCAAACTTATTTACATGCATAGCTTCCATTTAAAGGTATTATGAATATGATGATTTAGATTGACTTGTGGGCTTGGGTATTCAATCTTAATTAACACATAAGATGGTCCCTGGACGTGTTCTCTCCTCCAGCAATACGTTGAAACCAAACGTATATCCTTGTTTTCCATGGCATGGGGATTAGGTACACGCAAATGTCTAAGGGGTTACAAGCATCTTTCTGACAGTATCATTTGTGGTTGGCTTGGTTAGAGTAGCCATCCGTTTATCTATTTTTCTCATCCAGGTTTATACCAGTGTTTTCCAGTTAGCATAAAAAACCCATTCCCAATACGGGCAATAGTAAGTCCGCCGCTTGGTCAGGAAAAAAAAAAAAAATCAGTACTATATCGCTGGTTCCTTTTTACCTGTACACTTCCTCTCATCCTGGTGGCTCCTTCTGGACACCTATACTTATGGTCATTCCGATACGCTGTTCTCACAATGTACCACAGGTGGAACTGACTATCTCTATTACAGAGCATTTACATGCATCACAATTCAAAAAACAGCCAGGTTGGAGTCATGTCCTTAAGTGGTGGTGTTCAGCAGCTAATATAGGTCCATCTGGTGCATCCTTCCATCTTATTTCCAACGTGTAAATAGGATGGATTCTGATGCGGAATTATAGCATGCTTTATTTTGACCATGAGTGCAAACATTTATTTCAGTGGTGTTATAAATACCACCGAGTTATTGTTTCCCTTGCAGGGTATAGTAAGAATGGTAAAGCAAAGTCCTGAAGTTTACTTTCAGTCCAGTTCTAGTAGAGAGTAATACAAGCTGATGTCCTGGAGGGTAGAGCATAAGTCTGTTCACAACCCCGAAGAAGGCAACCAAGGCAAAGCATGAAGCAAAGATACAATGTTGATGTTGATTGGAGTTCTGTCTGAATCCCTCAGCGTGCTGATCTTGAATCACGACGGTCCTATTATTCTTCGTCCCGTTTTTGCTACCTGAAGCAATTTAAAGGTGTGGCTGAGTGTTGATTGAAGATCCGTCAAGGATGTCCAGCACACATTAACCAACGTAGCAATACAGTTGGCTTGTGAAGACTTGCTTAGTCAATGTAGTCTCAAAGTAGTGTGTCAAATCACACATGCAAATTGGGTTCGTTGGAAACAAAAACTGTTTGCTGCATGGAAGAAACAGCAATCCTCTTCGAAAGACTTGGCTACTGCAAAGCACTTGTGATGAAGGGGTCTATTCTATGGTTGCCGTCTCAGAGTAACTCGCAAGGGTTACATCAGGGTGCTGCTCGGCCTGTCCACCGCTCTGGTTCAGGATCGGCGGCGGGCTTGACTGGGCTCACTGTGGTGGATCAAACGGCGTCGATCTCGAGCTACCTTTACTGACAGTTGGGGTAGAACAGTGTGGTATGCCGCGTGTAGCGGTCCCTTCCAATGGGGTTCCAAGACTTATATTCTTCCAATCGTGGATTCACACCGCAAGTTACAGGCTGGTAGGGAAGATGCAAGGGTTCCGTCAAGGTTGATAGGCAACTGGTCTTGGATCCACGTATGGAGAGTCTGCAGAACAAAACTAAGAGCTAGGAGTTCTTGTGCTTTGGTTACTTCTGAAACCAATCTGGGCTAAACTCTCCTTTGACTCCGCTGCACTAATTGGTGGGGGTTTACCATACAGAAGCCTTCAAAAGGGGAAAATCCTGTTGACTTTACAGGGGCTGAGCGTATTCTGAGTAAAGGCGATGGGGAGCACTTGGGGCCATTTCAATTGTGTCTCCTTGACAAAAGCTTACACATTTGGGCTTTCAATGTAAGATACATACGCTCAACTATCCCTGAACTCTTGCGTCTGTATGCAGTGTGGAGCTGTCCACTGTATTTGCTAAAGCTTTTGCTAACGGCTGAGTAACTTGAGAGACATAAATGAGGGTCCATTGTCCGTGACCCTATTACTGCTGGGATTCCAAATCTGGGGTACAATCTCTCTCATTAAGGCTTTGGTAACTTCTCCGGGCTTTCTCAGTTCTGGTTGGGAATGCTTCTACCCACCCAGAGAAAGTACAAACTAATATCTCGTATGGGTAATGGTATCCATTGGCTTTTGGCATTTCTGGTGTAAAATCAACTGTGTGGAGGTTGTGCATGGGGGTCACACCTCTTGACTGAACTCGGGGTGCGTAATAAGGCCCTTGCTTGGCATTATTCTTGGCACAGATTTGACATTGTCGGGCTACTGAGGCTGATATGGTTGTCATTAGAGGGATGTAGAAATGTGGTCTGAGTGCTTTCTCCATAGCACGCTGTTCCATAGTGGGTTTGCTTCGTGGAAAGCTTTGACAAAGGCTGGATACTAACAGTTCTGGAATTACTATTCTTACCGGAGGTTGACTGCCCGTTCTGTTACGGGTGGCAGCTCAATCCATCCGTCTTTCAATACATCCATTTTCTTTGTCACAATAGTAATCCAATTCTTGGGTGGTATATCGTGGGGTCCCTAGATTTCAAAGGTACTGGAAAACAATGCGTGCTTGCATATGCGCAAAAAGGTGTGAGAAAAAAAAAAAAAAAAAAAAAAAAAAAAAAAAAAAAAAAAAAAAAAAAAAAAAAAAAAAAAAAAAAAAAAAAAAAAAAAAAAAAAAAAAAAAAAAAAAAAAAAAAAAAAAAAAAAAAAAAAAAAAAAAAAAAAAAAAAAAAAAAAAAAAACAAAGAAAAATAGCTTGTGGAGGCAATCTGTCGCGGTCATAAGCTGCCCTTGTCGTGCTGAGGCATCTTGCAAAATCTATGTCCTCGAGCAACTTCTCCTTTCCTGCTTGATGTCCTCGACCCATGCATGACAGCTTACATAGCGTGTTGGGGCCCAGACTGCTCAAGTAACATCAATGATCTCGGGACCATATTTGACTGATTTCCTCCGGATGTGATGCGTCCTCTTTCTTTATAGAGAGCTCCATGGCATGCAAGGTAGTGAACGCATATTTGGAATCTGTATAGACATTTAGCACAAGTTTTGTCCTCCTAATAACAATGCTCCTGGTGAGAGTGCCCTATCAATATTCGGCTTTCTGGGCTGATGTGCCTGAGGCTAGGGCTGATGGATTCAACTACTTCATGGTTGGAGTGACGACTGCAATATCCGGCACACGCGTCGTCCGTCAAGGAGGAGACTGCTCCCATCAACATAAGTAGACTCGGGTCCGGATTGTCTATGGGCACATCTGTTAAGTCAGGTCGACTAGAGAACACAGTATTCCATGACTGCGATGGCAGTCATGTCTGGGAGTTCTTCACTGATGGGTATCAAGGTAGCTGGAATTCAAGGCATGGCTCACTTCGAGGTTGTAATCTGTGGGTTTTCACATAACATGCGGTCTGGTACTTCAACATTCGTGAATTGGTGAGCCAATAATTTGCTTTTCTGTTCCATAAGGGCAAGGACCCTCGAATGCTGGCAACCAACGGGGGGGTGCAATCGTCAGGTTGCTGTCCTAATGTGAGTTTGTCTGCTTTAACCCCATCCCACTCCAATAGTGTCTGTAGCTGCCGAACCCCCCCCGAGCACTTCTCACCCCATGCAGGGTGGCCATCCTTTGGCCCCAGGGTCCAATTGTTTCGATAGGTAGGCTACAGGTCGTTCCCAATTTCCCTAATTATCTGAGTCAACATGCCTACGGCATGTCCCTGGGCTTCATGTACAAACCCAAGGGGAAAGGTTTGTGCATGACATCTGGGTAGTCCAAGTGCTGGTGATGACATCAATACGTCTTCTTTTTAACTTCTGGACTTAGAAAGCTGTAATCCTGCTCAGTCCCCACTCTCAGTGGGTGACTTCTCTTCTCCTTTTGTGGCCTTCATGACAGATGGTTTGGCAATTTGGCCAACGTTGGAGTATCCAGATTCGGCAATAATCCTGCCGCTCCCAGAAAGGCTCTGACTTGCTTCTGGGTGTGTTGGAGGTTGGAATTCTAGGACTGCTTCTTTTCTTTCTCTGCCTAATCTTCTGCTTCCTTTGGTAATACGAAAAACCCAAGTATTTCACTTCTGTTTTGGCATAGTTGTGCTGTTGGCTCTGGAAACTTTATATCCAGCTTCATTTAGTAACTGCACGAAAGATCTTGGTGGCTAATACTACATTCCTCTTTCTGATTACAAGGCAGGCTATCAACAAGATCCATCCACGTACTAGGGAGAAGTACTCTCTTCCCCGGGAGGTACTGGAATAGCTTGAAAGGTCTTGATTTCTGCAGCCACTAAGATGGTAGGTGATTTCTTTAATCCTTGGGGTAATATTGTCCAGGTGAGTTGGCCCCCTCTTACAGAGATGGGGTCCTGCCATTCGAATGCAAAGAATATTTGACTTACAGGGGGGCTAATCCTTATGCAAAAGAATGCATCTTTCAAATCCAGTACAGTGTAAATGAGGGTAGACTTTCAGCGGGTATCATCCTAGTTAGAGTGTGAAGGAGTTGGGTTACAACTGGGTGTATAGTTTCAACTGCTCCACCCCCCACCCCCACCTCATTTACTCTTCTCAATTCTTGCACTGGGCGATTAATCATCTGTCTCAGGTTTCTTCACTGGCAAAAGTGGGGTGTTCATGGGGATTGACATTACTGTTTAGTAGGCCCTTTACGCCCAAGCAATCTCTGCTAGGTGGCGATGAATGCCTTCAATTGCGGCCTCTTGGGGCAGAGAGGGTACTGTTTGACGTTCTGCACTGCGGTGTTCGCGCTAGGGTCTTGAGGGTTACACTCACTGGTGCTATATGCTTGGCTAGGCCTGGGGACTGCCCTTCTGCCCACACTTCAAAGTGGTGCATGAATGTTCTTTAAGTCAGTTTTGTTCAAAATAGGTATCTTGAATCGAATCATCAATGTAGTATCTTCCCACTCCGTCTTATCGGGGTACTGTCAGCAGGCATTACTCCTTGCTGGTTTGGCTTGGGAATTCACTGTTCATTTTTGCATTTCTACTTGCTCAGAGAAAGATATTTGGGCTTGAAGCTTGGCTAGCATGTTATCTGCGTCCCAGTAGGATGTACTGGAACCATTCGGGCATGTAAAAGGAATTGATCGCGTTCCTTGCTGTCGTCCTCCTAGACTGCATATTCGGTTTTGCTAGAAGAGACTTTGTGGCTGTGGGCAACCAGTTTGGCTCCTATAACTGGTGACTGCTTTCCTTGGTGAATGGGGACTATATTTATTGTCTATTAACTGATGTTCTGCTCCACATATCAACCATAAAGTTCATAAATTGGTCTCCTATTTTGTATTTCAGACCAGTAGGCGTCCTGGAGCACCTAAAGCCAAAACTTGGAGCCCGGTCTGTCCTAGATCCACGTCATCGTCATCATGGGCCTGTGTGGACCAAGTGCACTTGGATGGCTCCTCCTCCCCTCTCTCTCTGGAATTGTTCTCGATTGGCTCCTCCTCGCCTCGCAGAGGGGACGGCCCTCGTCTTGTCTTCTCGCCACTGGGATTGCATCGTATTCGTCATCTTGCCTCGGGCGTCTTCGAGTTGCAGGGCACGGATCGTCTCCAATGTCCTTCACTCTTTGCAATAGGGCGCATTGGTTCACGCCTAGTCTCTGGGTCCGGCCCTCCGCCTTTGACCCCGCCCTCTTCCTCTGCTCCTTCGATTAGGGACACCTCCCCTTTTCTTTTCAACTATGGCCGCAGCCAAAAAATCAGCTTTCCTTCTTCATCCTTTCTATCACATTCTCATCTGTCTTTCAGTATTCAACGATTCACCATACCAACCTTTAGTGAGCGACTAACTCCAATAACGCTGTGTGTGCATTCATGTCCCGCAAACCCTTCTAATTTCTGTAATTTACGGTCTAATGGTCTGGTTAGCAGACTGGTTTACAAAAGCAGAATTCCACCATGCATAAACTTCCTGGTGCCTCGGGATCATAGGGAGTATACCTGTCTCTAAGCTTCAGGTACTCTTTCATAATAATACTGTCTGGGCTCTTCATCTATTCCGTGGATAATTCCTGCTACTTTGAACAGGTTCATGGCTTTTTGGCTCCTCTTCCGCGAGGCCTTGTTAAAGCCTTGGCGAAAAACGGGCTAGGGCCTGGTGGATCCTTCATCTGTATTTTGATCCCATTGGGGGTCTGTCATTAAGGGAATTTCTCTCTGAGGCTGCTTCTCTACGATTCTTATTATATTCTGCCCCTGTTCGCCGGAGTGAGCTGCAGGGTTTTCTGCCATCATCCATTCAAATAGCTGCTTGATTCGAATTCTCTCTCTGTTCTTCTGTGGTAAATAGGGTGGTCAGGTAGCTTGCGGCAATCTGCCAAGAGTGGGTTGGTGAAGTTTCCATTAATACTAGTTACTAATTCTGTCAGCTCCTGGGCTTGCTTAGTATAGGAGGCATAGTGCCGGACCATCCAATTTATAATAAATCAGTTTGTACGGAAGAAGGGAATATACACATAAGTTAGGGGTCCCGCTACCACTTCACTCATCGTGTCATTCTTTACGAGGCACCCACCGTGGACCTGCCCTTAAGGGGAAAACAGTTTTAGCGTGTGATCGTCCCAGGCGTCATTTGGGTCTGGGATTAAGGGCGGACTTGGTCGTTGTCTTTGCAGGGAGGATTGCTTATTCTTTTTCTACAACTGGTGTTTTGCTTTGGGGTTTTTTATCCGCTTTCAAACTGGCTTGCGTAGCTGGCTCTAGGCCGCTAGCGTTTTCCTCAATTATTTGTAACCACTGTCCTCTTCGTTCTTCTTCTGGAGGGATTCCTGTCCTAACTTCTTCTTCATGCGAGCTGCAGCTTCTGGCTCACCTTGGTACATCTCCTCCTACTCTTCTCTTCCCCAGCTAATATCTGTCTCTTCCTCTCCTCCCACCCAACAGCGAGGGCCCCCCACGCGGGGGGTCAGGGGTTGAGAGGTCTCAGCCCGGGCTGATCGCGAGCGGGTCTGCTGAGGGATCTGGGGCAGGCACGCCGCCGGGACTACGTTTCTTACTGGACCTTAGGGGTTCCGGGGCGGCCTGAGCGGGACTACTTCTGGGGCACTCGGGATCTGCCAGGCAGTGGGGTTCTTCTTGGCTTTCTTACTCCTGTTCGTTCGCGTTCTAGGATGTTCGCTTTTTCTGGTAGAATCTGTTCTGAGCTAACAGTATTCTGGCACATGTTCCTCCTCCGACCCATGCGCTGGCGCCCAGGGAGGGAGCGGATCGCTCTATCATCCAACATCCTATCAGCGTAGAACCAGGGAATCTATATAGGGGTACTGATCTGGGTGCGCTACCTCGCCACTCTACGATGTATTGACTAGGGATAATACTCCTAACAGGTGAACGTTCCGCTCTCGGAGGCCAGATGGGGGTCTGAGATCGGGCCATTCCCTACGGTACACAAAATCTTCCAACGGGGGTGCTGGTCATTTTAATTACCATTAATCTACCTGAATATCCCTTCTGTTAACATGTGCTGATCATACAATTCTAAATGGAGTGTTCCTAGTAAGATCATCCGACCCGCCCCTCATTCGATGTGTCTGCGTCGCAACACAACAGACAGAAGGGAAAACAGGGTGGGCGGGAACCGTGGGTACGGCGGTCCACATCCACGGCCCTCCCGGAAACATAACAGGGAATACAAATAACAAGGGACAAGACGAACCCACCATCGACTATTCCCCCTTTTCGCGGGGACCCTGAACGGCGCGGCAGTTGCGCGCCCCGGAGGCCTTAACGGCTTTCAGGAAATGCCTAAATCAGGGGTGTCCCGTTTTCCCACTTGGTCCGTTCGGCTGCCAGACCGTCTCAATCACACTTTCGTTCACACAATTCAGTGCTAGCAACGTACCATTCCCAAGGAATGCATTCGTTTCGATCTGTTTATCTGACTAGTCCTTTTTTTCCAAATTACAAAAAGTATGAGGGTTTGTCACCTAGCGAATTCCCATGCCAGGCTACTCGGCTCTTCCTTGAGAGTTGATCAGGGCCCTCGCTTACCAATTCCCAATATCTCGAGATTAACAAATTCCAAATTTTCAAGTTTCCAATTGGCAGTACTTGCTCTTTCTTAATTTCTGTCTAGCCCCAAAATCAAAACTATACGTCACAACGGATCCGGTACATCAAAACCTTCCCCATCAGGGCGCATGAGTGTGGAGACGCTCGGACTCCCCTCACTCGGGTTCGAGGCGTTGACATCCAGCCGGGCTAGTTCACCCGCCGAGGTCCGACCAGCTCCCTACCGAACAATGGGACCGGTGGCGCCAGGGAGCGGCCCTCGTCGGAAGGGGGTGCGCGATCCGGCAGCGGGACCAAGCCCTATAGAGGCGGAAAGGATCAGTGGTGGTATATTGCCCTTATATAAACTTTGATTCTCCACAACTTCCCCGGCCAAACTCCACCAAGGAATATGTACAGCAGCAAAGCGGGGGCCCAAGAACAAACCAATGATAACCAGGCGTCTGTTCAAAAGGTCCAAATCATTATTGTGTGCACAAGTCTCAAGAAAGACAATTTCAAAATGGGCTGAGCAAAGTTTTCAAGCGTTACAACAACTTGTTATACTTAGACGTTCTGTTCCATTGCGAGGGTTGATAGACAACACATTTCATTGGTAGGCGTTACGGCATGCCTGTACCTCCCGTAAAGACGCCATGTTCTGGGGTGGCCCAGCGGTACTGATAAGGTTTCTCCAATTATGTTCCTTCTGTGGGCTTCGTGTGAGCATAGACACCTGCCTGCCGCCCGCCCTTCTATAGTCACCAATTACAAAATGGTTCAGCGTTCATCAACTTGTTTACTTTCACACTTTTCAAAGGGAGCTTATGGGACCATTTGCTGCGTTGCAAGAGACGTTAGCAGCAAGGTTCTGTAACTCCTTTGTCAGCAAGTCCTCAATATTTCTTTCTCTCGCAAATGTACTCTTTCGTTCTCACAGTACTTTAAAACCACCTCTTTGCGGTATTTTTCTTTTTTTCCATTTCTTTAATTCTGCAAATTCTGCTGATCGGGTAGCCTAATTACACAATATTTTCTACTCTACTGAGTGTCTTTCTTACAATAGCAGCATATTGGGGGGATGTGCAATCCTATATGCCTCTACCACGAGGCCCGCATTTACAGGTTCAAAAACTAATCCATTCTGGCGCTGACCTATGTCAGACACCGTGGGTTCCATGGCCCTCGAACCTGCCCACGAGTATCGTGTCCCTGTCTGGAGAGTTGGAAGGACATAACTATACGTCCCAAGGATGCTGCAGGCTCCAAATGAGGGCGCCATATGCAGGCCTTGCTGCTATGGTATCTGTCCCTGTCTGTGAGTAAACAGACATAAACTATAGGCCAAGGATGCTGCAGGCCCCAACATGGTGCCCATCTTGCAGGCCTTGTGCTATGGTATCTGTCCCGGTCTGTGAGTAAAAGACATAACTTTAGGCCCAAGGACTGCTGCAGACGCCCCCAAATGAGGGCCCTATCTTCAGTCCCTGTGCTATGGTATCTTACCCTGTTTGTGAGTAGAAGACATAACTAAAGGCCAAGGGATGCTGCAGGCTCCAAATGAGGGCCCATCTGCAGGCGGGACCGTTGTGCTATGGTATCTGGTCCATTGTCTTTGGAGTAAAGACAAAACCTATAAGGCGCAAGGATGCTGACAGGCTCCCAAAATGAGGGCCTGATCTTCAGTCCCTGTGCCTACTGGTATCTGAACCCTGTTTGTGAGTAGAAGGACATAACTATAGGCCAAGGATGCACATGCTCGCAGGCTCCAAATGAAGGGGCCCATAGTTGCACGGCCCTTGTGCTATGGTTATCTGTCCCTGTCTGTGAGTAAAAGACATAACTATAGCCCAAGGATGCTGCAGGCTGGCAAATGAGGGCCCGATCTGCGGCCTTGTGCTTATTGATATCTGTCCCCTGTCTGTGAGTGAGAAGACATAACGCTATAAGCCCAAGGATGCTGCAGGCTCCAAAATGGTAAGGGCCCATCTGCCAGGCCTTGTGCTATGGTCTCTGTCACCTGTCTGTGAGTAAAAGACATAACTATAGGCCAAGGATGCTGCACGGGACCCAAGGAATGAGGCGCCCCAATCTGCAGGCCTTGATCTATTGACTACTCTGTCCCTGTCTGGTAGTAGAAGGAACATAACCTACATAGCCCACAGGATGCTGCCAGGCTTCCCAATGGAGGGCCCATCTGCAGGTCTTTGTGCTATGGTATCTGTCCCTGTATGGTGAGCTACAGGAAACAGAACCCTATCTCCCGGGTTGCAGTAGGGGCCTACACCTCAGAGCCCTAGCCCCTCATCTTGGTGGTGTGTGTGAATGCCCCAGACAGTCAACACAAGAGGCCAATCCATGATCCCCAGAATGCAGGAAGGCCTCAACTCATCCAGCTCTACTCCTCATCCTTGGTGGGTGTGTGGTGAAGACTGCCCCAAGACAGTCAGACAACACCAGAGGCAATCTCAGAACCCCCCCAGGAATGCGAACGTAGGCCTCACCTCAGCAAGCCCTACCCTCATCCTGGTTGGTGTGGTGGAATGCCCCAGACGAGCTCAACACCAAGAGGCAATGTCCAGATCCCCAAGGATGGCAGTATGCCGTAACCATCAGAGCCCTCCCCCTTCACTCCTGGTGGTGTTGCTGACTGCCCCGAGACTAGTCAACACAGGAAGGGCAGATCCAGATAGCCCCAGGATGCAGTAGGCCTACACGCTCAGATCCCTACCCCTCATCCT